>CM062256.1:24881466-25481466 GCA_031216405.1 Syzygium malaccense | reverse complement strand
TTCAAATTTTCGGCATAGGCGGCTTTTTTCAATTTCGTGAGAAAATTCGTGGGAAATTTCCGACGAATTTTCTCACGAAATTGAAAAACCCGGTATTTTGCCACGAACAAAAAAATTCGTCTGAAATTTTTTTTTCGCAAATTTTTGCTACGAAAATTTCAAATTTTATTGGTAATTTGCGACAAAAATTAATTCATGGCTAATTATTCGTTGCAACATTCGTGACTAAATTAGTTGCAAAATTCGTTCGAAAATTTGTCGCAAAATATTTGTTGCAAATATCGTGGGAAATTGCGAATTTTGCCGCAAAAAAATTTCAATTTTCGTTGGTAAATTGTGACGAAAATAAATTCGTGGGAAAATTCGTTGTAAAATTTGTCGCTAATTATTCATTACAAAAATCGTGGCAAATCGTGAAATTTTCCGACCAAAAATTTCAATTGCGACGAAATCTATTCGTGCGGTCGCTAAATTGCGACGAAATCTATTCGTGACAAAATTCGTCGCTAAGTTTGCGACGAATCGTGGGAAATTTCCCACGAATTTTACCACGACTCTGTTTTCATCGCAAATTACCAACGAAAAATTAAAATTTTTTGTCGCAAAAAATTTCCAACGCCGAATTAGCGACGAAATTTTTTTCGTCGCTAATTCGTCGAAAATTCGTATTGCCACAAATTTTACCACAAAAAATTACCGACGAATTTTGCCACGATTTTTACAACGAATAATTAATGACGAATTTTCCAACGAACTTTGCAACGAACTTTCCCACGAATTTTGTGACGAAAAAATTTCGTCGCAAATTACCAACAAAAATTTAAATTTTTTGTCGCAAAAATTTGCGACAACGAATTTCCAACGAATTTTTGTTCGTCGCTAATTTCGTTGGAAATTCGTTTTCCAACGAATTTTGACGAATTTTTCGATGAAAAATTCGTGGCAAAACCCTTGTTTTTTTGTAGTTAGATGTACTTCTTATTGGGCTATGATTGCTCATTCCATTCATCTTACTTGATTTTCAGGTTCTTCAATTAGTTGCACATAAGGTGAGAGCATTTGTGTTGTCAGGAAGACATTTTGAATATGGGATTTTTGGGTGTGAGCTGTTTATATTTGAGATGAACTTGTGAGTTTAGTTGTCAGATAGAGATGTACATATTCTTTTTGATGGATTATTGATATTGCATCCAACGTATTGGTTTATCATATATATATATATATAAATTGAGATATATATTTTGAAAACATATTGTTGGTTGTGTTTGAGGCTGCATCCTTTGGAAGAAAGGACAGCCATATCATTCTCCCAACACTTGATGGATTCGAGGTATGACGGGTATGGCTGTTTTTGCCTCTGCACTGCTCACCTCTCTTACTGCTCTTGAGTTCTCGAGCAACAAAAACCCACCATTATCATATGCGAGGTGGGGCAAGGATGAATGTGGCTATTTTATTCTTTCGTTGTAAGTTCCTTAATCTTAAAATTTTTGCAACATTTGATACAGGGCATATACCTTAAAACAAATTTGGGAAAATTCCAATTAAGGACCCCAAGTGGGGTTAAATTCTCAAAAAAGGGTCCAAAGTGAACATTGTGTCAAATAAGGGCTTGAAGTGCTCAATTAGTCTCAAATAAGGACCTGGGTCCCCAATCGGCCAAAATACCTACCGGTCGGCGAGAAAGTTACTGTTCCGACACCGGAACAGTAACTTTTTAATTTTTTTCATTATTTTCTTTCTGTTTTTCCTTTTCTGTTTTTTTTTCTTTTCCTTTTTATTTTCTTTTTTTTCTTTTCTTCCTTCGTCGGCCATAGCCGGGGCCGGCGGAGGTCGCCGACCTCAGGCGAGGCGGCCCTCGCCGGCGTGGGGCGAGGGCCGCCCTCCCCGGCGTGGGGCGAGGGCCGCCCTCGCCTGGACTGGACAAGGCCGGCCTCGCCAGTTGCAGGCGAGGGCAGCCCTCACCTAACGCCGGTGAGGTCTGCCTCACCTGAGGCCGGCGACCTCCGTCGGCCCCGGCTATGGCCGGCGGAGGAAGAAAAGAAAAAAAAAGAAAAGAAAAAAAACAGAAAAGGAAAAACAGAAAGAAAATAATTAAAAAAAATTAAAAAGTTACTGTTCTGGTGTCGGAACAGTAACTTTCTCGCCGGTCGGCAGGTATTTTGGTCGACCGAAGACCCAGGTCCTTATTTGAGATTTTTTGAGCACTTCGGGTCCTTATTTGAGACTGATTGAGCACTTCATGTCCTTATTTGACACAATATTCACTTTGGACCCCTTTTTGAGAATTTGACCCCACTTGGGGTCCTTAATTGGAATTTTCCCAAAAAATTTTAAACTATGTCAACTGTGACACAAATACCCCAAAACTTTTTTTCTGTCACCAAAAAGTTGAAAATTTATCCCAAACTTGTTTTTGTGTTTGGAAAAACCCAAACTTAAACATATGTTACATATATACTCTCTATTTTGAGAAAAAAAAAGACACATATATCCTCTATTTCAGTTCCACCAAAGATATTTTTATCACAATGGTTTAAAATTCGGGGCTTTTAATAACACAAAAAAAAAAAAAAGATTTGGGGCATTGGTGTCACAATGGACAAGTTTAGGGATTTTAGTAACACGAGAAAAATTTTGGAGTATTTGTGTCAAAATGAGCATAATTTAGGGATTTTTGTGGTATTAACCTTGTTGATATATCTTGTATTTCCCTATTTTATTCTTAATTAAGTAATAAAGTCCTTTTGAAGTAAACTATCACACTCGATTCTTCAATGCACCAACTTTTTAACCGGTTGCCCAGGTAAGTTATTCTTTACATCTGCATATCTTCTATCAATTATTATGTCTGATTGTCAGAAAATTTTGAAGTTGAAGTTTAACGTGAGGTGGGCCAAATAGGGCACATCGCACGGTGCTCACGCAGTTTGTCTCAACCTATCTCAATCCCGGATGCATTCCTTATTCACATGCATCATAGGTTAAATACAAATTCGTACATCAATGAGAGCACCATAGAAAAGCAGAGGATCTTCATTCGATATAGGGGAGACTCGGTCGATACTCGGATAATGGCAGGACGTCCCGCTGTGCCCCCCATTGCCAACCTTAAAAGCAAGGGTGTGAGGAAATGTGGGATGGAGCCCCAGAACGCTGAAGCATGAGACAGTTCCATTTGGAGACCGACAAGGCTAAGGTGATTTTAAGGAGGTCTTCACGTGGTTCCACCGAGGTAGCTGGTCCCATGAAATCTTGTCTTTGATGACCTTGTTGTCTTTTACCCTACCTAACCACAGGATCACTTTTTATGAATCGTTGCACTGCAATTCATCATAGGATCTGCACCAAACAGCGAGCACCAATAGAAATCCAGAGCAAACTTACCCTTTCAATTGCTACTAATAGAACCCCATGTGTCAAGGCAAAATTTGATCATTCCCAGCGATCTAATTTCCAGTGACCTTTTGCTCTTTTCAAGCACTTCGAGTAAATGGAGTTGATGATGACCTTCTGTCTAACCGAGCATTATTGCTGATAGATGCATTCTAAATCAAATCTAAAAGATTGTTTCGATCACAAACATCGAGAATTAGTGCGTTCTTCCGCGCAATTCACGATGGGCCTCACTCAAAAGAAATTTTTTTTATTATGTAGTGTTTGGTTTTATTCATCCATAGAGCAATATATTATTGGGACTTTCGGACTAATTTACTTCAACGGACGTGAAGTAGTCAAATGCGAGATCACACGATTGAAGTCTTTGAGAAAAGTTCAAAGACTCCTGAAAGCACTCCAATGGAGCACCAGAAAAGATATTCCCTTTTGTCACCGTATTCTTAACCACATAGGTCTTATGCCGTCTCCATCATTTTCTTGCCTAGTAGAGTTACACGAATATAATGCACTGAAAATGACTTTATGACGAGTGCAAAAACTATAAAAAGCCAAAAAAAAGGGGGGTGAAACCACTCATGCATGACAAGTTGGTTCTGCCTCTTCAAGCTCAATCCCTTCATCAGCCAGCTTCTTGTCCTTGTACACATACCATTTGGCGCACACCAAAAATATCGAGAAGTTGAGTGCGCTCAGAATCGCTAAGAGCCAATAGAAGTCGTACAGCTTCCCTTGGTTGAGATTATCAGCTAGCCACGGCTTCTGGCTTCCGGTCACCTTGTGGACTATAGTGACCAGAAGTGAGCTGAAGAAGAACCCTAATGACAGGGTGCTCAAGAACAGCCCTGTGCTCATGGTCTTCATTCCTTTAGGACACTCCCTTAGGAAGAAGTCCAATTGCCCGATGTACGTGAACGCCTCACCGGAACCCACGAAGAAGAACTGTGGGACCAGCCAAAACACGCTTAGCGGGATCACAGTGTTCGGGTCATCCGTCAGGCCGTGCGATCTGGCAGCTCGCAGTCGCTTGATTTCGGTCAATGCGGCGGACACCATCGCTAATAACGACAGCACCAGGCCGACCCCAATCCTCTGCAGTGGGGTAAGTCCCTGTGGATTCTTGAGCAATTTTCGGGTCAACGGGACGACGACCTTGTCGTAGACGGGCACGGTCAGGAGGATGCTACCGACAAAGAAGACGGTCAAGGAGGCGGCGGGGATTTGGAATGACTTGCCGATGTGGCGGTCCATGGTGGTCGCTTGGGAGACCGAGAAGGTGGTCATCTGGGCATAAACGGTCCAAAACATAATGTTGGTGGCCCATATGGGCAACATTCTGAGGACTAACTTCACTTCTTCCACATCAGTTAGGGTTGGCAAGTTCCACTTATTCACCTCACCGACGCCATCAGGCATTTCTGAGGGTTTGATTGCTGCCTTGTCCAAGAATCTGCGAGGACAAAATATCCACGAAAAGATATTCAATTATCAACCGTACATGATTTCGGTGATTCGCAATTATTGGAACAATGGGCCAATGCAACATGCATCGATTTCTTTTGGGAAAAAGACATCGTGATGAGGCAACCTATTCGTCCGAATTCGATAGGTTGCTTAGACCTAGTCATGTGAAAAGTTTGCATAAGATTTGGAGGTTGTTTGAGGTGACTCTACCTTTAATTCTTTCTTTGACAGTTGCTTCAGCCTTTAACCCTTCTTTTTAACATTTGAAATCTAATTTCCACTGGTATTGGCCATGTCAAATACCTAAAAATACATAAATAACTTCGCGAGCATGATTCATATTTTTTTCATTATATTTAACGAAATATCTGCTTTTAGAGTGAAAGTCATAAGACTTTTTCAAAAGATTTTAACTCTCCCGAATAAATGTTATTGTGATGGAAAATTAGATATTTTGAGAATCTACGTGTCTAGATCCTATGGCTATAATTCCAAAAACCTCGTGTCACAAATAAGACTAAGGACTTCAAAGTTTCCAAGTAAGTTTAACTACTAGATGATGATGTGCAAGAAAACAGACTTAAGGCAGAAATATGAACACAAGAAAAAAGGAGCAAGACTTGAAAATTAAGCCAAAAAAGGCCAAGAGGTCCGTGAGTTAGCTGGGGAAGGTCCAGAGCGAGGACACGAAGCGTGAGGATCAAAATCAATTCGGGGAAAGACTGAATCGGTAGCCCGTGATTCCTCTTTCTTAATTTAAATTAAGCAATCATTGATGTTATTTAATTGACTTCTCGTTGTTTTTTACCTGCTGTGGGAATTTGATTCTGCAGAAACATATACTACAGATTATATAAAAATTAAATAATATAAAACCTGCCGTCTCTTTTTGACATAGCAAAAGCTTCGTTTAGCAATCCAATATGCAGAATATATAGGGTTTATCCAGGATTCCTTATGTTGGCTCAACCTAGCAAGTTGGACCACTACACGAGCATTCACGAGGAAAGATACACATATCCAATCAAGATTGATCATAGAAATTAGTAAACTCCAGCACATAAATGAACAGCTGTTCTATATGCATATACTATGATGTTGGCTGTCGATTTTCTCTGAAACTTTTGCAGCTGGCACGAAAGTGAAGAGCAAGAACGTGTGAACATTCAAAGTGATTCATTGAACGTGTCTTCCTCAGTTTCATTTTTGAATGTTAATCATTTATGGGCCGAATGCAGATGCTCTTTTGTCCTTTTGTCCAAGGTGGGGAGCTACTTTCCCTCTGCCCTGGGTTATCGAGAGCTGTGGATAAAGTCAGAGAAAATTGTTGTCACGCGTCAGTGAGCCTATCCAACCAAATCCAGGGAAAAGTGCCAAAAAAAAAAATCCTAAACCTTTCGCATTGTTATCAATTTAGTACTAAATATTTTTTTTATGTCAATTCAGTTCTAAACCTTTTGTATTGATGTCAATTTAATCCTAAATTTTTTTTGTGCCAATTCAGTCCTAAACCTTTTGCATTTATGTCAATTCAGTACTAAACCTTTTATTTTTGTGCCAATTCAGTCTTTCCAATCAATTTTGGCCAGATTTTGTTGATATGGACCCTGGCTGATCACCAGCACTGACGTGAATAATTTTAATAATATTTTAACATTTTTTTGAATTTTTTTCTCTTTTTTCCCTCCTCTCTCTCCTTCCTCCAGCCAGCGTCGGCGAGGGTCGCGTTCACCCACCACTGGCGAGGTCGCACTCATTGGCCATTGGCGAGGCTCGCCTTCGCCGTAGCTGGGCGAGGCCAGACCTTGCTAGATTCGGCGAGGTCGGGCCTCGCCCAGTGCGAGGTCGCCCTCGCTAATGGCCGGTGAGAGCAAGCCTCACCGGACGGCTGGAGGAAGGAGGGAGGGGAGGGGGAAAAAAAGAAAAAAAGAAATAAAAATATTAAAAATATTAAAATTGTCCACGTCAACGTCGGTGATCGGCTGATCGGCATCCACAACAGCAAAATCCGGTCAAAATTGGCCGAAAGGAATAAATTGGCACAAAAACAAAAGAATTATGACTGAATTGGCACAAATATAAAAAGTTTAGGACTGAATTGACACTATAAAAAGGTTTAGAATTGAATTGACATCAATGCAAAAGATTTATGACTGAATTGGCATCAATGCAAAATATTTAGGACTGAATTAGCATCAAAGCAAAATGTTTAAGACTAAATTGATACAAAAAAAAGATTTAGAACTAAATTGGGACTAATGCAAAAAGTTTAGAATTTTTTTTGACACTTTTCCCCACCAATCAAAAGGGGCATTAGATAAATACTAAAATGCTGACTGACGTAAGACCCCCAACCAATAATGTACTATTTTGACTACTACTTCAGATCTACATTTCAAAGACGTCCTCTTCTCCATATCAGTCTGTCAATAAACCAAACTTTTGTTGAAAGTTAGTAGGCTTAGTTTGATAAAATGCTTGCAAGCTAATCTATCGTTGTATTTTGATCTCACTTGGGTAAGGATCTAACTTATGATTCCACACATCACTTGTACAAAGCGTGAGGAAACTGCCTTAATGGTCTAGCAAAATTTTGTCTTTTAAATTTGTTCCGAGGGAATATTAATAAATTAAAGAAAGAGTCGAACGATTTCACGCATTAATAATTTTAAAATATGTGAGTTATTAGATCTAGATTAAATAAAAAATTTTAAAAAGTAAATATGATTGTGGACATACTTAAAAAATGAGGATGAAACGGGACCTTTTGACAGTTAAACATACAGTTAGAAGACTCAGTCAAAGAGAATCATCGTTACTAACCTGAACTGCTTGCTGTGAGGCAACTTCTGCTTCTTCTTCTTCATCACATTCCCATCGCATGGCAGATCATCCACATTGAAGAGCAGCGAAGTGTCCGACGGCGACTCCAACTGCCTCTTCCTCCAAGCTGCGATGAACACGGCGGCGATCTGCGTCAACGGACTCCCAACGAGCGTCTTGAACCGGTACCTCCTCGTCCCGGACAAGAATACGACCAGCCCGATGACGATGGCGCAGGCACAGATCCCGTAGCCCCACTGTCGTCCCAGGTTGTCCTGTATGTAGACAAGGACGGTGACGGCAGCGAGCGAGCCGATGCTGATGAAGAAGAAGAACCAGTTGAAGAAGTTGACCATCTGGGATTGCTCCTTCGGGTCCGACTCGTTGAACTGGTCCGACCCAAACCCGGACACGCTCGACTTGAGGCCGCCGGTCCCAAGGGCCAGCGTGTAGAGCGCCACATAGAGAACCGTTAGCTGTGTGGTAGTCGCCGGCGTGCACAGCTGGTCAGTGTTCAGGTTGCACTTTGGGGGCTTCAAGCTCGGGATTATGGTTGATATCGTCAAGATTGTCACACCCTAATAAACAGACAAAAAAGAAAAACATAGAAATTATTGACAACTTGTCTCCAATCATACTGATAAAGTTTATTTATTTATTTTTCTGAATATTCGAAGCATTTTATTTGACGGTACATGTAACGTTAAAAGATAAACCGTAGTAATCGAGAAGAAGGTCCTACTGTTGCTTGAATTGTTGCGAATATCGCAATGGTGAGGTACCTGTCCCAGCCAAGAAGAAGAACCCAAATTAGTGTTAGAGACTGACTCAAATAGATCCACGGAGGAGCGTGTCGCAGCAAGCATACCTGCCGAGGAAGGTGTCCGCGACAAAGCCGCCAAGGAGGCAGAGCATGAAGGAGGTGCCGAGGAAGTTGGTGACGGTGTTAGCGGAAGTGGCATTGCCCAAGTGCATCGTCCCGGTCAAGTACGTCACCAGATTCACTGCTACTCCAAGTGTGGTTAGCCTCTCACAGGCCTCTCCTCCTATAGTGAGAAAAAAAGGAGAAAGAAAACCACTCAAAAAATAATCGAAGAATGATGTGTGAAAACAACCAACAGGAGGGCAGAGCGTTGTCTTCAAGACCTAAGATCATGGCGGCACTGGTCCAGCCACCGGTGCGGGACCGATCGGCCAGGCGGCCCTTGTAGTCCCAGGCATCAGGGAGGGTCTTGCCTTGCGTTTCAGGGAGAGACATGCCCTCGTCAACGAAAGTGGAGCTGCTAAAAAGTTCAGTCTATGCGTGTGTGTAGTGGGGAGGAGTCTGTGTATTTTTGTGGTCGATATAAGCAGAAGAGAGATAAGGAGAGTATCGTCACATACGAGAGAACATGAGTCAGCTAGTCTCATTAAATGGTGGGGTATTTATAGTCAAAGCTCCCGTGGCCCATTTCTTCACAATAATCGAGCAAGCTGCCGTTTTTTATATCTTGAGGGTACTACAGGACAAACGCTAATCAATCCTCGTTCCCTCTATTAATGTTTCTCCTTTCTTTTTCATTTAAGGATTGAGAAGGAGAGGAAATCTTTATAATACAGTAACAGATCCGTTCTAGGGTTTGGTTTGTGGTATACCAAAATTCGATTGATTGGCATTTATTGTCTCTGATAGTTTAAGAAGATGCTATCTCGTTGGACTCGCGGTTTGATTTGGGGGAGGGGGTTTCCCTTCCAAATCTCTCTTGTTTAACAGTACTTAATGACATTGATGAGGAGGAGAAGTTGAACGACTTGTTGATTCTTTTCTTTCCTTTTGGTGGATCAGCCAAGCAGATATGAGAAAGCATGTCCAAGAAAGGGGAGTAAAGAAGTACAATAATGCATGATTTCGATGGGTATTTCCAGTTCATCTGGGATCTCATTTTCAACTTCACATGCATCTTCAGTTCAAAAATCAGCAACACGCGCCATGCGAGGTGGAGATGGTGCCATAACACGCCCACAAACATACATCCGTGGTCTATGTCTTCCATTTAACCATTGGGACATGAAGTGTTATCGTCAGAACAGCAATAGGACAGCACGGTTTCATGAAGCTCGTCGGATTCGCCATCTTTTAAGTCATACTAAAGAAAAGAGTGCACTTTGTGTGTGGAAAAAACAAGAAGAAGAAACGAACAATTTTTTTTTTGCTTATTTTAATAAAACAAAATCCAGAAACTTGAACTCTAATTATCATAAATGAAAGAGCCTCTTTTATAGATATAGACAGATTTTCTGAATCTTTTATCTTATAAAATCACTTTTTGTCATTGAAATTCGTTATATAATTGCTACTCATGTTGAGAACCGACATAGGTTTTAACAGTACTTTCTATTTTAGAAAAAAAATTGAGATTAAAACTTAGGATGGATTTACTTTCAATACAATAGAGATGGTAAATGCGATCACGAGCAACTTTAGAGATAAATGATTCGAGAAAAGGATTTATCTTAGAGTGAAAGATATTAACCGAAGACTTTATTAAATGCTAGGTTTGTTCAATATTTAAATGCTCAGCAGCCTCATTCATCATGGTGAAACGGAAGGCATCTTTATTGATAGTTGAAAATGACTAGGGGCATAAAAAAGAAAAATTATCCAAAAAGTCCTAAACTTATTGCAGTTTGGCCAATTCATTCTTAACACTTTCAGTTTTGCTAATTGAGTTCTAAACATTTTCATATTTTGTCAATTGAATCCATCCGATTAATTTTAGCTTGAATTCGCCAACATGGATGCCGGTCGTCCTACATGGCACAGCTATCATTGACATGAAAAATTATATATTTTTTCTTGTTTTTTTTTCTTTTTCTTTTTTCCTTCCAAGCTTGGCAAGGGTTGCTAGCCAACCCTCGTCGGTCATAGGAAAGGGCCAGTCGACCCTTGCCGACCTTGGGCGAGGGTTGTGGGCCACCGAGGGTTGGCTGGCCCTCGCCTGTGGTCGATGAGGGTCGACTAGTGACACTCTCCGGACTTGGTAGAAAAAAAAAAGGAAAAGAAAGAAAGAAAAAATAAAAAATAAATATGAAAAACCAATTTTTTCAAAAAAAATTATAAAAATATTGTTCACTTCAGTGTTAGCTATCTTACGTGGCGCTACCGGCGTTTGCAAGCGATTTTCCGTTAAAATTGACTGGATGGACTCAATTGGCAAAACGTGAAAAAGATCTATGGCTCAATTGACACAATTAAAATGTTTAAAACATGATTAGTCAAAGTGCAATAGGTTTATGATTTTTTTAACAATTTTTTAGTATAAAAGACATTTATTTTTCATACCTTAAAACAAGCAAACCTTAACGCCCAACTTACTTACATATGTCAAGAATCCAAGGAATTTCATCATAAACTTTTCACAAACAAGCTAGCACATCCTATGAATCCAGCATGGTGTGCCAATCTTATATCAAAGGAGAAGTTAAAATTCCTTCTTTCCAGGCCCCCAGAGTACATTGCATACGAACATAAACTGTTTCACGTTTTATGATTTTGACAGGCTTAAACGTAAGGATCATTTTATCAAAGGTCATGAGTTTTTTTTTTTAGTTTTTTGGTCGAAATTTAAGGTCATGAGTTTATTGACCCCACGTAATGAATGAAAATATATGCGGTTAGAATGAAGGAAGAGTCGTGATCAAAATTCTTTGCCAATGATTCCATTGTTGCTTCACGACCATGGGATTGTAAAGGTCATGCGCCATTGCTCACCCTACCCAACCATCGCGTCAACGTCGATGAAGACAACTCCTCTTGTGCGCAACACCGCGAGACGTGTATGATGCGACCCTTAAATGACAGTCTCTTTCGCTAATTATATGCCGAAATAATGCAGTACACGTCGCCTCAAACAGTTGATCTTTATGTCAAAGTCAGAAAAGAGGATTGAGATGCTTATCAATTCCTCATCCCGTTTCACCCTTTTTGATTTAACCCAAGTTGCAACAACTTTCTTCTTCATCAAGGAGGCCCGTACGTTGCTGATTGATCGAAAAGAGACACATTAGCCAGGTCATCACATGATTAAAGGAGGGATAGATGTGTTTTCTTTTCTCCTATTAAGCCCTGGTATTCTAAAGAATCAGAGAAAGTTGGACATTACTGTGATGATTGCCTTGTCTTCATTGGTTATTTGTAGCGATGTTTTCAAGCACGCACACGATTAGCTTGATCCTGCGGGCGAGGCCCAAAAATTCCTAAATGAGATTAAGACTTCTGTGACTCGACATAGTAATTTGCTGATAAGTTTTTGGTGCCTTTGAAAAGTAAAAAGTGGAACCTTATCATAGAAAGTATATCCAAACAAATGACCCAATGGAAATTATGCCTCCAATGATGCTCTTTGATTCTCCCAAGTCAATCAAGAATTTCTCATACTTAGCACATCGAATTCTGTCCAGTCTCCAGATAGTCAAATAAGCAAGAAGTACATAATTTTCATTTTTTGGGTCTTGTACCCTGACAGATTTGACTTTTGATATAAAAAAGACAGATATTGGTTAGTTCTGACAGTATTCTATTCTATGGATTTTTTTTGGACGAAATTCTATTGTATGATTTAATTTTAATATATGCTGTCGTTCTTATTCTTAAGCATTTTATAGAAGTCTTCATGTAAAGCCATTTCAAGAATTTATTCATTTACAAATGGGTCAAAAGATCTAGTAGTAACAGGAACTTGTTACACTTGAAGAAATTATTGATAATAGCATGAAACGATTGTACACATGCATATGGAAAGAGAAAAATATTTCAATATTTAAAATTCTTTTTGGTAAGGTCACTCATATAAGATAGAAAGAATCAAATTTTAAGATTGAAATACATGACTTATAGAAGAGGATTCTTAATTTACATTTCTGTCCATTACTAGAATAGTTAGAAAATGACACTATAAGGAAATTTTGGGAAAGAAAAAATGATCACGATCTTCTAAAAGTATGGGGTTCTCTTTACTTTATATTTAAAATAGATCATGTCTGATGTAGTTTATGATCTAATCAAAGGGTATGTTAATGTCTCTTCTTACGTGACGAAATAATAACGCCTCTTTGAATTTAAGCATGGAAAAACATTTAACCTCTCTCTCTCTCTCTATATGTATATTTGATTATATACAAACACACGAGCGCATGCGCGCACAGACACTCCAACAATTACTACCTTTATTTGCACAAAAGTAAAGTAATAAATCTCTTCTATGGAGTTAAGTCTAACCACGTCTATTTACTTAATAAACAAGTTTATAATGAATAATGACATAAATGGTTTATGAACTTTGGCTCAATGTACAATGTTATTTCTTGAACTTTAAATCTGTTTAATGTGGTCCATGAACTTTCTCTTGATATACAATGCCGTTATTAAACTTGTTTAATGTGATCCCTGAATTTTTTGTATATATTCAATTTATATCAATTCCCCACGAGATTAGATGAGGTCCCCTCCTTTCCCCTCCCCTTCTGAAGTGGTTGTACTTGCCATCAGAGACTAAAAAAATTTGAAGTTTGATACTACTAAAACGTGCCAATCTTCATAGAGAAAACCTAAGTTTTGTAAGGGAAACGAGTTGTTTACAAAGACGCGATTCACCTTAGACGCTCCTGTCATGGATCTTCGTATTGAATATGCACAGCAGATTTTGTCATTGGCATCTTAATGTTGACTGAACCATAAGGAAAATGAAACGTGGATAGCGTAGGAACCCAGTCAAATTTATGCAGCCGGAAGGCTTTCAGCAAAGACGAAATGGAAAAGGATTGGAGAAAAAAAGAAAGAAGAAGGGTTGGCTTTGAGGGCCCCATATTCTACATTTTATTTTAATTTTTAGCAATCAAAGAGCCATAATCAGTGATAATTTCCCATTTTTTATACAAATGATTTTGGGGTTTGGTGATCCTAATACCATGGGCCTTTTTAATGTCACATGATGCAATTATATACTCATGAATACAAGCACATAGAGTCCGACTTTCCTTGGGTCTTTGGTGTTCGGTTAAGAGATTAACTCACCAAAGAAAGGTAGCCTAAGCTTCAACAAGGGCCTTTGCAGCCTATTCCGATCTTATCAAGTGACTTCCATATATATGTTTCTTATTTTAATGATCAGTGCCTGCACTCTCAATTTTCTTCAAATCGTTTTCTTTCTTGGAAAGAGGAAATCCTCTTATTATTTTTTTAATCTAGAGTATTGGATTGTTGCCTTTTTAAAGGCATGCTAAAGGTCCAATAATTTTCCCTTTTGTACAAATGATTTTGGGTTTTGATGATGCTAATACCATGGGCCTCTTTAATGCCGCTTGGTGCAATTATGTACTCATAAGTCCAAGCCTGTAGAGGCTGACGTCCCTTTTTCTTGTTTTTTCTTTTATATAATTATTTCATCTTGTCAATGTCAAGTTTTATTTCGAAAGCCCCACCGTCGTATTTTCTTCTCTTTCTTTTGGCCAAGATTCCACTAGTTCAACCAGAAGAAAAGCTTCAGCAAAGCTTTTCGTCTTACAAAATAGAGGAGAGAATTACCAAAACAGTTTTAAAGTATTAATTTAATCATAAATTCTTTTTTTTCTAATTAAATTCTAAATATTTTGCATCTGTATCAATTTTGACTGAAAATTATTGTCATGAACGCCGGCCATCCTATGTGGCGCAATTAGCACTAACATGGACATTTTAAAATAATATGTTAATAATTTTTTGAATTATTTAATAATGTTTTTCTTATTCCTTTTTTTCTTTTCATTCTCTTTTTTTTCTTCCCTTCTTCCTTTAGCCGGTTGCCGAGCGGTTAAAGAGGTCGACTAGCAAGGGTGACCTTGCTGGCTAGGGGCGGGTGAGGCTCGGCCTTGCCAGTGACCAGATTTGGCAAGGGTGATCCTCACCCAATTTGCAGTCAAAATTAGCCGGATGGATTGAATTGACATAAATGCAAAATGTTTAGGACTCAATTGACAAAAAAAATTGTTTATGACTAAATTAGTACAATTACAATAAATTTTTGACTTTTTTGATAATTTTTTCCAAAATAGAGTGAACAAAATTAGTTTTTTTTTTATCGAAGAACAAAATTGGTTAGGCAGATAGGTTTTAAGTTTTTTCAATAGTGATATAACACCGTTGCAAATTCAGTGTAACCGTACGGCTAGCCTAGTTAGACACATTGTACATAAGTTTTATTAATTTCGTAGGATATGCATATAAATAGTTTAACATATCCAAAAGAGTAAGCAAAGTGGGAAAAGGAGGACGATCCTGACCAGACACCACAAGATTCACGATAAGTGGATCCACCCGTTTGAACTCCAAGATCCGTTTCGTTCGTCTGTTTCCACGCAAGTTCTGTGGCATGTCATTATCAAAAAAAGAAAAAGAGGAAGACGAAAGAGAGTTGTTCTTCAAATGGGGTTAGACAAATGTCGTTGAATCAGCTGTATGGTCTGGACCATTTCTTGTGTACATAAACAATACTGCAAGAATCCGCCATCTTCAACACGTGACTGCTCCATGACTCGAGAAAGATTCTGCTATGCATTACACGGGGTTCATTTATAATTTCTTGTGTCCCATCTCATTATGATGTGATGAATAATTGCAGCAGTCTTATTCCCTGCAGGAACACGCTTGAATAGTATAGTGGGATCACAACAAAGCAATTTTTTTTTTGTCGAAAGTAAAATTGAATTCATTTTTCAGAATAATATTCGAAAGGTACTTCACAAGCTTTTAAGCCTGACAAATTCAGAATAACTATGGAACAAAACAAATGCCAAAATGCAAATAACATAGTATAGTTTGCAGCTAGAAGTACACTTTTATCCCTCAAGAATAGATATACTACCGTAAATGTTTGGTGGCCAATCATTAGGCTATGGGCACACGCCAAGATCTCTTACTCCAGTGGTGCGTGTCTAGATTCAACGTCTTCATCACCATCTCTATGCAGAAACACCAGCATCAATATATTGAAAAAACACATCAAATACGCGTAATGAACTCCCAAATCCATATTTAGATTTAGTTCAGGAGAGTAAAACCACCATATCTAAATCTAAATCTAATTTGGGAGAAGAGAGCGGTCTAATCCTAAAGTGGTTCTGGAGCCATGTCATAAATATCCTTTTATGTGACTGTTGACCGGATGAATGGCCGAATTGGTCTCCAAGTTTACCCAAGATTAGCCATAGAATTTATTCACACACAAACTCTCAAAATAGATCAGGAGAGAAAAAAAAAAGACAATCAAAGTAGGGTAAAAAAAACTAAAGATTAAGTAGGCTCTCAGCTTTAGTTTTTGAAGATGAGAGCCTATAGGGGAGCCTCGATAGAGGGAAGAGTTTTTTTGGAGGTGAAAGGGTTTGCCGAGAGAGAGAGAAAAGAACAAAATCCTACAACAAAGCAAATTGGACTCCTAAGAATTATTGCTCTTGTTCTCTTAAAAATGTCTGGAAGTACTCCTAAAAGTTTGAGTTGTTATTTAGAGGAGTTTCTCGATCTGCATATTGCTCTCGAGAAAGAGAGAGATGCTATAACACGGCAAGGGTCCAGAAAATATTACATAGATATTACGAAACGAAAACTTAGTTGCTCGAGTTTGGAACAAATATTGTTGTTCTTGAGTTAGCAATACTCCACTCTTCTTCCTTTCCAGCAGCAATGAGCTCAAGAAGTAAATTTCTGTATCAATGTGTGGATTTAGAGATCGTGGTTCACTTCCTCCTAAGTGCTTAGAGTCGTTGTATGTCTAATCCAATGCCTCATCAATGAAATGACACTATAGCGACATGATAATTATTGGTCTTCTCGAACGCAAAACCTTTGTTTAAGAGCAGTGATGAAAATTCAAACATTAACGTAAGTGGCCGAACAAGGAGAAATTAACTTAAAGGATTATGGAAGATAATCATCAGCACACAGACCATCTATTGGTCGAAGGCGACACCGCCGCCGACTAGGCCCAATCGTCATGCGCCCGACTGCCCCACAAAACATTGAAGTTCATAAGCATAGCCTGATGATCACCTCTTTCCTTTTATTGGCGGTGGGCCGGTCGGGGCAATAAGCAGGTCTGATCCTTCGGGCGGGGCTTATCAACAGTCCGTCCGATGATCACTTCTAACTCCTGTCTCCCTTGCGTCCATCCAGGGTTTCCATATCTTATTGTTCATCTACTGAAATATAGAAAGTGGGGTTAAGCGTCTGAGGGGGGTTTTATCCCCATTATGGAGATACATGACACCCAAAATTTCCTGATCCTTTCCACCCGGGTAAAATTATTGCCATATATAAAAGTGGGAGGGGTGGCTCTTTCTGATTGTGTTGGTCAACCTAATAATTGAGCTTGGTTATTCAGGAGTGATGCATGGTACCAAATAGAATCATAATAAGTTATTCCTGGTTGGGTATTCTTTCAGATGCAAGGACAGATCCACTAGATAAGGCATGATAATTCGATGAATAATTCAGCCCCAGCGAACCATTTTCGAAAGATACATTAAATGTATCCTTCTAAAGAATGTCCATAACGAGAGAGAGAGAGAGAGAATTATAGTCAACGAGTGATAAGCTGAGTGGGTGAGCTGACTTGATGATAGCCAGCACAAGCATAATGCAACCATTTCTGTAGAGGTGCTTTGCCTGTTTTATCCACTTGATATGATGATAATTATATAAAAGTAGTCGGAGAGAGCACCGCCTCCTCTCTCTCTCTCCTTCTCTAGATTATTCTTGAAGCCTTCACCTCTGGATATTTCCGGAGAAATATCAGGCAACAAGTCAAGTAACTGTCAACTTGCCCGCCACATCTAGAAATCTCTGGAGGAAAATTTGCCAGAGCAAGATTGGCAAGCATTGAATGCTTGCAGGAGTCCAGCGGCTTTTACAGCCTATATATAGGAGCTACTGCTCCATAAGGTGATGTGTGTAAGAGTCTTCTGTAGAGGTGTAGAGAGTTGTGTGGCGTTGTGCGGTGAGGATTATACGTGAGTGGGGTCTTCATAGAGTGTTGTAGTGTGTGGCATTAGTGTAGAGAATCCACTGAGTGTTAGGCATAAAGATATGCCTATTGTATGAGCGTGTATTTGAGTGCACTTGTAATATTAAGAGAGCGTTTTATCTTAAGTTGGAATATCAACTTGAGCTCAACAAAAGTGTATTATTTGGATGACCCCGTGATCATAGATTCCTCATCCCTGGACGGGACAAAAGTCATCTTATGGCTTTCATACCATGAAGCATGTCAACTAATCAATTTAGAAGATAAGTGGAAATGACGAGATTCCGTTTGTTTTGAGGGGAACGAATGATTTGAAAAATATTTTTCTATAAATGATCGCTCGTATATTTTACAAAAATAAATGAACAATAAAAATATTTTTATTATTCATAAAAATATTTAAATAACCGATAATAAATATATTTTTTATTAACTAATTATTTCAAATAATATAAATAATTATTTTAAAAAATATATTTTAAATTATTTATTTTTCTGGAAATAAATGGAGCCAAAGTTTTGGGGAAATAGCAGACGAAATGCTATTGATGTATATAATTTGAGATCCGGTAAACCAAATGAGTTTATGGTCCCAAAGTAGGCCACGTGTCAAGTAGCTTTCGTGGAGAGTGAGTCGACTATGACGTGGCGGATTAAATGTAACAAGTGACATTAACTTCGTGATATTAAAATGGTTATAGATTAATTAAAGAAATCATATGATTAGATCGATGCGTTTTAGCTTATCAAGTTAAACGTGAAGAGGCCAAAGGACAAAACTTCTCTCGGGTGATTCTTATGTTATAATTGAATGTATCTATCTATCATAATAAGGCCTTGGCTCATCTCATCATAATGGCAATGAGTGAAGATGTTCTATTACGGAACGTAACCCACAACGGATTGTCGAAAGCATTGGTTACATATGATACAAAAACCGTCCCATCGAATCGATAGGACTGTTTTTGTACAGATTTTGATCACACTAACCAAACTCGTAGTGGCTTGATCGTATACGAAACTCATGCAATGTGTTGTCTTTGATGGGCATGCTTATTGTTAGCGATATTAAAATATTTACTTGATTTTGCATATCTTTCGAAATTTTGTTTATATCTCATTTGATAGTATATATTCTCAATTGATTATATCTGATTTTATGTTTATTTTATTGCCTTAAATAGTTGTCCAATAAAGCAAATAAATAGGCTCATGTTAACTTGGTATCAGAGCTGGTCGATCATGAAATGTATCCGGTGCACCCACATCGGTGCACACCCAAGTGCGTATTCAGAGATAATCTTTGTTCTTGTTATTTTTTTTTCCATTTAGTCCTAATATCCTCCAGTCAACGATCGTCCGATAGCCAATGTCAGACTTTACCGTTGTTGTATGGTCTACAGAGCCTATCAACTAAGGAAGCACCATCGAGTTATCGTTTCATTAACAAAACCAACCACTGCTGTTTCCCTTCTATTCTCAGCTAGGTTATTACGATGCCAATCGCACAAGTCACATCGTTCAATAACTGTTTTGAAAACAAAGCCAACTGCATCGGCCACTTGCTATTACGATGCCAACTGCATCGGGTGCATTCCTCCGGTTACTATTTTATTCAGTAAAGTTAGCCATATCACTCATTTGCTATTTTTTCCTTTGATTCACGACCTTCCTTTGCTCATATTTGAGAACTGACACCGCCATTAGACTTATCGCCCACAGACAAGCCAAATCCTTAAATGTTAGAGCTAATTAAGACAATTCTCTAGGATATTTTTCTATATTGGAGATAATTAGGATATTTTTGTTGGTATTCTATATTTCTCAAGATTGCGGGTATATGTTCTTTTGATTATATATATATATATATATATATCTTGATTGATATATGTTACTTAAAATAGTCATCTTATAAAACCTATAAATATGCATATGTACTATTCATCACGATTTACATTAAAATATATACATTCATATTCCACTCTTCCGCATTCTTAGTCTTAACTTAGTATCAGAGCCAGCGTTATTTCTTTTGCGTATGTGCTTCCACCCACTATCAGTTAAAATTCCACGTGCCATGGTCTAATTCCATATGCCGCTCTCAATCCAGCTGGCATGGTTGCACGCGACAAAGATGTTAAAATATTGTCTCACATTGCTTGACAAGTTCAATTTACTTTTTATATTCATGCGGTCTTCCTCCACCTAGTAGCTTAATATTTTAGAACAACACTCGTCTCACAAAATTTGACACGGTATCAAAGTAGGAGGTCACGAGTTCAAATATTTCCAGGCTCTTATTCATCTCCCTATTTACATATTTTCATGCTTAGTACTAGGCAAAATGATCAAGTTAAGTGTGATGGGGAGTGATAGAATAATTAATATTAAACTGTGCTTCCATCTAAAAGCTTAAGATTTTAAAACAGTTAGTAATAGTTTCACAAAATCTTATATCAGAGCCTCCTTCCCAGAGGACACCCCAGTGCACCGGGTGCACTCCGATGCAAAATAAATCCATCCCGCAGCTCGATAGTGTTCACCCAACCATGGTTGTGTTACAACGTCGGTGACGCGTCGCCGAGTCAAGCTTGTCGCTAACTCAAACTTTTCTTTTTCATGGAGGTATTTTTCGACACCATGAAGATGTGTCTTTACAAGATAACTTTCGCTCAGCAAAGCGTGGATTATTTTGTTTGTTGTAGCCCCACGCTAGTCGAATAGACCATGTTTGTTCAGTTACTATTCCGACAGCAAAGTCGACCACAAAAGACTCATGCTGTTCAGCTCCAACAGCAAAGTCGATCGCAAAGGACGCATAATGTTGGCCTCCGATTCTCGACTTTTCACTTCTAGTTTCGAGAAGTTGAAACCGCCACTAAACTCACTATCATCAGACAAGCAACATATGAAATCTCATTGTCAACAGAAGCTTGGAGCCATCACACGCACCAACCCGCCTCATATCTACTGAGCTCATTTTCCAGCTCAGTTATCTCACGACAATCAAAGAATTTGTGGTATTGTTCGGATTATTTTTCAAACTCAATTATGTTTGAGGGATATTAGCAATATTAAGATATTTACTTAATTCTGCATATCTGTCAGGATTATTTATATATCTCCTTTGATATGTATATCCTTGATTGATTATATTTGGTATTATGTTTGTTTTATCACTTTAAATAGTTATCCAATAAAACCTATAAATAGGCTCATATACAGAAAATTCCAATATTCACTCTTCCGTTTTGTTATTCTTTTAACTCTTACAAGTATTTCGCCTAGTCATGGTCTCGTAGGATAATCTCGAGATTTAGCTCACGTGACAACGAAGGCCTCCTTCGCTTTGGTACGTCGTCACCAATTTTGATTGATTGGCCCTTCAATCTTTTTTAAATGTTTATTTCTTTTATCTATTCCAACCCAGAAAGAGGGTTAACGACTCATGCGGACATGATCCAATTCGGGGGGCGGTATGCACACATATGCATGTGTCTCTGTCTCCAGCTAGACATATAAAGTCTTCCGTTATTCTCTTGTTCCTTTGATTTCTGGTGGTGCTGGTCCAATGTTTCAGATGAAGTGCCCACCACTCAAACTGGGAATCGATGAGAGTTGGAGATTCGTGCTGTCTCTTTTCTGTCTTCAAAATCTGAATTATGTTCCTTCCTGCAGAAGGCTGCGACTGGGGAAGCTACACCATGATAATTGGTGCATGCCATTCCTATTTCCCACATACGTATATAGTCCAAATACTTGGGAGAAGCGCGGTCAACTAGGAGGAAATACATCTTTGATATCTTCTACCCTTTATTCTATGATTTGTTGCATAAAGTGGAGAGCATATCTCTCCACTAAGTCTCCTTTTCATGTGAAGCAAGGGGAAAAAAGAAGGAAAAGGAACCACTTTTAGAAACTCGTCCAATAATTGATGAATTAGATCGATCTCTTAGAGGATGTTAATTATGTGCCCCAGCTTATAGGTTCGGAGAAGCTATTAGGTTAGCGTCACAAAAACTTGGGGACTAACCATTACAAATTGCCTCCTTTTCCGGTATAAATGATTCGGCATGACAAACATTAACCAAGTATATTATGGTTTGCAAACAAAAAGTCATAACTAATTTGGTTTGAACTAGTATGTTCGCCTTTAGTAACTGCAAGGATCAATCGCCCAATGATACATATTGTGAACGGTTATGACCATGTCATTTATTGATGATATCACGGACGTGACATGCAATTCTTCGTGTCGGGGCGGGATGGTGATGGTAAGATAGAGATTTTCTCGATGTCTTGTTCAATGTTACAACAGTGCGGGCGGTGTTGGCTTCAAAATTCTTATCCTATTTTTCTCGAAAGACAGGATAAGAACTATCTCTTCAATCTTGTCTGCTTTTTGCTTCACTTCTTTTTCTCTTTATTATTATTAGAACTTCTGTTTGATGTGTTTTCTTTTCTTCAAATTCCAAAAGGGGAGGTCAGCGGGTCACGCAAAGGTTTAGATGCTAGTGTATAAGCATTGTGTTCGTGGATAAACCATTTCCTAATTCTTGAAGGCCTCATTTAACTATTTGAGGGTCAGTGCAGTTTTGAACCCAACAGAAGAGGACCTTTATGGGCCTATAACCTGTACAAAAGATTGATTTGCCTATGGGGCCTGGCCTTAGTCCGATATACCCAAATCAATCACCACAGAGTTTCAGAAAAAAAAATGAGCATTTGGTCTGTACACACGTTTTGTAAAAAAACTGTGTTATTTTCTTTAGAAACAATTGAACTAGTTTTTAGATGGCGTTTGTCTTCGATGGACGAAAACATATTAAGGCAGCATTTGGTTCAGTTTTCCCAAGAAGATTTAAAGGTCAAAGCCCATTGGAAAAATGATAAAATGCATGTTTGACGAGCTTTTTTGGGACCTCCTTGGCGGCCTTGGCAAAGTTGAAAGCCTAAGGCAGTTCCTCACCTACATTGGCTTTCAGTAACTTGCCTTGAGCTTTCAAAATTTGCAGAAGGCTTTTTCTAGGGTTAAATAATTTTTTCTTCTTCCAATATTACTCTCACCAATTCTTCCGTTTTTCGATTTTGCCCTCGTTGTTACTATTCATTTTCTTTGCACAACGGCAGCCAGCAAGGTCAAGTGACCCTGGCGACGGTTGCTTGGGGTCATACAACCTTAGGCGGCCCTCACTGAGGTCGCATGACCCTGCCTGCAGTGGGGCGACCTCGATGAGGGGCCACTAGGGGTCACGCGACCCCTCACTTAGGTCACACGAACCCGGCGAGGGCAATGTGACCTCAGGTGGCCCTTGCCTAGGTCATGCAACCTTAGGCGGCCCTCATTGAGGTCGCATGACCACTGCCTGCAGTGGGGCAACCTCGATGAGGGGCCACTAGGGGTCACGCGACCCCTCACTTAGGTCACACGAACCCGGCGAGGGCAATGTGACCTCAGGTGGCCCTTGCCTAGGTCATGCAACCCTTGCCAAGGGTCACCTAACCCCAGGCGGCCCTTGCCAAGGGTTGCTAGGGGCCCCCCAAGGTCATGTGACCTCATACAACAGCTATCCACGCCAAGCTCGCCAGCGACCTGAGCCCTTCGCCGACTTCGATGAAGGGTTCCGGTTCTTTTTAAGGATTAATACTATGAAAAATCTTAAACTGGTACATGAGTGATAAATTTACCCAAAATTAATTTTTTTTATCACCAAAAACCCCAAACTGGAATATTTGTGATAATTTTACTCACTGTTAGTTTCCGTTTAATTTTACTATCAAATTTCTGAATTTGATGACATGTGGTAGTTGATAGGTGCCTTAGTTTGGGGTTTTATCCTCTGTTTATCACAGGTATACCAATTTATGATTTTTTTATGATAATCCAATTTAACGGATGGTAAATTTATCACAAATGTACCGATTTATACTTTTTTGTGGCCAACAAATTAGTTTTGGGTAAATTTGTCACGGGTGTACTAGTTTTGGGGTTTTTCGTGGTTAAAAAATTAGTTTTTAGTAAATTTGTCACAGGTGTACCAATTTAGGATTTTTCATGATATTAACCATTTAAAAAAAAATAGAAAAACTGCAACCAAAGTCCTTTGAGCTAAAGGCCCTTGCATAAAATATAAAGTTTGCCAAACACTATTTGACCCAAAGTTGCTTTACAAAGGAGTTTTTACCAAACACAATTTGCATTTTCCAAAACCCTCTATGCTAAGGGCCTTTGCATATTCCCAAAGCTGAACCAAATGCAGCTAAGCATGTTAAAAATTACATTAAAATGGCACGATCCACAAATTTATCATATTTTATTTGATAGTACACATCATAAATTCGGTATTAGTGAAGAGATCATCAAGAGGGAGCCTGTTAACATATTTGGTTGGACCCATTTTCACTCAATATTATAACCCAATGAGTTATGGGTTAACTAATATATGTCAATACCCTCACACCATACCAATTCTGTGAGGTGGAATTTTTTTAACACAATTTACAAGTGCATCTCAATATTTTAAGTGATAGGCACACCTACAGTACATGATTTAAGGTCCATTTGACTTTTTCGCCAAGATCATTGAACCATAGTTAACTAGAAATATTTTCTCTAAAATCCATATATTTGTGGCTCAAATTCATCTACATGAAAAAGAAAATAGGAATTTGCTATTTATGATAAACAAAACGAATCACGATAAGATAAATAGTGACCAGTCATTATCAATCTATGCATGGATGATGTCTGTATACCAAAAGTTCAAAACCTTTGCGTGTAAATAAATAAAATATAAGAACACTAATGTACTATAAAATAAATGTTTGAAGATTTCGTCTACTTAGGAAATGAACTTAAGTTTTTATAATATATAACAAGGATATACCTTATCAAAAAGGATACGAAAGATTGAAATTGAAATTTAAAAAACGTCAGATATTTGAGAAATTATGTTTTAAATGTTTTTGAGTCATAGTTTCCCCTTCGTTTAATATTGTGCAATTATGATTCACTTAGTAATATATGTGGGTTTTTTCATGAAATCTTTGAGTAAACTTTTTAGGATTAAACCATATTCTTGGTTTATAATATAAAATAAACACATGTGATTGAATTAATCATTCAGTACACACCGTGCTGATTTAAAAAATTCAAAAAAATAAAAATTAGAATTCTCTCCACAATGCTAGTGGCTCGTGGACCTCAAGAGTTTCATCACAGAAATCTTTTGGACCCACCAAAAATTCATGCATTCACAATAGTTTCCAATTATTAAAATCTGTCAATCTATCTGCAACTTCTGAGGTTTTTGTCGTCTTCACTGTTCTATACTTTGTCAAATACCAATTTCATGCAACTTGCGATCCACGGATCGCTGGCGCCAAGCGCAGAACCCATATTTTGTGAATCAGAGTAGAGCTCGAGCCTAGAACCTATATCATATGATAATAACTTACCACCAAAAACAAAGTATATTCCCATTACGTGTTGCAATGGACACCACAAAAACCAAATCATTTGGCAGAGATTGAGTTCACGAGATCCTGATCAGAACTATTTTAAAGGTACGAATCAAAACCATTGAAATTATTGGTAGTTATAGACGGTAACATCAAACATATGTTGCTCAAGAAGTCCCATTTAAATAGGTTTTCTCGGGGTAGAATGAATCCATGGAGGTGGGGTTGTCTATGATTTTAAAGGTGAACTTATGTTTCTGCAGACTAATAAAAAAAAAGGAAAAGATTTCTGCGCGGCGTCGTATTAGTTACACAGCTAAATATTCCTTTCGAAGGCACGATAACGATAACCCTTTAATTACTCCTGAGTCCTTAGCGCAACAGTGTTCTGATGTATGCAGAACTTTAATTTACAACTTGGTATATTGAAGTTATTAATTGTCATGATCTACTTATCGTGTTGGCAAGGCAAAATGTAGTATGATTGTCCGATGGTGTCCTTTTTATCCACCAAAGCTGAATATGAGAGATGATACAGATGCATTTTCTTCCACCAAGAATATTACACAAATGAAATCACTGCAGTAATCCATATCCTAAGCGGAAGAATTATTCCCAACACTAATCAAAGCGACGACACCACCCAAAACCCAGAACTAAACTATGAAATTTGATGCGTAAAACACAAGTTAAGAAAAGACATAAGTGCTCCTTTTTTCTGGTCAGGCACATTGGAAGTCAGATGGGAGCTTCTTGCCACAAGTGTTTACGAGGAGGCTCAGTGAAATGGGGATGTTCAAATTGATCCCGAGGACGTTGGCTTTAATGGCAGTGCAAAGGCAGACGGCTGCTTCGAGATTAAGAAGGCCTTCGAGCACTGAACAGCATGGAGTGTCCGGAGGTGACCCAATCACTGCATTGACTGGCCCGTTGAGCAAGTTCGCGCAGACACCCAATTTGAGTGCGTCTCTTGGGCAGCTTCCTGTCGGAGACGGGGTCGTCTTTGGATAACCACAACTGTTACACCCACTCGCTAGAGCAAAAAACAGGAGGTTGATGGAGAGGAACAGGGCAAAAGATGGTGAAGTGTTCTTGGATTGAGCCATCTTTTTTCCCACTGAACATGCACAATGGCCTGTATTACGGTTAGGGTTGATGAAAAAAAGGATGAAAATGGTTGCTATATATAAGAATGATTTTGCATGGAGAGTCTCTTGAGATTGAGGATGAGATGAGGCGTAAGATCTATGGATCTCGCGCGGGTGGTCAGGAATTCTTTTGCTGGCAAAGAGAGGACGAGATCCTTCACCGTGTATTGATTTGGGGAAATTTTGTCATATATTCTACTTTTAACATATTGTCATATTCGTTCTGTATATCGATCACAAGAGTGGCCAATCACCAAGTTCGGACACTCCCGTGAGTTTTTCTCCAGAAAGGCATGAAGTTCAGATTATTCCATTGCATGCGTACGTGGAAGATGCATGAGTTAGCATAGCTGGCAATTCCGGTTTTTCCACATTTCTTATTTTCTCCAATTATTCCATCTTTCACTTGTCGTTCTCTTGCTGAACATGTAGTCTTCAGGGAGTATTATTGAAACAGAGCTCTCTCTCTCTCTCTCTCTCTCTCTCTCTCTCTCTCTCTCTCTCTCTCTCTCTCTCTCTCTCTCTCTCTCTCTCTCGGTTATGGATAAGATAGATGGGTGATTACCTGTTTATAACTCTTTGGCTAATGCAAAGATGACAGGCGATCGATATGTCTGAGTAATACCTATGTTTGCTTGCTGATTTAAGATGCCAAGTTAAACAATGATGATTAAAGAGATTTGTTACATGCATTGTACCGCCCGTTAGTCCAATCTACAATATTATACACAATAATCTTTTTAACAACCAGTAGTATTTGAATATTTCGGCTCAACTCATCCTCTCAGATGCATGCGTACCATCCTGTCTACAGATCGATTTGTTGTCAGCTAAACCCTTTTCTCCATGGGATGTAAGAATTCACTTGCAAGGCAAAGTGTATGACTCAAAAATCACCCTAAATAGGAGACATTGTGATTTGAGTAAAAAAACAATCACTTATATGAGTCTTGTTAACGAGTGCCTCCGAGACACCGGTTAACCATAATTATTTTCATTCCAGTATATTGATTACACAAAACAAGGGAAAAATAATGTGCCGAAAATGACAAATTTTCTTTTGTTAGGGTATTCAATTAGTGTCCGTGGGGCACTTGTTGATAATAAATACACTCTTACGTGGCTTTTGTTAAATAATTAACGACAACATGGCAATTTTGTGTGGAAATCTCACCAAAACGACACCACGAGGTCAGGCAAAAGTGACTATGGTCGTCCAATGGGCTTGTGAAACGACTTTGGTCAAGATGACACCATGAACTGGTGATCTTCATCCCCGGCATGTTGCTAATTGTCTGCAACAGCCTCACCATTATCAGCTTCGGGATCGCGCTGAGCGGCGTGTTGTCAAAGGCCCGGACCTCCCTTACAAAGCACTCGACCGGGTCTTGGACCCCCTCATGAAGCATCACGCGAGGGACGACTGCAAACAGGAAGGTCATAAAAAAGCTGCTAGCCCAGAAGGAGGCGAAGCTTATAAGGAAATAGAAGTGGAACCCCAAGAGCACCCCCCTGTCGAGGGCCACCACGACCAAAGTATAGGCCGAGAGTGCAAGCGAGAGGAAGACTTAGGGCGGCGGCGCCATGAGGGAGTATAAGAGAGCTCACAGGATGACCTGAATTAGGAATTACTTTCAAAATGTGTGATTGAAAATGAAATTAGGGCTGAAGTTTGTTGAAAGAGGCTAGGGTTTTGTGAGAACAGTAATACAAACTACCTTGGGACAAACATCTAATGTAAACGACCCCGTTGGGTTGTATTTTTAAGGGATCAATTTTCTGGCGAGCACGCGTCTTGGATCAGTTAATGTTAAGTTGGTTCTTCATGTGACAATTTTGATACTTCTAGTATACTCTTTTTCTGTCAAATGCTTAAATGTACTCATCCAAATCTCTCCGGGATTATGCACGAGAAGTTTATAAAACATTTTCTGATGATAGACGATGTCTTTAAGGGCAAAGCCTATTTCTTGTCCATAAAACAGGGAGTTTCTATTGATTGATGCAGCTTCTGCAAATGCGTGTATACGGCACGTGTGAGTCTTTGACATATTAACCTTCTATTTCGTCGATACATTTGGGTGAAAGGGAGCTAGTTCTTCAAAGGATTCTAAAAGAAACAATAGGTGCTGAGAATAGATCAAATGAAATTGAGGATGGTTCACCAATTTTGTGCGAAGTTAAATAATCCTTGGACCGCTTTTCCTCTTTCCTCTCTAGGGTTTTCTCCTCTCCCTCTCACCACACAACTTTCTTCTTCAACTTCCATGGAGGGGATGGTTTAAGCTAGATCTCACCCTCCCCTCACTTTTTTTTAAGCTGATTTGGTTATATGTTCTCATTTTCTTACTTTCCTCCCGTTTTGCAGAGCTTTTCTCTTACTATCTAGTCTAGATCTGGAAACTTCTCTCCCCCATTTCAAGAAGGTTTCCATCCCGATCTAGTCTAAATTTGGAGATTTTAGCATATATGATCTTGGGGTTCCCTTCCCTCGAGTTTTGTTGTTGTATATGTCAAGTTTTAAAGTAGATCAGATGAGTTTTGTGAAGATTTAACTCTTATAGTTGTTAGATCTGTGCTTGTTTAACCTTATTACTCTGAACGGCAACGGTGTTAGGAACATCAAATCTAGGCGTGTATCGCCAAAAGGCAAAGCTGTAACAACATATGAAGATCTCGGTTTGTACTTATTACTAAAGACTGATTTGGTCATTGGCTGTTGATTTTGGTTTGTAAAAGTCGTAGATTTGCTCTTTGAGCAGGTGACTTCTAACCTTGTTAAGATTATTCATCTATCTAGAGCTTGTTTTGTTTTGAAGTTGTTTGGAATTTGTCTTGGTTTATAGTTGGATTGCGTTGCTTTTCCCTTGTATTTTTGTGGAAATGAATGAAATGTTACTTTGACAAAAAATAATAATAATCCTTGGACCGTATATTTTTTTAGTGCACACCAATTCATTAAAAGTTATGACACTAACACGAGAGTGGATATTCGTAGGACATACGACATCAAGCATACCGAAAGCTGTCTTTTTCTATTTAGTTTCCCTTTTTTCCCTTCATCTTCTGTCAAATCCTTTAAGATGTTTTATAAATTTTCCCCAAGAAAAATTTGATGTATAGGATCTTAGCATAGAAAATGATAACCTTCCGTTTCATGCCGCGTCAATCAAGGTTGGAAATAAAATCTCGTATGCGTTCTTAATGGAAACACGCAATAATCTCCGTCATGGAGGCCTTCAAATTCGGCTAGCCCCCTATCCCCTACACGCTCAGACAAATGCAAAAATGGAAAATGTACCGAGCGAGTCGTAAGACCAACCAGCTCGAATCAACCAAAGGAAATTCTTTAATCACTAGCATTAAAAATTAATTAATCCTCATCACCAAATCAACATCGAACTTGTTGACTTAATCGCACACCGATGCCTCTCGCTGCCAATGTTGCAAAACGAAAGATGGCTCCACACGGTGGGAATCGCAGGAAAGTTAAGGTGGTTAGGACAAATCTCTTCGACACGACCTAATCTTCGGCATGACGTGGATCGGATTATGAAGCTTCATTAGGATTAACAATGGAGGTTAATCAGTTCTTTGAGCACTCGTGACACTTGCTTCCACCAAGAACAAGCCAATATAGAACGACATTATTAAACGGTTGCTGCTAGCTGCAAGGGACAAATTTCCGCCAAACTGTTAAGCGCATTTTGCAGTTTATTCTTTGTTCTATGTACAACGAACGGTGCCATAGTTTTTGCGGACCTGATAAAGAAAGGATAAGTTTGGAGCCTTTTGCGCGCATTGAGGCATAATTAGGCTATAAACACTTAGGAAATTGCTTATCCTAGGCATGTTTCATTGTACTTAATCTTGGAGAGCCAAATTCGCTATCGATTTCGTTTCATCACCGAAATTTAGTTATGATGCGAGTTCGATTCGTCTTTCGGGGACATGAGAAATTCCCGGAGTAATATCCGAGTTTACAAATCAATGTCCATTTCATTGAACAGTAGAACAATTCGCAACATGCATTATCCCGACGAATTAATGTATTGAATTTTTTGACTGGTTGCATTGGTTGATTACATTACATTGATTAGTGTTGGGAAATATAAAAATGGACCCTATATATGTACACCTTCTCTCACCAGATCGTGCATGGAATAGGAAAAACACAGCTAATATCATATCCTTCGATGTATTTCATCAGTCAGATCAAGGTCTCAAACCAAGTCAAAAACAGATCAAGAAACCAATAAATCAATCAAATACTAGAGAGAGAAAGGAAAAAAAATTGGCAATTTTTCCCACAAGATTGGAACCATCCAAAAATGTCACGAGGAGTTGCTTGTTCCGCCAGCTAAAATCCCTAAGGCCACCCATGTGGACGTACTATACACGCGCAATAATTTAGGTCACCGCTAGGGCAAAAATATTTTCTTCTAAAATAAATATTTTCTGTTTCCATCTACTCAAACCCATGTCCCTCCTTGAAACCCTATAAAAGACAACTTCCCCTAGACTCTCTCTCCATCCCAAAACGCTCACATTTCACTAGCTAATTCCAATTCCCCACTCTCAACAACAAACTAGCTAGGGCTTCGAGAAGTTTTCATACTATGGCTTCCAAGAGCTATGCAACACTTGCTCTAGTTCTCTCTCTCAACATCATCTTCGCCTCCTTGGTCACTGCATGGCCACCAAAGCCGACCCCGACCCCCGCGGCTTCTTGCCCTAAAGACGCCCTCAAATTAGGCGTCTGCGCCGACGTATTGGGTAGCTTGCTCAATGTCACCGTCGGTAAGCCTCCGAAGGAGCCATGCTGTGCTCTCATCTCGGGCCTTGTCGACCTAGAAGCCGCCGTTTGCCTTTGCACGGCCATCAAAGCTGACGTTTTGGGCATTCACCTTGACGTTCCGGTCTCTCTCAGCTTACTCCTCAATGTTTGTGGCAAGAATGTCCCTCCTGGCTTCCAATGCGCTTAAGCGTGAGAGGTCTCAATTAATGTGAGTTTGAAGTCCTTTGGATTACGCGAGTGAGGTGTGATCATCAGATGGTGTTGTCAAAGTGTGTTTTTTTTTTTTTGTTACGAGTGTTTTGGGTGGTGTACGTTAAAGGGCTGAGTGCCTAAAGTGCTTGTCGAGTTTATGTTTATGGGACGATGCTTATTAAGTTATGTAACTTCATGCAAAGAAGAAAAGAAAGTTGTCAAAGTTGTGTTATTTCAATCGAAATAAACACCTTCTCTTAAAGACCACACTTCTTTTCCCCTTTTCAGAGTTGAGATACAATGCATTTTGGCGGGCGGGGATAAAAACCTCGTTGGTCTCTAAACTACCGATCTCAGGTGTGTCTACAAAGTTTCCAAATAGAATCAGAATCATAATTAAACGACGTCACCAACAAAATTTGTCATATAAGACAAACTGGTAATTGGTGTTAAGCTGGCATATGCAATACATGCTTACCTCGTTAATATAAAACTTTAAAGTTGGTGTATGAATATTTGATCCAAATTTGTTTAATCTTTCTGCATGCTGATTACCGATAATTATATATGCATGTATTTATTAAATTTTCTTGCAGAGAACAACATAATGAATTCATTCACGGGCCGCTTCCTCATCCAAAGATCCGATTACGTTGGTGGTGGCTGACGAACTTCACGAGATTGGCAGTTTTTGAGTTTTAAGTGAAGAATTTCAATCTATCTATAGCTTCTGCAATTTGCAGACTTACATCCGAACGCCACCATTGTCATCTCGGGTTCCTTCATATCACCTGCAACCACCATAACTTCGCAGTCTAGAAATAGGCGAATATTATGCACGCACGATGTTGGTGGAGGCAATTTGTCGATGACTCGATGTGGAGAGGCTCGCATGCACTCCATCACAAATGTTCATTCAAGGACACTAGTGATCATACGCTTAAGAGATGTTTTGATTCTAAATCGGACCTCAAATCCATCAAAAATGGGTTTGTGTGGCTTTCTGTCTCATTCCTCTTCTAATACGGTCTGTATGCTAGAGTGCGTAGACAAAAATCAGACCTCATACATGAAATATTTAAGAAATAAGCTTATGAGGATAATGAGCCGATATTATCTTTCGACTCTACTAGCTGCCACTATGGCCACCGTTTCCAGGGTCGTTGCCCTCGATTCCTTGCCCCTATCAATCTGTAGGTCAACTTGCTTTAATTTCTGTCTCCTCTGCATTAAATCTCTTTTACAGTGCTCTCTCTCTCTCTCTCTCTCTCTCTCTCTCTCTCTCTCTCTCTCTCTCATAAGGTCGTCGATGACTGACACTGTGGCAACCTTCGTTTGAGGTTGCTAACGACCATGGTGACCTCAATTCAAGGTAGCCATGTTGAAGGGAGGGTGGGAGAGAAGGAGAGAGACGTAACGGGGACTTCGGGAATGTCGAAGGCAGAACATAATCGGTGGCGAGCTGCACGAAGACCACGGCGACTTGACGATTTTGCTGCTGCGATAGCGGCGGCAACACAAGACCGTGGCGGCCAAAGACAGGTTAGATAGGATGGCTAGGGTTAAGGTTTTCTGTTGGGGTCTTTTGGATGATTGTCGAACTTAGATTATTGTAAGGATACTTTGGACAGAATAAGGATGATTTGTAAATAAATCTTGAGTATTAACTTGTAGGTGCAATTTCGTCTGTAAAAATTTAAAGTTAGATTGCAAACTCGTGACATTAGAAATAGAGTAGGCAAAGTGATAAATACTGGTAGAAATTTCTATATTTTTCTTTATTTTCTCTTGTGCTGGGTCCACATTCCCCAAATATATTGCCTATGTGACATAGGAAAGAATTGGGTTGAGCGACTAAACTTTCGAGTGCAATGTCAGCTTATCTGATGGTTCCGTTTACTTATGGGTTGACAATTGACATTGCACTTCAATTCACAATCAACTTATAAATAATGTAGGAGATCAGAAGATTCATTTATTAAATGGATCAACTAAATAATTCGACAGATTTTTATTGGATGTTTAAATCGGCCAACTAACTTAAATAACCACTTATCATTTGCCACTTTATTTGAAAAACTTATTTAGTACACGAGTCATAGTGGCTCTAGTAGTACTTGTGAACTCGTGATGGCATAAAAGCTATGCTAATGGTTGATACATTTTTATAGATGACCAATGCGCGGTAAGAAATTTCGATATTGTAGTTGTGGTATTGTTTTATTTTAGAAATCACAACCGCACCGACTTAAACGAATCGTTAGATGGGTTAGGACTCATATAGGACCCATCTGATCCGACGGTGCATGTCACATGCGCCAGGTACTAGTAACACCGGTTGTCAATAATACCTGCTCCTCTTCGTTCTCCGCATCTCGAATATGCTGAATTCAGTCCCATCTAACCACCATTTTTGCTTCCCGTGAACCATTTTTTGGCACATTCCAACTGTTGGATATATTATTAATATAGTCCAAATAATATGTTCACATACAAGCCCAATAGGTTTAAAGTATGGTTATTTTGGGCCCATATGAGCTGGAGCCTAATAGCTTACATATAAACTCTAGAGTTTCCCTACGCTGGAGGTAACACTGTTGAACGTTCCAAACTTGACGTCTCTTGGTGTAATACTTTAAGCAAAACACTATTTTCTCTCTCAAACCCATAACTTCCAACAATCTTAAAGTGTTATATTCGTGTGTTGGATTTGAGCAAGAAAGTTGTCTACTTGAAGATCTCGTCGAGACGAACTCGGAGGTATTATTTATTTTCGATTTCGACGAGAGGGTTGGCCGGGATCTGAGTTTGAAGATTCGGTGGCCGAAATATTTGATTCAAGAACCCAGAAATTATAGCCAATTTTAGAGGGTGAAACCACTTGGGTCTTGTTCTACTCGTCGATACGAGCGTTTTGAGTGGTCACTCGCATTAAACGGAGGTCGGACGGCTGAGATACGACAACCGGAAATTCGACGATTTTTTGGCTTCCTGCGAATTTCGCGACTTCTCGGCTTCCGGCAACAAGTGCAGTCCATCTTAAGGTTTTTGGGCACTCCGGATTTGTTTTGGGGTTTGTTTTGGCAAACTCCACCTCTACAGAGCAGTTTGACCAAGGTTAGGGGCTTTATTCGACTTTGTGCGCTCTGCGAACTTCAAGGTGCACTCTTTCTATGTCTCTGCTCTGATTAAAATGACAAAACATAGTTCCTATGATATTATCAAGCTGCAATCATTTGATGTCACTGAATTTCATGGTTGAAAATTGCACGTTCAATTTGGCATGAAAGAACGTGAAATATTCTACACAGTACTGAGTGATTTTGCATCTACCACTGAAGATGTTGATGAATATCAATGGAATAAAGATGAAGATTTTTGTATAGATTACTTGTTGACTTTTTTAAATCCTCGTCTAGCTATGACTTATAGTGAGTTTAAGACAACAAAAGAGATATGGGATCACTTGAACGCTCAGTTCCAAAAACAAGCGGGCTCTCTAAAACTCTTCTAGCGGAGAAGTTCTTTGACTTTAAATTCAATATGAATTCGAGTATCACCTCTCAATTAATTGAACTTAAGAACATGATGAATAGGTTGAAAGAGGATAACTCTTATATGTCCGATAATCTCTTTATTGGTCTTGTGTTGAGTAAGCTACCTGATGAATGGAGTTTTTTCAAGACTAAAATGCACAGACAGAAAGAACAGATGAGACTGGATGAATTAAAGAGGTATGTTCACATTGAAGATCAAAACATATCTAGGAAGAGTTTGGAATAAGAAGGACAACAAAAGTCGATTGCCAACTTAGTTTCACATTCCAATAAACCTCAGAAAAGGTTCGAGTCATCAAAAGGTGAATCCTCTTCACAGTTAGAGGCCAAAAAGACTATCTTCAAAAGGAAGAAGAAGGGCAAGTGCCATAACTGTGGAAAGTGGGGTCACTGGGCAGCAGAGTATAAACTACAAAAGAAGCCAAAGAATGACACACCACAAACTGCGACTAATATGTTAATTAGTAAATCTGAACCTCAAGCCTTCATTGGAATGATGAAGAATGGAAAGGCCAGAGTCTTCTCTAAGTGGCGGTTAGATAGTGGCGCTACTTGTCATGCTACAAATGACAAGAACTCACTCACTGAGGTCATAGAAGTGAAAGATACCGTAGAAAACTGTAATGGTGGTGAGGCAGAGGTGACTCATGCTAGAAATGCAAATTTGGTGCTTTCTTCGGGTAAATTACTAACTCTGAAACATGTTAAAGTAGTACATTTACTTAAAAAGAATTTGATATCTATGAGTTTACTTGATAAAGCTGGTATGTCCTTTTCAACTATGAATGGTAGAGTAACTTTATCTGTTAACTCATGTTATTTCGGTTGTGCATTCATGGTTAATGGTATGTATAGGTTGAGTTTAGATACTGATAGCATCAATCATATGAATTCTACTTTGATTGATCCAAAGTTGTTATATGATAGACTTGGACATGTGAATTATAGGAAAATGCAACATCTAGCTAAAACTCACAACATTCCATTAGATACTTCTATTCGATTTGACAAATGTGAAGTGTGTGCACAGGCTAAATCACTAGAAAACCTTTTAAGTCGATTTCTAAAAGCACACAACTTCTTGAGCTAATACATTCTAACCTTTGTGACTTCAGAAATTACGTTACTAGAGGTGGTCGGAAGTATCTACTAACATTCATAGATGTTTTTTCTCGATATTGTCATGTTTATTTGTTGAAATCGAAAGATGAGGCTTTTGAAAAGCTTAAGATTTTCAAGTCTAGAGTAAAAAATCAACTCAACTTGAAAATTAAGAGGTTTAGAAGTGATAGAGGAGGAGAATATACAATGACAGGGTTCAAGGACTTTTGTGCTTCAGAGGGTATAATACTTGAAACCACTGCTCCTTACTCACCCTAATCAAATGGTGTTGCCGAGCGTAAGAATAAAACGTTAACTGAAATGTTAAATTTCATATTACTTACAGCTAGCATGCCTTCCTCCTACTGGGGAGAAGCAGTTCTAACTGCTAATCACATCCTAAACAGGTTGCCGCACTCTAAGTTGTCTATGACACCTTATGAGATATGGCATAAGTGTCCTTGTACATATGATACTCTTAAGACTTGGGGCTGTGTTGCTTATGTAAGAATACAAGATCCTAAAAGACCTAAAGTGGGACCTAGAACCATTACTTGTGTATATCTAGGTTGTGCGAAAGATAGTGCTGCAAATAGATTTTTAGATCTATCTACTAATACAGTGATAGAATCTAGAGATGTAGAATTTTTCAAGAACAAGTTTCTGAGAAATCATGGCTTGAATGTTTATGGATCTACATATATGATTTCAGAGTCTCCTGTAGAATTTGAAACAAGCTCTTCTGACACTAATTCCCCACAGCTGATTGTTGAACAAGTTCCAGTTAGAATATTTACAAGAGATAGAATTCCCAAAAGTTTTGGTGAGAACTTTGTTACTTACCATCTAGAGGATGATCCATTCTCCTATCAAGAAGCAATGAGATCTAGGGAATCTTTACTGTGGGCAGAAGCCATAGATGATGAAATGAGCTCTCTGCTACAGAACCATACTTGGCAGCTAGTCGATTTGCCAAAAGGGGCTAAGGCTATAGGCTGTAAGTGGGTATTGAAGAAGAAATTGAATAGTGATGGATCAATAGCCAGATACAAAGCACGTTTAGTAGCTAAAGGCTATAAATAACTGAGTGGAATAGATTATTTTGATGTCCATTCACCTGTGTGTCATCTATCAAGTATAAGAATTCTTCTTGCTTTGGCATCTATTGAACACTTTGTAGTGCATCAAATGGATGTAAAGACAATTTTCCTAAATGGAGAGTTAAATGAGGAAATCTACATGGAACAATCGGAAGGGTATGTCATGAAAGGTTTTGAGGACAAAGTTTGTAAATTGAACAAATCTTTGTATGGTCTTAAACAAGCACCTAAGATGTGGCATCTTAAATTTGACAAAGTGGTAAAGACTTATGGCTTTCAGTCTAGTTATTCAAATAAATGCCTTTACCATCGTTCTATGTCAAATAAGATAGTCATCATTTGCGTGTATGTTGATGATACGTTAATTCTTGGTTTCGATCATTCTGTAGTGAGTGACGTGAAAGCTACTTTAGCTAAAGAATTTAACATGAAAGATCTTGGTATTGTTAATACCATTCTTGGTATGAAAGTAAGTTTTAAAAGATAAGTCATCTCCCTTAGCCAGACTCATTATATGGAGCAACTACTTTCTACCTGGGGATACAATGAGTGTAAACTGAGTGCGACACCATGTGATTATAATAAAAGACTGAGTCCTAATGAAGGGACCAGTGTCGATCAGTTAAAGTACTCGAAACTAATTGGTAGTCTCATGTATGCTATGAGTTGCACTAGACCTAACATAGCATTTACAATTGGCATGCTGAGTCGTTTCACTAGTAATCCTAGTAAAGAGCATTGGGATGCCCTCAGTAGGCTGATGAGATACCTTAAAGGTACTAAAGATTATGCTCTATGTTATTCTGGTTATCCTCCAACTGTAGATGGATATTATGATGCCTCATGGTGCTCAGAAATTGGAAATAGTAAGTCCACTAGTGGATATGTATTCACTTTGGGTGGAGCTGCTATTATTTGGAAATCCAAAATACAGACTGGTATTGCATTGTCGTCTATGGAATCAGAACTTTTTTCTTTAGCCTCAGTCGGCGAAGAGGCAGAGTGGATAAAGAATCTGATTATGGATATTCCTTTGACTCAGCTAAAGATTAATTCTTTAAACTTGTTCTGTGATAATCAAGCTGCTGTCCAAGTTGTGAAGAATACTCTCTTTAATTCCAAGAGAAGGCATGTGAGACTGAGACATGCGTTGTTGAATTATCTGCGCGAACATGGAGTTATCACCTTGATCGATGTGCGATCGACGAACAACATGGCTGATGCTCTCACAAAGGGTATGCCTACAGATCGATTATTCAAAACAGTGGGGGAAATGGGGTTAAAGACTATGTAGATATGTCTTAATTACCATTTACTTACCTTCTAATTGTATGTTTTGCATTATCGAATCTTCCTTTGTTGGCCACAATGATAAGCACAGTTTATGTGTTTCATCGATGTTCATGGTTGCTAACTAATTTGAAAAGGGTGAGTTGTCTCATTCCAAACTTGATGAAGATAACGTTAACCTAATTCAAAGGTTCTATCTGGGGAGCATGTGTCATTCCAAACTTGATAATACAATCCAACTAGGTTGGACTATCCTTTTGGTTAAATAATCTCATTCCAAACTTGATGCTAGATTATTTGACTTTAAGGAATTAGTAATTGTGACATTCCAAATTGAAATATAGAGATAGTTGTTTGCATAAGAAGCCTGTTGGTTATTGTAAGTGACATGACTATTGGTCCTGTTCTTTGAAACTAGACAATGGTTATTCACTTATAAATAAACCGAAATTGATGGCTCTTTGTAATTCAAACTGTTTAGGCCTTGTTCATAATTTATGAAACTGGCTTGATGCTTATGAACGTGATATTATGATGCTTTACGACATTAATATATGTTCTTCTCTGCCTGATTGAATTCATAATAATATGAAATTCATATTTGACATTCTACAGGGGATGGCAGAGATGGAGGAGAGCTTACTGGGTGGGATCCTGACCAAGATGATCTACTAGATGAATGAATATATCATTCAGAGTATATAGGGACTTGACAAGTCACCTGCTATTGCCCATTTTGATGGAGTCCATTTACTTGAGACTTCCATTTTACTATCTCTATTTTGTGAACATTATTGTGTTTGGTTGTGAACTGATTCTGAGATTTTTTTTGGATATTGGGATTTGGATGAGTTTAAACCGAATTTGAAACTCTTCATATTTAATTTTGTGTACTGATCTCAGAACAGATTCATGACATGGATGATTCACTTATTTAGATTGCAAATTATGATTGAGTTTAATATTTAGTGCTAAAACTCTTTAACCGATCCAAGTTGATTGTCTTGGACCGAATGTGGATGATTCATATTTGTTTGAACATTACACTAATCACCGTATTGGATTGTGCTGTATGGTGAACATAGAAGGAGATTGTTGGATATATTATTAATAGAGTCCAAATAATATGTTCACATACAAGCCCAATAGGTGTAAAGTACGATTATTTTGGGCCCATATGGGCTGGAACCCAATAGTTTACATATAAACTCTAGGGTTTCCTTACACTGGAGGTAACACTGTTGAGCGTTCCAAACTTGACGTCTCTTGGTGTAATACTTTAAGCAAAACACTATTTTCTCTCTCAAACCCATAACCTCCAACACCAACTTCCTATTAGCGAGCATATACGATTCTCAAATGATATAAATCTATAATAATTGCGCTCCTATATATAGGAAACAATCAAAGTGCAAGATATAATAGTATTTTTCAATATGTACGAAAGGAGTAATGTTTTGCGCCGGGACCCCGGTCAGGTTGTCCTCGACAGGTATGTGCTGTCATTGAATAATTATAGTTTCGTTTGTAAGTCCTTATTTCTGTGTGTGGAATATAAACATCTCATTACCTTATTATGTACATATTGTAAGAAAAAAGTATGCAGTACGTCGCACGTTAATTTATTTTATTTCGCCACGCAGATAACATCAACATTCCTCCACATGTTTTCGCAAAAATCCTAAATGCAAATGCTAGAGCTTCGTCACAAGATTTCATAAACACAAAATCTCCTCCAAAGCTCACGCACAATGCTCTAATAAATCTCAAAAACTGTGCTGTGATCTTCTATTTTCCAGACTCTGTGCAAACTCTCCTATCTTAATTGTTTCTCCAGTGCTCCGTTTGCCAATGTTTGATCTTACTGCTCTATTTTCTTCGTCTTTGCAGATTGAATCCCAACTTACAGGCGAGGAAGCTCGTCCAAATTCAATGAAGAGTTGCTGAACTTCGACTCGTCTCATGTCATTAATAAATCTACCAACAGAAACTTACGTCTATCCTTCACTTTCCTTCTCATGCCAATCGCTGCTCTTCTTTTGGCCCTTGAGGACACACGGTTTCTTTTACCTTAACCAATCTTTATCGACTAAGTAAAATGTCACTTTGACAGGGGAAGACGGGTGAGTTTGCATATACTAATTCAGAGTAAGGATTCACTCTTATTTCCAAGGTAATGAGTATGTAGCAAAATAACCAAAAACATCATTAACCTATTGCACTTGTGTCAATTCAATCCTAAATTTTTTAATTATATCAATTTAGTCCATTCAACCAATTTTAGTCGGAATCCGCTAACGTGGACATCTGCCATCCTACGTGGTACAGCTGACGCTGACATGAGTAAATTTTTTTTTATAATTTTTTCTTTTCTTTTCTTTTTTCTTTCTTTCTTTTCCTTTTTTCTTCCAAGTTCGGCAAGGGTTGCTAGCCAACCCTCGCCGGTCACAACCGAGGGCCAACCGACCCTTGCCAGCCACTAGGTGAGGGCTTCGCGGCCCTTGCCCAGCGCCGATGACGTTCACCAGTCCTCACCTGGGGTTAGGAAGGGTCAGCTGGCGATCCTCACCAGACTTCGTAGAAAATAAAAGGAAAAGAAAGAAAGAAAAAGAAATTGTAAAAAATTAAATTTAAAAAAAAATTATAAAGAATTGTCCATATCAGCACCGGCTGTCTAATGTCGTGCTACCGGTATCTACGTCAACGATTTTCTACAAAAATTGGCCAAATTGACTCAATTGACAAAACGTAAAAAGGTTTAGAACTCAATCGACACAATTAAAAGATTTATGACTAAATTGGCACAAATGCAATAGATTTATGACTCTTTAAATAATTTTCCCCTAATCTTTGGTAAGATGGGTCCCCAAATTAGACTTCTGTGAATACTAATAAAGAAATTATTACCGCGTTGAGAAAATTGTCGTCATGGGATATTATCTTGCGTTTTTTAGCACAGAACTTTAGACGAAACCGCGCATGCATTGTGCTAAGAGAGGATTACATCATTGTCATTGTTTTTTTTTCATGATTAAATCTCAGAATACCACAAAAAATCCTAAATCATGTTTATTATGACACTAATAACTGGAAATTTTTTTGTGTCACCAAAACACCCAACCTCATGTTAGTGTGACAAAGTACCCTCCATACGTGACCAAAATCCCTAAATTTTGCCAACTGTGATATCAATACCTCAAACTTTTTCTCGTATAATCAATCCCGCAAACTTAAACCAGGGTAACAAAGTACCCCTCGATCTACCACAAAACCCTAAAGTTTGCCCACTATAATACCATCACCCCAAATTTGTTTTAAATTTGTACTAGTGACGAGGGTATTTTTGTCATAATCCATTGGGAATTTTTTGAGCCTAAAGTTTAGAGTTTTGGAGGTAGACGGGATCTATTTTTGTCACACTAGTACAAGTTTGGAAATTTTGGCGATACCTAAAAAATTGGGGAAATTGGTATTTAAGTGGGCATAGTTTAGAGGTTTTTGTAACTTAAAAAAGAGTTCGGATATTAATGTGACCGTGGATATAGTTTGCTGTTTTTTCGTGGTACTCCTAGCTGAATGTGCTTTAACATAATTTACATTGTCATTGTTCGGGCTCTCTTCTTTTTATCACTGCATCATTTCCACCTCCCTACGCAAAAGCAACGAGCTAGCTCTTGAGTTTATGGCCGACTGTCTGGTCTTTATCTTTTTAGTGCAGTCTTTACTGAAAACCTTCATATAAATTCATGAACGCAGACATCACCATACAACAATCCAAATGGCTTTGATCAAGTTGGTGGGGGTGTGACTGTTGAGATTACATCTCCATCCGAAAGCAAAGATTTAAAATCTCATGTTACTGTAAAAACTCCACTGAGGAAAGAGGATTCACAAGAAATTGGTACTACCGTTTCAATCAGAAGGACAGGAAAAGAAATTGAAGTAAACGAAGCCTCCAGCAATACGTGTCAAAATCAAAATTGCACTCTTGATAACCGTTTTGCTGCTTTGTGCCTTGGTGAGAACTGTGATGAAGAGTAAAAACAACCAGCGAAGAATTTTTTTCTTTTCTAATTATATTGGTTTTTTGTTGATAAGCTGTCATTCAGGTATTAGTTGTTTTAGATATGAGAATGAGATATAAATTGTAAATGAGCGAGAGAGACCACAAGCTCTCAGATGAAATTTTCCTCGGTTTGAGAGAAATGGCCATGGCAGCAAGAGATCGTCGGCCTCATCTGCTTTCAGTTATTTCTTTTCTTCTCACCCATCTTTTTTCGCAGTTACCACCTATCTCTGAAACGATCTGAACAGGAAGCGGCGATGCATGCAGTGATTGTGGTGGACTGGACGCATCTGGAACTGGAATGGACTTCAATGCTGAATTCGCTATCGCACGCGAAGCTCACCCCTCTTTTTTGGCACGTAGCGTTTGCCATGAAGGCCGACATCAGAGATATTCAATTCAAGAGAGACAGAAATGGATGCAGGAGAGAGATTGCAGCGTAGGGCCTGGTTTTGCATTTGGGGATGGTAAGGTAAGATTTTAGTGGTTCCATGTCTCCATCTCTTGAAAACCCAACCACAAAAGAAAGAAAGCCAAAAGAAGAAAAATTTTCATTTCTTGCTTCTTATTGGAATGGAAGTGGTTAATTTTGTCATTATTAATTACCTGAGATTAATGATGGAGCGGTTACTGGAACTTTTTACAGTACTGAGGCCAATCAAGAGGACCAGTATACTAAAACAATAATTTAGAGAGAGAGGGAGATAGTGAGACAGAGAGAGTTCTTGAACCATATTGAGCGGTACAAAAGTCTCTTTACATCTTTTTGGTGTTTGAAAGTTTAATATGAACGTTAATCTTTTTTGCAAGGTAAGGCACCATTTGTTTTTCGAAAAATAAATGATTTGAAAAATATTTTCTCGAAAATGATCGTTTGTATTGCTTGAAATAATTAATTAATGAAAAATATTTTCATTATCAACAATAATTCATGTCTAAATATCTTCGTGGATGATGAAAATAATTCTCGTTCATTTATTTATGTAAGCGACACAAGCAATTACTTTTGGAGAAATATTTTCCACGGTATTCATTTTCCGCAAAACAAACAGAGCCTAAAGTTAATTAAGTGTTTCTTCACCTCTTTTGGTATTGAAAAATCACATGATGATGCATCAAATTGCCCGAATTGATTTGGATCGATCATGTAAATTATGTTCTGTTGATTTGTTCGGTAAGTGATCTGTTTACTCGGCAGTTAGGCCGATCCACTGCATAGTCACTTCATTTATTTTGTTATTGCTAATTAATAATGATGTAGTTTTTAACGATTTTGGGACCACGTACCTTATTTATCGTTATTTAGTGATTATTTGAGGCTATCTAATGTGCTCGATTCAGAGCGTTACAAATAGTATCGGAGCAACACGCCGGCCGGAAGTGTAAGTGCTGCGCAAGACAGATTTCTACACCTTGGAACTGGAAGCCACATCTTGAATCCATTAGCGATACAGCGGAAGCCACCTGTTAAACTCATTTTGGACAAACTGCTACAAGGTGATAGCAACCTCTTAGAACCCATTTGGGGCAGAGTGTAGTATCACGGGAGAGGCAAAGTGTTATATCATGGGAGCCACCTCTTGAACTTATGGGCGGTGACTTCTAGAATCTTACTTGCCCGGTATGGTCGTGGGCTTTGGGCTGACAATTGGCGAACGATCTTTTCAAAGATGGAACACGACAAATAGGAGTTTCGCCCAATTTAGTTGTGACTTGGAAAGTTAGTTTTCGTATTTTTGAAGTTCATAAACAAATTTTGAGATAATCGTAACTTATTTTTTTAGGATTGATTATTTATCGGCAATTTTTAAGGATCGATACATTGCTGATTTTGGAAAATGATACCGAGCAAAATTTCGAGGACAAAACTTATTTTTAAGGTTGTAGAATGTAGTATCTCGATATTTTATGCGAGGAAAATAATTAGGATTCAATGTGTAGCTACTTACTATGTACTAAGGAAAGAAGTGTTCATATCCTATTAAAGTTCCATAAATGGAAGATAAAAATAACATAATAAAAAGGTTCTTCCAGCAGTGCTGACAAAAGGGTTTTGTAAATTGTTATTTGTTTGGAATTTGATGATAGAGTAGTTATTTGAGCTTCTTACAACATTCAAACCAATCAATTTGATGAAAGCCGAAATTGTTATGTCGTATATTGGTCATGGCCTCCCAGACTAGCTAGAGTACCAAAACTTTTCTTTCTCATCACCAATTTTCTTTTCTTTTCTTTTCTTGAACATGTTGTTGGTTCTCCTACCGACAAACCTTGGAAAAAGCAATTGTACGGTTTTGATTCAAGTCTTTCTTGTCAATTTTAAAAGTGATTAAATATGTAGCGATGATGTTGCGAAAGATTTAATAATAAAATAAGGTTTGGATGATAAGATCAAACTATTAGTGAACTGTTCTTTTTCCTTAATAATGAGAAATTTCCCCCAATCTGAAGTCTCAACGAAGCTGCAGCTAGAAACATGATATGTAGCCCAGAGCACAGAAGTTATGATAGTATAATGTGATTTAGTAATGAATTAAGGTTGTCCATTGAGTTCCATCCTGGTCCCACACTAGTTAGCCAAAGAGCAGATATAGTTGATAGTAAGCTTTGGGCTTAATTTGTGGAGCTGTAAATGGTTAATTAATAAATCCAAGAGTGGGTGGGATTAGAAATTTACTAATCATTTGCCAAGGTAGTGAAGCAAAGTTATTAGTTCGATTTACACATCAAAGCAGATGATGTAAACTTGTAAATGTCGAATTATGTATAAGATGCAATCCATATTGATATCATAATATAGAAAAAGGTAACTCAAATATTATTGGAAAACACTGATTTTCTTTTCCAAGTGCGCAATGTATATGCTGCTTATTTTGCCAAATTTATTTTCCATAATCCTTTAAGATGCTAAATTTCTCGATAATTCGATTGGATGACTATTTACCTCGAAGCTCGTTTCCATATTGAATAACAATCCTAGTCTACGATGAACTTTTGTTTGATACACAGCCTTTATAAAAACCAATTCGCGCAATCTGTCCCGGATTGGTAACATGTAGCATCTTAAATCGCTCTATAAAATCCAAAAAGACACCTGTTGTGCATCTAACATAGCATGTATGAACTCTTTTCTCTTTCGCGCGGAGTTGCAGACCGTGTATCATATATAAAACCGCATGAAATCTCCTTAAAACAAATGAGGCTATATGATAAAGAAGATAATGAGGACATTGAATGTAGGAAGATGAGTTTCCTTATATTTTATGACTTATAAGAAAGACATCAACATAAGTTGCATGCTTATTCTGTTTCTTAATCTCTCCACCCTGTGACATACACGTAATTTAGTACATTTCTTGGAACAGCAAAACCAACACCTCATGAATAATGTAAACACTCACAAACCCCAAATTCCAACAACAAATACAAACCATCTTCATCAGATCAAGAACCCATAGAGAGATGTAGAGCACGTCCCTCATGCATGTGACCTAGCTTAGACACATTGGAACCCAGAAGGCACCTTCTTGCCACAGTAGTTCAAGAGCAAGCTGAGCGAGACCGGGACGTTCAAGTTGATGCCCAGCACGTTGGCCTTGATGGCGGTACAGAGGCAGGCCGCGGCTTCGAGATCGACCAAGCCACTGATGAGGCTGCAGCATGGGGTCTTTGGTGGGGTCCCCACCACGAGGTGCAGCAGGCTCTTCAATACGTTGGCACACACCCCAAGCTTGAGGGTGTCCTTGGGGCACGTGGCCTTTGCCGGCGGTTTGGGGTGGTGCTTGTGCGGCGGCGGCGGGCAGTAGGTGGAGCTCACCATGGTGAAGAAAAGGAGGTTGAGGGAGAGGAGGAGGGCGGTGGTGGCTAGAGTCCTTGATGCCATTTTCGGTCACTCTCTCTCTCTCTCTCAACGAAGACACTCAAAAAGAGCAAGAGAATAGATTTGTAGTGTTGTTGGAGGGAGAGAGAGGGATGTGCGAATGGTAATGAAGTGGGTCGAGGTATTTATAGTGGAGATTTGGGTGGGGAAAAGATAATTTTAATAGATTCAATAAGTCAGGAGAAGGGTGGATCCAAAGGGGATCACTGCCTAAAATTTCTCCAAAGAGAAAGAAGTGATTACATGGAAGTTGAGATATTTAAATATAAGTGCGCAATTGTTTTCATCAAAAGCTTAAGTTGTTACCCGACAACTTGAAGGATGGATTCTTTTGAAGTTCTATCTTAAATTTTACTTTATTTTTTTTATAAAAGATTATCCCTAAATTAAATATTCTCGATTTGACAAGTGAGGGATGATCTGTAAAATAGACCACAGATAAAAATAAACACCATTGGCTTTATTTATGTCGGCATAAAAAGATTAAATCCATGGCCATACCTCATTGTGAGTGAGATGACATTTCACGTGGTTTGTTATTTCATGAATCTGATCAAAAGAAACTCCATCTTTCATGCTTCACACTTTGCGTTTATAATTAAATTATGGTCTTCAAATGAGATTTTCTCTCCCAATCTGATTTGGGAGTATTTTATTGTTTATATCTAATTTTTTCTTTGCTCGACGCCGATGCTTTTCTCTGTTCACTGGGTGTATACTTTGCTTCCATCGTTAAGAATCAACCCTCCATTTCATATCCTCCAAATCAAGAAGTCCAACAAGATTGAGGAGGGATATAGTGAATTTATACTGCCTTGGAAGCGATTATACGACTTCTCCGAGTTTAAAAGCTCTTATCTCCCAATCTAGATCTAGATCTAGATCTAAGAGCTCTTCTCTCACGATCTGCATTTTGATCTTTGAGTTCCTTAGAGGCGTTTCTGTCCTTGTTCAATCTAGATATAGGTTTGGGAGCCTATTCAACCTGTTTATTGTATCTCCGTACGGTGATGGCATTGAGAACATTGGGCAAATTGTAGTTATTAGAGAAGGAGATCATATCACTTGAGATGATGCGAGTCAATGATTGGCCGTTGTTCGTTTTGCTTTGATATCAAGACATATGTTTTTGTAGGATGAAAGTGCGCTTATCACAGCAATTTGTATTTTATTGTTCTACTTTACTGTTTGAGATTTGCTTTGTTTTAAATGGTCTTGAGATATGAACGAAATATTTACTTTCGACAAAAAAAAATACCTATGATAATGGAGTTAAATTGGATATAAATGCCAGATCACGAGCATATAAACCCCAATAAATCAGTTCCAACTCGACACGTTTTTTAAAATTCCTCGAAATAAGAATCACACGTCCCCAGAAGAACATTTGACAGGGACGCGCACACATGTGGGCTCAAATTCCAGCACAACGCGGGGGTGCAATTGGGGCTGATAAAGGAAGACGACAGGTCTTTCTCTGGGTCTTGGATTTTTGGAGGTTTGTGTGATGTTTATTTGTCCAAATCCGGTTGCTCTTCGAGCAGTCGAGGGGTCATTCTGTCTTGTTGCGGGTGCAAGAGAATATTGCTTCGCGTAGTATCCGCAATTTGGGCGACTTTTTGATCTTTGATTTTGAGAGGGCTCACGGTCTCCAGAATTCCTCGCTCTCCGTCCACAAAATCCGTTCACGCGCCTGTTGAATCGACCCTCCATACAAATAATTATGGCCGACATGGTCTTGGTAATGGAGTCATGTCACGAGAAAGAAAGAGTTAAGTACAATAAAAATCTTAAAACTTATTATAAAAGTACGATTGAGTCCTAAATTTTCAAAAATTATAATCCAATCTTAAAATTTGTCAACTTAGTACAATCAAGTTTTAAAACTTATTATCATTTTCTGTTTGCCATGTTGGACAAAATTAATGGAAGAACTTAATCATACCAACTTTGACTCAGGCAAGAGTTGCCCTCACCCCCCCAGGTGAGCACGACCCTCGCCCGACGCCAGCGAGGGCAGCCCTCACCCGACTTCAACTCAGGCAAGAGCTGCCCTTGCCCCCCAGGGGAGCGCGACCCTCGCCCCCCAGGGGAGCGCGACCCTCGCCCGACGCCGGCGAGGGTAGCCCTCGCCCGACGCCGGCGAGGGCAGCCCTCGCCTGAGTCGGAGTCGGGCGCCTCAGGCAAGGGCTGCCCTCGCCGGATCTGGCAAGGGCGACCCTCGCCGGCGTTGGGCAAAGGTTGCCCTCACCTGCCAAGGCGAGGGCGACTGTCACCCAACGTCGACGAGGGCAGTCCTCGCCCAGCGCCGGCGAGGGCCCTCGCCAACTTCCCTCCGCCATGGTCGACGGAGGGAAGAGAGAAGGAAAAAAAAACAGAAAAAGGAAAAAGACGAAAATGCTTATGGGCCAAAGTATTATGGGGTAAATGTGTCACAAATGACATAGTTGGAGGTTTTCGTGTCACAAAAAAAAGTTCAGGGTAAATTTATCACAAATGATATAGTTTGGGATTTTTGTGGTATTTTCTCTTTAAAAAATAGGTTAAAACAGATGGGCTCATCAACTAATCCATTAATAGTAATCAAAATGAATCACGGAATTTTCAGAAAATGTATTTGGAAAATATGTTTTTGATCGATGGGAGTTTGGATGATACTAGCTAGTTACGAAGGTGCGATTAGCTTTGATTCGATAGAATTTGCATAGGAAAAGTCTGAATTGCTGACGTAACGAAGCATGAAAATTAAACGGAAAAAAGAATTGACATTTCGGAACAAATCTTTCTGATAATTAGCAAACGTGTGGATTTATTACCTAAGTTTTAGGTGTAAAGTTGTAGTAGCATGCACATGATTACTGATTGAGACATCCATCAATCTCTATCTCTCTTTTCCTGTTCTTCTTCTTTTGAGAAAAAAATTGGCATCATGTCGAATAAAGTTCAGAAATTACTGCTCTTTCAGCTCGGACTATGAAGGGTGGCCTCGTGCACTTTTCTTTCGCAAATTGCTTCAATGAATACCTCTTTTATTTTTTGGACATGCTCATGTCCTTAAAAGGATTCATTTATGTTCTCTTCTTCTGGATTCGGGATCATTAATATGTAAAACTTCTAGAGGGTATTCCTTCTCTTTAAGGAAGATAAAGATACAGAGAGAATTGTAGGTAAACGAGGCGTGCGGGCACCAGCACGTTAAAATAAGGAACGCATCCATATGAGCCTACCCCATAGGATACGAACAGTATGTAGAAACCCTCGTAGAAGCGAAAACTCCTTTTCTTTGGTGAGGTTATTCATTAACCAAACACTAAGGATCCAAGGAAAATTTATAGTTAAGCAAAATTATGGAATAAAATGGGCAAGCGAGAGCACCAAACAAAGTACAATTTGTTGGAGTTGGCAAATACTTCAGGGGCCCTTGTTTCTCACACGGGATACGCCCACGTGAGTTTAGGGAAACTGAAGTGTTATCCGACGACATGTGATCCCTGCGTGCGAAATGCGGGGGTTCGGGGGCAGCGCCCCCGACGCGGGTGCCCCGCTGCCCGGTCAGCGAGTGGGGGTTCAAAGGCAACGCTCCCCGACAGGGGTTCTGCTACTCGGTCAGCGGACGGTTGCCCCGCTCGCCGGTGAGCGGGCGGGGACTCAGGGGCGTGCCCCCGAAACCTCAACGGGTTTTGGCTTTTATTTAAGCTAGGCCATATGGTGTGAGATTAAGAGATTTCGTATAAGTTTAGGTTTTGGGCCCGTTTGGGGCATATATATATTTTGCTCGTTTTTCTGATCATTGTAATGAGTTGAGCGACTGTAAACCGAAAATATAATGAAATCTCTTTGCAGGACGTAACCCTATTCAAGGGTAAACCTGGGTAAATTCGTGCATCGTCTTTTTTTCTAATTTCTACGTGATTGTTCTGTTTCAGTTCTCGATACATCCCTTCACAATTATCAACACTCTGAGTACGAACTTTTTTATTTTATAAATGCTCAATACAATCAACTAGCCACTAATCAAGTTTGAAAATAAAAACCGTAATTGGTGTACCTTGATAACGATGCAATTAACCCCCTCAATTTTGAGCAATGCTACGTGTATTAAGAAATCTTATTAATAGATTTTTACAGAATGATATCGCAATTTCTCATTGGATATTTTAATGCATCGGTACCACTTATTTCAATGTCCAATTAAAACTTAACGCGGCACGTAACCAGTAATTAAGCTTTTTCAAAATATCCAATATTGGTTTCGAAAACATTTATAACCTAGTCCTTTTTATTACCTAATATTTTAACTACTACTTTCATAAGGTACTATACTATCATCTGAATGTGGGATTCTCAACATGCGCTCACAAGAATTGAATCAAATCAATTAAAAAACTTCCGTGGACAAACGTACGATATGGACATGTGACCTTCTGGTTGTGAATTTTTGTCACTTAGCGGGAGACCGAACTGCTAAACTGTGTGATGATCGATGATTATTCACGGAATTGGAACGAATAAAACACATTAATTGCTGTCGCATTGAGGCAGAAATGCACATGGAATCAGTCCTGATCTATACCCGAATGGTCTTCACTTAGCAAAAGACTATTCTCCACCATCAATAATAATAATTTGTAGACTAAGTTTTGCACAGTAATGATGTGGGTTCATGCGATATCTTATGCCCTAAATCTACTGGTCTTGCAGATCTACAGATAATCCCTGTACGGCACCTCAATATTGACTCGACCATAATATAATAGCAGCTTCCTGGGCGCAAATCATGATCAGAACCAGACAGAGCAGGAATATACCTAAGGAGGACATTATTGATGAGATTAATACAGATTGCAGAGCACGAGAGTACCGTACCCGAAGAAGAAAGTAAAATTAAAGAGGAGCACGTGGGTTTTGGACCATAGAATATTTATTAACAAGAAGATGCATGTTGAAATTTCGCGGCGAAACTAGCTAGGATTGGAATTTAGATGAGTTTTTGGACGCGATTGAGTAAAATAGGCATTAATTAACTTAGCAGATATGCATAAATATGATACACATATATACAAGCCAGCTATAATTGGGCTGTTTCGGAGCCTCCATGAACTTGCAGTTAGATCTTGGGTGGAAACGAATGACTATAAAATGATTTGGAGGAGGACAAAAAGGAGCAATGAACCGCAGCCATCGGGGCCTTATACAGTTCGATTTGACTTTCGAAGTTTTAAGAATCGCTCTTGATCTAGCCTTGAACCGCTCCATCAGTAACTCAATCAACTACTTTTAAACTCTGGATTATATTCTTCACTGAGGATAAAAAATACAACATGGTCACTGATTTAGTGACAGATTCTACAAGGAACTCACCCGGTCTAATGGCCGTGGTGCATTAAGCTCACGTAAATCTCGTAAACACTCCTCTTTTTACGCAAGACCCGCCATCGCTTTTGACCACTTTCGGTTTTGTCTTTCCGTATGAAAAAGTATCCTATAAGGTACATATGTAGTCCTTTGTGTCCGATGGTCCCATACATAATTTGTACGGTTGTGCTAAAGGCGCATCTTCAAGATGCTTGGTGTGCTTGTACTATTTCTATATTACCCTTGGCACTGCCAATGTAATGATTACTTCAGCAAGAAGTTGAATAAGATCAGAGTTCGAAAAAATCCTAAGTTCATATACACTCTATGGCTTTCTCAACACCTTTTCCTTTTCCTGAAAGTCTAATGTCATTGGAAGCTTAGAATTACACCGGTAATTCGATACTATGAGTTGGTACCGCCAATATACTCTTCACTTGCCACTCTATGAATCTTGTGAATCAGAATACTTATGAGACTTGAAAGACAAAAAAGTAGTCTCTTGTGACGCCTAGAGGAAGGCCATGTGTTACTGTCTCGAATTACTACTTTATCATCCTTTGATTACTTAGCGAAATTTTCTTGAACCCTCTTTTTGGCAATTGATCATGCATATCAAGGAAACTTTGAATTTTCCTTCTTCCTTTCTCATTCCTGTGATATACCAATGTTTATTTTTCAATCGGGAATAACCATTCAATTTCATTTTGAGGGAGTATTTATGTGATTCCAAAAAATTTTCTACTTTAAAATGCATCGACATGATACATGGGGCTGGGAAGAGCTCCATATCTCTCGAGTATTTCCGTAATTTTTATTTCTGATCAATCAATGTGTTGACAAAAAAAACTGTTCAAAGCTATTTAGCACTCCAATCTTTCTTGAAGAGCAATTAGGAAGATAATCACGGCGGAGATTAGGTTAATTAAACATGCATCCAGCTGGTGGCAAACCCACGTCGGACTAAATAGAATCCAATGCGATTGTGTAGCTGATCAACTGCTCTCATGTCTGCTGTCAATTATAAACCAAAACACAACATTTCTTTTCTGTTTTCTGGCAGCAAAGCTTGAAAGGGTTAATTTGTTGAACCAGCAGGTGACATTCAAAGCTCAGATCTAACTACTCATCTCTTCAAAGCTTGCCCTAAAAAAACTTCTGTTTAAGCACCGTTAAGTGCGACATTAACGCGAGTATACCCTTGTAGAATTCATAAAGGAATAGGATTTATGAGTGGTCAATGCGCTTAGAACGTAATATTCTCGAGTTAGCTACATGGTTGGCCTTTCTCATGTGTTCATAAATCAGAAGTGATCTGAGGCTTAGGCTTGCCCAACCAGGAACAACCCTAAACGCAAAGGGCCAGCATATGGTATCTCTTTTGGTTATGATGTCACGAAATAACAGGAGAACTTTGCGAACGTGACGTCAGAAAGTTCCGAAATATAGAATGAGCGAGTCATTTGATGCGTTGCTGAGGGATATAGGTTAGTGAGGATAACTCAGCTGTTGTGTACTCCAACTAGAATGAGCAGTACTTGATCATGCAAGAAAAGAGTACGTTTTATTGTTGAATGAAGGAATAACAGCAACCAACCGCAGTAATTCAACTTAAAACCAGAAAAAGCAAAGAGGAAAGCATTGTAGCCGGAAGTGAATTACAACATCATGCAAAATGAAAGAGCCCTCATGCACATTGGAAGCCATAAGGCACACTCATCCCACAGTAATTCAGCAGCAAGCTCAGTGAGACCGGGACATTGAGGTTGATGCCGAGGATGCTCGCTTTGATGGCAGTGCAGAGGCAGACGGCAGCCTCGAGGTCGGCAAGGCCCACGAGGAGGCTACAGCACGGGGTCTTCGGAGGTGTTCCCACGACGACGTGGACCAAGTCATTCAACAAGTTGGCGCACACGCCCAGTTTCAGGGCATCCCTGGGGCAAGAGGGCTTCGCTGGCTGCGAGTGCGGGCGCGGCTTTGATGGTGAAGGTGGTAATGGCACAGCAGTGGAGCTGACTAATGTGAAGAAAAGGAGGTTGAGGATCAGAAAGAATGCGGTTGATGCAAGAGCCTTTGAAGCCATTGCTGTATGCTCGAAGAGAAAGGTACGAGTATACAGAAATGACCAAGGCGGACGTGATGAAAATGGTGAAGAAGAGGAAGGGTTTTATATAGGGTTGGGATTTCCCCGTGGTGACCTATCCTACTAAGATCGATTAATAGGTAATTTGGTAGCTATCGGGTTTCGAGAAACGAGTTTTTCGAGAGATCGTACAACGAAACACCCGGAAAATGAAAAAGCGTTTGGAGCGAAATGTCGAGAGTATGGGGATCGAGTGGGCATCATGTTGATTGGAGCGAAATGTGCGACACAACCTGGCTATGCAACTGGTGGAGATAAGATTGAGAGGATCATGAGGCTTGGAGTTTAGTGAGTTTGATCAAATCTGTCGATCTATCTCCCTATCACTCGAGCAAGGAGCTATGGCCCTCTCCTGTATTTTGGTTTTTTTTTTTTCCCTCTTTTGGGGTGAGCAAAATACTCTTGACTGGTTGTGAATAATGAACACTTCATTAACAGCGAATCGTCTAATTTTTGAGCAGGTGCTTCAGATATGTGCTTGTCATCATGAATCTATAGAGGAAGTAGTCTGTGAAGTGTGTCACAGGCCGATGGACCAAAGGCCCGCGAGAGTGGCCCGGAACCTTTTCATGGGCCGATCGGACAGGGTGATTAAGCAACCTTACCGGGCCTAGTTAGCCGACAGCGTGGGCTAGCTTGCGGAGATGGTATCGACTAAGAGAAAATATTGAGCGGTCGTAAAGAGCCACGTCAACGATTGACGTGGAATAAAAAAATCATGTCCAATAACATGTTGACATATGTCCGCTGAGTTGAAATTAAAAAAATCATTTTTTTTTTACTCTTCTTCCTCTTTCACGGTTTCGCCCTCGTTTCTCTCGTGGCCGCCTTCCATGGCCATTGGCACCGCCTTCAAGCTTCCATGGCGGCCGTCACAGAGCAAGCCATCGTCACTCGCGGTCATGGCGCCAAACGAGCCTTCGTCATGGGCAGCTCCTTCACCCACGTTTCTCTCCAAATTTGGGTCTTCCATGGTCATCGGTCCGCGTTCGAGCGTCTTCTTGGCCACTCTTCAGATCTGACCGTCCATGGCCACCGGCGCCGAAGGTGCCGAGCCGTCGTCACTCGTGGCCATGGCTTGACCCAATTTTCGTTTCTCACGAACTCCTCCATGAGCAGGTAGTCCTTAATCCTCTCCCACTTTAGCACCCGGAGCTTGCACTCGGTTAGGGGTGTGACGGTCGGGCCTCGCAGCAGCCGCCAGCCCCTTCTACTTCTGCTGCTTCCAGTCGAGGGGCGAAGGTTGCACCACCGACTCAAACTACTTCTTATTATCGAAGCCGTGCTGCTTGCTGTCGCCACCGACCGATGACGGCTTGCTCGATGGCAGCGGCCATGGACTGCCAGATTTGATGAGCCGACCAAGACGAAGCTTGAAGGCGGTGCCAATGGCCATGGAAGACAACTAGGAGAGAAACGAGGGCGAAGGAAGAAGAAGAGAAAAAAATCATTAATTTTTTTAATCCAACTGACACGTGTCAACATTTTATTGGATGTGAGTAAAAAAAATCGCACAGCACGTCAATGCTTTGCAATCACTAAATATTCCCTCGTCAGCAGCAGGGGTGTCAACTGTTCGAATCAGGTTGGGGTTCCGGACCGGATTTAACCGAATTGAACCGTTTGGGTGTGTATTAGCTTTGAACTCAACGGCAACTCAAATCGAATATAACTTGCACCGAAAACCCGGTTCGGTTTTGTTCGATTTTTTGGTTTTCTTCTTTGTAATATTACAAAGAGGTTTAGCAAAAAAATGAGGAAGATTTTGTAAATTATAATACTAGGAAGATTTGCAATTCAGTTTGGTTAGCCAAACCAAACCAAAACTATCCGAACTAGAATAAAGACGATTATCTTTCTCATTATCCGAACCGAAAATGCACGAAATTTCAGTTTGATTTTCTAGTTTGCTTCTAAAACCCCTAGTGTCGGCCCAATGGGATGGCATGAGACGTGTCGTTTGGGGTACTCCAGAGTATGGGAGAATCGAAGAACAAATTAGGTCAATCGAACTAAACCAGACTGAACCGAGTCAACCCAAACCTTAGTTTGGGTATGGACCATCCTCTCAAGTTTGGGTTCTCAGCTCGACTGCCTCCAGTTGGACCACGGCACGGAAACCACACAAAAGAAATATGGACTTTGGGTTGTACAAAATTCTGGTACTATACTATACTCTTCCTTACATGAACTTAATTAATTAATTGTCAAGGGGTTTTTCCTTCTAATGTAACGTGACACCGTAGTAATTTTGTAATTAGGAGATTAGCCACGACTTTTGCATCCATCATGATGGTCCCCCTAGCCCTAGGGACAAACCATCAAAATGTAAGCATCCATCCCCATTCTAATAGGAAACGCACTAATTCGCCTTGACTCCCTTTGACATAACAACACCTGCTAAGGAAGAGAGGACATAAAAATAAAGCCCTTAGTCACATATCCAGTACATAAAAATGCACAGATTTTGTCTGTTATTATACATTCTCCAAGAAAATACGAAACAATAAAAATCGAGGCTTCCATTACGTATGGTAATCTCATATGAGGACAAATAGATGTGAGGAAACTAAACAGAGGAACAATAATCAGGAAAAAAACACGCAAGATCTTAGTCACATATCCAGTGCATAAAAATGCACAGATTTTGTCCGTTATTATGCATTCTCCAAGAAAGTACAAAACAATAAAAATCGAGGTTTCCATTACGTATGGTAATCTCATTTGAGGACATATAGATGTGAGGAAACTAAAAAGAGGAACATTAATCAGGAAAAAAAAAAACAAAACAAACAAAGCAGCATGTGTTATAGTCGTTAAACTAAGTGTGGTCGATGCGTCCTTCAAATACCCAATTGACTTTGAAGCTCCAGTAGGGTCTCACCGGAGGCTCTCAGCCTCTGTACCTCCACATCCGTCATGTGCACGTTGGTCACACCCACGACGCCGCCACGGCTGAGCTGCACCGGCAGGCTCAGGAACACGTCCCCGCCGTCGATGCCGTAGAACCCCTTCGCGAGGACCGAGACGGGGTGGATCCTGCGCTGGTCACGGAGGATGGTCCGGGCCAGGTTGGCTACGGAGTAGCCGATCGCCCAAGACGTGTAGCCTTTGAGACTTATGACTTCATAGGCGCCGTCGACCACGGTCTTACGGATGTTCTCCAGCATCTCCTCCTCATACGGGATCTGTTGCCGCTCCAGGAAGCTCAGGATCGGGACTCCCCCGACACTTATGCTCGACCACAGCGCTACCGAGCTGTCGCCGTGCTCTCCGACGACGTAGGCCTGTATGATCAGAGTCATTTGAGACACACGTAAGTTACATCACGTTATCTTCCTAAAAAAATAAGGAAGCTGCATTTTCCAGAGGTTCATAAACCAGTCGTTGAATCAATCCAAAATACAATTCTCTACATCACTTCTGGAATTGTCAAAATCCCATGTCAATGACGAGAAAGTATTTGGCGAGTCTCTTATATGTACTAAAATGTATATCTACAGTTAGATTTGGTGTGATCTGCCATTTCTACAAGTGAGATTCCACGATATCCAATGTTCATTTTTGTACCTGCACGTCCTGAGCGTTGACTTGAAGATGATCCGCGAGCAAGAACCGAAACCTGGACGAGTCCAAGTTCGTGCCCGACCCAATGACCCGGTTCGACGGGAACCCAGACATCTTCCATGCCACGTACGTCAATATGTCGACCGGGTTCGAGACGACCATGAGGATGGCGTCGGGAGAGTGCTTGGCAACCTCCGGAATGATTTTTCTGAAGAGGGCCACGTTCCTCTGCAGTAGGTTCAGCCTCGACTCGCCAGGAATCTGCCGGGCGCCGGCGGTGACGACAATGAGGTCCGACCCGGAGGTGACAGTGTAGTCAGAGGAGGAGGCGAGGATGGTGGTGCGGGGGAGGAAGGCGGCGGCATGCTGGAGGTCGAGCATCTCGCCTCGGAGCTTGTCAGGCATGGCATCGACGAGGGCGATCTCGTCAACAAGGTCCTGGGTGAGGACGGTCTGCGCGATGGCCATGCCGACATTGCCGGCCCCAACGACGGTGATCTTGGTGTGGCGGTTGGTCGGGGAGGGCGGGGCAGTGTTGTGGATGGGCCTGAAGAAGGTCTGCGATAGGTCGAGGCCGCCGGGGCCGAGGGATGAGGCTGAGTATGTCTTGTGCATGGTGTTTATGGTGGGATGGCGGCGGCAGTGGCAGTAGCGGCGGCGGGTTTAAGGGTAGAGGTTTTGGTATGGTGGTGGTTGGTGGTGGTTGTTTGGTTTCCAGTATGGAGATAAATGGTTAGGGGTTTTGTGGAGTTTTATAGGAGATCGAGAGGGGAAAGAGGAAGGAAAGTTCTTTGGAGAAGAAGTCTTCCTAATAATACGTCCACGTGACAGAAAAACATAATTTCCCATACGATAAAGATCAATATACCGACCCAATGTACGAAGTAACGCAGAGAAGTTTTATAGGAGGTTTAATACTAACCGTTCATTTAACGGCACATTATAACTTGCCACGTCATTTAACGTATCAATCCAATGACGCTATCTATTTCAATATCACTTGAGAAAGGCATAAAATCTCATGTATCTTTCTTATTTATACACGAGAATAATTGAATATGATACGTTATATGTTTTCTGAATGGTTATCATGGCCATTGTCGATATGAGTATAGAACTTCTCGGCTAGGTAATTGATTCGTGTAGGCACGATGTTCTGTTGCGAAAGCGCCCAAAAATTTGTCATCATGAACGTTAAATCGAATGTATAGCTTTCATGGAGAGTGTTTCCGAATTAAACAAATACATGGAGAATTTTTTTTTTTCCGTGTTTGCCTGCTGCTTGCTGGCGCCTAAGCACCAAGCACTTGCATTCAACCTTCTTTAACAGCTCTAGCCCTCTTTAGATGGGGGGATTGAACTTTCTAGATCATTATGTCAATCTGGTCAACTTTGAAAAAGAAGAACCAAAAGATGCAACGGATTTTCTATTACGCACACTGTTTATTATGGTGCGATCGCAACCCATTGTAACAAGGGAAAGCACAAATCAACCCCATTCTAGAAAAAACAGTACAATTCATGCACATCCCATCTAGCCTAAGAAAACATGTTTCGCACGTGTTCGCGACGCCATGCGATCCCGATACCCGATCGTAGAATTAGATCGGGCGGTATCTTCTCCGCTTCGATCCCGAACACCAACATAAAATGTTATGAAACATGTTCCAGTTTAATTTGCGGAGAAAAAAGGGGGAAGAGGGGAGGGGGGGTGGGTGTTCAAAGTTCAAAGTGCTTGGAGGGCACTCCAAAGCCAAGTTTCATGGACGGCAGCAAGAGCCGTACGATTCATTTTTTTCCTTGGTGGACAATCCAATTCCGTGGGCTGAAATGGAGAAGCTTCTTATATAATAAGTGCTCTTCTTTTCCCCCGAATTGACTGGACAAAACCTCAATTTCGAAGTCTTCTCAGGAGGCCCGTCGGCAGAAATAACGCGCAGACAATGAAATTCTCCGTTGGACGAATCAAACCCGATTGATAACGAGAGTTGAGACGTCGGATTCGATTGTCAATGCAAAATGGGAAAATTGTCTTTCGCAAGTGACGATATGACATTTGCTATTTTTGAACACGTATACGAGGAATATTCTGACCAAATAAAAAAGACGTGGAATATACCTGTCGGCCGCGTAGATCCGGACCCCATTTCGACGAAAACGTCTCCTCAAAGTATTTACTCGTTTCATTTTGCTCCCCAACTTTGTCCTTTGTTGTCAGAACATCCAATCCAAAACCTTAAAAGTCTACAGATAGAGAAATATCATATGATGCTTTCACGCCAACTACCATGTTAGAATGTCCAAGTCGTGCGCGTGACATAAATTAGGGCAAAAGCCCTACTCCAATATCACGCTCAAAGTCCAATCCAAAAACTTAGATTTACGGGTGAGGATATAAAAAACGTGTAAGTCCGACAGACGAATAATGCGGGATGCTTTAATATATGTAACGTCTCTCCCGACGCGCTAAAGAGTGAATACATATGCCGACAAGTTCCCATCAGTCCTCCATCTAAGTTCTTTTTATCGTATTTAACACGCGCGTACAGATGTTGCTCCACCTGTTAGCGTAATAGCGTTGTTATCACGCCTTGAACTCGAAAGGAACGAGACCTAGCGGCTTCCATGAAAGCTCCCACCTTTGACAAATCCTTTGGCCGAGAAAAAAAAACACTAATCGATTTGACTCCGCGGGGAAGAAACCGCGGAAGAGCAGCCCACGGATTTGACCCTCCAAAACAGCTCCCGCCGACCCCCTTCCAAGGGGGAAGCATGGCGTGAGTTGAACAGCGGCAGCACGACCGAGTTTCGACTTTCAAGAAAAAGAAAAGTGTGCGATGGAGAAAGCGCAGATGTCTCCCATCATTGCTTCCGCACCTCTCGCTTCCACCAAATTCCCTCACCTTTTGTCTCCTGAAACAGCCGTTCGCCAGCGCCACGGCCCGCTGTCTTCCACTAAAATCCAAGTGCTTCAAAGTCAAATTCGAGCGGGTGTTTCGGTTGTTCCCACCAATTGGATCCACCATGCAAGTTTTTCCAAGCATGTGGTGGAGCGTTTTTTCTCCTCTTATCAACTTTTCAAAGAGGAAAGGCTATCGTAGAAGGGGGGTTAGACACCTTTTTTACTGCTATGGTTTAGGGATGATTGGGACCGGCCTAAAGTGGCTCGGAGCGAGCTTTCGAGACTCCTCGATCGCTCGCCAACAGGTTTATTTGCGCAAGATGTTCCTGTGGACGAGGCACATCCTGACCAGGAGAAAATAGATACGTGTGCGTAATTCGATTTGAACCGTTGCCGTTACTCGAGACACTGCCGACGATGGTCGACTGGTCGGCATCTCTATACGGCAAAAAAAGAACGTTTTGCGAGGGCATAAATATTGAGTGTCCCTTTTCTAATCTGGACAAGTTCATGCAAACCATCCGGATCGTGTTGCGAGCATGTTCTCGAAAGGATTGCATTTAATTTTACCTGAATTTGGGACAATTACCAAACCCGTTCTATTTGTGCCAATTCAATTCTAATATTTCAATTGTGCCAATTTAGTCCTAAACATTTTTATATTTTGCCAATTGAGTTTATCCGATCAATTTTGACGGGAAATTGTTGATGTGGAGGTCAACTGTCGTATGTGGCACGGCCACAGCAGACATTGATATTTTTTAATAATTTTTTTTTTATTTTTTTCCTTTTTTTTCCTTTTCTTTTCTTTTTGGACTAAGAGTTGCCGGCTGACCCTCGCCAGCACTCGACGAGGGCATAGCAGCCCTCGCAGACGATGCCCTCGCTGGCAAAAGCAAGGGTGCACGGCCCCTCGCCTCGAGCTAACGAGGCCGCAACGCCCAAACGAGGCGAGGGCCGCGACACCCTCACTTATGACCAGCAACCCTTGCTGACTCTCGGTCAAATAAAAAAATTAAAGAAAAAAACCAAAAAACATCATAAAAAAATTCAAAATATCATTAAAAATATTAACGTCAATGCTGGTCGCATCTACTTAGTGATTTTTTTGTCAAAATTGGCGGGATGAAATCAATTGGCAAAACATGAAAATGTTAATGACTAAATTGACACAATTGAAATGTTTATAACTGAATTGACACAAATATAAGAGATTGAGGACTTTTATGGTAGTTTTTCCCGAGATTTAATGCACGCACTCTTCTTGAAACGCAGCCAACCCGCTTCGGCACAAGTGCAATACGGAGTTCTTGATGCCGTATTTATCGAATAGTCATGTCCAAGCAGATATTGTGGTGGCCCTGGTGGGTGATACGAACATAGATACGAGTCAATTGTGGTGAAAAATTGAAATCCGTCAGTGAGAGGACGCTCCTTTCCCCAACCACCTCGATCGGATTTTGGGCTTCAATCAAGAGGATGTCCTCGAGCAAATAGTATTGTTGAAACTTTGTCTCCCATTGGACATCCCAAGAGAGATTTGTTCTCCTAAAACAGTCATTGCCACAGCCCACAGGCTTCAAATGAGTCCAAGTTCTCAAGTCAATACGAGCGGTGTTGGTTCGTTCGATTCAACCTTTTAGAGCCACCCTTCAAATTTTTCTTTCTTCTCTCATCAGTTTTCGGCTGAAAGAAAAGCTATCATATAAGTGCATTGTAGACCCCTTTTATCATATTATCATTTCTGATGACGTTATATCATCAGGGTCGTTATAAATCAACCTGCAAAATGTTTCCGATCAATGGATGAGGTACATCCTGGCCAGGAAAAATGGGATAGACATGCACGATTCAAAGTTAAAACACTGACGCAGACAATTGTTGAGTGATCAGCATCTCTATACGGCAAAACGGAACATTTTGCGAGGGCGTGAACATTTAGTCTCGCTATTCGATTCGGACGGTTTATGCAAACTATCCATATATACCAAGATAGCGCTAGGAGCCCATACCCGAATTTAAAGTAATCACTCTTCTTGAGACAGTTCCAATATCATTCATTTATCAAATGGCCATGCCCAAGGAGATGTTGTGAAGGGTGATACAACATAAATATGGGTCAATTTTGGCGAGACGCCCTTGCCTAGAGCCGGCGAGGGTTGGCTGGCGACCCCTTGCCGACCCTCGGTCCAAAAAAAAAATTAGAGAAAAAAACCAAAAAATACTATTAAAAAATTAAAATATTATTAAAAATGTCAACGTTAGCACTGGTCGCGCCACCTAAGACGACTGGCGTTTACATCGGTGATTTTTGGCAAAAATTGGCCGGATGAAATCAATTGGTAAAACGTAAAAAGGTTTATAATTAAATTGACACAATTGAAAAGTTCATAACTGAATTGGCACAATTGTAAGAGGTCGATGGTTTTTTTGGTAATTTTTTCCCCAGATTTAATGCACGCACTCTTCTTGAAATGCCGCTTTGGCACAAGTTCGATACGGATTTCTTGATACCATATTTATCAAATAGTCGTATCCAAGTAGATATTGTGCGATGGGTGATACGAACATAGATACGAGTCAATTGTGGTGAAAAATTGAAATCCGTCAGTGAGAGGACGCTCCTTTCCCCAACCACCTCGATCGGATTTTGGACTTCAATCAAGAGGATGTCCTCGAGAAAATAATATTGTTGAAACTTTGTCTCCCATTGGACATCCCAAGAGAGATTTGTTCTCCTAAAACAGTCATTGCCATAGCCCACAGGCTTATGATATATCCAAGTTCTCAAGTCAACATGAGCGGTGGTGGTTCGTTCAATTCAACCTTTTAAAGCCACCCTCCAATTTTTTTTTCTTCTCTCATCAGTTTTCAGCAGAAAGAAAAGCTATCATATAAGGGCCATCCTTGACCCTTTTTATCATATTATCATTTCTGATGATGTTATATCATCAGGGTCATTATAAATCAACCTGCAAAATGTTTCCCATCAATGGATGAGGTACATCCTAGCCAGGAAAAATGGGATAGACAAGCATGATTCAAATTTAAAAGGGAAAATGACACATAGTTTCTGAATTTTAGCTCAATGTGCAATTTGATTGCTGAATTTTTAATTCGTTCAATGTAGTCTCGAAACTTTAGGCTTCACATTATCATATAGTTCGATGACTGAATTGAACATATACCAAAAGTTCAGGAATGATATTGAATAAATTAAAAATTTAGGGACTAAATTGAACATATACCAAAAGTTCAGGGATGACATTGAACAAAATAAAAGTTCAAAGACCATATTAAACATTAACCTAAAATTCGAAAGCTACATTAAACAAATTAAAAGTTCATAAACTAAATTAAACATTGAGCCAAAATTCATGGACTATTTGTGTCATTATCCTAATTTAAAGCGCTGCCAAAACTCCGAGAAGCTGACAATAGTTGAGTGATCTACATCTCTATAAAGCAAAACAGAACGTTCTGCGAGGGCGTAAATATTTAGTCTCGCTTTTCGATCTGGACAAGTTCATGCAAATCGCCCATACCGAGATTGTGCTGCGAGCCCAATCTCAAAAGGATTACAATTAAGCAGACCCGAATTTAAAGTAAGCACTACTCTCCAGACAGTACAGAGACCATTCAGTGATCAAATGGCCATGCCCAAGGAGATGTCGTGAAGGGTGATAAAACATGAATAAAGTCAATTTGGCGTAAAATTGAAATCCATCAAGCGCTACCCTTGTGGGAGGACGCTCATTTCCCCTACACATCGATCAGCTTTTCGGCTACAATCGCAAGGACTTCTTCGAGAAAATAGATTGTTTGAGTTTTTTCTTCCATTGGACATGAGCATCACATTCACTTATCATACATTACATTCTTCTTCAGCACCTCTGTTGGAAAAATCCCTCAGGCACAACAAACCACTCTCCAGACGGTCCTTCCAGGAACGCGAAGCACTATTCTAATCAGCATTTGCATAGCAGTGCTTGTTCAGCTCTTTCCAAAGCTCATAAAATCACAAGATATCAAACTCCATCTAGAAAGATACGCCAGCATCGAAAGCACCAGAGTGGGAACTTTTCTCACTAAACTGATAGTTGGAGCTTATATACGAGCTGTACATAATACGATTTGCCATGAAATTCTTCATAAACATTGCGGTGAAATGTCAAAGTAAATAGCACCAGACAACGAGTGGAAATAGGCCACCTGCAAAGATAGCTATCGACATCTAACATCCAAGCCCGAATGTGTTTTCTCCGCTGTAAGTGACGTAGAGAAACCCATCTTCATCCTTCTTCTCTTCATATATAGCAGACATGATTGCCCCTGCAAGAATAAATTAGAAAGGAACGTCTTTCTTTAAGTCCATTCCGAGTTACAGTGCAAGAAGCATATATAAGTAGACGAAACTGAAAAACTTCCCGAACAACGAGCACGAATCACCTGTTGGTGGGAGAACATTGTCCACAAAGATGAAGATTGCCTTCTCTGCACTCAACTTAATCCTTTTGCGAATGACGTAAACGAATTGTCCAACTGTTAGGTCAGCAGGAACAAGATACCTAGCATGCACATCAAGATCAACAATTAATCGGTCAAGACAGATGATTACTTCTCATATCCGCGTAGAGTGATACTTTCAACACTAAAAGACAATCTATATAACCCCGTATGCACAATAGCCACGAGAAGAGGGCGTGCAAAAGTAGTTGCATGACGAGTAAAGCAACTCCAAGTCCAAATACTAAATATCATGTGGACACATGACCTATTGATGGACGAAATGGGCTCTCGGTTTTCCCGTCCTTTTTTGAAGAACATATCATGGATAAGGGAAGAAAAGTCAAGATGAAAAAATGATTTGTCACCCATTCAACTGATCAATTGAACAAGCTGAATAAATTATAAGAGACGTCACACAAGTTGAGGGCCACAAATAATGAATAAAGGTTCAGACACACAACATAGGCAACCGTTGAGCAGTCTTTCCATCAATAACCAGATAATCTCACCCAACTCCTTTCTGTTTAGCTGAGATTCTAATTTTAAACAAACAGAAAGCATGTGATCGACAAAAGCTCAATTCTTACTTCTTCTTGTCAATGTTTGGGATATCACTTCTCTCAGCCTTCTCCACGATCACCTTAAGCAAAGACAAAGATCAAGACATGTCAGCTTATTAACCCAATATGATGAAATGCACATGGATTTGGCTTTAAAGAAAATACTAGTAAGATCAAAGAGGGGAAGGAAATTGAACCAACAAAAGCTCTTGAATCGTGGTAATGGTGGACCACCAGACCCAGCCAGTCCGTAAGACATATGGACCTTTATAGCCTAAATCTTTGAAGTCTAAGTTCTCACTACCGTAACAACTGAGCTTTTCCAGACCAGAAGTAGCACTTTTCAACCCAAATTATCTCAATATTTGCTACCTTTTAAAAGAAAAGGCACACCTTTTCCTTCTCCATGACCTTGTAATGTCACCCTAAAGATAAAGTACAAAAATTAGAGGAAAGAATTGAGATTACAGGTTATTTTTCACATATCCAGCGCCCCAAGGATCTGGACATCGATATGAATGACTTCCGCCAAACAGATCAAAAAACCACTGCGGTCCATACAAAACCTTGTACATCATATGCAAAATGCTTGTAATAATCTTTAATATAGACGATACTCTGCTGAATCGATATTCAGTCTATCCATCAAAATTTCTTTGCATGTGAAAAGATCAATCAACATAATGTAAAATTGACCTGTTTTGGGGAGAAAGAGCAGAAGCGATGACAGAAAACTAAGAAATACTGGCCCGAACACATTTGCATAGGCAAAAAGAAGGGCGCTGTAATTATGTGCGACAATATCTTAAATCTTAAAAGGCTGGAAGAAAATAAAAGGCCCGGTCAATGAGTAAGAGAGCTCAAGCAGGCGATACCCGTTCTCAATTCAAAAGTATAAAAGGGCCCCATAAACCACTTAATTTCCCATATTGTTAGACTAAACTTCTAAAATGCTGAATAAAGTAATGCTTTGAACTTGACTTTCCACTCCGCAAGTCCTAGAGGGCATAAGAGATGAAGCACACGAACAATCAAGTATCCCAATAAGTAACCCAAGCATAACTAGATACCTAAGTTCCCAAAGAAACAAGCTTAAGGCTACATTTTCCAAAGACAAGATATTTTTTTGGTCGAAACAAAGATAAGTTCATCAGCACGAATCATTACAAGTTTCATCCAACTTTCATTCTCACCGGAATTCTATCTGGGTACTTATCCCTTATCCTGGCAGCCTCCGCGCGCCTCTTCTCTGGGTTTCAAAAAAAAAAATACAAGACAGGTTTATTAATTGACACTTTGACAATTGAAGCTTTATCACCAAAATAACCACGAGCGGATTACTACTCAAGGAAGAGAAACACGCACCAAGATCATGCTCTTGCTTGAAGTAACTCTTAGCCATTCCACCTGCTACTGTAGCCCCAAAAACATAAGCCAACCGTTACAATCGAACATAACAAAAAGAGATAATAGTAACAGCAACACAGCCCTTCAATTCATCACCCCATCCCTCAAACCCACATCTAAAAGGTAGTTCAATTTAGCAGCACAGTCAAATTTAGGAAGGTGAAGCCAGTTTCCTAAGCCAAAAGGAAGAGAAAAAAAACAAAAAAGATCAAAACTTTATCTCCTTCTCACATCCCTGAGCACAGAATTTAGTATTGACCGACGATCAGACATAAAGAACTTTAAAAAAAACAAAAAAGGGAAAAGCAACCCATGATTTCGCAAATTCAAGCACGAGCACTGTCCAAGCCAAGCACCCAGATGAACAGCGACTGATTCCCAAACAAAAAACTCGAAATTTAACGACCTCCGACCTATTTTTTGGCTAATCGAACCGTGAAAAGAAGCGCGAGTTCACAAGCGGATGACCCAGTCGAGAGGCAAGCTCGGAGCTGATGATCGTACCTTGTTGGGTGATGACGGGAAAAGGGGTTGGTCGCGAGAGAGAGAGAGAGAGCGAAAGATAGCTTCTTTTGGGGAGAGAAATCTTGTGAAACCCGTGGAATCAGCTAGAGAAGATAACGAGGATACGGGGGATGGGGGCAGCTTTTTCGGGCTGTGTATTTCAAGTGATTTTCAACTACTCCTCCATTTGTCAATGCTCATCTTTAATGTTAACCCCCTTTTTTTTTTAAATTAAGTGACGCATAAAATTGAAAAAGAAAAAAGAAGGGAAAAAAATAAGTGATGGTGAGAATTAATTCGCTCCTCCACGGTAGTCACATCTTGTTGCTTTTTCTGAGAAGGTTGGTGAAGTATAGGAAGCTCCATCTTATTTCGAATTGTTTTCTATTTAAGCCTTGAAGAAGATTTCGAAACAAGCTTTCTCCTAATGGAATCAAATCGGTATCGTATTTTTCGTGGCCTACCAGATTTTTAGCAAGATTTCACTCAAAGGGTATTGAACATATGACACGTTTTTCGGCATATTAAAACATCGATCAATACTTATCCCATCTCATGAATGGATACGCCATGAAAAAATTAGAAAAACAGCATTTGATGGTAAAAAAGAAGAACAATTGGGTATGAAAATATGTCATGGTCAAGTCAAGTGACCAGTCTGGCTAACGAATGAAAATTCCCACCATTTTATGCCAAGCAAAAAGTTGCTGGTCGAACTAAAATGAGAAAATTTGACCCAAAAAAATAAAGAACTAAAATGAGAAAAATAATAATTTTCCAGTTCTTATTGGCCTCATCGGTCTTGGCACCTATGCATGCCATAAGAAAAACAATAGTGTAATATCTTTGAAGCAGGGAAACTGAGACTTGGACCATCCGTCATTTGCGCCATTATACAGTCACTCGAGCACTTGAGACAGAATCATGTTCCTCATCCTTGGAATGTAAGGAGCTGGTCATGGTTCTAATGGTCTAAACCAAGCTTGGCAATGATGTAGATTGACATGATTACTTAAAGTCTTTATGCACAACAAGACTATATTAAACTGGTAAAACTGCGAAATGCTAGGTCAAAAATGGGAATATCCTTATATTCTCAAGCCCTTTTGGAGACAGAGAAGGCCCGCCACTCTACATTATTTTGTCTGTGAGGAAATGATGCAAAACTACTCTACAGTGGTCAAGATGGTCTCATTTGGCTTAAAAAAAGATCAAGTTGAGTCGGCATAATAAATATGGGAGCTGATTACATGCTCATCGTCAACACGGACTTCATATATACTCTTATGGTGCTTCAGTGACGAAGTATGAAAGTTGTGCTCTGTTTGATCTTCAGTCTCTTGATTTTTGTTAGCTCTTTGGAAGTTGCAGATCGAGGTCCGATCGCCTGGAAATTAGCTAATGAATTGAGCTAGAGTTTAGCTCTCGTTTGCGGCTGGAAGAGAGATCTGTTTTGCACCCCAGTTTTGCAGCCCTCAGTTCTCATGGCAAGGCAATAGGGACAAACATATGGCCAGATCAGGAGCTTAGGATCATCAACATTTTATGAGACAGACTTTGAAGCAGGGTTTAAAAGTGTGGTTTCTGTCGGCCTGAGATCTCCATCACGATGAGCAATTCCGAATCCTTTGCAAAACATAAAGATTCTTCTGAAGAGACCACCCTTCGCGGTTTCGCTGTTTCATTGGCTGGTTTAGCATGTAGGTTGCAGGATGGATGTCAGCTTCTGATCCTGATACTGAAGATAGGGTAATGCTAATGCCTTCTGTTATTTTGGGTGCAAAAGAGATCTGCCATTTGATATTAATCGCAACATCGTATTCGAGAGGTCATGATATTCCTCTCTCGGTAATGTCAATACTATACATCAGCAAGAGATATATCTCGAGTACATTCGATAACTCTTTTCACAAGGTTCATATAGTTACGAGCAGTAAGCGTTTCTCGACCGTTGTTAATATCATTGCCAGGACGAAAATAGAAACATGTAAAAACTCCTAGGCCAGCTCGAGCTTCCCTCCTAGACTTGTGAGTACTGAATAGACAAGTACCGATCTCCAGGACTGAGAGAAGACGTCTCGCTCTCATCTGTGAATGACTTTGCCAATAAGGCCTTCCTCAGGTCGCCCGAGGCGCGCCACTCATCAATGCTTGCCAATTGGTTGGGGTCCAGACATGGAAGCTCTCTTTGATTTATGATTTTCATCACTTTCGCCGTTTTTCCGAGAAGGAGAGCGGCAGACTGCACGCACTCTTTCCGTTCCTCAATGCCACTGCGAGAACACTCGGCACATATGACATTTTCTAGGTTGGTGAGGCAGGCCGCAAAAATATCAGAGATCATCCTCGATAGCTTCTCAAAGATTCTGTTGCTTATATCGCAGTCGCTACTCCTGCAATCGAGCAGTAGGGTCTCGCTTATTCGGTACATGGAATACGCGGCCTGTACTTTGCCGGGCCACGCTGAAGGGGATTCCCTTAAACATCCGTGGGTTGGTATGGCTTTGAATTTGACAAAAACATTCTTCGCGGCGCGTGCAAGCGCTTCAAGCACATCCTTTGTGGTGTTTCCCTGGAGGGAAATTTCGCGGAGATCTACATCGAGCCATTTGTGGTAGAGATCGACTTCCAGGAACACAATGCTAGCCGCCTTTCGCGTGTTCATCAATTCTTGTTTTGCACACAGCTTTTCTTCTACTAAGTTGACATACCTGAGGCCCTCGTGAACGCCACGCAGCAATCGTTTTCTGGCCGATGGGTCGATGTTTGGAATAGCGAGCCCGAGGCTTGTTAAGGTCACGATCGGCAGTGCCCAATTGTTCGGAGGTTCTGCAGAATCCAGTGGAGGAACCGCATCGCTGTCAAAACTCATGACCCCTTCAAACGAGCGAGACGGCATCTCTTCCAGGAGTTGTATGAGATGTTTGGGCTGATTTTTCTTCCCCATCTTAATCCAAGACTCGGTGGCGCTGCAGTTGTCCCGCACCATGATATGGACTAATTCTTCCTCGCCCTCAAGATGCAAAACATAACGGCTGAGGTCTGGCTTGAAGACCGAGCCTTCTAGGTGCAAACCGGAGTCCGAGTCCCTCGTTGAGACGCTGGTGTTCAATTTGAACTTGTTCCTCAACTCGCAGCACAAATCGCAGAACAAGAAGATCCGGCTCATGAACAGAATTGAGATCATCCTCACGACCTTGCTTCCCATCACGATCCCCACTTGTGTTCCGGTAACCATCTCCAAAGCCACCCTCTTTGCGTCGTGGAGGAGCTTCCGACACTGCCGGCTCCGTATATGTAAACTCAACGGACACTTCTTGATCTCTATGAAACGCTCTATCCAATGCCTTTCCAGCTTGAATTCATCCTTGTAGCTCTTGTTCCCCCGCTTTGGACACTTGAATTTGATCGCGAGGAACCATCGGACCGCTGGGGCGATCGTGCCGACCCCAACCGCAATATTCTGCGCTATGAGAATCACCATGCTTGACCACTTATAGTCCGACTCGCCGTCGCAGAAGTTGAACCTCCCGGGCATCAGGTAAGACCGGAGCATCGCCTGCGCCAGAGTCACTGCGCTCAGGAGGCAGAGCGCCCCGGAAGCAGTGCACGTCACGGACCGCCCAACGACGAATTGTGGGTTGCAGGTATGAGCCATCATCCCATACTTCATCAGGTCCTCCTTGAGCTTATCGAAGACTGTCTCGCAGCTACGGCTCGAGCTCTCCCTCATGGCCAGCTCGTACTTCTTGCAATACTTCTTCTCCAAGTGGTACTTCGTCGTCGGGACAATCGCGGCCGTGAAGCTCAGCATCACCAGCAAGAGCAGCATAAGGAACAGCACGAAGGCATGTTCCCTCCTGTACGTGTAGATCACCCCAGTGCCCAATTGCATACATATGTTCACAATTGATGTGATAACAAGAATCGCGAGAGCAATCATGTTGGACAAGAGCTCCTTGTTCTCCATCGCCCCAAGAGAAGGCATCAAATTGGCCATCACGGTGCAGATCAGGACCGAGCTGCTGAGCTTGGCGAGCTGGTCCTGCCGGCGCGGCATCGGCGTGTTGAGGTCGACGGACAGCTTGACGGCGACCGCGATGACGCTCAGCGACGTGGCGTTGAGGGCGAAGTAGCGGCTCGGGAACCAGTGCCTCCGGTAGCGGAATCCGACCGCGGCGTCCGCGGCCATCGCGACCGCGCAGGCTAAGGAAGCTGCTGCGATGTAGATGCCGATCCAGGGCATGGGCTTGCTGAACTCGGCGTCGTCGACGCTTCCATTGAGGCTGCAACCGAACATGACGATGCCCTCTTGTTTCTTGGTGTCGATTCCCCTGTTTCCTTCGAATCCGTTCCGCCGCTTTCTTGGCCGACCGAAGCTCTGCGACTGTGCCTTTGTGTTTAGCCGGGGGAAGTTCTTGATAAGAGAGGCTCCTGAGGATGGTCAGCAAGTTCAACTTCCCAGGTCCATGAACTTTGGACCTCTTCCAAGTTCCAGCAAGCCCGATTACAATTAAATACCATTTCAAAAGAGGCTGCTTCTTCCTTGAATTTCGTGCGGTTGTGGGGGACACCACCATTTTTTTTGGCCATCACATGGTTTTTGTCCATTGGCTCTATAGTTAAATAGGAGGATAACGACATAAATGGCTCATGAACTTTAGCTCGATGTATAATGTGATTCGTGAACTTTATCCTAATATGTAATATGGCCCCTAAATTTTTTTGTATCTATTCAATTCAGTCTCGACACTTTATATTGTGCCGGAACTTTATATAATGAAAGAACTATATTGAGTATTTTCATATAGTTCGGGGTCTAAAATGAAAATGTACCGAAAGTTCAGAGATCACATTGCATATTAAGATAAAGTTCATGATCCACATTAAATAAATTAAAAATTTAGGGACTACGTTACATATTGAGTCAAAGTTTATAAATTATTCGTGTCGGAGTCGATATTTCTTCGAGAAGTTTCTGATATTGCAGAAAGTGGTGGGGACTGTGATATCCCACCCGACATCCGTGAGCTTAGTGGGTATATCTTTTTTTTTTTTGGTAAGGAATAGTGGGTATATCTTTCTTCTTCTTTTTCCAAATAAATTAGGAGGGTGGGTGGAGACTGAGCAAGAAATTGTTAAAGATTATAAATAGAAAAAAAAAAAAACACAATCTTAGTCGTGTGAAAGTTTCGGACAAGGACATCATACTTGCCACGCTGAACGAAAACCAGCACCGCGGTCCAACTCTCTTGTCTTCGACTTGCAGCAGTCGATTGGCTAAAACCACAAAAAGTAAACGACGCAAGGCAATCGCGTTTGGATTTTTTTAGGGGAACTGAATTAAAACTTTGTCGTTATTGTTTGTCATTATTTGGACCATTTTATTCGAGGACGGGGACGGACGGACCTGATGCGGGGAGTGATAGATTTGACGTGCAACACTCGCTAACTCGACACATATGCATGATGGTAGATTTGAATTGAGGGATGCCGGTTTGGATTTTTCCGTGAGACGAAAACTCGTTCGGCATAGATGTATCATGGGTACCGACTCGCGATTTTTTTTATGAAACAATGAATCGGTTTGAGGTTGAATGTATCACCGGGTACCGGTTGGGGATTGTTTGGGTGAGATGAAAATTGGTTCATAGTATATGTGTTGTGCGGTATCAGTTTTGGATTTTTAATGGTATTAACCATCGATTGTCCGATCGAATACTTCTACTTTCACGAACTTTCTAGTGGAGCTCCTCCGGCATCAAATCCGACTAAATTCAGCCGACGTGGCCATTAGAAGACACCAAAGTACGATGCGGATAGGAATATACGGATGCCCTAGCAGGAAAAGTGTAGCCAATGTAGACGACGAAACCCACGTGAATGTCCTTATTGGAAAAATATTATCCACGTCGCAATACGGCGTTTGCTCGATAGGCACGTCAGATTGATTGTGGAGGATTTGGTAGCGGAATGACCTGATCACAAAATTTGTGAAAGTGGAAAGATTTATCGGGAATATTGAAAGTACATAGACTTAATTAGGAAAAGAAAAACGCAAAAGTATATTAACGGAAAGGAAATATTTTTCTTACGATGTAGAATACTTTTTTGAAAAAGAAAAAGAAGTGACAAAGAAGCAACTTAGTCCGGGCCGGGCCGGGCCGAGATTCCTCCTGGATTCGGGTTGCCGCTTGATCCGATTGCTGTTCTCCCTTCTTCTTCTTCGTCCTCCACCTCCTCTTCCTACCAGAAAAAAGCCAAGGAACACTCTGCTCCGGTGGCCGGAATCCGGTTCCGCGCGCCGGCGGGCATCCTGAGCAGCCGCTAGAGAGAGACTAGGTAGAGAGAGAATGGGGACGAGGACCAATTTCTACAAGAATCCTTCATCCGCTTACAACAGGGACTTCGATCTCTCCTCCGCTCTTCGAAACCTCAAAGGTAAACCCTTCCTCTCTTCGCTTTCGCCGCTCGATACGATGAGCTGCTTCTTGCATTGCTTCTGCGGAATCGATCGGAACTTTTTTACTTTTCCTCGGCTGCGTACGCGAGCTGATCACGTCGCCGCATCGTTTTTTTTCTTTTCGATTCTTCTCATTGCGTTCGTTGCGCGCGCGTGTGCTGGGTTCGCTCGGACTGTTTGATTCTGAACCGGGTATAGCTTACAACATCGTCACCGGAAGCGCCTCCTTGACCGACGGAGAACCTTCGAGCGACGAGAAAGCCGAACGCCCTAAGCGTCGCCGCCGAGGCTCTGAAGCCCCGTGCGGTGGGAGGAGCCGCAGCCGCGGCGCCGCCGTGGAGGACGATCGTTCCATGTCTCACGAGGAATACGTGGAAAAGAGGAGGCAATTGTTGGATTTTCTTCCGCGCTGCTTATTCAAGACGCGAACTTTATAGCATCTCTGTTCTTACCGTGTCGAATTGATTGAGCAGGAGAGAAACGGGTGCGGCTCAGGTTTATCAGGAATTGACTCCTGATGTCCTGGTAATTTGCTCCCCTTACAGTTAGGCACTGAGATTGTTTTTCTTAATTACTGACTATTTGGGTTGCTTTCCTTTTGTAGGGGGCTTCGAGTTCGGGTTTGAACTTAGTTGACTATGGAAGTAAGTCCTGTTTGGGATTTGTGGTTAATAGAGATAAACATGTTTCTGAAGCATTTATATGTCGTTGCTCGTGGAAGAACTTTATGCCTCTTTCGATACACCCGTGCAAGGTTGCGCATGGGATATGATTTGATAAAGTTTGTCTTTGGTGTTCTAAGAATCATGTCCCATGTAACGCCTGCTTCTGTTTTTTCAGTATTAATGTTATCCCATCGCAAATATTGATCACGGTGTCTCGTCGTGAATGTTAATCTTGTATTATTGCTATTCTCGCAGGTGATGAAAGCACTTCTGAAAAAGATGAAGAGAAGGAGACTGAAATTTGTGGTTTGTCTCAAAATCTGTCCTTCTTTCTCCTACACTCTGGTGACTTGCCAAGAAAATGGAATTTGGCACATAAATCTGAAGTTTCTCGAAGGCTTTTTCTTGCTTTTGGGTGATTGAAATTGTTAGAAAGTCCAACCCAAAAGCTTAAGTTATTAGGTGGATGGAGACCACATGAATATAAAGAGCATTTAGGACCCGCTGTCAATCGATGTGGGATAATACTTCAACACCCCCACTCACGTGCAAGCCGGATTACAAGCAACACGTGAAATTTTGACATCGCACATTCACATGGAATTTTTACCACGCACATTCACGAAAAGGATAGTATTGGCTCTGATACCATGTTAGAAAGTCCAACCCAAAAGCTTAAGTTATTAGGTGGATGGAGACCACATGAATATAAAGAGCATTTAGGACCCGCTGTCAATCGATGTGGGATAATACTTCAACATTTTTTTTATTTTTTTATTTTTTTTCAAGAAAGAGGCTCTTGGTTTCTGTGTGTTACAGAAACCCTACACCCATCACAATATATTTATATTAAATACGAATTGTATATGACCATAATGCCCTTATATATGTAAAAAGGAATAAAACCTAGAAAATAAAAATAGTTCTACTCTAACACTCCCCCTCAAGCTGGAGCATATAGATCACCCATGCCCAGCTTGGAACAACCAGCAACAAAGGCAGGACGAAACAACGCTTTAGTGAACATATCAGCAAACTGATCTCTAGAGGCAACGTAAGGAGTGGCAACCAACTTCTGCTTCACAGCATCACGAACAAAGTGACAGTCAACTTCTATATGCTTAGTTCGCTCTTGAAAAAGAGGATTTCCAGCAATATAAATAGCTGCCTGATTATCACACATCATATCAATAGGATGATTAATAGAAAATCCAAGCTAAAAGCTTAAGTTATTAGGTGGATGGAGACCACATGAATATAAAGAGCATTTAGGACCCGCTGTCAATCGATGTGGGATAATACTTCAACAGAAATAACTTGAGACCTGTTTACTGTTAGGTCCGTTCCGTAATTGATTTAGCGGTTTCATTAGCTGTGTCATCTATGGGTTCAGGCAATATGCAATACACTTTTGACTTGGTATCTCTTCCGAACATTCACCTGATGTGCATTTTGTAGTTAATATTGTTGGAGGTGACCAAACCAACACGGAAAGCAATCTGGTTAAGATTAGAAGCGAGCAAAGATTTCCCCTGCCTGGAGAACCGGTTTGCCTGGTGTGTGGCAAATACGGAGAATATATTTGCGATGAGGTGAAATTTTGTAAACTGGAGTTCTGAGAAGTTTCTCATCATTGACATCTGGCTAGATGACATTAAGATGGTGTTTGTTTGTGTTGATAGACTGATGATGATATCTGCAGCTTGGAGTGTAAAGCGGTGCTTTTACGAACTCTTAAATTTAAAGAGGTCATTTTGCTGTTGCCTTTTTTATATATGATGTTCAAGAAGGGGTCTATGGTTCCAAATTTTGACATTTTGATTTTTGTAATGTTGAATTCCAGGATCCCTTGAGCAACCAAAGTCCAGTCACAGCTTCAGCTGAGTTTGTTTCTGGATCAGCTGTGCCTGAAGAAGAAAAAGATGCTTGGGATTATGATCGTCACCGGTGGTCCGGTAGGAAATCCAGTCTCTCCACTTATCTCTGGTAAAGTTTGCTAGACCTACTTTTCATTGTTCTTCTCAGTCTAATCCTGGATAAAGAAGAATGCATTTTAAATGTTCCATGCTATGAGAATGGATGCATCTTGTTTAACTCATTATCTTTTCTATTACTTATTTTCTTTTTGGACCTGCGTACTCCCTGTGGTTTTCAATAAGCAGAGAGAGAAAAGATTTCCTGGATCTTCTTTTTCATGACATGGCCACATTATATTCCTATCTGCGCTATGTTGCTCTCTAAATCTTTGTTGATTGTAGTACTACCTGTCAGAGACCTGGGCACCTTGCGGAAGATTGCTTGGTGAGTGCTGTATAACCTTGCCTTCCTTGGTTTGATAATCTGTTTTTCAACTTCTTTATTCCTTTTGTGCGCTAGCACAACGTGAAAAAGTCCTTGTCATGCAGGTTGCAGCTGGACAAAACAAATCAACTAACATACCCAAAGATCTTCTGGGACTTTATAGAAGGTTTTGAGAATTCTGAATCTGTCTCGTCCTGTTTTCCTGTTATTGCAGTTCTTCTGTTCTTCCCGCCCTCAGTGTATATTAAGGATCATGCAAATTTGTTTCTACTAGTAGTCGAGACACTTTTCTTGGAGATTGGCCAAATTATATGTCAACTGCTGTTGAAACACTCAATTCCTCTCTTCTTTTTCTTTTGCTTTATGTTCATTCCAGATGCCAGCAGATAGGGAAAAGCTCATCCGCAGCAAGGTGCAATGAATGTCAATCCTTGTTTGGTTTGGCGACTTGCCTCGATTGTAGTAGACTAATATGTGATGGGTAAGTGCATGTTTTTTGGTTAAATTACAGTAGCATCATAGGTTGCCTTAGTTGCTCGAGTCATCAGTTTGCTTGTTCAATGACCGCTTGAGAGGCATTAGGGACAAGAGTTTCTGGCTGGTACATTATTTGTTTCTTTTTAGGGGATATGCTTTGTCTCCTTAAAGTTACATTTCTTTTATTGTTTTTGCTGTTGATATTACTTTAAAATGATGTTTTAGGCGTTGGGGAGCTATTAATTCCATTTTCACTTATTATTACTCTGCTTTGGGACATTTGATGGGGATCTGGTCGGTACTGAGCCTATGGGCAGTAATATCATCATCAACTTCTGTTGATTTCTATAAGGGGAAGTTTGTAGCTTGGGTAGCATATGGCAGGATAAGGATGCTCATGGGGACAATGGTCATGTTATGTTAGTGCACTTCGTTTCAAATAAAATATTGTTGAAAGTGGTGACTGAAGTAACAGAACTCACTGTAATTTAGGAGATTGATTCATTCTGAAGCCCCATAGAGTGTATTGACATTCAGTTTTTTTCTCAAGTATTTTGTGCGCTCACGTGGAGTATTTCTCAGTGCAGGTCATTTGGATGAGCACATTAGAATGAATTCCTCTCACCGGCAGTATTATTCTCACAAGCTCAAGCGTCTGGTTAGGATTTACTTGCTCCTTCATCTAGTCTAGTTGCAACGATTTCTCAATCAGTCAGTTTAGTGATTTACACATGCTATAGTTATATTTATAAGTTAACTATTTGGAAGATATCCTAGATTCTCCCGAAAGAGTGGCTCCCAGCTTATAAATAAATTAATGATATCAACGATGTGCCTGCTTCATTGACAAGTAGTCTGAGATAAGGCACCTTCAGATTATAATCCTTCACACTGCACGAAAATGATTAAAAGAATGTGCTGCTTCATTAAACAGGTAGTCCTGACATAAGCCGCCATATTTCTCTGCATTGCACAAATCCATGAGGAAGCTTTGGGATTTTAGTGTGTATCTCCAGTCTCTCAGATTACTTCTTTTCCTTTGTGCAGGTGAAATGCAGTAAAGCAACATGCAAAGTGACAGATATATCTGATCTTTTGGCTTGCCATTACTGTTTTGACAAAGCATTCGACAAATTTTATGACATGTGTACTGCAAGTTGGTACGTGGCCTGTGTTTTTTTTAATTTTTTGCGTCGGATAATTACTTTAACTAATATAAATTGCTGGGGATATTCTACAAGATGGGTCGGCCAAGTTGGGATTGGTTGGGGGTTTATACAGTAACAGGTGCTAATTTCCCACTAGGGTATTCTATATTACGCAAGAAGTTCTTCAGTAGCCGGGTCCATTTAGCATGCCTTCTGATCAAAGATATTGAATGTCCAATTATTGCTCTGTCCAATCCAGGAAAGGAGCAGGACTTGCAATTATACAAGGGTCTATTAGCTGCGAAGATCATTTTTCATGGTGAGACCAGTAGCGCTTGATTTTTCTTCCTGGAAAGTTTATGTAAAATCCGATTGATTAATTTAGGACCTGTCAACAAAACCAGGCACAGAATGAATTGTCCAAATGCTGGTGCAGAAGATAGTGCATATATTGTCAGTAGGCATCCTCAAAAGGGAAAGCATGTTCAGATCAGCGAATTCATTTTCTGATCCTTGGCAGGGGAAGAAACCTGGTATTGTTTGATTGCCCTGTCCTGGTACAGCTATTTATGGAGAGAGAGCTGCCGGTGCGACTTCAAGGTCCTGGGTTTGCAAGTCCGGAAGAGACGTTGTCGATGGAAGAATGATCTGACCATTGATCAGCTAGAATCAGAATCTCCGACTTGAATAGTTGTTCATCGATCCCTATTGGTTTGTGGAGGACGCTAGCTACGGCATGTAGGGGGCTTCATGTTTCCCAGTTGATTAAATCCATCAGCATTCTTCTTCTTCTGAATGTTGATGTAGTGTGCAACACCTAAAAGAGAAAGCAACTTGCTGTGAATTCCATGGCTCATGGTTATAGTGACTGCTTTACATTGATCACTGTATTCATCTCTGAGAAGTTGTTTTTGGCAACGCCTCAAGGTTTTCTAATCTGCTTATCTGTGCAATTCTTTCCACATCTTTCATTGGCAATTAATTCCGTTATTATACCGAATAATGAAAAATCTACTAAGCTCGTTGGAGCACGGTAGGAGTTGTCAATCCTCGCTTGACGTCCGATAAGGGTCACCAATCTTCGTTCGTGCTGGCACTGCTCCCCTTCTCCTTCCTCTCTCTCTCGCATGTAATTTTATTTTCTTCCTTTTCGTATGTCGATGCACGTCATGCCACATTAATACATTGGCACCGTCGATAAGATTTTGCCGCTTTCAAAAAGCAAATTGAATAAATGGTTGGCAAGTAACTTAAAGGTCAAGTAAATTAAAGGAACCCAGTTCATCAATAAATTAGTTTAAGTAACTTAACTGAGGGGGGAAAATACGGCCAAACTGCACAAACCCAACACTAATGGATTACATGAATTAACATTACATCAACATAATTTAGTTTCCAATTAAAAAATAAAGAACATAAATTTTTGCCCCAAAAGAAAAACAGGAGAAATGAAATACAAAAAACAAATGAAAATAAATAAATAAAGGGATAATGACACAAACAGTCTATGAACTTTGGCCCAATGTGCAATTTGATCCATAAACTTTGAATTTGTTCAATTTAGCCCATAAACTTTAGTCTAATGTTCAATTTGATCCCTAACTTTGAATTTGTTCAATGTGATCTTTGGACTTTTGATATATGTTCCATTTAATCCCTGAATTATATAAAAATGTTCAATATAATTATTCCATTAATTCAAATATTGAACATTTTCATATAGTTCATGGACTAAATAGAACATGTACAAAAAATTCAAAGATCACATTGAATAAATTAAAAGTTCAGAGATTACATTAAATATTTAGAATAAATTTAGAGATTATATTAAATAAATTAAAAATTCATAGATCAAATTAAATATTAAGTTAAAGTTTAAGCACCCTTTCTATCATTTTCCCGTAAGTAAAAAGTCGGCCGTGGGGTCGGTTTGTTCTTCCGGATCGCTACGTCGGCTTCTGAATACAACCGAAATCGCTTCCTTTCCTTTCCTTTCCTTTCTGTGCAGCGCAAAGGGTAAGATCAAAAAGACTCCGCCTTTGTCGAGGAAGGCTCGATCCCATCGACCTCCATCCTCGGTAGAAGAAGCCCTGAAACGAAGAAGTCTTGTCGCGCCTCGCTTCTCTCTCCGATCTCGCGCCTCTCTTCCGCACCTCTCGGCTCGCGGAGCGACGAGGTAATCGCTCTTTCCCACCTCTCTCGGTAGCGCGGTCGTTTCAGTTGGTTCTCTGCTTTGTCGTCGGAGTAATCGGCTGAATTAGTGTGTGTTTTGGGCTCTTCTTGTCCATTGGGGATGTGGGTACGGCTGATGAATAGCTGAGGAGGGTTGGGTTTTCTTTTGTTTCCTTATCTTTCGAATCGTTTGTTTACCTGTTAACGTGGCTCTTTCCACCTCTCAGTAGCGCGTCGTTTCTGTTGATTCTCTTCTTTTTCGTCGGAATAATAGGCTGATTTAGTGCGTGTTTCGGGCTCTTCTTGTCTATTGGGGATGTGGGTGGGGCTGACGAATAGCTGAGGGGGGTTTTCCTTTCTGTCTTTCGAATTGTTGTTACCTGTTAACGTGGTGCTTCGCCAGCCCAGGATTGGATTTCATCAGAAAGGAAAGCCTTTTGCTTCCGACTTTAGATGTGGCTAATCCTATGGCCTCTCCGTCTGATTGCTTGATCCTTGGTTAAACTAGCATGCGTTGGCATGCAATGGGTACTAGATTCTATTGCCCGCGAAGTTGCCAGGAGTTCGCTATTGGAATTTACTGATTCCTCGAGCCACTCAGTTTTGTTATTCGCGCATCCTCACCAGGAGATGCTTTTTATTTTCCCCGTGCTTAGCTGTTTGTGGATTTGCCCGACGGCAAGAATATTTGCCCGCTTTTCTTCATATTTAGGAGTGTCATCCGTTCATGCATTCCATTCCTTCCTGTTGAAAAAGCCCGGCTTTGTGACGTTTTTAGGTTTTTAAATTATTCTTGTGCATTTATTAGCGAGATTTAAGTGCATTCTCATTCATTGATGGCCGTGGCTCCAATGGAAGTTAACTTGTTATGGGGCTGCTTATGTGATGCTTCGTAAATTTTGCCTAACCGTAAGATGGTTTTTTGGATGTGGTCTTTGAAATGCACTAAATTCTATCGTGCATGATAATCTCTAGGTAGCACAGCAACATGGGCGGTCATGGTGGTTTGAACATCCTTCCCCAGAAACGTTGGAATGTGTACAATTATGAAAACAGAGAGAAGGTCCGGCAAGATGAAGAGGCTGCTGCAAAAGAGGAGCAGCTTAAGCAAGAGCAAGTGAGGAAGCGTGACGCTGAGTTTCGTCTTGAGCGGCTTCGTGCTGCCCGTGGCTTGGCTTCTGCCGGTCAACCTCCTGCTAGTCAGCCTGCGGAGGCAGCTGCTATTCAGCCTGTGGAGGCAGCTGAGACTGAGAAGAAGACTGGCCATATCAATCTCTTCGAGGGAATTAAGATTTTCGACCCGGTAGAAGCACCAAAAACTGGGGCAGGAGATGAAAGGGATGGATTCAAGAGGAAGAAGATGAAGAAAGAGGAGGCGCCAAAGGTGGTAACCGCAGAGGATGAGAAATATAGGTTGGGATATGGGCTTGCTGGAAAAGGAGTTAAATTGCCGTGGTATCTTGAGAAGCGGGGTGATCAAGATGACAGAGAGAAATTTGGGGATGAAGGGTCGCCAAGGGATGCGAAGGAGCAGAGAAAGAAAAGTGGGAAGAAGACATTGGAGGAGTTGAGGGAGGAACGGTTAAAGAGAGAAAAGCAGGAGAAAGAAAGGGTAAGGAAATTGATACTAGAGAAGAACCAAAAGGATGGAGCTCTGTCGAAAGCCAAGGGTTTTCGGAGGAGGTGACCCTGCAAATGTTGGTCAGTTTAGACTTTTGTTCGTACTTATATGTTGTGGAGACCTTGCTTTATGGCTGATTGGGTGAGCCTGGACTGCTATTGGTTTGGCAAGATTTGGATTCCAAGTCCTGTTTTGAGGGGTTCCCGCTCCCCTTGTGCAGTTCGCCAATCTACATATGCCTTGCGACATAGCTCCTGTAGACAAGTGAATGCTTCACTTCGAATCCTCTTCGAGAAAGAATGGGCTGTGGTTCGCCTGTGCTTTTCAAATCCTGGAGATGATCATTGGATAATCTGCTGTCACTGTCAGCATCAAAGCTTGTGAATGTTTGTTCCTTTCAGTTTGGCTTTCTTGTTCATTATGGCATTATGTTGGAATGATATCACTTTGATCCTTCTGCAAGTTATTCGGTTTTTGTCACTGTCCATGACTTCATATCGACTTGTGAATTCCTGGGTCCAAGTGGAGAAAAGGGTTGTTGAGCTTTCACCGGCCCTTGAATATTTTTTTGCTGGTTTAATGCTAATTCTCAACTTCGTCATCATCTTACTAAACACATTTTACAAATTGATTTGTCAATAACGTTGCAGAGATCCGATTCAGTCTATTTCATCATGTAACTCCCAGAATTCTCGACTGAATCGGGTCTTAAGTAACTGATCCACTAGTCTTGACAAGTCGTGGCTGAGATTTACTTGGTTAATGGTCCCAACGGCTTCTGAAACTCCTTGGAAACTATAAGTTTTGGTTTGCGCTTTTATGATGCAAAAGCTAATATAATAATTCTTGTAGTTATGTCTTAATAAGAAAGGGACGAAGGATGCTGTTTCAGATAAGATCCGAAGAAAACATGAATCTCTAGAGTCGCAAACAGCATGCGAGGGACGTGGGCGTCGTTCTTGGTGGCTACGGCGATCCCCAATTGGTGCAAAAGGAGCCATCGCTCTCTTTTCTATGGCAGGCTTAGCTCACGCATGAGGTTGTTAAAGTGAAGAAGACCGAGTCTGCAGCAACTCACTGTTTAACGAATATTTAACAAGAGATGAACCATGCCATGACGATCTCTTGATAGCTGACTAGGCCTAATCTGAATAAATTAATCCCTTCTCTTCGAGTCAGACATGGGTTTCATATTGTTTAAATGGAGTCGAGGATAATAGTGGGCAGAAATGAAATGGGTCATTTGCGTGTTCTAGGCTGGAACGGCAACATTGTTGAGTATAAATGGTATGCGACCGAGAAAAAGAGTTGTTTCTTCCATAGAAGGGATGAAGAGTTGAAGAAACAGGGCAGGGAACGGGTGAAGCAGAGCATGGGATTGCCGTTTAAGAGTCGAATGAAGAAACTCCCGCGGCAATGTCTACTGAATTACGAGAACTTGACGCTTCCTCCGGTAGGTGACCGTCCGAAGATGAGGCCGTTTGTTTGGTTGTTAACATGTTCTTTTACCTTTTCTTCTTTGCGGTTTTGATTTTGTTCGTCATTGACGATCCTTTTTCAATTTTCTTGTTTTTACTTTTCAGGTTTGTTAAGTACTATGGGATCCACGGGATTTCCTAGTACCTATTAATTCATCTTGGCTCGATAATCTGATTTCTCTGTGCCCGCAATAGCATTGCATGAAGTAAACTATTATGATCAGATTGAAGGATTGATTTCAGCAAAATTCCTTTGCTTAGTTTCAGGTAGTAGTGATGACCGCCAACATCGGACGCGCTCGTTGTCAGGACAGAGTCTCGCAAGTCATTTCAAAGATGGACGGTGAGATGGCTGTACTCAGTTTCATCGCTTCATTTTAACGTAGAAGCGAGCAATCATTGAAAGATAATCATGAATGAGAAAACTGCTCTTAACACAGGCGTTCGTGCGAATGGACTCATCGCATGAATGCTCGCGAATAGGGGCCTCTGATGAGGAAAAGTATAGAAAAGATTGAGCTCAACAGATTTGCATTGTCTCATCGCATGAATGCTCGCGGATAGGTGCCTCTGATGAGGAAAAGTGTTGAAAAGATTGAGCTCAACGGAATTGCATTTTACATTGCTGTCGGAATGACTGAGCGATGCCCACGCCAATTGAGTAGTCATAGTATATAGCTGCGTCGGATGTTGAGAGTGGAAGTTTTTTAAGGAGCTCGCGTTGTGATTTGCAGGAGTGCATGATTATACAGTAGACATTCGAAATGAACAAGTGATTGTAAAGGGGGATTTCAAGGTCGAAAGGAAGGCGCAAATCGAGAAAGACGGTCATCAACTCCGTCTCTTCTTCAGATACTTCAGAATCAGTTGCTTAAGCAAGCACCTTGGCCATCGAACGTGATTTTCATTCGTGCACAGTGTGTGGTAGCAAATCGAATTTACTCGCCGTCACAGTCTGTATATCCAGTGAAACACAGAATAAATTGACGCTTCCCTCGAAACAGAGCAATGCACATGCACATTCTAGGTTGCAAATGCCAAAGATCACCGCAATTTCTGCGTGGAAATTTCCAATTCCAGATCAGTCCTTTCTAATTCGCAACGCAAAGCATTTCCAGTTCGAACCAGGACCCGCGTACAATTCACTCAAAATTACGACTCCGCTTAGAGAAAAGCAGATAAAATGCCACGGTTGATCCGCTCTAAATCTCCCTGCTTGACTGGAAGTACCATCTTTGCTCTTTCCAGAGCAAATTCCAAGATCCATCGCAAACGACCATCAGTTATATAGGACCAACTCGGCATGGAAAACACGCAAACGGCAACTTACTCGGTTAGTCAAATTCCTCCAATTTTCATTGAAGAAACATATCATCTGTCAAGGCTTTACAAAAAGACAGGACTCCAAACTCATCACGAACCCAAGCAAGCGGAAGAACACGCATCATCTTGCTTCTCTATCTATTATTTTCTAAAGAGTCTTCACTCGAAACACCAGACAGAACTTCACTGCTAGAGAAAAAAGGAAAAATGGCACCTTCACCCCCAAGAGGAATCCCCTGTGTTTGAATTTCTCAGCATTTCACTCAATCTTGACCTGGAAAACATCCTTCCTCTCTTCTTCCTTCACCTTGGGGACTGCCACCTTCAACACCCCGTTCTTCATCTCCGCCTTGATCTCCCCGAGCTTGTACAGGTTCGGCGGCAGATCCAACCTGCTCGAATACCTCCTCCCGCTCTCCTCCTCCTCGGACTCCTTCTCGCCCTCGCCCTTGATCGTCAGGGTGTTCTGCTCCACGGAGACCTTCACATCCTCCCTGCTGAGGCCGGGCATGTCCATCCGGAGGTAGAGGGCGTCGTCATCCTCCTTCACGTCCCAGCCCCTCCTCGATCCGGCCGCTCCCACGCCGCGCGATGCGGCGAGGAACGGGTTCTCCATGAACTGGTCCATCAGGTTCAGCACCTGGCTCAGGCTCCGAGTCGTCGAGAACGGATCGAACACATCTGTTGAACAAATCGGCGATACCATAGACATGAGCACGCTTCACTGAGCAGAAGTACATCGAACAGAAAGCTACCTCCTAAAACGATCCATGCTCGATCAGGTCCGACGCACTAATTAACCAGGATTATATATCTAAGATAAGCAGCGAGGATCGATTGTAAACAAGCTGTCCTGAAACGTTGATCATTGCGCACGTAAACGCTACTAGGATAGCGCAGAAATGTCATTTGCAGTGAGATGGACCTATATCATAGCCAAAACCCCTAACCAACCGAAATGGAACCGTCATATTCAGGCTCAGAACCGACGTCCACTCATCCATAGGACCATAACAAAGGAAACAGAGCCACAATCAACCAGCTGACGACCTCATCACCTCGACACGCAGCTATCGCAAACATCAGCGAAACGAAAGAGACGACACGCCACCTGAAAACAGACCAGGCTGGTGGCGGCGGGAGACAAAACGATCGGAGCGGCGGGAGACGTCGTCGCCGCTGTCGCTGGCGTCGACGTCGTTGTCGTCGTCGTAGCGCCTCATCTGAGAGCTGGTGTTGAAGGACCGGGCCACGCCAGGGGCGACGGAGGCCGCGCGGAGCGGGTAGGCCAGCCTGGAGAAGACGCCCGAGGCGGCGGCGGCCCTCCGGAGAGCGAGCGAAGACGCCATTTCCCGACGATAGCTTGGGCAGCTCTTTTGCAGGTCGTCCGATACGCAGGGACGGAGAGTACTCGGTTGGGGGGGTTTAAATAGCAGAGGGGATGGCGATGCTTGGGGAAGGGGGAAAGACGGATCGAGAGAAGAAGAAGAAGAAGAGTGGAGAAGGTTCGGGAAGGGAGTGGAAGGGAGAGAAGCTTCTGGAGAGCGAGAGACAGAGAGAATATTGTTGGCGGTAATCTAAGGCCTTAAGAACCGTGTCCGCCACGGCCCACCGGGCACCGGTAATACACGCTTAGCAACTTTCTTCACATTTCGAGTTCTTTTGGAGATTCGAACGGCTCTATTAAAGGTCCGAGGGAATTAATGCAACTTGATTCTGTCGGCCGAATTACTAGTAATGGTTGGAATTTCGCCTATTTGGTTGAAGAATTTACCGTTCCATGTAAAAGCCGTTGAAATAGCGATACGTTCAAGTTACTCGGACGTATACGTCAATTTATTAAACATTATAGGGTGCACAACATAGGACGCGTGACACAACCAAACCAGCCCACCCATCGGCCCGATACACACGCGAGGCCACAGCTATTAGGGGTGAGTATGGGCCGAGTGTGCGATTCCCACCCTAGAATCGAAAACCGCCCACTAAGAACCGGTTTCGAAAAATTAGAACCGGGAACCACCCGTTGGTTCCATAGATTCCCCCGGAAATTGGACTGTCGGTCCCACTAGTCAAGGACGGAGACGGAAAGATGGAAAGACGGAGAGTCGGAGACAGTAAGGTTAGCATCGACCGAAAAGTGTAAGAGAGTGAGTGTAAATGTGAAGCAAAAGCAAAAGAGATGTTTTTTGGCTTAATGTGAGACTATGAGCGTCAAGTGATTTAAGTTTAATTTAGGGATTTAGGATTTTTCTTTTTTTAAAAAAATTAAAAATTAAATAAATATATTATATTTATTATTATATTATCGATCCGGTCCGGGTGGATGGGCGGATAATTCCACACTTAGAACCGGAAACCGAACTGGTATCTACCGGTTCCCAAAAATTGAAACCGAGAACCGGACCGGTTCCCTTAGGAACCATAGGTTCCGGTCCAGTTCCCGTCCTGATCCGGGCGGTCTCGGGTGATTTCCAATTCTTTTGCACACTCTTGGTAGCTATGCAGCTTTCTCTCTCTACTTTTGTACGTGCTCGAAGTTTTTAGCTTTGCCAATATGCTAGTATTTGGCCAAAGAGATCCCAAAAGTGTTTGCCAAACCCCCAGAATTTTTCCCGCGGGCTTTGGAGGCCGAAGGCATTTCTTAGCGTGTGAAGAAGACCATCTATCAGTACCTCGTGGAGGTGACACCAACGGGTGGAATGGCTAGGAAACCCTCAAAAGTCCATCCCCGGAGAAACTGAGAAGGTCGTGGAGACTTTGGACAAGACCGAAGAGACATTGGACAAAGACCCAAAGTCCGAGTCACCACCCCGAGTGTTCCCTATTTTTTTTTTTTTTAGTATTGAAAGGGGCAAAGCCCAGAAATTACAACGTAACTCGTCTAACGAAACTTGAACCAACCTGATCTCCTAACAATAGAGGAATCAACCCTCTCGGTGGCCTATCTAGCACTAAGGTACTATTTGCATCACTAGAATGAAATACCCAATTTGCTAACCAATCAGCACATGAGTTGTCTTCTCTAAAATTATGAAGTATTTTGACATTCTGGAAACACCTTAAAAGTTTCTGAATATAAGGGATGAATGTGTCGCCAAAGTGGAGAGCGGGACATGATCTGTGAAGTAGTGAAATGGCAACTTGCGAGTCTACTTCCACAATAAGTTTGGGTATGCCCAAAGAAATTGTCATTTTAAGACCCAAAAGGATACCCCATAGTTCCGCTTTGAGCGAAGAGCACACTCCAACAGTTTGAGCAAATCCAGCAAGCCAATTGCCTGATTCATTGCGCAGAAGCCCACCTACTGAGGCGGGTCCCGGGTTGCCTTTAGAGGCCCCGTCAGAATTGAGCTTGACCCAACCAGTCGGAGGGGCAGTCCAACCCACAAGCTTATCTCTTTTCTCCCTATGAGGAGACAATCTATGTTCTGCCAGTCGAGCCGAAGCAATATCTTTAACATGATCTAGAATCACGCACAAGGGTTCGCTGGTAAGACAAAAATCCTTCTCAAATATTCTTCTAATCCTCCAGTTCCAGAAATACCAACAAGCTACAGCAAAAATAAGTGACCAATTATCACGAACGCTGGCTGATGAACCAGATAAGTTTAACATCAACCATGGGAGTAGATAAGTTTAACATCAACCATGACAATAAAGGCAAAGTGCGGCTTGGGATCTGCAAACCATGTATGTCATCTCGTATTCCCCCCTCTCAGCGCTCCCCTGAGCTTTCACAATTAGAGGGGGACCATCTTGATAGAAACGCTAAGAAGGCGAAAAGGAGTTCTGAGGCTAACATTGATGTCCCGAGAGAGATGAATCACCCTTCGTATCGTGAGACCCTCTTGGGTAAAAATATTGAAACCCCCACTGAAATGGAAGAGGATGCGTCATCCTGGGACGATTCTGATGAAGAAGTTATTGATGAGGAAGATTTAGATTGTCCAATCATTGGTATTACTAGAGAGGAGAAAAAACGACTCAGATCCCCTTGGCGCAAAGCACTAATAATCAAATTGTTGGGTCGTAATATAGGGTACACCCTTCTATTGCGACGACTGTTAACTCTATGGAAACCGAATGGAGAACTTTCGGTGGTTGATGTTGGCAATGGCTTCTTTGTTGTTAACTTTAATCTGGCTGAGGACCGTGAGTCCGTCTTGAAAAATGGTCCTTGGATGATTTTCGATCATTACTTAGCGATACAACCTTGGGTTCCCAACTTCATTTCAGAAAAAGCTACTATAAACAAAGTCGCAGCTTGGGTTCGCATTCCTCGGCTATCACTTGAGTACTTTGATGAAGAATTCTTAATGCGAATAGGAAATCGGATTGGCCTCCCTCTAAAAGCGGATGCCACAACACTTGCTGCAGAAAGAGGTAATTATGCTCGGATGTGCATTCAAATTGATTTCACTAAACCTCTTATTCCGAAAATGTCTATTGCTGGGAATCGTTTCAGAATTGAGTATGAAGGTTTACATTTAATTTGCTTCCATTGTGGCTGCTATGGGCATAGAACGGAAGACTGCAAGGGTAGTAGTGTGTCTGGGGTAGCTGATCAAGGCGTAAGAGTTCCAACAGAAAATGCTACAACTAGAAAGGATAATTTTGATGCTCCAAAACAAGATGAAAAATTCGGGGGATGGATGGTGGTACAAAAATCGAGGAGAACGACAACTCGTCGAGGACGAGGGGACAACATTGGAAAACACCAGTCAGGATCTCGCTTTGCTGTGTTGCACTCTCACATAGAAAATGAACAACCGGAAATAGCAGAATCTGAGAATCCCTTGCCTTCGCAAGATATCACTGAACATCTTGCCCCGCCTAAGGCGCGGTCTCAATTGGGTGATGAGGAGCTGCTTGACCATTTTGCAAAGGATTATAAAACCCCTAGCCAACAACATCCAAAGCCTTCTGAGTTGATGGTTGCCAAGTCTAGACGTCTGCCTCTTCGTAGTAAAGGGGATACTGATATGGATGATAACTTAGTAGTCGTCCACAACCCTGTATCATCGGTGGGATGTGAAATGGATATGTTAGTGGGGATCAAAGGGGTCGGTTCACATTCTGGAAATTGGAGCACTAAGGTTAATATGCAACCCAAGCCCCCCGATCCCATATTGAACAGTAGCAGTCGAGACATGGAAGATGACTCGGGAACTTTGGCTATCTCATTGGTACCTGATACCTTTGATGAGATCATGAATTAACTTTGCATTTCTGTGTAATTTGCCTCTCCAAAATCTTTTCTTATGATGAATATTATAGTTTGGAACTGTCAAGGAGCTGGTAGTAAGAAATTTCTCATAGCCATGAGGGATATTATTAAACTACAGGTGCCCGATATTCTTGTAGTGCTGGAACCTAGAATCAGTGGCGATAAGGTTTCTACAGTTATTGCAAAACTGGGATTCAGGCATTCAGTTAGGGAAGATGCACAAGGTTTTTCTGGAGGTATATGGTTTCTATGGAAGGATGATTCAATTCGAGTAGATTTGCTTTGCTCTAATGCTCAATTCATTCACCTCAAGCTGACAGTGAATCGGGCTTCATGGTGTTACACCGCTATTTATGCTAACCCTGCAGAGAGCAAGAAAAAAGAATTGTGGTCTGCTATTGCTAACCTAGCTATCTCAATGACCATGCCTTGGCTCATCGCGGGCGACTTTAATGAAATTGCTTATGGTCATGAAAAAATTGGCGGAGCTCCTGTTTCGTTGGTCAAATGTGACAAATTCAGAAATTGGATCGACCCCTGTCAACTTCTTGACCTCGGTTTCACCGGTTACAAATACACCTGGAGAGGTCCGAAGTGGCCAGGACTTGCTAGAGTTTTCAAGAGGCTGGATAGAGCGTTGTGTAATGCAGATTGGCGATTGATGTTTCCTAATGCTTTTTTCAAGGTCCTACCGCGAGTTCAATCTGACCACCATCCACTTCTTATCAACCTTAGCGGCGTCACTACTCATAAACGCGCTAATCGACCTTTCCGTTTTGAAGCTGCCTGGATAACTCACCCTGAATTCTCTGACTTTGTTAAAGAGAATTGGAGTGTTGACACTACACTTCAAGCCCAATTGGAACAGTTCAAGGAACGCGTACAAGAATGGAATAGCAATACATTCGGACATATCTCCAGACGCAAACGACAGCTCCTTGCTAGAATTGCAGGCATCCAAAGAAAACTGGAACAGGGACACAATCCTTTTCTTGAGGAACTTGAGCAGAAGCTAAAACATGAGTATATGGAAACTTCACTGCAAGAAGAAATTTTTTGGTTCCAAAAGGCCAGGCATAAATTTATCACTTTTGGGGATAGGAACACTCGTTTCTTTCATACCACAACAATCGTTCGACGAAGAAAGAATGGCATCTTATCCCTAAAGAGCGAGGATGGAAGTTGGATTGACGATCCCACTCAACTGAAGAACTTGGCTATCTCCTATTTTCAGAAGCTTTACACAGAAGAATGTTCACGCACTTCCACGGTGAATTGGCCTGATCGTTTCAATCGTGTTTCCCAAGATGAGATTCAAAGGATTTCAAAACATCTAAGTAGAGAGGAAATTCAGAATGCATTGTTTGGAATGGGACCGTTGAAAGCACCAGGACCAGATGGATTTCAGGCAATTTTTTATCAGAACCAACGGGCAACAGTGAGCAACTCGGTAAATCTTGAATTGAGAAACTATGGCTCCGGGATGGAAACTTGGACGGCATCAACCAGACACTTATCACCTTGATCACTAAAGTTGATAATCCCGATAGATTGGTGCATTTCCGACCCATCAGCCTCTGCAATGTTTCCTACAAAATAATCACTAAGATTATTGTCAACCGATTGAAGGAAGTAATGCCACTTCTGACTTCACCCAATCAAGTGAGCTTTGTTCCAGGTCGCTACATTCAAGATAACATTATCATTGCTCAGGAAATCATTCATTCAATGCGCAAGAGGAGGGGCAAGAAGGGTTACATGCTAGTTAAGATAGATTTAGAGAAGGCATATGATCGACTAAATTGGGATTTCATTCGCGAGACTCTTCAGTTGGCTGGTATCCCTGAATCATTGTTGAATCTTATTATGCGGTGTGTTACAACTAGCAATATGCAACTGCTTTGGAATGGGGAATTAACTGAAGTGTTTAAGCCTACAAGGGGCCTAAGACAAGGGGACCCACTTTCGCCTTTCTTATTTGTCCTTTGTATGGAACGACTTTCTCATTTAATCATGGAGTTGGTTGAGAAGGGAGAATGGAAGCCGTTTTGTACCCGTCCAAGAAGCCCTGTAATCTCGCACTTAATGTTTGCGGACAATCTCCTTCTTTTTGCGAAAGCCTCTCCTCAACAAATGCTAGTTATCAAACAGTGCTTGGATTCTTTCTGCGATGCTTCGGGTCAAAAGGTTAGTAATACAAAGTCCAAGCTCTTTTGTTCGAAGAACGTCCCTCGACATGAAATGACACTTATCAGCACCATGGGAGGCTTTCCTCTTACTACCAATCTTGGCAAATATTTAGGGGTACCATTGCTTCGTTAAAGAGTTACCTGTAGAACTTACCAACCTGTTGTTGACAAAGTGCATAGTAAGTTAAGAGGGTGGAAAGCTGCAAATTTATCTCTCGCAGGTAGAATCACCCTGATTCAGTCTGTTGCTATGACTATGCCATCTTATGCGATGCAAGCAGCGAAGCTACCTGTAATTACATGTGAAGCAATAGAGAGAGAGTGTCGAAACTTTGTTTGGGGAGATGTTGAAGGTAAAAAGAAGATGCACTTGCTTAGTTGGGAGAAGCTTTGCCATCCGAAAGACTGTGGGGGGCTAGGATTTCGTAATCTAAGAGACAGTAACAAAGCTTACCTTATGAAATTGGCTTGGTTCTTAGTTTCGAAACCAACATCACTATGGGTTTCATATATTCGAGATAAATACAATTGTATTGAATTGGTACCATCTGCTATACCCTTCCGTACTACACATTCTTTATTTTGGAAGGCTCTTAGTAGTGTCTGGAGTGATGTCCTAGAGGGTATGAGATGGGTAGTTGTTAATGGGCGATCGGTTAAATTCTGGAAGGATAACTGGGTTGATGAGGTTGGCCCACTAACCCACTGGATTCTTCCGTCTACTGCAGCACAGAACCTAGACTGCACTGTTCGTGATTTCGTTTGCAACAATCAATGGCACCTTGCACTTCTAAAAGACATTCTACCACAGTCAATCTTGATGCGTATACATTCAATGCTTCCACCTTCTGATAATGGTGGTGAGGATTTCCTTATATGGGGCAGTGATAGCAATGGTTCCTTCACGGTTAAAGAAGCTTATGAATTAGTTGCGCCAATACATCAAATGCCGACTAACCGACTCTGGAGTTTAGTATGGAAATGGGATGGGCCACAAAGAATCAAAAGCTTCTTGTGGTTGGTTTCTCATTAGTGCCTACTCACTAATGATGAAAGATTTCGACGTAGACTCACAACGGACTCTTGTTGCGTGATGTGCCCGCACTCTCCAGAGACAATTATACATGTTCTCAGAGATTGCAAGTATGCAAAGGCAATTTGGCAGAAGATTCTACCTGCTAGTTTACAAGGTGAGTGTTCCCTATTTTATTCCCCACCTTCCTCGTATCCTGCCTCCTTCCGTGTCAACTCTCTGTTTCTTCTGCGTGTTTCCTTTTAAGTTCCTCCTTGTACCTTATTCAGGTCGGTTGATTTGTGGGTATTTTTGTCTGTCGCCATCTGGTAATTGCTATGTGGTTTTTCTATGATGATTGTTGTCAATAACCCCAGCTCATCAGAGACCTAAACCTTAGAAGTCCAGTACTACCCATCTGAGACCTAATCATTGCTGATTTGGGGTCTGAAACTGAATTGAAATCCTTTGGGTAGGTAACAAGTTCAAAAGCAGTTTAGCACTTTATGTTCTCCAACCTTCCCCCTGAAGAAAGAGAGGAGGAAAATGTTCCCCGTGATGTTTTTAGTGTGTGAATCCTGCATGGTAAGACAGTGCCATGATTCTTTTGTTGAATGCTGAGGGAACGTCTCTCTCTCCTCTTCTCTCCTCCCCGCTTCTCTTCTCTTCTCTGGGTTTCTCCAACATTTTGTCTCTGGCTTGTTTTAGCTTTCAGTTTCCATTTCAGTTTCATTCATCCACTCCCAGTACTTAAAATGCACCGGGAATACACTTTAATGGCAAGTTTCAGTCATCAAAGCAGAGCAAGTCATCAGAGACCTAAAACCACATGAGGTCCAGGAAAAGATTTAGCTGTTACAGACACCTGAGACCTAATTATTCAATGCTGATTTGGGGTCTGTAACTGAATTGAATTCCTTCGGGCAGAGAATTTCGGAGAAGAGTGCGAGGAGGAAAATGTTCCCCCTGCTGTTTGTGTTTGTGAATCCATGCATGCATGCTAATGTATAAATGACTCTACCATGATTCTTTCCTTACATGCTGCGGGAACCTCTCTCCTTTGGGTTTCTCAAACATTGTCTTGGATTCTTTTTACCTCGTGAAAGTTAAGGAATTTTGTCCGAAGAAATGAGATTTCAATAGAATTTTTAGCATATCTTACAGAAAAGAATGTCATCCCCGTTCTGACTGTATTTGCAAAAATTTACAAATTTCCTCCACCCCAGCTTCAGCGCTTACTTACATAGGAAAAGCTTAGAAAATGGCCCATCTCTCATTTTCAAACGTTTGACCATCCTCCACGCATCTCTGACCCATTTGCCACCGTGGACCACACGTGGGTCGACTTCACGCTCGAAAGAAGAAAAGATCCAAGATCTTCGAGCCGAGACGGACGAAGTCAAGTCAACCCCAAGCGCACCTCAGCCCTGCCGGAGGCTGTCCCACATCGACGAGCACTGCCTCCGGGCGAACCCCACGCGCCTCCCCTCCAAGTCATAAACCACCTCAAACCCCTGCTGCTGGTAGTTCCCCAGCGTCGCCCCGGGCCCGCCCCCCATCTCCGTCGCGTCCCCGCCGTCCATCATCATCAGGCACCCCACCCGCCTCCCCTTGTCCCCGCCGTCCGCGAACTCGTAGAAGTAGTTCCCCCTGGGCATCGCCACACCCGATCCTCCCCCGAAGCGGAACGCCACGTCGGGCACCCTGACCCCGGCGTCCACGTAGCAGCACGGGCTCAGGCCGGTCTTGTCCTCGACCTCCCTCGCTCGCCGCGAGTTGACTCGCCCGAGCTGGCGGTCGAATTCGGCCGCCACCGAGCTGAACAGCCCCGACGGCAGTATCGTGAACGTCGTCCCCGAGTCCACCACCACCCCTCCGTCGCCCCTCCCGTCGATCCTCCGCAGATTTTCCGGCGCCGGGATGAACCTCTTCCCGACGGAGATTCCCTCCAGCCCGACGGAGTAGAAGTACGGGCTGTTCGGGCTGTCCAGCATCGGCGTGTACGCGAAGTCGCTCCCGCCTTTTCCCTCCGAGCTCTTCTCCTTCACATCGTAGCGACCGAGGATGAGCGGGCTCGGGCGGCGGACTCGGTCGGCGTCGAAGGAGTGCGAGACGAGGCAATACGAGAACTGAGCGCCGAGCTGGGGTGACGACGCGGCGAGCTGGGCCGGAAGCGAGAGTGGGCCGCGGCCGAAGCCGGCGACGCCGACGGGCTCGGCAAGGGCAGTGTGGGCGCAGCCGAAGGTGAAGTTGTGGAGGACGAGAGGCGGCGACGAGGTGGGTATGGTGACGACGCCTTTCTTTAGGCGGCCAACGAGGCTGCCGTCGCCGTAGGCGTAGTAGAACTGCGGGCAGGAGAAGGCGGCGCAGTCGGAGATTTCGATATCTTCGAGGGGACAACGAGCCATCGCGCAGAGGTCGGAGGAGGAGGAGAGAGTAGAGTGGACGGCCCTGCATGCGGAGGCTTTGCATGGGACGTCGGAGGTGGAGGAGGAGTTGACGGCGACGGGGGTGGGCTTGGGCTTGCCGTCGCAGAGGATGCAGGTGAAGGGCGAGCAGGGGACCCAGACGAGGTCGCTGCCGGTGTCCATGTAGAGAGAGACGGGCTGCGAATGGACGGTGAGGGAGAGGGTGTAGTCGCTGCCCGGGGAGAGCGGGAGGGAGGCTTGCTGGGGGAGGCGGCGGTGGCGGCGGAAGCGCCCGGCGGAGCGGGTGGAGGTGGCGCGGAGGAGGTGGTGGGTGGAGTTGAACTGAGAGCGGGCGTGGGAGAGAGAGTGGGTTAAGGGCAGTAAAAGGGTCTCTGACAGAGAAGCAGAGACGAAGCAGAGGAAGGCGATTACGCTAACCAGCAGGGACGAAGCCATGAATGAGCTTTGGAATTGAATGACAAGCGCTCCGGTTTGAATTGAATTGTGGAGAGAGAGAGAGAGGAAGACAGATGAATATATAGTTGCAGATAGTGGCAGAGTGGAGTGGAAGAAAGGGAAAAAGGAGTGGAAGGGAGGAGGAGAGGAAGCTTCCGGTTATGGCGGATTTGATATTGACGGGTGTATTTGGAAAAGGAGAAGGTTTATTTTAGGAAGGGAAGTTTGCAAAATTGAGAAGCGTAAATTTACGAATTGAAGAAAAGTTGCATGCTGATGCTTAGGAGCCAAGAAATTCTTTTGATATTTGCATGGTTTTGGTATATACGATTAATGGGCAAGGAGGAGACAGGTCTTTAGGTATAAACTCCGGCGGGGGGCCCTCTTTAGGTAAGGAGCTAAAATCAAACGGAGCTGATTAATTGCTTGAAGCCCGGTTCTCCCATATTCCAAGTTATCAGTCGAGCTTACCGGCACTTTCGGATCAATTACCCTTTTTTTACTCCATTCACAAAAATGGCATTTCTCTCTGAAATTCATCTTTCCTCAATTTATCAAATCCTCAAATCCGCCGAAAACGCTCAAAATCAACTAAAAACTAAAAACTAAATTATCCAAGAACTCGGGGGATAAACAATTTGATCTTGTCAAACCGGGTTTCTGTTTAGATGTGCGCGGCCGGTATGCGCAGAAAAAGAGACGCGAGTTGTTATCGGGGTGAATTGAGATATCTTTTCGATACTTTTGTTTTTCTAGTTTTTTTGTTTTGTTTTTGGGTTGCTTTCTGTATAGAATAGGATAGGGGGGTCCACTGGCACTGAGCTGGCACCCCAAGTCAAACGGGGGAAGACCGCCAAGTGTGACCAGGCAACCACAAGGGGTCAACAGCTGGACCGTTGACTTTCCCCCCAGAAGCAGACCAGCCGTTCGACTCGAACCCCCTCATTTCAGGCTTCATTCGGGGGAGGGAAATTGCAAACTTTAAAATTATTATTATTATTATTAATTTCTTAAGATTCAGACACCGAGCAAGCGACAACACTTTTTATCCATATCCATTACGAGATAAACATGAACAAGACATGACTTTTTTATAATAATCTTTTTGTGGAGAGCCAGCGAGGCTTTGAACGTAGTCTGATTACGTGGGTGCATTGAACAGGACATGACTTTGGGAAATTGAGCCCTTAGAAGTTGAAGTAATCGACCATCGCCGTGCAGTATGTTAAATGGAAGGGAAGAGCCCGAAGATCAAAGGAATGTTTTCTAATGGTCCACTCTAAATCTGGAGGAGCTCCATGTAATAATTGCATAAGATTACAGCTTCTAAAAGGAAATGATCAATCGGAGCCCAAGTATGTCTCATTTAACTAATAGATATTTTCAAAATACTAACAGATTCTATATCAGACTCACGTAGCTCACAAACCTATCGAGCTGAGAACTAGCAAGCTCGAGCTTGACTCAAAAAGATACTCGAGTAGTTCAATCTCAAAATCAGACGAGATGATTTCGATTGATCATCGAACTAGAACCGAGCTACCCGCCAATAGCGCGACTTGATTTTCACTCTTACCATGTATCGCGTATCCTTGCCTTTCAACCATGACTATTATGATCACCATGAGACGATGGCCCGAGGGGAACACTTTTGCACTGTAAATTTAAAGGGCAAGTGGGGAACAATGAACTCAATTAATCATGATAAAGCTCCGTTTGTTTTGCAAAAAACATTTTTCGCATTTTCTGGCGTTTGGATCATCACTTAGGAAAATGAGTCAACCAAAAAGGATTTCATAGTTAATGAAAAATGTTTATCTATCAAAGTTTAAATTCAGGAAAATAACTTCTCCTTTAAAAAATCAAAAATCATTTTCCAAAATATAATTAGGTATCGACACTTGAACACAGAAACGCTAATGCTTGTTCCTAGGTCCATAGCAGTAGAGTCGGGACCGCAGCTCCTAGGCTCGAGACCCTAGCACCTTGGTCTGAGTCCATCTAGGTTGCGCCCAAGACCCCAGCCACCATGCCTAGGCCCATTGAGGCTAGGCCCGAGTGCTCGACGCCCATGCTCAGGTCCATTGAAGCTGAGCCCTGGACCCCAAAACCCATGCCCGGATCCTCGACTTTTAAGCTCGGATCCATCGAGATCAGGGTTCAAGGCGCGACCTCAATAGGCTAGGGCGCGAGCATCAATCCCAGAGTCCCGAGTCCAACCTCAATTGACCAGGCACGGGCGCTGGGGACTTGGGCCCAAGCTCTATAGACCGGGGCCGGGGCGCCAAGGAATTAGGCATGGCCACCAAGTTCTCGAGCTCGATTTTAGTGGATCTAAGATCAATGCCCATGCTCGTGCCCGGGAGTCAAGGATCATGACTTGAGACCTTGGTACCAGTGCTAGGTTCCTTGGCTGCTCATATGCAAGTCATTAACAACCAAAAAGTGTATGTCTATATTAAAAAAAATGAAGATTTTCCTTATCGAACAATGGCAAATATTTTTCAGGTTTTAGCTAAACACCAGATAATATGTTCATTTTCCCGTTAAATGACTTCCCGAAAAATATTTTTTAGAAATCTCATTTTTTCGTGAAACAAACAACACCTTCCTAATCGACATTATCAGCTATTAAGAAACCAAGAAAAGCGAACACAAACATAAGGCAAAATAAAAGTTCAAAGAAAAAGCTTACGGAGGAAACTACCTTCTCCTTCTGGAGATAGTTGTCAAGACATCAAAAGTCAAAAGCTGATTTAATAGCTCGACAGCAACTCAAGCATCACGAGACGAGATACGTAACCTCTACTTTAAATACGTGATTACTTGACGTGATTAATTAATTAAAAGAAGTTTGTGAAATTCGTTTCCTACAACCACATATGATTGCATGCTTTGAAAGTTGAAAGGAGACTCTCTCTCTCTCTCTCTCTCTCTCTCTCTCTCGCTTAATGAAATGATACGACAAAAATTAACGAGAAAAACAAATGTGTGTGTGTATATATTTATCAACAACTTTACAATAAGATATATTTTTCTTTTAAGGTATATCCACCGACCCAATTCCGCCAAATGTCAAATGCTAAGTCTTATAATTCATATAATTTTCTCTTTGTCCAGTAGGAGGGTTTTGTCTTTGCATTTTCGTCCGAGGAACTATTTTCTGGTCAACCGAACACCAAACCCTTTCTGGACTTTAATGTTAGCTCGGACGTCATTAATTTATCCACCAAATTCGTTTGCATTTTATTTTTAGGCGATATTACCTAATTCTGTCGGGTACAGTCTGTTTCCTTGTTTTCTAGACCAGGATCTTGCTTATTGCTTTCTAAGAAAGATATAATATAATTAAGCTCTAGTGCCTACATATATATAGCTAAGTAAGCAGCATTGTTGTGACCTATGCTTAGCTGAATTATTTTAACCTATGCGACTTATTAGTTGAAAGGTTGGTCCAAAATCAGAGTCTATAGTGATGTGACAATAAGGTTCTTCGTGAATAAATTGACGGGTGCAATTTATTAGTTGGAAGACAGTTCGAATTGAAGTCCCACATTGAGCACGCACGGAAGAAGATCGGTTCTCATTAGTGAGAGCCCTTCTAAAATTTTAGTTTTGATGTGCTGAGTTTTGTATTCGCTTTTATCTTCGTCCTTCGTTATTTTAACTACGGTATTTCTTATTTTTTGCGTAATTGATTAAATTAGATAGATTTGGTAGCACTATTGCCTTCCATTCTCACGTTTGTTTTTTCCGTTCTCTACTTCGTTTTCCGAGAGAAAAACCTTGCTCGACCAAATCAGTCATATTTCAGGGAGATCAAGGCAAGAATAGAAGAGTCCAAGGGGAGTCGATGATTTATGTGGACCATGTCTGAGGTTGTAGTTCCACTTGACTTTGGATGCTTTCAATTAGCATTCATGATTTTGCCACCCAATTCAATTATTGAAAATAGGTACCACCAAACTCTTGTACATCGGTTTGAGGTGTCACATTTTATGTACAAGAGTTTTTTTTTTTTTATCCTTACCAAAAAAAAACTCTTGTACATAAAATGTGACACCTCAAACCGATGTGCCTCTTATAAAAAAAAATGTTGTATCCAAAAGCATGGTAGAGATCAATGGGGAATAATCGTTTTGTTTGCTCTCGAAAGATGAAAAGATTATTTCGGCGACGCCCAATATTGGGATGAGATCACTCACATCTCATGTTTACCCTGCTCTTTTTCTATTCAAAATGAAATTGTCGGTCATAGATAAATTATTTTTTACATCCAAGTTTATTTGGTTGCTGCGCGACTCTTAATTAGTGGGTGTCAACACCAAAAAAAAAAAAATAACCACCTAGCGAAATGAGTCAATGACCGCAGAGTTTGGTCGAAGCCGAACTTAGCCATCGACAACTTGTCAATGAAGTCATCGACGACACCCGCCATGAGTAGTTATCGACGGGAGCCTTCATCAAGACATAAGAGAAGTTGATTGACAGAGCCATGGACGACGAACCATCCCTGATTTTGGCCAAGTGTTGTTTTTTGTTTTGTTTTGTTCGGAAATAGCATGTCATGACATCAATCGGAACAAAGCATATTCACATTTGAACAGAGGATATCTCCAAAGGTTTGCGGGGGGCTTAGACAAGCCAATTTGAACGATGGGCTTTCTTCCAATGGGCCTTAACAACCCGAATTCACCAGCCGGTTGGGCCTAAAGGGGACGATGGGCTATACGGACGGGCTTGTAATGGGCTTTGATAAGCGCCGGTAATATAGTTGTGCGGTGATAAGCTATCGGTCGGGTTTGAATTTGAATGTGCACATCAGTTCCGAGTCTGAAAGTGTCGAGATAGTGCAATTAATGAGCAAACGCCTGCCAACATATCGATTGAAGACGAGAATAATGGATCGACATGAGCACAAAAATGCCAAATGTTTATGCCAAATGACTAAAAAATAGGAGATTGTGTTTGTCGTTTGAAATCTACGTAACCACACATAGGTTTAGGGAGCTACTTTTGGATTTAAATTCAATAACTAGTTGTGTAGCCGTCGAAATAGCCAGGTGTGTTTGCTCTTTGTATGCGCCCCCAATCAATTAAGTTCTTATGCAATTTTTTTTTCTATTTTGCAATTTACATGGGGCAATAGTTGTTCCTGGTGTTTGTACCTTTAATTCCTTGCCGCCTACATCCATGGCCAAAATCAACAAATGACTCTTCATAGCCTTTATATCGATCCATCCATAATCTGAAAGGCATTTCATTGTCAATATCGGTGAAACGGTAGGTCATTCACACGCTTCGACTCACATAGACAATTTTAACCCACACAATAAAACCCATCTCCTGTCCTTCGATCTCCAACTGTCTCTCTCTCTCCCCATCACCGGCGAATCTCGAACCGGCGTCGACCTACTCCTTGTGATAGAGCTCAACATCACGCGAGCTCCATCCGATCAACTGACAAAGTCACGGCTTTGGGCCATGAATAGAGCTGAAAGTCGGGCAAGCTCCTCGTCATGCAATCACGAGGAGCTCAAAGGAGGGAGAGAGAGATGCTTGCGGTGGCCTCGTGCATGGTGGTGCCGATGTTGGGCAGCCAGAAAGATATCGGTTCGGTTTGAGTTAGGACGTTATGTAGGTAGATTTGCTCGATATCATATTGTCGGAAACCAAATCGAACCGGACCGAACCGAGCCGATCCTGAAATCGGGTTATGTACGTACAAGTGCCCTGGCAAGCGAACTTCCACGAGACGGGCCCTCATCTTTCTCGGGTGACAACGGGCCCGGTGGGGCCCGGTGCAGCCCGGCCCGACGTTCAGACCCTTCCGCCATTTTCGTCTCCCGAGAATTTTCCTCGCGGCAGCAAAACCGTCGCCCACCGGCACAATTCGCAGCGCCGACGACGATGTCCCCGCTGCAATGGTGTCCCCGACGCTCGATCGCCGGCTGATCTCATCGGCTCGCTTGCTCTCGGCTTCTCGCTGGGTCCTCCCTCGCTTAGGATTCGCGCTCGCTCGAGCCATGAGCTCCGGCTCGGCCCAGCGCGTCTTCCAGCTGAGGCTCGACCCGCTCACCGGCGACTCGGAGTGGGTCGTCATCGAGGAGGACGCGGGGGGGGCGGCTCCCGAGAGCCTCCACGAGGGCCTCCTGGCCAGGACGTCGTACCTGGACATGCTCAACGACTCTCGCCGGAACAGGGCCTTCCGCGAAGCCATTGACAAGGCCATCGCCGGGCCTTGCCGCGTGCTCGACATTGGGTAACTTTCGCGTGACGATGAGCTTTGTTGCTCTGTCGAGTCTGGTTTAGTCAGAGCAGTTAACTTTCCGGCAGTGGAATGTCCAAGCTGAGTTTTTTTATCAGTCGATTGGATGGTCGATGTGAAGATGTGTAATTTGTGTCTTTAGAGTCGAGTGGTGGTGTTCTTTTAATTATTTTGCTTTGTTAGTCGACTACGCATTGTTGCTTGGATCATTTCATTGCTTAATGACTCGTTTTGATCATAGAAATGAAATAACGGAGTTTGAGTTTACTCCATTGGCTCTACTTGGCTGAAGAATTACAATGCTCGTATTAGCTAGATAGCACAGAAGGAATCCCTTTCTTGTTAATTTGCGGGTCAAGGGGACATTTTCTATAGACAATGGCATTTCGGCGGTGCGTTTGTGAGAGCTATTGGATTGGGATGGACGATAGATCAATGATAGGAAGTTTGGTTTGTAATGGAGTTGACAAAGGAGATGGTGAAAACCAGCCATGAGAGAGAGAGAGAGAGAGAAGAATTAGCTTGTGTCTGGCTCATAGAAGAAAAATGAAGAATCCCTTTTCTTTTTTGGGCTAAACAGAAACATAGGGAATAGGTGTTGAGAGAGAGACAGAGAGAGAGATGGTATAGCTTCCCCATGAAAATTACATTCTCTAACTTAAGTGAGTCTAACTCAAAAGATGGGACTAAACTTTCCTACACCTCCTGCACATATCAAATTTTCTCATGAAGATGCATTGAACCTTGTGAGAGTTGTGAGTTTTTCACTTTTCTTTTGGTGGATAAGGCCAGTATTTAATGTTTGCTAAACTTGCGAGGCACGGTATCTAGTGCAGGAACTGGCTTGTTATCAATGATGGCTGCTCGGGCGATGGGTTTGAGGGATTCACCAACATGCCATAGTAATAATGGATCAGTGACAGCTTGTGAGTCTTACCTTCCCATGGTGAAATTGATGAGGAAGGTTTTGCGTGCTAATGATATGGCAAGGGGTATAACTGTCCTCTACAAACGTTCTGATGAAGTCAGAGTTGGGGTAGATATTGAATCACGTGCTGATGTTCTGGTGAGATTTACAACGTCCTTCTTGTGCTTGCTTCAGTGAACTATTTTACTTATGAAGTTCATCCTCACCCTGTACCAAAGTTAAATATTGCATGTTGGGAATATAAAAATGGACGTCAAAGTATGTAATTAAGAATGGGAGAAACATACACTATTCTAAATGCTGGAGCACATTCAAATCCGAGTTTGGTCTCATCTCATCAACAAAGATGAAGACTGTCACACTAGTGTTTCTTGCGCAGTATTAGTTTCAAGTTCCTTGTGACTTTGTCATTGCAACCAAATGCACCTATGTCGTGGTTTCTTCCTTTCATCAAGGACGATTATGTTGTAAATGCAGGTTAGTGAGATACTTGACTCAGAGTTGCTGGGTGAAGGGTTAATACCAACCTTACAGCATGCCCATGACATGCTTTTAGTGGAAAATCCAGTAACAGTTCCATACAAGGCAATTGTGTATGGCCAGGTGCTTGCTCTGTCTCTATATCATGTTTCATTATACTATATAGACTATAATTTGATAGAATATTTAGCATTTTGTAGGGATTTCCTTGCCCATTCTTAATCCTCAAGATATAGGACATATGCCAGTTCAACCAGTGCTTATTCCTTACCAAAAAAAAAAAAAAAACCAGTGCTTATTCAATTAATTTTCAGATGGGTGATTATGTCGCTACAACAGTGGTGACTAAGAATTGAAAACTAAACTAGACAACTAGTTACCCACAGGGCACGTGGCCCAGTGGTAAGGGAATTGGGTGGCGGTGGGGACGTTTAATTTCAGGTGTGGGGTTCGACTCCCACGATCTGCAAAGAGGAAGAATAAAAGTGTGAGAGAGAGGAGAGCTAGAGTGTAGGACAGAGAGAAAAAATAGACAACAAGTTTGTTTGTATTCCGGCTAATTCATTTGATAGTTAGAGCACTAGTGGGAAGATTCATCCTGAACAATCGTGTATGGCCAGGTGCTTGGTCTGTCTTTATATCATGTTTCATTATACTTTCAAGACTATAATTTGATAGAATATTTAGCATTTTGTGGGGATTTCCTTATTCTTTCTTACTTTTCAAGATATAGAACATATGCTAGTTCAACCAGTGCCTATTCAATAAATCTTCAGATGAGTGATTAAGTTGCTACAGCAATGGTGACTCAGAATTGAAAACTAAACTGGACAACTAGATTGTTTGTATTCCGGCTAATTCATGTGACAATAAGAGCACTAGCGGGGGAGATTCGCCCTGAACAATCCACACATGGTCCCTGGAGATTAATGATGCAGATTAAATTTGCTGTCTGTCTTCTGTCGCATATTGTGTGTTTCAATGTCGCACTTTTTTGCTGTTGTTACGCTATCAAAAATTGGATTTTGAGAAATTTATAGAAGATTGATGATTAATGCAAAAGTCAGACTGGTAATCATAATTTTCTTCTTGGGTCTTCAATCAACAGCTAGTTGAAAGTACATATTTGTGGAAGCTGCATGATCTGTATAATAAAGAGGCAGAAATATCCGATGGCATTCATCTAGTTCCTGCTGGGTTGGAGAGGATAATAGGTGTCAAACTTCAACAACATCCTATGCACTGTGATGCACTAAAACGAGAAATAAAACTGGTAAGTGGTCATGCAACTTGGTCCTTTCCTGCGTTTCCTCTGGAAAATGAAGTCATTTTACTTCTACTCAACACTAAATTCATCCAGTTGTCAGAACCCTTCAGAATTTTTGAATTCAACTTTGGGAAACGGCCAGAGAGTCATGGTGAAACTGCAGTTCGTGTAAAAGCAACCGGTAGTGGTCAAGTAAATGCTGTGATTTCCTGGTAACTACAAATATCACGATAATTTTTCTTGTGGTTCATAATGTTTCTCTGGTCGTTGCTGTAACATTTCTTGTTGCTTATGTAAGGTGGATGCTTCAGCTAGATGACGAAGGGTCTATACATTATTCCACTGCTCCAAAATGGATTACTTTGTCAGGTAATATGGGTGGGTCGGAATTTTGGTCTCTTGCTGGTAGATTGATTTCAAGAAAACATGTTACTTCAAGAGAGTGATGTGGGCTACCTGTAAAAAAGTTGACATAGAATATTGGCTGACTTCTCATTTAAATTCTCTTCCTTGTCCTCATTAAACTAATAAAACTGGTCCCAATGCTTTGCTAGGTGCTGGGAATTGGTGTGACCATTGGAAACAGTGTGTTTGGTTCATTCCAGGGAAGGGGGTGCCATTAGCCAAAGATGAAGAGATTTCATTACGTGCATCTCATGGTGAAACTAGCATTTCCTATCAACTTGAACCTCATCAGCCAAAATCCACAGAAGGGGATCATAACGTTAAGGGTGGAGATTTTTGTCTCGCCCTATCCCCAGAAAGAATTGCAATTTATGGAGATGCTGAATGGCGACTTTCTGTGCTAAATGCCATTAAAACTGTTGTACGTTTTCTGCTGTGAGCTCTTTTGTATTTTGTTTGATCAGGTCTTCCTTTCAGGGCTTAGAGAAATCATTATTTTTGCTTTAAGCTTTGTTTGGGGTGACTTACACTTTTTATTGTGGGTTTCTTAGCTCTAGTTGTGAAATTTATACATGTAATATTTGGAATTATAGTGTCAAAGTCGCTGTACATTCATTTTCACTCTGGAAAAAAGTACAAGCCTAAGCTTTGGAGAGGGAGTGGGGAGAGAGCAACTCTTGCTTCTGGCTTCTGCTGCTCTCTTTTGACGCGTATGTTGGATAAAAAGGTAGAAGCTAGAGGCAGAAGTTGGTTGCTGGAGGTGAAAAAGCCCAACCTTTCCCCAATGGCTCTTATGAAGTCCTCTTTCTCCTGAGTTGACTTACTCCCACTTTGCTATATGATATGTAGACTATTCTGTTCGCAAGCACTCTCTATTCCCTCATATGTCTTTGCTGTTTAATTGGATTTATTCTTGAGATATGTAATTGCTTTAATGATGAACAAGAATCTTGGTACATTTAATAACTATAAGTACGTGATTTCCTGCAGCTGCAGAGAAGAGCTCCCTCATTATGTGTCATTGCTGATGACAGCATCTTTCTAGCGCTTCTGGTTGCTCGCCTTTCAAAAGCATCACACATAATGGCCTTGTTTCCTGGCTTGCAAGATAAGGGTATCCATTATTTAGAAGCTGTTGCTGATGCTAATGGTTTCTCAATGGATCGTGTAGAACTTGTCAGAAAGAAAACAGCAAACTGGACTGGGCATGATACTCATAAGAAAGCAGTAATTTCCTCTATTCAGATCTTATGCCACTTTATAACGTGATAATTCAAGCTTTGCCATAATGGAATGGACTGTGCACTATAGCACCTCATTTAAGTAGTGTTTTCTTCTTTAGTTCTTTTTCTGGGAAACCAGACACTTGTAGTGATGTTTTATTCGAGCATGAATGCGTTGCCTCACTAAGCTTAACAATGGTTTCCTTTGTCCTTTGGCTGACAATTGAGACATCTCTTTTACGTTCATTTATGTTTTACTTGGTCAAATTCCCTTTAGGTGCTGGCCCTGAACTACAATAATTGGTGTTTTTGGCTAATATGGTTTGCAGGTGGACCTGCTGATTGCAGAGCCATTCTATTATGGAAGTGATGGCATGCTTCCTTGGCAGAACCTTCGCTTCTGGTAAGTTTTCAAACCACACTGCGTAAGTAGAATCTTCTTCTCTATATTAACGTGAACTATCCCCTGCTTGAATAATTCAGATGTTAAGCCCATTCACCTTCCAAAGACGTGATATCACATTGTCAAGAGCCATTCTTCTTCCTCTCTGCAGATAATCCACAAAATATGGAAGTTACACAGAATTTGTTTTCTCTATATTAACAGTATACAACAATTTTTTGACTGTTCCTGCAGTCACCAGGGATACACTGTTTTATACTGCTCACGTAATGTCCCAAGCCATTTGAATGCAGTATCAGAGGACCATGGATTTGCCTTATTGTTGCCCAATTTTCATTAGGATTCACCACCCTTTTCTGGAGATTTTTATGGTGAAAAACTTTTAAGAAAGTTTCCCGAGCAAGACTTGCAACTTTTGGCATTCGGCTTTCTTGTCAATCAGGTCAACCAATGAACCTTTTCATTTTCTCCCTTGCCCTTCAATCTGTCCCAGCTCCTCCTTTCGCGAGAAGCTCTCATATTTGTAATATTTGCTTCCGGTTCACTATACTAAGGGTGCGCATGAGAACGTTTCTGTGCCCGAGAACTATTTCTGAACAGAAATGATTTTTTTTATTCTGTGCCCGGAAACAATTTCTGAGTATTTGAAGGCGTTTGATAAACTGTCCAAAATTTCTATTTCTAGAGTAGAAAAGAATAGAAATGCGTTTGGTAACTACACAAAATTTTTGTTTCCAAATAATATTTTAATAATATTTTGAATTTTTTATTTTTTTTCTTTATATCCATTTTCTTCTTTGGCCATGGCCAGCGCCGGTGGCCGGCCACAGCCCAGGGCCGGCGAGGGCGTCACGGCCCTCGCCGGCCGCCGGCGGAGGCGAGGGTCGCCCTCGCCGGCGAGGGCTGGACCCTCGCCGCCTGGGCGAGGCCGAGCCTCGCCGTCGGTCGCGACGGCGAGGTCGGCCTCGCCCAGAGACGGCGAGGCTCGGCCTCGCCCGATCTGGGCGAGGCCGCCTCGCCCGATCTGGGCGAGGCCGCCTCGCCCAGGCGGCGAGGGTCCAGCCCTCGCCCTCGCCGGTGAGGGCGACCCTCGCGGCCGCCAGCGGCCGGCGAGGGCCGTGACGCCCTCGCCGGCCCTGGGCAGTGGCCGGCCGCCAGTCGCCGGCGACCGGCCATGGCCAAAGAAGAACACAAAAATAAGAAAAGAAAAAGAAGAAAAAAAACTTATTCTCAAAATTGTGCCGAGAAACAAGAAGCAACTTTTTTTTACTTCTCGTTTCTCTTCTAAAACTGTTTCTCGGCACAAATTTTTGCAAAAAAGTGCCCGGGAACAAAAAATTTACCAAACGCATTTCTGTTCCCAAACTATTTCTGGGAACAAAAGAACAGAAATTTTTACTGTTTGGCACGTTGCCAAACGGGCCCTAAGAATTCCTCTGGTGAGCATTTTGTATTATCTGTCGTCTTAATATCTGTACTGTACTGTTTAAGCGCAAAGCATTTTCTTCCACCATTAGAAACCCCAACTACAAGCAATGTCACCCTTAGTCCGATGTTCCAATAAAGTCCTATGTTACGAAGAAAATGTATGTGTATCTCAAATTTGCCTTTGTTTCTAAGTTCTGAATGGTTTTCAGGAATGAACGGACTGCACTTGACTCTCTACTCTCCAAAGACGCCTCTATAATGCCTTGTAAAGGACTGTTGAAAGTTTGTGCTATGTCTCTCCCGGTAAGTGGCTTATTTTTGAACATTTCATTTTTTCTGTTTGTTCATTTATGTTTTGTCTGAGGAATGAGAGAAAATGGGAGGAATGAATATTTGGGCTGAAAGTTTTGAAACTTTAGAATATTTGTGAGAAGTAAGAGGAGGGAAAATTTAAAAATTTTGGCATTTTCTTCTCTTCTTCTTCCCGTCCCTCTCTCCCAAACATAGCTAGAGTCTTTATACTGGCTTGCATAGCGGTGATCCTTTTGACATATTATGTAGGACTTATGGAACAGCCGTTGCTCTTTAGATAAGATCGAAGGTTTTGATCATTCGCTGGTAAATGCTACTTTAGGAGCATGTGGTGATGCAGTTGATGGAGGTCCTTGTCTTCCCTTTTTCGTCTGGCAGTGTGGGGAGGTTAAGGTAAACTAGTGTGGGTGTTTTTTGGTTAGGGAAGAAGGATACTTTGCTCAAAGTCAAATGTCTATTAATTGCTGATCATTCATCTACTCTGATTCAGGAACTCAGCCAGATAGTTACTGTGATGGAATTTGATTTCTCAAGACCTATAAGTCCATGTCAAGGAAAAGCCAAGGTTTGTGTTCTATATGGAAATTAATTTGCTCAAACTGAACTCAGGGTGGTGTTTTCTTGTGTAATAAACTAGTTTTTCTTCCTTCCACTCTGCCTGTGAATTTGCATTTATGACTTGTGTCTCGACCTCCCCAAACCTAAATTTAGGTGTCAACAACTCGCTCCTCAACCACCCCATGTCTGCTTGAGGTATCAACAACCGCTTTTCATATTAAAAAAACATTGCCTTTTTTCCATGACAATGAACCCTGCGGCCATGAACTATCTCCCTAATTCATGCATCAAGTATAATATTTTGTCATCTTTATAGCAATGGCAACAAACATTGTCTTATGTACCGGTTAATTCGACTCACGAACCGATTTTTGGTAGAGCCTGGCTCTTTAAACGTAGAACTTGAATAAAGCTTGACTACTGGTGCAAAAACAATGAGAATGCAAACTTTTGAAGGGTGGACTCTGCCTATTGTAGTACTTGGAAGCTAGTCATTGTATAGATGAAAGCTGTTTAGCCATTAAAGCAGTTGACTTAGCTGTAGATGCTGACCACACATTTGCACGCACTCCTCGCAAATGAGTTCATTTTGAGCACTAGGGATCTGATTACCTGAGATATTTTTTTCCCTGCAGGTCAAGTTTAGTGAGAGAGGAATTTGCCATGGATTGGTGCTGTGGATTGATTGGGTGATGGATGCTGAAAACTCCATTGTGGTCTCCACTGGCCCAGGTATTGATTGTTGACATATCGGTAAATTTGCTTGAAGCTGTATCATTTATGATTTACCCATCATACATATTATCGTCCACAACTTAGGTGGCTCAAAGCTTTAAAACTAAGGTAGAGACTAAGGTATCCAATATGGTATAAAAAAACAAGTTTGGAAGTGGTTTCTAAGTAAACATTTCTATTTTCAGACCAGAGATATTGGAAGCAAGGGGTGAAGCTTCTTCCCACGCCAGTGGCAGCTGGGTTCCATGGATCGACGACTAATACTGGCGAAACTTCTTGTTTGATTGTCCGAACCTCGTTCAACCCATCTAATGGCGAACTTGTAATCAATCATATTCCCTCCTAACATCTTCATCTTTGGCCGCCAGAATTTTCGGCAGCACATGGACAACCGTCAGACAACGATGAACTTTCTTGTCTTTCCGCTATCTATGGTCCCGTTTCGGCCGAACTGGTAATGATTTGGCTTTTGGTCTTGCGATTTTTCGGAGCGACCTTGCTCTGTTCGGTTGTGTATCCCGTGGCTCGAGTGTATATAATGCTTCCATAGCATGCCATTCCGACAAGTAATATGGTCCCCAGCCAATCGGGTGCTCTTTTTTCAGCCTTCAGGACACTAAAGATCTGTTGTCATTCAATGTGCGATATACGATAACACTCGATCGGTTAGTGGCATCACATTGGCACATGTTCTACAACTTCGCACGATGAACTCAGAACTTCAGAAGACCCTCCACCTCTTTGTGGTCCGCGTCTTCCATGAAGGGCAATCGGCATTTTTCCTCTGGCAAAGGTGTGTCATGAGGAGATATCCGGCTGAATTAGCAAAAAGTCATAAACCTATTGTATTTGTGTCAATTCAGTTTCAAATTTTTTAACCATGTCAATTGAGGTCTAAATTATTTTACGTTTTGTCAATTGAATTCATCTAGTGAATTTTGACCGGAAATTCCTAACGTGGACGTCAGTCATCTTATATGACATGACCAGCGTTGATATTGACATTTTTAATAATATTTTATTTTTTTTGAATTGTTTAAATATTTTTGAACTTTTTTTATTTGTTCTTTATTTTTTTTAGATAGGGTCAACAACCCTCGTTGGCCACAGGTGAGGGTGTCCCGACCCTTGCTGGCCTCGGGCGTGGGCTTCACGGCCTCGCCTAGCCCCTCGCCTTGATCTGGCAAGGGCTGCGACCCCCTCGACTGTGGCCCCCAAGGGTTGGCGAGAGTTAAAAAAAAACAAGTAAAGAAAATAAAAGAAAAAATAAAAAATGATAAAAATTCAAAAATTACCAATAGATTATTTAAAAAGTCTACGTTAGCGTTAGCTTTACTACATATGACAGTTGGTGTACACATCAGTAATTTCTAGCCAATGGATTCAGTTGGAAAAAAGTAAAAATATTTATAATTTAATTGACACAATTAAAAAGTTTAAAACTGAAGTGACTCAGATGCAACAAGTTTATGATTTTTTTGTAATTTTTCCGTTCTTATTGAATTGGGTTTCCCGAATGCTCAATTCAACATTGATGATGGATTGGTCGGCACCACTTAGGGGTGTCCAGGCGACGTAAAATTATCTGGGTATTGACAACTCCCTTGCCAAGAAAAATATAGTGGTTGGGTTAACACCGTAAGATATTCAATCATAAGTAAAATCTTAAAAGGCTTAAGAGGAGAGAGGAAAAGAAATTTCTCGATACGGTATAAGTATCTCTCTGTAAATTATCCTAATATTCCTTTGTTCTTTTCAGGAACGACAAAAATAAAGAATGAACTTATGAGCCTCCCACGTTCGAGGGGTGACAAAGAGGGAGCTTCAGCTCCTGCAAGCTGGCTTGTGCTGCACGCGATGTCTACTTAACCTACCTGCCAGCCTGTACCCCTGGTAAAAGTAGACACAATGCGCAGCAAGATTTCACTTGCTCGATTCGACATTGATGATGGGTGGGATTGATGTTATTCTCTCGCTTCGCTTTGGGAGTATCACGACACGAAGCTTCCTGGAAATTTCCCGAGTGGTGTGTCCCACCGTCTCTTCCAGTTGGTACTGGCCAATCTTCTTTGCGCCGTACATGGTGATAACGCCTAAAAAACCAAAATTTTCTTCATCTGACAAGACTTGAACAATTTCATGGTGGAGACAGGCTAGATGCCTGCAAGTTGCCCTCTTTGGCACTCTTGCTTTTACGGCTTTCCATGATTGGACTCGCGTTGCCTTCGAAATATCTACTCGCACTTGGGAAAATCAACCTTCACCCGAGAAAGTTTTTGAGCATGCTGGCTCTGTAAAGAAGCTCCTCATGATTGATAGGCCTGAGAAGTCTTCCATCTTGAAATGGATTTTGGCATTTGAACTAAATTCACGGTTTGGCTTTTGTTGAGTTTGAAATACTCGTAATCTCTTTGAATATTCAAAAGATTTAACATGGAATCGTGTATAATGATTTGATGACTTCTTTTTATACTTCTCTAAGTACATATTTTGTTGTTTTCCTTTGTCGAATCTGGAGGGAAAGTCATAAATAGAAGATGTAGCCGATAAGTGTAGGCAAGCGTCCAGAGCTCCGATTGAATCGGCGCGATCGTATTGGCCATTCGGCATATTAAGTGTGGCTAAAGCTCATTAAGGACATTTTCTTTCTAGTAGATTTGGTCTAATAAGCTGGAGAAATTATTGGGCATAAAACATGGGTTCAGACTGATATGCCAAGATGTCATTTTTGTTTATTTTTGCTTTCTAAGATGGTCATGTTGAAGACATTAAAAAAAATTCTAAAAGTTGATGTCAAAATAATATGAGTCACGAGCATAAAAAAAATGAGAGAGGCGACATTACAAAGATACTGTAGTGCCTTAGACTAACTTGCACAATAATATATGGATTTTATAAAATCGACCAACAAATTGTTTGTGCGAATCGAGATACTCCCTTTCGATTTATCTCGACAATAAAGCAAGACCATTTTCGTTTCAGGCTCCGTCTTATTTGCGAAAAATCAACGAATCGAAAAAGATTTTCATAAATTTGATAAATAGAAAATATTCTCATTATCAACAAAAATGTTTAAACATGAATAAATGTTGATAATAAAAAATAATTTTCACCGACTCGTTTTTCTAAGCAACAACAATAATTAAAGTTAGGAAAACATTTTCCAAAACATTAATTTTTTGCCAAACAAACGGATCCTGGTATTGTAACCGCGTTACCAAAATTCTATCAAAACTAGCGGATCACACTTTTGCATGCATGTCGGCGTCCTTCAAAATTGAGAGAGGGTCCATGCCCTCCAACCGAAATAATTAATGCCGAGCACGAGGATGAACCACAACTTTTGTCTAAGCTTTCTTAGTAGTTAAGAAAATTATAAAGTGAAAGACAGGATCGAGGAATTTACATATAATTCGATATATATAAAAGAGTATATGGAGAGCCTATTTATAGGCTTAAATAGAAAAAATAAAAATTAAAAAATCAAACGCGGCATGCATAATCAAAACGAATATAAAAAATCAGAAGAAATACCATAAATACCCTAACATTGCCAGCACCAGTATTGCCATTTTCTCATCCTCGTAACATAGAATCGATCGTATTCCAATTCAAATGCGCATTGAAAACATGCGACCGATGCTCGCGCGAGGAAACGTAAATGACGGATTTTCGTATGAAATTTGGTTGGACCCATCAGATTTAACGGGTGCACACGGATCCACAGTGCCCATCGAGTCGGATCGTGGCCGATTCAAAAACTTCACGGGCCTCTCCAGCCTCCACCGTCCCTTCTTCCTCCTCCTCCTCCGCAAGAAGCTCCCAGCTCCGAGAGCGCATATGGGGATCCACGTGGTCGCTCTAGCGAAGCTCAACCACCTCATCTTCGCCGCCTCCCGGAGCTCGAGGCCCGCCGCGGTCTCGTTCCTGGTCTGGCCCTTCCTGCTCCGGCTCGCCACGAGCTGCGAGCGCGTCTGGCGCGGCTACCCCGACGCGGTCCACGCCTCCAGGCTCTTCTTGTTCCAGCTGAGACGGATCGTGCTTCCCCCCGACGAAGGCGGCGGCGGAGGCGGAGGCCGAGATCGCGCCGCCGGCACGAGATGGGAGAGAGCCCTGCGGCTGGTCTGCCGGAGATTGATCGGCGGGTGGCAACCGACGGCCGTGCTGGTCGATGAGGATAGCTTCCACACTCTCTCCATTCTTGCTCTTTGAGCCCTTTTCGGTTCACGCTTCGCATTCCATGTAAATCCACTGTAGATCGAGCAATGGTAGAGATACGGACAATTTTTCTGAGGTCACGTTTGCCTGTGGACTAGTAAGTCTGATCGAGTAGCATGTCAGAACATTTTAATCAATCGATTAGAAAAACGCTAGTAAGGGCAACGCGCAATTGATTTCAAAAACTTTCTATTAGCGAACTCGGGCACGTGAATCCGACTGCACATGTTTTTCATACTTATCATCCGATGGGTACGATTGCTCGATCAGAAAATCTCGTGCCTTCTCGTAAACAATCTTTCGCAAATGCAGATCCTCCTACACCGACTTACCGAGCAATCTATTCTTGCGTTCGCGTGATTTTGAATCTCGATATCTTTAGCAGCAAAACCAAATAACCAAGCAGGTGTCAAGGATCGTGACCAGTCGTTAGTGGAAGTTACATGAACAACTTGGCACGGACAAAGAAGGGAGTGTGCCACAGTTGCGGTCATGATCATTTTGCCCAAACTTCGTGTCTTTTCGGATCAAGTCCGGCTTTTGGGTTCGTGTCCGTCTCTGCCCACAGTTTCCTTTTCATTCCTTGGGCCTTTGAATTCAATTCGTAATCGACATTTCCAGGCTCTTTCTAAGAGAGTACAGGCCCAAAGCCCAGCACTGATTTGCAGGGCACGACAGATACCGTTTCCCACTTCTTTCCTTTGATTAGATTGCGTTTCAAGCGTTGGATTATAATAATAATAATAGTATGATACTTATTTTGCCTCAGCAAAGCATGAATTGAGCTTTAATACAGTGATGGGATCTGATTGAGTAGGCTGAGGACTGTATGGGAGATTATTGGGTGCCTCTTTCATCGGGTCGTATGCGCAATAATTAAGGAGAATAACGACAGTTGCTTTTAAGTCCGATTGATCCGGTTCATTCTTGTCCAAGTTCTATGTATGTAGGACATTGCGGAACCAAGATCGAGGGTCAAATTGAGTAGAGATCCGACCCCGACCAGACCCGAAAATCACTTGAATTTGTCGAGATGCATGCGTGAGGCGATGTTAGGTGAAGCCCCGCATTGGAGCAATTCGTATATCCTGATTGGTTATGACTCATTAACTTGAATTTTTAATTGACTGTGAGTCCAACATGATATTTTTTATGGGTTTGGACTTGATCTCCCCTCTTAGTTTCAAATTACGACGCTCAGTTTACTCCGAGTGCTATTATCGGTGTTGATGCGAAACAGTACCATAAAGAGATCACGTTGTAGCTGCACCCAAATTTACATGGCTATCGAGAAGACTGCTCTTTAATGGCGGGTTAAATGTCACTGTCCTAGGAATAAGAGAGCTTATCCAAAGAAGATCCATATGTTGTCTGTGGCCTCACGTTCATTCTCATCTCTAATTGGATATACTCGTGTGCTGGGTGCCATAGTTGAACAACCAGAGCTTTAAACTCATGCCTAATCACGAAAGAACACGTGAGCAAAAATACTTCATGAGTGTTGTGATTTGATAAATCAAGAACGAAACAGTGAAGGTCTCGCGACTTGACGTGTGACGACTTGATCTAGCTGAATAGGTTTGGACGATCATTTCTCGGTGTGCTTTGAAAGTTTCAGCTGAAGATGAGTGGATCGACGAATCAACTAATTTTTATTTACTTTGGGTAGGTAAGTTAATCCTTTCTTTGCCCAACCAGAAGAGATAATCTGGGCGGGACTAATTCCAAGATATGAGCTCAAAACACTATCCCATATTATAGTCCATCCACGTTTTATTGGGCCAATAGAAAGCAAATATACCAAAATTTTCCACACCTTGAGGTGTAATATTAAACCCAACACGATTCTCGGCCGAAACCATAATATACTAACCCCCAAGAGCCAACCCGACTGAAAATTTCGCCCTCCCTCGTGCGCAAGCCGAACTCGCGGTCGAATCTCATCAGCAGGAAACCCACCGAGCGACATGGAATCGGGTACTCCCGAATAATCGAGGACGGACGGTCAACTCCGAATTAGCAAAAATTCCACTAGAGGCCAATTTGTGCTGAGTTCGTGTAGTGGTCGGGTCATATCGGGGATGTCTTTGAGATCTGTAGAAAAAAGGCTTAGACCTTGGTTGTGACTTTAATTAATGTTTGTCTCGAAAGCGTCCTTGTCTAAACGCACAAAGAAAACATCAACAACAAGGCAATGGTCTCCATATCGCACGGTCCAATACACAACCGAGTCAATTTATCCGGGACGCAAAGCGACTCATCTGGTGAAGGGCTTTGCTTGACCCCATCACCAACTTGTCAGAATTTTGTCGATTAATTAATCAATCAATCAATTGCCTAATTAATTAATCAGTTGCATTTATAGAGTCATGTATGTCTGATGAATTAATTATTAATCAGGCTTGACTCCATGTGTTGCCTCCTGCTTTATTCAGAAGTCTACGTTCAAATAATACTAATGATAATGATAAACATATGGGGCTGTGCGTGTCTGATTATCATCAGGCTTGACTCCATCTTGTTGCCCTCCTACTATATTCAGAAGTCTACAAAATAATAATAATAATAAGTGAGATTCGATCAGCTGGACCAATTTTTATACCCTAAATCTAAGAGAATTGAATGTAAAGTTATGCAAATCTCTGCCCCCAAGAAACCCCCAAAATAAAACCCTAAAATAGTCACGGACGGCACTCCCATTCCCATCTTTCGTTGACGAAAAATACTTATTGCTTGCTGATATTTTCTGGGTTTTTTTTTTCATCATAGACCAATGTTTTTTTTATAAAATTTTTTTTTCCAGCTATCATTTACTCGATCCTAACAATGTCTGACTTATTTATCATATTGTTTTTACAAGGTACTTGTCGTATTTTAATTTGTACGTATTCGGCCACCCCAGCTGCACCCTTACCTTAGCTTTCGCCATCAGTGCTGCACGAAAAAACTGGCGACGGCAGAACTGAGGGAACAGTCGATGTTTCGTGCTCGCGTGACTTATTTTAGGGATTGGTTGATAATTGGAAAATCAATTTTTGGTAACTTCGGTTTCCATCCGAAGGAAGGCTCTTGAAAAAATAAAATATTAAATTTGGCCCTCGACGGCTTGGGTAATAATATTGATAGTCTTGCATTCAATAACTTCATAATTTTGGTTCAATTAGATTCCTGAATGTTTGTTCTAATCACTCAATATGATCGGTGGCCATCGTGCGTGGGCATGTTCTTTTTATTTATAGTCTTGCATTTAATTAGTTCGTAATTTCATCGTTATTAAATTAAAGTCCTACTCGCCACCCAAAAGAAAAAAAGTAAGGTCTACTCAACAGCATGACATGTCCATAGTAGAAATTGTTATTGTTGATGTGTCGACAGGGCGAGTGACGAGTTGAATGAATAATCATTACGAAAATTCAAGCATGCAATCGAATCAAAATAATTAATATTACGTTATGCCAATTGAGCCCATCTGAATAATTTAGACCGAAAATTACCGATAATTGACGTTGGCCTTCTTACGTGGTACAATTGACGCTGACGTAAACAATTTTTTTTCGAAATTTTGAGTTTTGTTACTTTTTTTTTTCCTTTTTCTTTTCTTCTCTTTTCCTTCTCTTCTCTCTTTGTTTTTTTTTTCCCATCATGAGGGTCGCCAATGCTCGCCGGCCACTGGGTGAGGCCATGGCTACCTTCGCCTGCGACCGGCGAGACGCAATCAACTGCAGGCAAGGCCAGCCTCATCGGCCGTGGGCAAAGGTGGCCCTAGCCTCGCCTAGATCTGGGTGAGCTCTGGTGACCTTTGCCGACCACAGTGGAATAACAAGAAAAGAAGGAAAAGAAAAGAAAAAATTCTAAAAATATTTAAACATTTAAAAGTTTATTCACATAAGAGCTAACCGTGCCACATAGTATATTCGGCGCCCACGTCAGCATAGCAAACCGTGAAAAAATTTAGCACTAAATTAATACAATTAAAGGATTTAAGACTGAATTGGTACGAATACAATAAATTTGAAGCTTTTTTTATGCTTTTCCCGCTAACTTGCTTACCGCAAGAGATGCTTTTCCCAATGATTGTCACAGTCAATCACAATTCCAACGCAGCCGTAATTCGATGCCAGTCAATATGATGATCCTCTCTTGACACCTTGCGTCCTTGATTGAGCATAACAATAAGCCAAGTTGGAAGCTGAAAGCATGATTTTTAGGTTGAATTTATCCAATTCTACGAAAAAACATGAATAACAAGTACACGAAATAAGCCAATTGGCGTCTTCTTGGTCACTTTTCCACTCCTAAACCCCATCAACAATTTAAAAAAGAAAAGAACGATGAACAAGGAAGAGCCAAGAGCCATAAACCATAGAATAATTCCTTCTTATCAAGTCCACCATTGTTCCTTGCGATGCTCACCCCCAAGGATTTAGAACTCTTTGAAAGTGATTCGATGATAGTCACGACGTACATCGTGTGTCCCAATCGGAAGGATTGCTCTAACGCTATAAGCTTTTTCTCTAAATCAAGGGGGTTCAAATCAAATCACAAGATAGTGTTGATGATTTTGAGTTAGGGTAGCTTAAAACCCCTATTGCTTAATTGTTTGCGATTGTTAAATGCTTCCTAACAAATCAAAAATGATCATCATCCGTCGAATGTAATTCATTTACTCTTATAAAAAAAAATGGCAATTGTTGCAAGTAAGGATGTGGCGGGAGCGGAGGCAAAGCATAAAGCCTTTCGTATGGTCTCTCGAGGGACTGATCCACCAGGTACCCAATTGTCCTCGACTGCATTTCGTTGGAGCTCCTGTGCAACATAACATGCGACGCACACTTACAATAGGTATTCGATGAATGTTCAGGATCTGTCTATTAATGGTCCGATAACGACGGATTCCCAAGGAAAGGTTCATCGAGAAGAGCGTAGAAATATATGCGGTTGGATGGGGGTGAAAATCCGAGTTGAATTTCGAGGGGAAATCAGATACGAATTTCATTAACATTTCTATCCTTTTTTTTCCATTTGGAAATGGTGACGTGGCATTGTGTTTTTGGAGTGGTTAATGATCTTCTTGCGCTGGCGTGTGGGAGATGAATTAACGTGAGCACGACGACACACGAGTTCTCCAAGTGGGCATTATCTTTACAAGAAGCGTGTGCTGAGAACGGGGGGTCAAGTCAGGAGGACGAGGAAGAGGAAGAGGAGGAGGAAGCTGCCTCTACTGATGGAATCAAAACCAGGCTGACCATCGAGAAGAAACCCTCCCCCACAATTTCATCGTTAAACATATGTCAATTATTGAAGATGTGATGGCATTTCGCTGTCACTGATGATGTGTACGCCACATGGGGTTAGGATTTTGGTAGGGCAACATGTCCAACCTTTGGACAAAAGGGAATAGTGAGGCCATAAACCCAAAAGAGTTTTAAGTAGAAAATATGATCGTCCTTTTCGAAATTTCACATTTTCATTTTTGTTTATATTTTTCTTTTTTGGTTCAAAGGACTGGCCGCCGGCCCCTAGGTGAGGGCGTGGCAGCCCTCGCCTGCCACGATGAGGGCGGGTGAGGGCCGCGACGCCCTCGTTGTGGCTCATGAGCCCTCGCTGTGGCCAGCGAGGACCGCGACCCTCTCACCCTGCTGACGGGGTCTCTGTGGCCCTTGCCTAGGGATCAGTGGCTTTGCCCGCCCTTTGAACCAAAAAAGAAACGGAAAAAGAAAAATAAAAAATTTAATTCGAAAAAAAATAACATTTTTTATTGATTATTTACCAAAATTTGGCCGATGAACTCAATTATCAAAACATGAAAATGTTTCGGACTTAATTAGCAAAATTAAAAGATTTAATATTAAGTTGACAAAAATACAATAGATTTAAGAATTTTTGAATAATTTCCCTCCTCGGTGCATGCTCTTTCAATTGTACACACTTGAAAATGGACTTCCGTGATCTACTATTGATTCGACGCGAATGAGATGAGAGGGCCATAACGTTCGACAGTGTACTGTCAACTGACCCCGGACACCTTAATAACGACGTCAAAGACTAATGAACCGGAAAATAACAAAAAAACATAGAGTCGGACCGACGGTCTTTTGATTAATGCACGTACGAGGATGAACCATAGTGCGTGTGAGAGATAGGTATGGTCATTTTCCACACAGAAAATGGCCACATGGAGAAGTCCATACGTCATGGTCATATGCCAATCTCGGCACTACTAGTGGATGGATCATCCCCGGAGGTAAGCAAATTCGCGTCTCGTTTGGTAGGCGGCTGTTGAGTCAAAGGCGTCCTCCTTTGAACACGTAACGTTTGTTGACTCGATCTTGGGGATGCGTGGAGCACCCAATGGGGGACAACTCATGTCAAACGGATAATTGGAACGGAGAGGAGTGATTATTATGGGTGTCAATGGGTCGGGTCAGGTCGGGTTTTCATGATACTCGACCCGACCCGAAATATACAGGGTCACGCTCGACCCGACCCGACCCGACCCAAGACCCTGTTCAGCATACACTCTAAGAATAGGGCCGGGTCAGGTCGGTCCGGGTCGGGTTTAGGGTCACAACTAATGCGCTTCTCCGCTCGACAGTCCCCTCCCAGTTCGCCCATCATCCACACCGAATCCCCCATCTCTCCTCGGGACAGGTTTAGACTTCACAGGCGGCGTACCGTGCCCTGGCGAAGGCGCATCACCCGGACGCAGCAGGGCGCGACGGCCGGGACTTCATCGAGATCCACGGTGCCTACGAGACGCTCTCCGACCGGACGGTGCGGGCCGTGTACGATCTGTCCCTCGGTGGGGGGAGGGCCAGCAGCATCAGCCGGCGCCGGCCGCGGGGGTTTGGCGGGTTCTGCCCGACTCGGCGGTGGGAGACGAATCAGTGCTGGTGAAATGCGCATTGCCCCAAGACAATAATCCACGCGCGATCGTACCCAGAAAAGGGCAGAAAGACGAGATTTTTTTTTGGCACTTTTTCCTCCTTCCATCTCCCTTCTTCTCCTGGCAAATTTCTGCGAATCCATCATCATCTTCTTGTTCTTCCTTCTTGGGTGTGTGCCCAGAATCAATCAGGAATTGTAAAGGGGATGTTCATACTAACGAGAACTGTGACGGAGACGGAGCACGCGACGGAGGCAACGCCGCTCCAGCGCTCCTCGCGGCTAGCATCCTCTTCTCGGCCGCGGCGGCCATGAGCTCCATCTGCATCCGGCGGCCGTCCTCTAGCGACAAGCCCCCGGCGGTGCGTCCCTGGGCTTGCTCCGCTTGGGCTTCGGCGGCGAGTGTTGCATGCTGAGGCGCAGCGCCATCTTTAGGTCCTCCTCCTGATCCGCCGTCGGCCCTAGGGCTCCTCTGGAGTACGGGTCGCGGGGCGAGACCCGCCGCCGGGGCCGTTGGCTGGAGCTGTCGCGGCGGTCGTCGTAGCGATCGTACGAGGGGCTAGGGCTGCGGCCGCGGCAATCGGGCTCGCGGCGGTCGTAGGAGTCGTAGGAGGGGCTACGGCAGCACTCGGCGGAGTGGTCCGATTCGGGGGTGTGGCGGCCATTCTCGCCATGGGACCGGTCCCGGCGACCGGAGACGCTGCCGGAGTACAGACCTCCCATCTTCGGCTTCGGAGGAGGACGGGATTTGGAGCGGCGGCTTCGTGGCAAAGGGGGGGAGAGAGAAGAGATTCATGGCCGGCAGAGAGAGACGAGAGCAAGGGGGAGGGAAGAAGGTTATATTTGGTACTAGGTCAAAAAACCCCCCGGCCCGACCCAACCCGGCCCGGCCCGGCCCGATCCTAATAAATACCCACATCTAAAACCCATATCCAGAGAAAATAAGACCTGATCTTAAAATACCCTAAAATTTCGAGTCGGGTCGGGCCGGGTCAGGCCGGGCCGGGTCAGCTCGGGCTTTTTTGACACCCCTAGTGATTATCCCCAAATGGGAAAACTATACCAAAGGCCCTAAAATTATTGTACGACAATCAGTTCAAGTCTTAAACTTCTCAATTTGGCGAATTGATTATTGAACATTTCGACAATTTAGCCGATTCGATCCTAAATCTTAAGACGATTTGCCAATGTAGCACTTCTGACCACTTTTGATCGAAAATCGTAGATGCGGCGGTCTTGTCAGTGCCAACCATCAATCATCCATCCTACGTGATACGGTTGGAGCTGAAGTAGATGATTTTTATAATTTTAAAAAAAATTGTATGAATTTTATCCTTCTTTGCCTTTCCTTTTTATTGTTTTATATATTTTCCTATTTCCCTCCATTTGTAGCCAAGAAAGAAGAGAAAAGGAAAAGAGAAAAAATACATAATTTTTTTTTAAATTGCAAATCGTCCATGTCAGCGGCAGTCGTACCACGTAAACGGCTAGCGTACAAGTCAATGATTTCCAGGCAAAATTAACCAGAATGACTACATTAGCAAATGAGAGAATATTAGATAGGCCCGTCTTGCCACATAAGTTGTGCATCACTCCACTTATCGATCGTTGCATGTTCATAATGAACCCACTTGTCAGATTTCTTCTCTTAATATGTCTCCTCTGTCACCCTCTCTCTAAAATCGCTCTTTTGTAGTAACAATGATGACGACGGCCATGGATGATGTCGGCATCTCTCCCAAACTGCTCGTCCACATTTGGCCAGACGATGATGATGACGGCCATGGACGAGTATCAGCGTCACTTGCGGCCTGGCCCTTCCATGACCGTTGACGTTGTTGTCCAAGGCTAGCCGGTGACACGGCTATCCACGATCGCAAGCCAATATCGTCCATGGCCTCAAAAAGCAAAAAGAAAACCAAAGAAAGACAATGAGTTAAGAGAGAGAGAGTAATGGCCATGGACTAGCATTAGAGTCGCTCGCCAACTGCTCTTCCAAATCTGATCTGGAGAACGCTAGATATAGCCGGACGATGATGACGATAGCAATGGGTTAATTAGTTTGGGATAAATTTATTACAGATATATCAGTTTGAGGTTTTTCGTAATGTTAATCATTTTTTTAATGAAAATGGTTGCTGAATTAAAACATAATAGTTGTAACTTGCAAGGTCCATAAAAATTCTCAAATGAGAATTTCAGTTTCCTCGGCAGCGGAATGGAATGGACACAAATAGAATTTTGGAGGCTACACAGATGCCAATGGTTTCTGTTTTTGGACTTCAGAATCGTTGACCCCGATTGCCGTTTTCGCCGGTTTCAAAGCCGAATGTGGCTGAGGAAAAGATTCATGTCAAACAGAGTTGGAGTCATCCTCCCTTGCGTCGCCAAAAAATTAAAACAAAAGAAGTCGAATTCTCTTTCTTTCTTTTCCCCTTTAGCAGAAATCTATGAAAGTGTGACAAAATAAACGGATTTTTCTTGATAAACGTGGGAGCGTTTGGATAAGGATAGATTTGTCGTGATGTTTGGGGTCGTGGCGAAACCTTCTCCTCAAGATGGGGGTAGATTCGACTTCTAGATCAACATCGCAGCATGTGAAAATGAGCTGCTCCTCCGCTAAAAATTACCAGTTTTGATTATTATCAACATGTCATAGAGTTTGTCTATGAGAGTATCGTTTGATAATTTATGAATAGAATTATCGTGAATATGCGCAATGCGCGCACACGTTTGCTAGCAAGTATTGAACATATCTCTTAATACTTTTCTTATATGGGAATTTAGCTACGTGAAAATCAATGACCGGTGGAGGATAAAGATCCGTTCGAAAATATCAAGAAAGAGCAATAAGGATATGATTTACTCACACCTAAGTTTTAATACCATTCCGGGCAACAATTTTCCTATAACATTTAATTGTTGCAAACATCTTCATACTAGACAAGACTAGCGAAAATGGTACACACATTAGTGTATGCAAAGTATGGAAAATGTTATCATAAGGGAAAAGGAAAAAAAAGTGAGTTGAGTTTCGGAAAATATATTTAAATTATTGTGGTTGCAAGATAGTGACATGTAATGTATATTTTGTAGGGGTGAGCATGGGTCCAGGGTAGAACTGGGAACCAGAGAACCGAACCGATGGGTCCAATTCGGTTCTCGATTCTAGGGAGGGAGATTCCGATTCCCAGTTTCATTTTTTTGGGAGTTGCCGGTTCCAGTTCGATTCCCAGTTCCTATAGGAATTGAAACCGGAACTGAGAACCCGGAATGGAACTGGGAACCTTAAATCTAAAATCTTTAATTTTCTTAGTACTTCTCACTTCTTGGTTCTCAAATTCTTATCTCCATCCGCATGCTCATTACTTTACTTAACTTGTCATGTAGAACATTTCCTAAAGTTTATTTAGACCTTTGATATATTGTGATTTTGGAGTACCCACCATTCGCATGCTCATTGCTTTGCTTAACTTGTTATGTTTGGGTATTCATTATCATGTATCTATGCCAAGTTTTTGTTCTTTAGTGAGGACGATTGTTTTCGTCATTCACTTTTTCAAGAAATATCTTAAGCTTGATGGTTGCATAGTTAGAACCATGGCAATAATAGATGAAAAGAAAAAGTTGTAACTGTAGTTACAAATAATCAATACGTGATACTTCAATTTTAAATTTAAAACTATTATTAAGTTATCGATTCACATAATGACTTTTCATTTTAATTGTATTTACTTGAACTGTAATGCTGGGAAAGCTAATATTTTGTATTTTTTTTGGTGAATAATAAGCTTATTCGGTATTGTTGCGTTCATTTTCGTTTTGTTCAACTAAAAATGAAAAAAAAAAGGAACCTATTGGACCCTGGAACCTATTACAGGGTAAGTTCCAAGTTCTGACGTGCAGGATCTAAGTTTCAAAAAATGAGAAATCTGTACTCGAGAGTAAGTTTCAGGTTTCACCTGAAACCGCTCACTCCTAATATTTTGAAACGACTAAAAGAGAGATACACAACCATTATTATGGTAATTCTGATTGTTATTGTTGATATGTTAATAGATGGAATGAAAATTTCGAGAAAAATTCAAGGATCCAATCGTATCGAAACAATTAAAATTTAGAGGTTGTTGGTCACACGTGTCAGAAGTTCGAGAACTAGCCTCGTCATTCTCGAAATTTAAAGTACTGAAGTCTAGATAAAATCATTAGTGTGAGGTGGCTTATCCTAGCGAGATGCAATCAACCAAATGCAAAAGGACACAATATGGAGAGAGACGCGAGGACTTTGATAGGTGACGTCGCAACATCCAAAATGATAAGTTTATAATCTAGTTTCGATGATAATGAATCAATCTTAAAGTTAGCGAATTGAAATTAGTGAATTGTTGCTCTTGTACTAGTTCACATCTATCGATTATTGATTGCGACGTCTAATATATATTACGAGTCTAAACACTGTAAAAAAATATTTGGTTAATATCACGAAAAACCCAAACTAATACAATTACGACAAAGTTGTACCAAACTAATTTTTTGACCACAAAAACCTCAAATTGATACATCTGTGACAATTTTACCCTCCGTTAGTTTCCGTTAAATTTTATCATCAAATTTATGAGTTGGATGACACATGATAGTTGACGGGTATACCAGTTTGGGGTTTTACACTCCGTTTGTCATAGGTGTACCAGTTTGTGATTTTTCGTGGTATTAATTCAATTTAACGGAGGGTAAATTTGTCACAGGTATACAAGCTTGAGGTTTTTTGTAGTCAAAAAATTATTTTAGGATAAATTTATTACGAGCATACTAGTTTGGGGTTTTTCTTTGTCAAAAAGTTAGCTTAGGATAAAATTGTCACAGGTGTATCAATTTGGGGTTTTTCGTGATATTAACCCAAAAATATTTTTATATGATTGTAAATAAGTAAATTATGTTAATTAATCGCAATTCAAATAATTTGATACCATTCAATATGTTGATTCTCTCTCGATACCTTGCTTCTTTGATTGAGCATCATCGCAATTCAAAAAATGATCGAGCAGCACACGAAATAAGCCAATTGGCAAATCTTCTAGGTCACGTTCCACTCCTACACCCATCAACCATTTTTAAAAAGATTAGAACGAGAAACAAGTAAAAGCCAAGAGGCATAAACCATGGAATCATTCCTTTCTAATCAAGTTCAATAATTTTTTCCTCAACTATAATAAGAACAGGGGAAACTCTCCTTGCAATATTCATCCCCAGGGATTTTTTCAGAACCTTTCTTCGAAAGCGATTCGAAGATAGTCATATTCAAATCAAATCGCAACACGCATTCAATCATTTGCCATCGTCGAATGCTTCTCGACGACGGTTGAAGACCCTCGTGATCGTGACTGGTAATCCATTTGCTCCGATCATCGAAGGAAAATTGTCGCGAGGAGGCATTCAGTGGGGCGGGCATAGCCTGGGGCCTTTCATATGGTCCTTGGGGTGCCGATCTATCATTATACCTAATCGTACTCACTCGCGTACATTTTTCAACGAATGCTCGGGATCTATTCATTAATGGTTCAGTAATGACCAATTCCTAAGGAGAGCATAGGAATAGCCGTGGTTGGAGGGGGGATTTCAGGTAAAGTAAGGCCGAAAAAGTCGAAGACGAATCATATCGACCCTTCTATGTATATTTTCTCAAAATGATGACGCGATATTATTTAAGTTTTTTGAATGGCTAAGAATTTTCTTGCGCTCGCGTGCGGGAGAGATGACTTATCACCAAGTACGACTCGTAAGTTCTCTCCAAGTTGTCATTATCTTTGAGAAGCGTGTGCTGAGAATGCATTCATTGTTTAGGTCATCAGGAGGAGAAGGAGGAGGAAGCTGACTCTACAGAAGGAGAGTCAATGACATCAAGAATTGACAAACTAAGAAAAGGGGCAAGGCCGGATGGACGGCCTGTTTAAATTATTTGGGCATGTGAGAGCGGACCATCGTGGATGACGGAAACGTCGGAAAGGTATGGTCATTTTGCTCACAGAAAAATGGCCACAACTCGGAAATCTCTGGCACGTCATGCCCTTCTCGGCACTGTTCTGTTAGATCATCCAGGGAATTTAAATGGGATCTGCTGCGTCAAAAGACATCCTCTTCGAACGTGCAAAGTTTGACTCGACCTTGCATACACATATGGAAAACAAATGTCCGACAGATAATCCGACGGGAAAGGAGAGGTGCGATTAACTAGGGCTCTCGACGGCTCGGTTCGGTTTGAATCTTCGGTGATATCCGATACGATTTGAGCATGAAGGGCGTGTGTTTTTTTCTTTTTTGGGCTTCCTAATCTGCGTGTCGTGAATGTTTTGGGTGTTTATCGAACTTTGTTTACTCTTATCGTCTCGGTTTTGAAACAAGTTCAGTGATGTGTTTTACCGAAACCGAGACCGAGCGGTCATAAGTCCGTTGTTCTACTTATTATCCAAATCGAAGGAAAACCCGCCCCAAAAAGACCCAAAATTTTTGGTTCGGTTTGGTTTGCGACTCTTTCCGATGCCCCTCGATTGACTAAACCAAATAACAAGAAGAGGCGGCATTCGAGAAACATTTATCGGATGCTTTAAAATTTCGCGGGGACCATTCTTAGAAAAATCGAGGGCGGTCCTACAAAGTCTCAAAACTTAAGAAGAGAGTGCACATGGCAAGAAACAAGAGTCTCAAATGCATAAATTGAGTACGATAGCTCACCATCTATTTGGGGTCGGGTTCCACTGGACTGGGAATACGTCCATCGGACTCGCGTCTCGTGATGTTCAAGTGCGCAAAAGGTTCGACGTTGATGACGCGAGAAACGCGAATTCCTACGTCCCCTTCGAAGTTCCAAATGGCTGTCGCTATTTTCACGAAAAACACGGGGGCCGCCGATGCGATTCAAACCTAATCCACCTATCCTTGAACGAGTTTATCCACCGTCCGGACGTGGAGCGCGATTCAATCTTTTGTCTTTGGGGCCACGAGATTAAGGATTGCGATTGACAGTTGCGGCGGATTTTGCAGCATGGGAAATGCCACCCTAAAATGTACGACGCTTCGTGGTCGGCCAAAGGTGTCATGCAAATGCACGCTTTCGATCTGCGCATCATTGCCTCGATAAATTGCTGAAATATCCCGCGTCGCTCGACTCTAAGGCGAACGCGGGATTTAATAGCGTGATTTAGTTTTGGAAAGTTGCGAATATGAAGAATGGGATCCTGTGGTAGTTATGGATTAATGGATCAATAAAAAATAAGCAAAACGAGATATATATATATATATATATCTCTTTAGTTCATTTCTCCAACAACTCCGGCCTTGCCCCTTAAAACTAGATCGATAGAGTTCAAACTCATAGATTTACAACTAGATCGAAAAAAGATTACTTTTAGATCTGAATCGGGAGAGAAGAAAAAACATGGAAAAAAAGATTTAAACACAAATAAAAACAAGGGTCAATATCGTGAAAAATCTCAAACTGGTACACATGCGACAAATTTATCCCAAACTAATTTTTTCACTACGAAAAACCCCAAAATTGATACACATGTAACAAATTTATCATAAATGTACAATTTTAAGGTTTTTCATGGTATTAACCCAAAAAACAACAAGAGAGCAAGGTCCTAAAAACAACAACAGAGCGAGGTTCTATCCGGTCATCAATGAAAATTCTCCTAGAATAAGGTAATTCAGAGCACCCGGTTTCGAAATTTCTTAGCAACGAAGGGACCCAAATTTGAAATTTTGGAAGCTACACAGATGCCAAAAGTTTCTGTTTTTGGACTCCAAAACCTTTGAACTGATCGCCATTTTCTCCGATTTGCAGACGGTCTTTTGCTGAAGAAATATTCCAGTCAAAAGAAAGTCGAATTCATTCATACTCCCCTGCCTTGGCCAAAAAAAAAAACAAAATTATTTATTTATTTTTCCCGTTAATCAAAAATCTATTTAAGGACGAAAAGGGTATTTTTCACGATAGATTGGGACTTCTTAATCAACTTTGCAAGATGTGAAAATGAGCAAATATTTATCTCATTTTATTTCCCGATCACTATATAATGAAACATCGATGGCTTATCCACGCATCGAATTATTATTTTCTTGCAGCACATTTTATATTTGGAAAGATGCGAATATGAAGAATGGTATCTTACTTACAAAATCAATTTATCGAATGCTTGATTGATAAGAAATCCCAAATATATTATGTTAATTAAGAATATCTGGTCTCCTCGCAAGATAGCCTTTATGATTTTTCTTTTTGTCTCGTTTCACATGGGTCCCGCGAGATGCGTTGCATGTTTAGTATGATCTATCAAAATCACATATAGCTTTCCATATGATGATTTCTGTGGCATGCTCGCGCAAGGTACCTGTTGAGCTCACGCTAATAAACACAACAAATAAGAAAAACGGAGAATTTATATAAGGGATAATGCCATCAAAATATCCCGCCCTGATATATCCGTGATACATTTATCACAAACTAATTTACATGTCATTAAAAATGTCAAATTCGATATGTCCTGTCCTTCGTTAACTTCAGTCCCATATTTTTCATCAAACTGCTGACGTCGAAACATACGCATGTGACGAGCGACTAGCTAGCGTGGATCCAACATGAGTATTCATTATAGACAGCTTCTTTAAATGATGTAGTCGTGGGGAAGAGATCCGAAGAAAGCGAATCGAGATTGGAATTACGAAAAGTCGAATACTTTCTTCTCTGACTCCAAAATCACCAGGATCACAGGTCAGAATTAGGGATCTCGGCAGATTTCCGAAATGCAAAGGGAGTTTGTTCACGGAAGGAAGCTGCTGGCTTGCATCGAATGGACCCAACTAAACTTTTGGAAGTTCTCTCTACTCTCGCCATCTTCTTCAGCCTCGTGGAGGGTTTGAATTAGACTCACCCTCCCCCTCCCTCTTTTGTTGATTTTGTTTGAGTTTTCTTGTTGTCTTCTTTTTTTTTATCTCTCGATCTATATTTGAAAGCTCTCTTCTCCCGATCTAATTCTATATTTGAGAGTTTGAACGCTCTTGATATAGTTACAGATCTAAGAGCAATTCTCTTCCGATTTAGATTTGAAAGTTTAATAAATTTTCCGGAGATTTGATATCCCATGTTCTAATAGTGTACATGCCCTCTGCCTCCCATTTTAATGGTGATCAAGAGCTATGACGTCTCGCTACACTATGGAGATTAAGCTAGATCTGTGTTTATTTAACGTGTTTTGATTGTTTCTGTATGGAAATAGTGCAGAGAAAGTCGAACCTAGGCATACATCGCCAACTGACAACGCCAAAGTAACTGGCAAATGAATTTCCGATGTATGCTTATAACTAACGACGATACGATTTCCGGTAATCGGCCGCTCATTATTGTGCTTGACAGATCCGTTCTTGTGAAACAAGTGCGTGCTCAATCCCGTCGGTACTATGTTGTTCCTCTTTATTTTCTGGATTTAATTTTGTTTCGTGGTATTCTTGATTTTGCTCTACTTCGATTTATTTTCCCATGAAATTATACGTGCTTCTTATATATTTCTTTGGAGCAATGGATATAATTTTTTTCCTGTCCAAGCGAAAGATTCAAGTCGAAAAGAGTTTGAATTTATCCTTCCCTTATCTTGACAAAAGATACAAAGGAGCCCGTCCTTTCTCCGATTCTCTCTCTCTCTCTTCTTTTTTCCCGCCCTTTGGCAATAAAAAGTGTGCAGAAAGAACGTAATTTTCTTGATAAACGTGCGGGCAAAACCTTCCCGTCAAAACGGAGGTAGATTTGGACTTCCAAATCAAGGTCGCAACGTGCGAAGGTGAGCTAACGCTCAAAATTTTCAGTATCCTGAAAATAACTTGATATCAAGGCTCCGTTTATTTGGCGGAAAATATTCTCTTTTTGAAAAATATTTTCTCGAAAGTCATTTTTCTAGAAAATATTTTTTTGAAACATAATTTTTCGGTGATCGGCGATCAATATGAAAAAGTTTCGGAAAATATTTTTCGCCAGCGACCGGCGGCCAGCGATCGGCGACCGGCGGCGGCGGCGGGCTACTGGCGGCGGCCGGCAACCTCAGTGAAGAAGAAGAAGAAGAAGTTCCGGAAAATGATTTCCGCTTTTGAAGAAACGGAAGTCATTTTCCATAGACTTAGGCTATTTTGTGAGGGGGGAAGGAAAATATTTTCTCACAGAAAATGTTTTCCGCACCCCGAACACCGGAAAATCCGGAAAATATTTTCCGGATGAATATTTTCCGCCAAACGAACAGAGCCCAAATCTCGAAATATTCATACCATTTTACGTAAATTTATATATTTCCCCTGTTGTTGTATACCGTGGCGATAATTTCTCAATTATTTAACCGCTCCTAGGTTAAATAACAAAGGGATTTTAATGTCTTTTTTTTTTTTTTGCATATACGCAAAATCCATGCACGCATTTACTCGTGTTTATTGAGCATACCTCTTTAACACTTTTCCTTGCAAGTAAGCTAATCTTTCCACGTCATCTTACGAAAATGTGAATGTAGCCACGTCGAATGAAGGGTTACTAGAGGTTGAGATCCATTCAAAAATATTAGGAAAGACTTCCGAGGATTTAATTTACTCGCCTAATTTTTAATACCATCCCGGGCAACAATTTTCCTAAAACAATTTAATTACTGGGGACATCTTCATAATATGCAAGACTAGCAAAAACGGTACGCACTTATGCGTATGCACGGTCTGGAAAATACTATGATAAGCGAAAGGAAAAATCTTACGCGCTTATTAAGAAAAACGCGAATCGAACCCGTGGCATCGCGAAACGGCTCAAGAAATACGACTCCCTAATCATCAGATGAACCATCCTGGTGGTGGCGATATCCGGATATGTATACAAACAAGGCGGTCTGTTTTCGGGGCTGCCCAATTTCTTTTTTTCTATTTTGCTTCCAGATTATGGTCTTATTAATAAATCCCCCTATACGAGTTAATTAAAATTGTTAATCACAAATTTTCAAGAGGTTTGCTGTAATTGAAAAGGCAAGTTTTTCGAGAAAGCTATTGACTTTAAGGCTCTGTTCGTTTGCCGGAAAATATTCTCCTTTTGGAAAATATTTTTCCGGAAGTCATTTTCCTGAAAAATGTTTTCCTGGAACATAATTTTCTGGTGCTCGGCTAAAATTTGAACAATTTTTGGAAAATATTTTCTGGTTTTCGGCGACCGCCGATCCAGTGGGGTCCGGTGACCGGCGGCAGGCAGCCGGCGGCCGACGGCCTACGGCGGTGACCGGCGATCAACTTCCTCTCCCACGGAAAACATTTTCTCTCTCATAAGCAATTTTGCCTTCACTTTGGGGGAAAATGATTTCCTCTTTGCGAAAAGAGGAAATCATTTTCCTCAAAACAATGAAGGATTTGGAGGTGGGAAAGGAAAGTATTTTCTCACGGAAAACATTTTCTGCCCCCGACCACCTGAAAATGCGGAAAATATTTTCCGCAAAAATATTTTTTCGCAAACGAACGGAGCCTAAATGAAAAGTTTTATATTTGATCCAAATATGTCCAATGAGACTCAATACCGAGAGAACTTATATGAAAGTTTCCATTCACCATATCACAGAGTTCCTTCTTTGTTTCTCGTAGAGCTTTTTAAGAACCCACGCAGGTCCACAAGATAATTGTTTACTTCACATGAAAAGTTTCACAGTTTTTCCAAGCATGTCCAATGAGACTCAGTAAGCGCCGTAAGAACACCCCTTTCAACATTTTCCGACACATTTACTTTTTTTTTTCTTATGGATCGCTCGCCTCCGAATAAGAAAAAAATAGGGATAATGTCGCAAATAATCCATAAACTCTGGCTTGATGTACGATATCATCTACAGAATTTTTAATCTGCACAACATGATTCGTAAACTTTGACTCAACATGCAATATCGTTCCACGAACTTTAATTTATTCGACGTGGTCCCTAAACTATCGGTAAATATTTAATGTAGTCCTTCTGATTGTATCATTTTTAAGCAATTTATGGACTAAATCGAACATCGATTGATAATTCAAAGATCATACCAAATAAATCAAAAGTTCGAAGACGATATTTTACGTTAGGCTCCGTTCGTTTGGCGGAAAATATTCTTCCAGAAAATATTTTCCGGATTTTCCGGTGTTCGGGGGGGCGGAAAACGTTTTCCGTGGAAAAATATTTTCCTTCCCCCTCTCACAAAATAGCCTAGATCTATCGAAAATGACTTCCGTTTCTTCAAAAGTAGAAATCATTTTCCGGAGCTTTTTTTTCTTCTTCTTCACTAAGGTCGCCAGCCGCCGCCGCCGGTCGCGAAAAATATTTTTCGAAACTTTTTCATATTGATCGTCGAATACCGAAAAATAATATTCCGAGAAAATATTTTTCAGGAAAAACGGAGCCTAAGTTAGAGTTCTCGGACCACGTTGCGCAAATCAAGATTCCAAGAACGCCATTGCGCGTTGAATTGAAGTTGATCCGCCCCCCATCCGCTGTCAAAATTTTTCCCAAAGACGAGAAAACCGAGCCACTACTGACCAGTCAACTCTCGTCGGAAAGGGACAGACAGAGGAGAGGGAGGGGGCAGAGCATCCGAGGGAAGGCTCCCTCTCTCTCTCTCTCTCTGTGACCCTCCGGACAGGAAGCCACGTGGCACGTCACGAACACATCCCGATTCCCCTCTCCTTATTTTTTCCCCCTTTCTTCCCTCCAAAATTGATTAAATTAAATTAAATCAAAATCAAGTTTTTGCTTCTGCATAATCGGCGGTGGCCCCACGCACGAAATCCCCTCCCCCCCCAAAAAGTACTTGCAAAGTCGCAAAAGAAAAAAGGCGTACCATCCCCGAGTACCTTCGCGCTCCAGATATTTTATCGCTAAAGTCTTTTACGAATAATAAAAAATCCCTAAATCCGAATATTCGATTAATTATTTCCCCCGAACATTAAAAAATTAATCCCCTTAAAACCCCCCCCCAAAAAAAACGAAAATATTAAAAGTTAATTTCCGGGGACCGTTACTTGTACAAACTTCACCGGCTTCCACCTAATTTCTTCCGTTGAAATCCCGCGGCCGGATCGGGACTCCTGCCTCCCAGTTGCGCCCTCTCTTTCTTCAAGTTCCGTTATCCTTTTCTTTATTTTATATTTTACTTATTTTATATTTCCTTTGTTATTTATTTATATTTGTTTTTATATATATATATTTTACGATGGAACCCGAAGACCTAGACAGGAGCGAAGAAGGGGAAGGAAAAGGAGGCAACTTTAGGGGGGCCAAATTGCGTTCTCCTTTTGAGATTTCTTCATATAAGCTTCCGAAAGGAGCAAAGTCGGGAAGGAAAGCCTGGCTTTTTCGTTTGTGCGCTCTGCCTTTTCGAGCGCCTTCCCCCCCCCCTACGTGTCTCTGCTGCTGCGGCTGCTCCTCTTCGTCCTCCTCCTCCGAGCCCCTCAGAAAATCTCTCTGCTTTTCTCTGTTTCGCTCTGTTTCTCTCGAGCGTTTCCCCGTTCCCATGGAAGCTTGAACAGGGGACGGAGGGAACCCAGAGCTTAGCTGGCGAGAGCGAGAGAGAGAGAGAGAAAGAGAGAGAGAGACGAGGAAGACATAAAACGTTGTTCGGGCGTTTCGACGGCGCATTTTCTGTGGGCTTCTTTGCGCCTTCGTATGAGCGCGGAGAGGGAATAAGACGGCTTCCGGAGACGCGGAGACAGAGAGAGACAGAGCGGTTGCTTGATGGGTTGGGAGGAGGGGCCACGGAGATGCAATGGTGGCGGGCTCCTGAGGCGGCTCCTGTTGCTCTCGCTGCTGGCGGCGGCGGCGGCGATGGCGGCGCCGCAGGACGCGGGGCAGGGGGGCGCGGCGCCGCGGCGGGGCCGGAACGCCTACGCGACGATGATGTACATGGGGACGCCGAGGGACTACGAGTTCTACGTGGCGACGCGGGTCCTCGTCAGATCGCTCGCGAGGCTCGGCGTCGACGCCGATCTGGTCGTCATTGCCTCCAACGACGTGCCCCTCCGCTGGGTCCGAGCTCTGTAAGTCTGTCCTAACCATATTTCAGCAGACAATAATTACTGCCCTTCTTTTTAACATATCTGCGTCGAGTTCATGTAAGAATCGTAATAAAAAAAAAGCAGCGATTTTTAACCGGTCCGAAATATCTCCACTTCACCCAGTCCACATTCGGTTCGCTGAATCGAGCCGATGAACGAAAATATCGTTCTAGAAACTAAAACGAAAGCTGGATATTTTCATGGAAAGCGCGTTAACTTCTCTTCATTTTCTCTACTTTTCTTTTGTTTTGGCTTTTGCGGATATTCTTGCATAGTTCTTTCGTTTTCGTCTGCATACATGTGGGTACTAAACATGAGCCCCAAGTGGACCAATTTGGACACCTCTGGCAATGATCCCCTGCTCCCGAGTGCGCCGTGAGCGTGGACTCCCGCGTCTTCCTTGCCGTTGGGTTAGCGCCCACTTGCGTATTGTGTCCCACGGTGGTGGATCTGGGGTGATCGTTCGGGGTGCCTTCCGGCGATTCCTTTGTGGAGTTGAGAATATGCTTTTGCGTTTTCAGTAAAAAGAACCGGCTTTTCCTTTTTTTAAAACAGTGTGGGGTGCTTACTGTTACTGTCACTTCATTACTTGGCGTGAATCAACGAGGTCTCTTAGATGAGAAAATACATTGCAGGTGGCTTTGTCCTGTCCGAAATTCTAGTTTCTTCTCCGAGTTGGAGGGGGGCATGAGGGGAAAGAACCAACCTTTAGGCAACCATCGATGCACTTCTTTCGTATCTGTCGTTCTTCTTGCGTTGGACTCTGTCCTCGGGGCTCGTGACGAAAGTCGCGTCTTTCAGGCATTCAAGTTTTCGAAAAAGAAAAGAAAATGACCGACCTTCGTGATTCATGACGAGTCTATGTTGAATTTGGCTGGCAATCGATTTTGTATTGATTTGGGGTCGGCCAATGAGCTCGTTCCCGCATGAATTGCATCGCAGAAACGCGGCTCAAAAAGTTATCTTTTTGTTGTCTTTTTTTTTGGTAAGGAGTTATCTTTTTGTTGTCAGTCCCTCTTGTTTCTTACCAATTGATCTGTTCTTGTTTTTCGGTTTTTTGGGGGGCCAGCAAATGATCTGTTCATATGTTATAATAAAAAAAGATTGGGTTTTTGGTGGAGGGAGGGAGACATACAGGATAAGACCCATTTTTGTCTTGTTCATGCTGAAGTTTGGCGGTGTAGGTGGGAATGAAATTCTAATCTGATGGATTCGCAAAACGTAAGTGGGCGACTAGGCCCACGAAGATGATGACTCCAAAAGATCATTTTATATGCTCAGTGAAGGTGGTCAATTTGACAATATCCTTTATTTTCAAACGAATGCGAAAGCTGCATCCTTTGAAATTGTCAGTCGCATCTCTTAGAGTAGGCACGTCGCGTGTCTGATGTTTTGTTTGTTTGAGAAGGAGAGAGAGAGAGATGGAGTTTGTTTCGGGAAGCGATACTTGCTTAGGCTCGAACTCCATCCGTGGTTTTAGATCAGATCAATCTCTTGCAGAGCATGTGGTTTTGGAAGTGTGATGAGGTCATTCGCACAGAGCATGTGGTTGGTTTTTCATAATCGAATGACTTTCCACCGATCCACGCCGGCCTCCCCGCAATTCACCAGGAGGTCAACGCTGGACAGAGCACATGCAAGCTGGCAAGTACCAACCCAACCCACACGCACCACCGTTCTATTGGCGGAATTAACTCCTCTTTTTTCTCTGGCAACTTGGGACTTTTCCCAACATTTGTTGACGATCCGCCTGTGCAATTCGGGCACGTCAGATGTAGATAGTGGGCATAGGGAGACTAGTACAGATTTCTGAGAAGAATCGCCGGCAAACAGCTAATTATGTTTCTGGAGTTGATTAGTCTTGAGAGGGCTCATGTGGAGCAGGCTGATATTGCGCAACTCTTTGACTTTCAAGCTTAATGCTGGTGCTCTATGGATCATTCAACGTCCGTTGGTTTCAGTAAATTATGGTATTTAAGTGTTGCATTAGAGGACGTCCTTTGCTCCTTTTGTCGACTTTGAGGATTTAAGTAGACCCTACTTCAGGATCTTCGAATCTCATTTATAGGCCACGGCTTCTGCTTTTGAGTGGATGAAGCATGTTAGTTAAGGAATAAAATGGGAGAGTAATGAGAAGTGCATGCTGTTTGAAGAGCTAATAAAGGTAGAATCTGGGGAAAGATTCCTACTCGCGTATGCTTTGGGCTTTGCTGAAGTCAACTGTGATTTCTTTGATATCAAAATGACGGTGAAGGCCGTCATTTGTGTAAATTAAGATAGTTAGTTGCATGTAAACATCTAAATAGATGTAAAATCTGAAGGCACAGTCAAATGCGCAAAACATTCTGCATGGGTTCTGAGAAAAAAACTCCAACAGAAATTAACTTATGGATGCAAGTGCTGCTCGAGGCTCTTATTTTAAATTTAGGTGATTGAACGGATGCGAAGCAATTACTTTGTCTTCATAAGCGCATTAAATTGAAGTTATCTGCCAAACGTCTGATGCTGCATGGCATTTTCTGGGGCAATAGGAGGGTGCATGTGGCGTCCTCCTCTGTGAATGGAGATGGACATGTCAAGGTTCATCTTGGTTGCACCAAAATTTACATGGGTTTGTACCGGTACTGCTTAGGATAGTGGCTTATAAGTACATGCCAAGTGTTGAACTTCATATGTTCTGAGTAAGGAGGCGAAGCTTGTGTCTTGCAATGTTCCCTTCCCATTTTGGCCTCGTGTTTTTTTGGCAATGTCGCATTTAGGATTGAAAGTGACTAAACTAGAAGTAATTGTGCGTGTTTCTATAATCTAGGGAACAGGAAGATGGTGCAAAGGTGGTAAGAGTGGATAACCTCAATAATCCGTACAAGAATCAGCCTCATTTCGATCGCAGATTCAAGTTGTCCCTGAACAAGCTCTACGTGTGGAGCTTGGTAGACTACGAGAGGGTTGTCATGCTCGATGCAGACAACCTCTTCCTTCGAAAAACTGACGAATTATTCCAATGTGGCCAGTTCTGTGCTGTGTTCATCAATCCTTGCATCTTCCACACAGGCCTCTTCGTGTTGCAGGTAGAATTTCGCTCTCGCCCTTCATCCAATTTAGAAATTCGTGTGGCTATCGAAACATATAAGAAAAAAGTTAGGGAAATGATTACCTGCTCATGTCAATATCATTATGAACTTTTTCTTCTAATTTTTACTTTGCAAAATCCTGCATGTAACATTTTTCTAATAGTCCTTATGAATGTGTCTCTGCAGCCGTCAGCTGGGGTGTTCAAGGACATGCTTCATCAGTTGGAAGTTGGTAAAGAGAATCGAGATGGTGCAGACCAGGGTTTCATCAGTGGTTACTTCCCTGATTTGCTCGATCGGCCCATGTTTCATCCGCCTGTGAACGGCACTAAGCTCGACGGAAATTATAGACTTCCATTGGGTTACCAAATGGATGCTTCCTACTACTGTAAGTTGCAGGAAAATAGTCTTTTAGCACAGCCCGTGGAGCACATTAATTTATTGGCCTTAATTGCTCTTATCCTTTTGTTTTCAGATCTTAGACTTCGGTGGAACATCCCCTGCGGTCCAAACAGTGTGATCACTTTCCCAGGCGCGCCGTGGTTGAAGCCATGGTACTGGTGGTCGTGGCCTGTCCTTCCTTTAGGAATATCTTGGCATGAGCAGCGGCGTCGTACTCTTGGGTAAGATCAGGAGAATGAGGAACTTCCTTTCAATGATCTGTTGCACTTCTGTGAACGTCAATACATACTAGCAAAAGAATTAAGACCACCGTCCTAAAATTCTGGTCCATGTTATTCTGTTGATTTCAACATGATATCGTTTCCTTTTCTTGAAATTTGGAACGACAGGAGAACAGAACAACTCAATTCTCTTTCAACGTAGCACATTGAACCAATCTGTCATAAATTGACAAGTTGGTACTGCGATATCGTGATTTTGCAGAAGCTGATCCACCCATTTGTTCCTATGTGCAGCTACAGTGCAGAAATGCCGTTCGCGCTGATCCAAACTGTCTTTTACCTAGCCATGATCACAATGACGCGTTTGGCACGGCCAAACTTCTCCAAGCTATGCTACAGGCGGACCGACAGGAGCACCTCCTTAATCCAGACAGCCCTCAAATTGGTAGCCATTTGGTCAATCCTTGCTGGCTACACCGTCCCGTTCTTCCTCATCCCTCACACGATTCATCCCTTGCTGGGTTGGAGCCTCTATTTGCTTGGGTCCTTCGCTCTCTTGTCCATCACCATCAATGCCTTTTTGCTTCCTGCACTCACGATTTTGGTCCCATGGTTCGGGATTATCGGGACCCTCTTGGCCATGGCATTTCCTTGGTATCCGGACGGTGTTGTGAGGGCCCTCGCCGTGTTTGCCTACGCATTCTGCTGCGCGCCTCTGGTGTGGATATCCTTCGTGAAGGTCATGACGTGCCTTCAGGTATCGCTCGAGAGAGAGGGGTTCCTCCCGAGATTGGGCGAACCATCCCCAGCCCCGGGGTTCAACAAACTGTACTGAAGGCGCACGTTCTGGACAAACACCTGATGTTTATATAGGATTGCATCCAAAAGGGAATTCCGCGAGGAAAGAGCACGGGTTTGGAAGCCGCCAGTCGGAGTGGAGATCAATGGGGGGAAGTTTGAAACTTTTTGCACTCCTGCATTCTGTACCATAATTTTTTTCAAGATTTATTGAAACAGGGAAGATTGCTTCATTTCTGTTGAATTTTTTTTTTTTTTGGTCGAACATTTCTGTTGAGGTTACTGCATTATTTTTCTTCGGCGAGCTGTTCCTATGGGTATTTATTATTGGAAATGACCATTCATTCTTGGAACTGTTCCTATGGGCATTAGTGAGAACAGGGACACAATACATGGAAGATTGAACTTGAAATGACCATCTATTCTTTCAAACTTTTAACCAATGTTACTCCCGGAGTGTGCTTTTTAGCCAAATATTTTGCTGCCGTCGCCAGACACTCACTGTTCATATATGTTCCAGCAAATGGCTGGAGATACTGACATTGCATTCAAGCTAAACAACTATACGAAAATCAATTGGTGAGTCCATTTAACTCGGTTCGACCGACCCCATTGGAATCTACCTATGAGGGAGAACATGTACTGCAGGCTTATCAGGATTGATCGCTGAAATAGAAGACAGAACTTTTGGTGAGTCGGACATGGGGTCGAAACAACACCCTGTTTCGCACACAAAACTTTCCTCGGATCCAACCTTAAAACTAGCAATCCTTGATCCAACACGAGGATTTTCTAGCGTGTCTCAATCCGACATGAACATCAGGAACAGAGGAGACCATGTGAATTTTCATTCCTTGCAGCTCCCAAGTGATAAAATTTTAGCACACCAAGACAGTATAAAGGAGTACGATCCCAAGGATTCATCTTTCGCTACACCACTTTTATTTGCAGTGTTTTAATGCTCCATGCTTGGACCTAAGCAGGTCCTCAAAAGCTTCATTTCCAAAGATTTCTTCTTTGACTTTTGGGGATGTAAAATCTAAATGGGATATTTCCCTTTTTTATGGGGCCGCCGAGACATTAAAACAAAGTAAGTATGGTACAGGTCAGCCTCTAGTAGAGTTGGCCTGTAGCAGGTTTGTGTTCCATTTAACATCAGATAGCAATAGCCGTTGTCGATAAGAGCGATCAATTTTGCGATGAGCCGTTTTCTACCGTGGAACTGAGGACCGGTCCACTTGGTCCCGGAACTGGACCTATCGGACCGACCGGTCCGGTTCCCGGGCAAGCCAAAGGAACCGGTGGAAATTTTCCGAAAATCGGGAGGTGAATAAGGGACGCACATTTGATTATATGATCGGAGAGATTCGTGCCCAATTCTCGGGGACAAATCCGAGCCGAAAGTCAGGGATTGTAGATCACCAATCGAATTCTCTGAATAAAAAAATCCCAACAATCACGAATTCAAATTTTTCGCAACTTCGAATGATGCGTGGGAGAGATGGAAACTTCCAGATTTCTCCTTTCAAGTTGTCGGAGATCAAAAAGGAGGTTCCTTTTCTCTGAACTCCAGGGGTGGAAAAAAAGGAACAGCGACATCTTGATATCCATCTCGATCTGAAAGGATCCATTTTGATAATTCCCCTGAGCTGAATTCCAAGAATTACAGCTACTCTCGGTCTCCAGTAACCATTGAAAGAGCACCAATCTTTGCTCTCTTGCAGATTCATGGAGTGAGAAAGGGCACACTGATGGTGCAGATCCAAGCGAGACCCCACGCTGGGTTCTTCGTCCCGTTTGCCCTGCGTCGATCCCTCTCGTCGCTTCCTCCGCATCCAGCCGCCTGACCCACGGTACCGTTTCCGAGCTTGCTCGCTATGTTGTTCGAGCTTCAGTACCTGTACTTCACTGGATGCTGATTTGAGTTTCTGTGTATCTTACCTGCTTGTTGAAATGTCTCCGTGAAAAAAAGGGGGCTCTTTTTTTTTTTTTTTTTTTGCTCTAGTGGTTCAAGCACGACCGATACGTTTGGATGGAGTGGTAGTTGTAGTAGTTGCCAATTTCTTGGGAGTGGTGAGAGAGTGTTCTTAGTTTATGGCACAAACTCAATACAATTTAGGACATCGGCATACGTTGATAGCATCTGGACACAGCCACTACGGTTTCATCGACGAGATGAAAGTTTGTTACTACCTTTTGGCTTGACGAATTCCATTCACAAGACAATGTTCTGGTTACCTTTTCTTTTCAATGTTACTGAAGCCACTTTTCTGTAATTTTAACTTCTCTTATCATAAAAGAAAAATGCATTCGAATTCCTAGTTCTGCATTAGGCATTATCTGCTTGCAAATTATGCTCTGATCACAGTGGATCCAATCCTATTTTCGAAATCGTTGTTGTTTTTGTTCTGTTTAGCTGTCTTTTCTTGTATGCTTTTTACTCGAAGGATGAAAAATGAAATCTTAGGACTTCTTCTTTTTCTTTGTCTTTTCCCATCATAGCAGGTTCACTCAGTGTGGCATTGACCGGCTTTCTTGTTCTATCTGTCGATTACAAGGTTAGATATTTTACCTGACTATCACTGCTCCTTCTTAAGGAAATAAGGGAAGTTACTAGTAATTGAGATTTGAATGCAATATATACACCGCATGTCAATTGTAGAATGAAAGTTGTAATCTGCCAATTATTTTTCTTCCTCATCCTAAATGCCAATGACAAACAATTTAACCTTATCTGGCAGCTACTATATGGAAACTAGCTAGGCACCAGCACAGAGGTATTGCTTCGGCCAATACTATCTCGATTTGTCAGATCCTATTTATTGCCCGCTTTCAGATTCATACATTAAACTCTCAACTCTTCCCCCAGTTACCACATTATCAACAAGCAAACACATATTCCGACCAAAAAGAAAAAACAAGCAAACGCATTCAAAACTCAAAGATGCTCACGATCTCAGACGAGAAACTCTTCCGCAATTGCCTCCTCACTCTCTACCTCATTGCACCACCCACCTTCATCTCCCTACGTTACATCCAAGCCCCTTATGGCAAGCACCACCGCTCGGGGTGGGGCCCCACCATCTCCCCGGCCCTTGCTTGGTTCCTCATGGAAAGCCCCACTCTTTGGCTCACGCTGTTGATATTCCCATTTGGCAGAAACTCCTCCAACCCCAGATCCCTCATTCTCATCTCCCCTTTCCTCTTTCACTACTTCCACCGAACTATCATATATCCGCTACGTATCCGATCAAGCAGTGGACAGAAAAGTACTCAACCGAATGCCGCAAATTGTTTTCCAGTCGCTGTGGCCCTCATGGCATTTGGGTTCAATCTCTTGAATGCTTACGTTCAAGCCAGGTGGGTGTCTAATTACCAGAGTGATGGTGCTGCCGGTGGGTGGTGGTATTGGGGGAGATTTTTGGTGGGGCTGGTGATATTTGTGAGTGGGATGTGGATGAACGTGTGGTCGGACATGGTGCTGGTGGGGTTAAAGAGGGAAGGGAAAGGGTATAGAGTGCCAAGAGGAGGGTTGTTCGAGTTTGTGAGCTGTCCCAATTATTTGGGAGAGATTGTGGAGTGGCTGGGATGGGCTGTGATGACATGGTCTTGGGGCGGGTTCGGGTTCTTCCTCTACACGTGCGCCAACTTGGTGCCTCGGGCTCGTGGAAACCACAGGTGGTATTTGGATAAGTTTGGGGAGGAGTACCCAAAGAGTAGGAAAGCTGTCATTCCATTCTTGTATTGATCATTCACGAGGATGCTTGCAAACAGGGGAATGAAAGATATGGATCAAACTGGGAGTGATTTGTACCCAGCGTTTCTTCTTGTTAGAGCTTTTCCAAGAATGATTTGTAATCCCCCTAAATAAGGGAGTTGATATTGATCAGTGGATATTGCTTACTGTGTTGTGCAATTCTGAAGTATGAACACCATTGGCACCCTGATTTTATGTAAGAGTTGAATCTGGTCATTATTACACCCGATTTTGTTACATGCCATTGTTTTAGTTCTTGGCAAAAGCCAAAAGAAATAATTGCCATGAAATCCAATGCCAAGGACTAGAAGATGGATAACTGCCGTTTCCCTTTCTTTCTGTTTTTGGGTGTTGACGGGTCGACGATTTTTTTTTTCTTTTTCCACTCACCTGAGACTCAAATTCGAATCGTTCACCTGACTCTTGTGATAGAAATGGATACGGGAATCAGCATGTTAAGTTAAAAAAAAAAAAGTAACTTTCTCAGTCTTTTAGCAAAGATGACGTTCGACTTTTTTTTCTCTTCATTCTTCACATCTAGAGGAAACTCATGTGAAAATTTATTCACAGTATCGTCCTAAACGTGAGAAACAGACTGTAGTCAGGGGAGATGAAAACACACGCACGCGCAATATAGAAAGGATAGTGGAGTATCCATTACTAATGATGAATATTTTGTCATATTTGCACAACATTGTCAACTAGTCGGTAAAATGATCAGAGTGTTCCATAAAGATTCGTCAATTCAAAAATGCTGTGTTCCGCCACGAGTTCCTTAAATCAATCTTTTACATTGGTTTAACAAAATGCCAGAAATGAATTCAAAATACTATCTCGTTGTGAATCAAAAAGAAAAGAAAGAGTCTTTTTATCATATGTCATAACTTGTACGGCACTTATCTAAGCGCTAATATAAATGGACAAATCGCTATACAAGAGGAGCATCATTTCACTCTGCATATGCAAGCTGCGTATACCAAAAGCAAATCTCTTTTCTCCCTTACTTTAATTCGATAAATCACGTAGCGTACCTTAATGCATCTTTGCTAATTTAGTGTAAATCTCCTCTTCTTTTGACAGAAACTTACATGGACATTGAAATTATCCATAGGAAAGGAAGAAATCTTCATAATTTCACTCCAGTTAATTATACTTTGTGCTTTGTGGGGGGGTCTAAAAACTTCACTCCTAATTTGGTAAAACTTCATCCTTCATAGGCTCTCCTCACTCCTCAGTGGTCAGAATTCTAACACGCACGCAGACGGACAAGAGGCCGAGCTCCGAGGTCTCTCTGTCCAATGGCGTTCCCCTTATCGCCTTCCGCTCCCCTCCGCCTAAAACCCTTCTCCACCATCCGCCTCCTCTCCCTCTGCTCCAGTTCCTTCTCAAAGTCCCGGCCTTTCCCTCTCCCCGCCGCCGCCGCCGCCCCCGCATCCCGCCGCCCCTTCCCTCCCTCCGCCGCCCCGCGCCGGGTATGCTTCTGCACCGCGATCGCCGCCGCTCTCCGGTCCGGCGAGGCGGTCGAGGCCAGGAAACCGGAGCCCGCGGATCCTCCGAGGGGCGAGTTTGGCGGTAGAGTCGGCGAGTTCAGGAAAAGGTTGAGGATTTCGGAGATTAAGGGCGGCGCCGACGAAGGGTTGGGCCTAGTCGGGCAGACGCTGACGGTCATGGGCTGGGTTCGGACCCTTCGTGCTCAGAGTAGCGTCACGTTCATCGAGGTAAGGAATGATTCCGTCGGTGAACTTTTGGTTCGTTTCATTGCTTGTTTGTTTTGTGGGAAATGGGAATGTTGAGTTCCATGGAGTAGGCTATCATTGGTGAATTGAAGCTTTAGTTATTATTTTTTCTTATAGCTAAGCTGGTAAAGCACAGCATTTGCAGGATCACTTCAGAAGGAAACAAAGGGAGTTTAGTATCTTGGATTCTATTAAAAAATTTATTTTTTAAGCTAATATATGATAACATCATAATGCTTGAATCCGTTCGTGCCGCGGATGCTTTGTATGGGTTAAGTGCTCAGTGTAATTTTGATGGTGAACTGGTTTTCTCTTCCATTTCTGATGTAGGTTAACGATGGTTCCTGCCTCTCGAATATGCAATGTGTTGTGGATTCGGATGCTGAAGGTTATGATCAGGTAGCCCCACAAGCAATAAAATTTTTGGTTTACATACATTGTGCTAGCTTCATGAGATCGGGAAACTCTCATGCTTCATTTTATCGTGCAGCTATTTTCATGATTATGCTGCATATATTTTTTTTAAAGGAAAAGGTTTCACATGAGACTAGGGCGATATATGCACTCCTTTAAAGGCATCTCAGAGGTGTGTTTGGTTAATTTCTGGGGTAAAATCATAGGTAGAATCTAGCTTGGTGTCAACCGGTGCATCAATATGGATACAAGGGATCCTTGTCGCCAGCCAAGGATCAAAGCAGAAGGTGGAATTGAAGGTCAAAAAAATTATGTTGGTATGGAGCTATCAGAATTCTTTAATATGTTATATGTAAATTGATCCAATTTCATCACTTCTGCTCAATTTTTTAGCTAAATCAGCGACACTGTTGTGCTCATAGTTTTCTTGACAGGTTGGCAAGAGCGATCCTTCCTATCCCATTCAAAAGAAAAGGGTTAGCAGGGAGTTTCTAAGAACAAAGGCTCATCTTCGACCCAGAACAAACACATTTGGTGCGGTAAGAATCTGCTTCTTGTGATTAATAATGCATTATAGCTCCAAGCTTACTGCTCGATGTAATAGCATGTAGAAAATTGGCAGATGCTGTAATGTCCTCCTATCATTTGTATTCCCTCTTCGGTTCACTTTTTTATCATTATCTGCCCCGTGAGTTCCTCTTGGCAATTTCCATACAGTTTTTAATATGGGTTACTTTGGATCTCTTTCTGCTGCTTTTTTATTCAGCCTTGAATTTATAAAAATGTACTTTGGATTTGATTGGGCTGAAAGCACCATTCTCTGTGGTATTATGATTGTTTGAATTTGTATCAATGGTAGATTTAGTACCCATTTTTGTAGAATTCTATTGATACTTTTGATATTCGAGAATTATTGGGATGGGACAAAACTTTAAAGTTAGGAGCTATAGAAGCAATGCACCCCTCACTTCCTTCTGGGAAGTCGACTGCACCTCCTGGTTTTTAAAGTTTGCTAGATGTTCCGTTGGAATTTGTGCAGCTTTTTTAACACAGAAGCAGTGTCGAAAAGCACATCAAACATGTTATTGCAACTACTTTTCATTCGACTTCTCGTTATAAATTAGTTTCTTGTGCCGCACAGTATCCTTAAAACAAAGATAGTTGGTTGTACTTTTTGTGAGATCTCGTCCAAAACATTTGGAGAAAAGAGTGATTTATTCAAGAATGTTCTAAGAACAAACTTTAATCCCATTGGGATATGCTTGTTTTAGCCACACGTTTAGGATTATGTCGATGTTGTTCCTTGATTTCCAGTTCAAGATGAGAATGTTCAACTCCATTGATGATGTCAAATATAATAATTCCAGTATCGTGATCAAGTTCCTTTTTTAAAATAGATACTTTATATAGGATGTGCTAGTTGACTTAGACAAACTATGAACTAATTTCTTTAATTCTTAGATATTGATGTTTCACTTTTGCAAGAAGCAAGCTTTTATTTTTCTTGTCTACTCTTATTGAATATCTTGGTTTCAATCGTACTTGATGGCGTTGATATAGTGAGATCTTGCAATTATTCAATTTCATGCTCTTACATGCATCATTTGACTGGAATTTATGATGTTGCAAATATTTTAAAGCATCTATTTTCTTCTTCTTCAACTCTCTCCGAGTCTAGGTTGCCAGAGTCAGGAATGCTTTGGCCTATGCTACGCATAAATTTTTTCAAGAAAATGGATTTGTTTGGGTGTCAAGTCCCATTATCACGGCTTCTGACTGTGAAGGAGCAGGAGAACAGTTTTGTGTCACTACTTTGGTATGTATCCTTCTTTAATATTTCGCATATTACAAAAATATGTTCTGCAGTTTATAATGTTATTGTCTATCGCATCCACAGATTCCAAGTTCAGGAGAAACCACCGCTTCTCCCATCAATGTCATTCCAAAGACTGAAAATGGTTTAATAGATTGGTCACAAGTGAGTTGACTTGCTATTTGGAGATAACATTTTGAAAGGGCTAATCAATGCCCCAGTCTGTGGCACACGTGTTTGTTGTCTCTGTATTTGCTAAGTGCTTTCTTTTTTAGCTTGATTCTTTCTTTTAATTTCCTCGTGCAACATGTCAGGATTTTTTTGGGAAGCCAGCATTCTTGACTGTCTCTGGCCAACTTAATGCCGAAACATATGCTACTGCTCTCTCCGATGTATGTTTTCATCCTCTCCTCCCTTTCAGCATTAAATTTGCGGAAGTAACAGCATGTGTTCATTATATTTGTAGGTGTATACATTTGGACCCACTTTTCGAGCTGAAAATTCTAACACGGCAAGGCATTTGGCTGAATTTTGGGTGAGAAGTGTCTGTTTTCGCTTTCCATTTATTATTGGAAACAACTCTTTAAGATCATCTTTATTAATAGCTTTGAAATTTGTGTCTGTCCTGTAGATGATTGAACCTGAACTTGCCTTTGCTGATCTGGATGATGACATGGCCTGTGCAACAGCCTATCTCCAGTATGTAGTATGTTACCTTTTCACTTGCCTTTCCTAGTGGGAGCTCATCTATATGAAGATTTTGTTTCTGGATATTCCTCTAACGAATGCTTTTATCTGTTAAAGGTGAGGCATGTACTTGAAAATTGCCAGGAAGATATGGAATTCTTTAATACCTGGATCGAGAAAGGAATAATCGACCGACTGATGGTATGAGTTATTATTGATGAAGACATATTGTTTTTCGTGTAGATTTGATGCATTTGATGGTGAAGTGTTTGGGACTAAGGTGTATGGTCTGATGTGTAGGAGATCAATTCTTTGCTTTGCAGGATGTAGTTAATAAAAACTTTGTGCAATTGACTTATACTGATGCTATTGAATTACTTGTCAAATCCAAGAAGAAGTTTGAATTCCCGGTAATTCTCTTTCTTATGCTAAATCAGAGCATATTTTCCATTGTTTAGCTTAACTGTATCTAAAGAGTTTCAAAAAGTATCTTCCCTAGTTAGAAAAGCTTAGCATCATGGAACTCTTTTTTCTTTTAAAACTTTTTTAAACTGAAACACTGCAGAATGATCTTTTCTTGTTATAGAGTGGTTTCACTTCGCTGTTTTATAGGTGAAATGGGGATGCGATTTGCAAAGCGAGCATGAGCGTTATATCACGGAACAGGTCTTTCATGGATGCCCAGTAATCATCAGAGATTATCCGAAGGCATGATCCATATTCCCCCTGCATTCTTTCTCTTAAGCATACCCCTGCCCCGCCGCCCCCGCACCTCCCCACCCAAAAAAAAAGATCACTTTTCATCCTGCATAATTTCTGTGCATTGTGTTTGCCTATGAAATGAGCATTAATGCACTGAAGTTTCTTTATACTTGATGATTTAGGATATTAAAGCATTTTATATGCGGCAAAATGACGATGGAAGGACAGTTGCTGCTATGGATATGTTGGTTCCTCAGGTAAACTCAACTACTTCCTTTTCTCTTCTATCATATGCCCTTCCTGATTTAAGTCTGCTGGGGGACCAGTTTTAACAGGCATGGGGTGATGAGCATGGCTGATTAATCCACGCGATGAAAATGGAGCCATTAATGGGTTGGCCCACAGAAAATTGAGATAAAAAGAAAAAAAGGAGAAAAAGAACCGAGGCCAAGGGTTCCTCGGTTGCTTAGAACGACCCTTTCCTTGGCCTCAGTCCTTAGGCCCAGGTCTGAGTCTGACCATTAGATTCCCCACCTTTACGTATTTGAAGGGAGAAAAGTGAAAATAAGTTAGTTTCTCTCTGTAAAATAGAACCATCAGTTATAAAGTTCTGTAAAATTCGGATATTCAGGAAAAGTGACTTGTACCACCTTGCCCAAGGATCAATAGGTTATTCGTGTTCCTGCAATTCTAGCACATCTCTTGTTTCCTAGTTTAAGTGACTCTTGGATGTGTACTGTAACTTGGATGACCAATCAGCATTTCCATTGGAGAGAGCACACATGAATAAATTTTAGATAATTTCTGTCCACATATCACTAAGTCTTAGCCAAGTTGAGGTAAAATCAGCATAAACCGATATGATTACTGGAATATATATGAAACAAATGCCAACAATGGGTCATTCTACAGCCAAATTTTTTCCAAGCCATAACTCTTCACTGATGGGGGTGGGTATAAAGTTGTTTCTGAGCTTTCATGTCTAGTCTAGCTTTTCCTCTTTGTGGTCTCATTAAATGCCGACTCTTTTGCAGATTGGTGAGCTTGTTGGAGGAAGCCAAAGAGAAGAAAGGCTCGAGTATCTGGAAGCTCGTCTAGATGACTTGAAGCTGAATAAAGACAGCTACTGGTGGTATCTTGATTTGCGCCGCTATGGTTCAGGTGAGTGAGTTTCTGTTTAATCATATATTCCGATGTTGAAAGCAGGCAATTTTAATCAACCATGATTGAAAACTGTGGCTTTTCATCCTCATGTGGCAGTTCCTCATGCGGGATTTGGGTTGGGCTTCGAGAGGCTTGTGCAGTTTGCCACCGGCATAGAGAACATAAGAGATGCGATACCTTTTCCTCGGACGCCTGGTTCATCCGAGTTCTAGCAGGATTATTCTTTTCTCGTGTTGTTACCAAGTTGGAGCTCAAGTTTCTCTGTTTTGGCTTCTAAACTAGAGAAGTCTTTTTGAAGTTTAAACTTGAAAGTCGTTGTATATATTAAGTGGCCTACCGATGCCATGTTCATTGCATTTGCAATTGCAATTTGGCCCTAGGCTCAGTAAGGGTGAGGATCTCTGTAGAGGAAGTGCCCTCAGGAACGTGAATTATCTTTTGCGTCTGACCATTATAATCCATTCCGTTGAATTTAGGCCAAAAAGAAAAGGCTAGCCTCGTTTCCTCTTAAACGCCTGCTTGGTGATTAGTCGTCGGCAGACATCATTGAGCTGATCCTCATAAGCAGGCTTGTGAAATTGTTGTCAAGCGTGCAGCGAGTATTAAGTTAGCACACACCATTTGCCAAGGCCCAATTCCCTAAAAAACCCCCAACTTTACCCTTTATCTCAATTATATCCCAAATTTTTTTGTCTAAAAAAAAACCTCAAACTTTTACTTTTATCTCAAATCTACCCCGTTTATTATTTATCCAATTTTTTAATATTATTTCGATTTTTTTTTCTTTTTTCTTTTCTTTTCTTTTTTTTTGTTTCATCTTCAACCTCCGGCCGATCGCCGGTCCGGCGACCGGCCAGAGGCGGGGGCCGGTGAGGTCGGCCTCGCCGGCTGTTGGGCGAGGCCGAGCCTTGCCAGATCTGGCGAGGCTCGGCCCCGCTAGCAGCTGGCAAGGTCGGCCTCGTCGTTGCAGGGCGAGGCTGACCTCGCCCGCCCCGCCCGCTGTCGGCGGGGCCGAGCCTCGCCAGCGGCCGGCGGGGCCGACCTCGCCAGCGGCCGGCGGGGCCGACCTCGCCAGCGGCCGGCGGGGCCGACCTCGCCAGCGGCCGGCGGGGCCGACCTCGCCGGCCCCCGCCTCTGGCCGGTCGCCGGACCGGCGACCGGCCGGAGGTTGAAGGTGAAAAAAAAAGAAAAGAAAAGAAAAAAGAAAAAAATTCGAAATAATATAAAATAATATTAAAAAATTGGATAAATAATAAATGGGGTAGATTTGGGACAAAAGTAAAAGTTTGGGATTTTTTTTTAGACAAAAAAAAATTGAAATATAATTGGGACAAAAGGTAAAATTGGGGGTTTTTTAGGGAATTGGACCTTTATAGTAGGCCTTAGATACGCTCGATTATGTATTCGGGAAGACGTAATTTCAGATCTTACAGATGTTTTTTGGGTGGGTGACGCACCACAATGGTGAAGACGGATATTGTTGTGGTAGGAGGGAAATTGGCCCCTCTGAGCTTGACTAAGATGCATCATGATGTTTTTGCCTGTTTGAAACTTTTGCGTCTCTGAAACCAGCAAGCAGCGAAGCAAGCTACCGGAATAAAAGAAATCAAAGTTCAGAAAGATGACGAAGAGAGCATAAAGAAAGCACCCAATGCGCGATTAGTTTGGTGTATCAATCTAACTACGAGAAAATTCTGATTAACATTGGCTAAGCAAAACAAACTTAAGATCTGTGTTACTTTTCTCTCAAAATGAAAAGAATAGAAAAAAAAAATACAGCGTCTATGGCAGATCGACTCTATATTTCAGTAGAGCATCGGAATAGGCCCAAAAAACAGTTACAAAAGAAGAAACCACCAAGCCATCTTACGCTTTTACAATTCAGCAAGGCTCTCCTTCCTCCTTGTGAACTATCTCCTTTCAGGGACTATCTGTTTCCAAATAAATGAACAAATGAACTATACAAAGCCGCCCCTGCAGACTTTTCTATTCTTTGTATATATAGAAACCCATCCCTCGTGCTAATATCAATAGATAATTAAGGAAATTTATCAAGCCTTTAACTGTGAAGAATACCTCGGTATAGATCCACTTTGTAAAGTGCCGGCGTAGGTGGTCCAGATCCAGTGCTTCGAACATCTAAAGCTATTCAAGATACTACAGGAGCTGGCTTGTGTGACCTTTCATCATTTATATAAAGATGAAGCAGCAATGGAACTCAGATTGATCACACGAAACAAAACTTGAATATTTACATGTTCCAACTCTCTGCTCAGAGTTCTTCCAACTGGAAAGTTTCCGCTCAAAGTTCCACTTCGTGAAGGTCATCTGCAAAACCTCCACCATTCATTGGCATGGGCATCGAAGTAGGATTGCTCGGCATATAAGCCGAAGGAGGCATGCCCAATGCCTCACCTAGAGGTTTTACCCCCGCATTCTTAGGTGGATGCAATGCATCGTTGAAGCTTCCACTCCATGATGCTGTTCGGCGTGAGTGAGATTGGAAAGAACCATTTTCATTTGACGTAGTCACTTTGCTTGGGATGTTACCCATGCTTGGGAACCTTTGCATGGCTGTCGAAGGAGGTGCAGAAGTCTCGAATAAGTCATAGGCAGAGGATGTTGAAGGTTCTTCCGTAGTTGAGGTTTCCTCTTGTGCACTTTCAGCTATGGCCTCCATGGTATGGTCACCTGATGATACTACTTGGGTTGGAATGAAAAACTTTGCATTGGCAGCGACGGCAGGTTTAACCGCTGGCATAGACGGTGACTTGAATAAGTTTGCAGGGCTACCACCACCTTGGTTGAAGGTGTCAACATACCTGTCAAATCAACACAAAAAGGTTTTACCTGGTTGTTATAAAAAAGGACTAAAGGGAACGAAATCCATCAGTTTCTAAAGGCCAAAAAAAATTATCCATCAGCATTCACTGTCCAGAATGATTTTATGTGAAAGAAACAATGATGAAATATCAATCCCACTCATTGTTAGAATAAATAGTCATCCAACAAAATCATGTCCTCTGACAACAGCAATAACATTAAGTCGTTACAAAAATGGTCCGTTCAAGAAAAAACAAGCACTGTGGAGTAATCATTTATATATAACTAAGAAAGTACCTTGATCTGACACCCATACGCCCTCGAGCTGAGAACTGATTCGAGCTGGGTGGAATAGGTGGAATTCCTGAGGTGTGGTCTGAAGGTGTTGGACTTGTAAAGTCTGGACTTCCGTTGGGGACAAGTCCTTCACTCTTCAGTGCTGACTTCAGGTTGTAGTCAGGCATTCCGTTCTGGAATGCTGCGGTTGTGGGAGGAGGAGCCAAGGCAGGTTCCTCAGCAGGAGGATCAGCACCTTCCTCTACCCATCTCTTTAGCTTCTCATCATAGTAAAACTTATTCGTTTCACCCAGTTTAGCCTTCAGATTAAATGGCAGACGACAGAACAGTCAGATCAGTTGCAGATATTGCTAATACAAAAGATTTAGCATGACAATAGTGCTAAACCAAAGTACCTGACGATCTGAGCGTGGTCTCAACACTAGCCCCACAGTCTTCTGTAAAAGCTGCGAGCCGAAACCAAATCTACCAAAGCGGGATGTCCTCTCTGATGCTGAAGCCTTGCCCTGAGCATTAGCCGAGGTTATTTCATTTGAGGAATCAACCTGATCAGAACTTAAAGCAGCATCAGAAACACTGCAACTTCAACATCAACAGGAGATTTCAAGCAAAAAGCAGAACGCTCCAGAAAGTTAATTGCAAATACCCAAACCTGTCTTGGGGTCCTCCCAAAATCTGGTTCTGAGACACTTCTGTTTTGCATTGTCATTTTGCTGCTATCAGCCGGCCACTCCATTGAAGCCGATGGCATTAAAGATGACATGGTCATTGTTGATTGACTACTCAAAACTTTAGTAGCCACCGGCTGTTGGAATTGTTCGATACCTTGAATACTTGCTTGAGACATTGATGGTGCCGGGGGTGGTAACCCCCCAACAACCCGATGCGCAGTATTGTCAAAAAAATTGAGCAATTTACCAACCAACTTTGCGGGAGCCATGTTAGCTGAATACCCACCCTACAAACAGGTTGTCTGTCAAAATGGTGATCGTGATAAATAGCCATTACTTACTCGTAATTTAACCAGTCGATGAATGGGACCTCGGTCTATTAACTAGCTATGTGGTGTACGGTCTAAACTAACCAAACTCACCTGTTGATGGGCTCTAATCCTCTCCTCAAGAGACAAAACCGCTTGCTTCCACATATCTACTTCGGGGGCTCGCCCAGTTTTCAGAGATTTCGATAGCGCTTGGCAGTACCTTAAAGACCGTGCTACATTAGACTAAATGCTGTTAAAAATGTTAAAATAACAGGAAAAGGTCCGATACTTACTTCAGTGAGTCAGAAACTTTTCCCACTTCAGCTAACATATAGGCATATATGAGCTTATATGGCTGGAAGGGTAGCAGGATAAACTGAGAGTTTCCTAGCACTTTTGAATATTCATATAACTCCGTCCTCTGTCCAAAAAACATGGCATGATAAGCTTCACTCATTAAATTCAATTTTCTCACGCTGACAAGATAAAGCAGAGGTGCAAGACTTAGTGTTTATGGTTACATAATAGGAATCTATTTGTCACGACTAATGATTCAAAATCAGTCTTAGCCTCCTCTAAGAAGCTCATCAGACCAACTCTGATCAAAGGCATCACGGGGGTAGCAGCCTAAAAAATGTTCATCTCTCCCACAACATCTGTTGCACCAACATCTAAATATCATAATCACAAAGATAGGATCAACCAATGCATTCCAATCTAATAAATACGATATCCAACAAGTTCAGAGCCACAGAAAATGTAGCAATGGCTGCATCTGCATCAGTATCCTTGAAAATTTGCTCAAACTCCCCTCTAAACAGCCAAAAGTTTAACACTTTCTGAACAGGCACTACTCAAGTAAACAACAGGGCAACAGACAAACTCAAGATGTGCAATGCCATGCAAGATCTAAAAAGGATCTCGAAGCATAAACAAGCCTTCACCTTGACCATACCTACTGCTTTTGTTAGAACTCTCTCTCTCTCTCTCTTTCTCTGCCCATTTTACATGCCTGCTGACTGTGTTTGTGCGTGTGTGTCCTATACTTCCTACCTAATATGAACCACATACAGATAGGCATTAGAAGTAAACCCGTTCCATCCACCTCTTATTCTACCACAAACACATCAAGAAACACAGTGGAGTTCACACTATTCTAGGAAATGATCAACATTTTTCATTTCTACAACTGTCGGAACGCATAAATTCAAATCTCTCCTTTCTGAAACAAGATTAACACTAGTCGTCTAAATCAAAGCCCAAGCAAGATATTATGGATGAATAACTAAAAGTAAAAATCACTAGTGCTATGCAAAATTCTCATCAAAATAGTGCAAGAGATTCTAGTAACCTGATGATATCAAAAGCCAGGAAAGACAAGGATTTTGTGCAAGTTCCAAGCATCTTAATCACAATTTCTTCTGCCAATAAACCTCAACATGGCATCACATTTGTTTAAGGTAGATCTAACAAGATAAAATAGTCAACAGACCTCACAAAAAAAGCAAACAAGAAGAAGGTGGGAAAATAAATAAATAAGCTGCATAGCATGCATATGGCCAACAAAGAGTGCACACTTTATATTTTCTAGAGATGGAAGAACAGAGTTAATCAGAAAAAGAAGCGTACAAGACTAGAGACTGAGGCAATCTATTAGTCATAAGAAGTTTACACAGCAACATCACAAAAGATCACCAGTACGCCTGTACCTCCAAGAATTTATGCAACATCATTTCCAGAACACTCATTTAAAGAACATGCAGTCCACTGAATGAATCATGGCATAAAAAAATGAAACAACAATAAAAAGCTGACAGCCAAATGAGACGGTAATACCTGTATAGACCCTGGACCTGCGTAAGTTCGTGGACATTTCCAGTGATCTGCTCCCACAAGGCACAGTCTTGCAGTATCTGAATATGACTCAAAATTTGCTTCGGCCACAAGATAGCATATATGTGCCGCAATAATCTGAACCATAGTTCTTGTGTAAAGGCTCAATGGCAATGATTCTTGCGTAAGACTCAATTGTAAATCTCTATTCCTGTATGCAGGGAATAAAAGAAATGCTAACATGCATACCTCACTTCTTTCCTTCCATAGGGAATCCCCAAGGTGAATAATCACAAGTTCGTCATCTTTGGTTCTGTTTGCAGCAATTACAGCCAGATTTTCCTCCCAGTCCTCAAGCATTCCATTGGGCCGAGGCTGCAGAAGAAAGCAAAATATGAGTTAATTTTGTACAGATCATAATTAAATTTATAGAGTCAGTTCCTTTTTAATTGCAAATATCAACAGATATGATGCCCATGTCTCCCAACAGAGATACACGGTCAACTGTGAAGATATCACAATGAGATCACTTCAGTCATAACTAATCCAAGAGCATTCGCTCTTTATAATGATATAAATTAGGTGCATTTCCTACAATAAAAACTAGGAAGATTCACCAGACACAAGGTAAAAAAACATGCATAATAAGTTTCAGGACCAACTAAAGATAGGATAACCACCCAAACACACCTGAGCAGGACGTTGAGACATAATCGTGGTAACAGGAGCACTAGCGGGGGTGGTGTCTGCTGAAAAGACTTCAGCCGGTTGACCTGCAATTAGCAAGCACAATGTCCGCAACGGTGATCCAGGTACCATCTGTACGAGTGCCATTTGCTTTACAGTATCAACGTAAAACTGCAAGAAGCCAATTCCAATCCAAGAACCAGAAATACAGCCAAGCATTAGCCACCTGAGATGTGCATCAGTAGGAGAAAGAAAAGAAAAACAACATGACAGGACCACCTCACCTGATCCCCCAATTGTGAGGCAAGTATAAGGGCTGGTCCCCACAACTGACCTTCTTGTGCGCACAGCAGAGCCTCTTTTTTTCTTCCAGAAACAAGAAGATTCTGCACCTCAGAGGCAGTCGCCTACCAAAAAGATCCAAGATCATTTAAAGAACATGAGATTGCTGCTCAAGATGGAAAAAATGAAAAAAGGTACGAGAAATTAGCACACCTGAATTTGTTCAGGAGAAGGTAAAAACTGCAAGCAGCGGTTTTCAGAATTATAACCTCCAAATGGTCCATTAGTTTTCTTAGAAGACGCAAAAAGTTTGGCAACTGCTGTTTCAGGACTATCACCTTCCTGTTAGCACGAAAAGATTGACAGGTACCATCTTAATTGTCCAGTATATGATAACACTGAAAATGCAAGGACCCAAAACAGAAAAGAGGAAATATAAAATCAAAGTTATGAAAAAGAATGAGTGATAACGTTCTCAAACTATGCCACAAACTTCTGATTGAGCATGCCCATCTCCCGCTCAGACTTCTCAGCAAATTAATCATATGAAACCATGTCTAGATGGCAGATATCAATATTTGGAAATTTTTCCAGTAGAGAAACTGACTAAAAATTTAAGCCAGAAGATATGCCATTTTTCTAAATAAAAAGGAACCAAAGCAAGGAATATGTACGTAGATAAAAACCCTACACAATGTATTTCTTCAAAGTATACCTACTGCGTCACATGAGATTTAGTTGCTTTTAGAGGAAGCGAGACAACCAATTTTGAAGATCTCAAATTTGAAGAAAAGCTGCCAACCCACAGTTGATCGAGAGAAGAAAAAGCAGAGCAAGAAGCATAAACTTGAAAATACTTTCTTCGTAACAATTTCCTGGCAAAGTATGTAAAGGCTGATGTGCATAAACTTCATAGAAATGATAAAATCATCCAAAACAAAGAACTAAAGTTGATAGCAGGTCTGAACAAAATTTACCTTAAAGGCTGTTTCGGTGCCAAAAGGAGATCGAAGTTTACCATAATGCTGACAGGCTATCTTCAGCAAAGACAGAAGCAACTTCAAAGCCTCTGCTTTTTTGTAATCCATATCTGGAGATTCACAGTTCGCAATCCTTTCATCCATCCATTTGTTCAACTCTTTACTTCCAACACTTCCACCAACTAGAGGACCAGGAAAGGATTGTTGGCACAAAGCATGCAAATAGTTGCAAGCACCAAATCCATTGCCAGAAGCATCATTCTTCTTTTGGAATACTTCAATTATGTTGAGGACAGCAATTGAGCTCCCAGAAGAATCCTTCACACCGAAACGAGGGAAAACAACAAAAAGTGAGTGCTTTTTTCAAGCGAGAGTAGCATGATGTTAAATATCAAACTCTATCTGAAGGATCTCTGAAATGAATATACTTCAACAGCAAAACACAACCCAGAGGAATTTCAGGAACATAATTTTTCTCCAAAGTATAGAACCATAAAAAAGAGGGGTAATATCCCTTTCAGCTTCCCTAAACCAAATTAACTGAAGGAGAAGTCTAAAGACAGACCTGGCCTCCATATGATGGATTACTGGCAAAAGTTGCATCTTTCATTACTATGAGTTTCCCACCAAATCCAAAAGTAACTAACGCATGGGCAGGACGCCCTGCCGAAGATAGTCCTACATTAGACGCTGGAGTAAACTGATGAGTACCCTGAAAAGATTGCTGGGAAATATTTACTGGCTTCTGATTGGCATAAAAATCATTGGAGAAATGCAGTTGATCATGCTGCTCAACCATTGCCTGATTGAATGGTTGACTGGGGATAAAGCTCTGTGATCCAAAAGCCCCCTGGACCTCACTCTTATTCCAGCCCGATTTTCCATGTGATTCAACTGCCCCAAAAGAATTAAATGAATTCTGTGGATTGATGTGGTTGTTTGCAGCAACTTCGGAGCCATACAGAGTGTCGAATTGCTGTTGTCCTCCAAAATTTGAAATTGCATCGCTTTTTGCTACTGTTCCTAATTGCCGTGTATCATTCCTGCTCGGTTGACTATATTCACTATATGACCCATCCCAATGACCATCCTGGCTTTGACCAACATTAATCTGTGACCCATAATTGTTAGCCTGCCCGTAGTCACCATGAACACTATTATGAGCTTGACTCGTTACATCAGTGGCAATCGATTCATCTTGATTCTGGTAACCATGACCTTGACCTGATGATTGTAAAGAAGAAGTATAACTCTCTAGTGTACGCCATTCTTGGGCAATCTTATCATAATACCAACCAGGGTACTGAGGATCAAATACCATATGATCCGGATAGCCATTATTCCCCTCCGAAACCTGATTCATACTATAGACACTCTCAGTTGTCCCAGACTCCGCAGCAGTTCCCACGACAGACTGAGCAGTTTGTTGCAAATAAGAAACCTCCGATGTTCCATCAGAACTAGCAGGCCATTCCTGAACTGCAGTATTACCAGAGTTCCCTTGGAGATTCATATTGGGGTCGTAACCATCCACTTGATACCACTGTCCGGTATTGGAGTCATATTTCCACCCCGGATATAAATTTTCCCAATACTGACTACCACTAAGATCGTCCACATTAGCGGTTTGGTCATCACCATCCCCATAGCCTTGGTCCTGCTGATACTGTGCATAATGTGCAGAGTTTTCCAATCCATCGGCCTGATTTTCGGCACTACCTGCTGCAATTACTGACTCATGGTTTGAATCCTCCGGAAAATTACCAGAGAACTCCCCACCACTATTGTCCAAGCTAGTGAAAAAATCGGAGTAGGATCCAAACCCATGGCCCTGGGTATGCTCAACGGCCTCTGCATGAAATGAGCTCCATCCCACTTCCTTGATTCCCTTACCAGATCCACCATCCTTTTCCTTCACTGGATCAACCAAATCTTGAGACTCAGTGCCATTATCATTAGACTCGATCAGACTGTCAAACTCGAACGAATTGGCCGATGCCAATGCACTGCTCTCACCTGCAGCCACACTCGACGATCCTGAAGCGGCATCCAAATGATATCTGCTCCCCATTGCATCGTGCCCACTCCCATCATTCAAACTCTCCACGGCCGCACCTTTAATCGGCTCCGCACCAACTGCAGAACTGAGATCAAACGAGTTTGGAGGCAGAAGAGCCTTCTTCTCACCTGCAGGCGGCGCGACCTGAGACGCCACTCCAAAATCGGCAGAATCCTCTCTCTTCAGCTTCGGATCAGCTCCTTCGCCCGAATCTACAATGCTCAAATTAGAAAATTTCCTCGCCGCATCGGAGCCAGCGGCGGAGGCCGATCCCGGAGGGGCAAAATCATCGTCATCATCCACCAATTTGTCGAAGAAGTCCTCGTCGGTCTGATCCTCCATCTCAAATGGAGGATTGCTAGCCATCGAACCCAAACAAGGGAAACCCTAAACCTCGGCGATCCCCCTCAATCCCCCACCCAAAAAAACAGGCCACCACCCCCGCCCGAATTACCCTGGGAATCCGGATCGAAACGGCGGCTGCCCCAGCAATCAGAAAACCTCGGCTTCCGGGGCCGTAACGATCGCCGCGGCGGCGGCGACAACCTCCGAGATCCAACCGGGCACGTGCAATCTCACCTCGGAACCGACGGATTGCGATCGCCCGACACCGAATCGCGGGCACAGGGGACCTCGAATCGGGAAGATCTAGGGCTCCTGGCGGCCCTCCGATGCCGGCGCCGTTTCCTGACGGGACGCCTCGAGGATGCGCGGGATCGGACTTGAAATCAACGCATTCAGCATGACGCCCGAAAAGGGTAAAAAAAAAAAAAGGAAACCGAGAATTCAGCTGACGGGAAGAAGAAGAAGAAGCAGCAGCAGCAGCAGCAGCAGAGGAAGAAGAAGGAGAAGAAGAAGAAGTCACTTCATTGAGGTTGAGACTCGCAGAGAGACGGAGAGAGAGAGAGAGTTTCGCATTCAGCCAGCCCCCCCACCCGGAAAACCAAAGGCCTCCTGAGTCAATTTTTTCTTTGTTTTATTTTTTTTTTCGGTTTATATTCGTTTGATTTTTGGAAGGCATATTTAAATTTTTTTAATTTCTGCCCCAAATTTCACTGCGATGCTGTTTTTTGACCTCCTTCTTTTTTTTTTCTTTTCGATAGTCCTAAAACTTACCTTGAAAGTGTAATTGAGTCCTCAAGCTTTCGAAATGTACAATTAAAGCCTAAAATTTGTTGGTATTTTCTATTTGTCATATTAGAAGGAGCTAACGGAAGAACTCGATTGCACCGACTTGATAATTTTTTAGGACTTCACTGTGCTTTTTTTTAATGATTTAGGACTTGATTATATTTTCGTGACAAGTTTGTGGACTTTTAATACACTTATCCCTTTTTCATTTCATTTTTCCCCTTGATTTCTTTCTCTACTTACTTTTTCTCTTCCTCTTTTTTCATTACTTAATTTGTCCATTTTGCTATTCCCACAATCAGTTGTGCCATACCTATCTCAATTAATCATCACCGAACATGACAATCTCTAATATGACACGCATCGGTTATTAGGTAATCATGTGGCCCCGAGAGGATGAAGGGATGATGTTAAAAAATCGACGATCAACAAGTACAAACATATGCCACTCGAGATTTCGATTCCTCTTATTAACTAATGGCGAATCTCAAATCGGTTTGAGTTGAACGATTAAGTAAATAGCTTAAAATTCAATTATCTAAAGAAGAAATTCACAATTTTCAAACGAGTAAAGTAATCTCTCAAGGGTCAAAGACATAGTAGGTTTGGAAACTTTTCCAACTATCTCAAGTCATTCTTGAACTTTTTTGTGTAATCGAACCTTTAAAGGATTTTTGCTAACAAGTCTTTGTGGGGCAGTTTTTAAATCTTCAAATAACAAAAATTCTTCATCTTCCAAGTACGGTTCTTCTAGTACTATGCATAATCAATGACTGAAAATGTACATCTTGTTATTATTATTTATAGTTAAAAATAATTGAGAGTATTCATTAACACGACTTTTTTCTTAATTATACGCTTATTAATCCGATTATGTTATCCTCTCTTACATGAAAATGATGACATGACCGTCTTCCAAATCAGCATGTTACTTTAAGTAATTACTAAAAATACAAAAAAAGGACAAAAGAACACGGATCAGAGAGGGAGGAGGGGCAGACGGGGAAGAGAGGCAGATGGCTAACAAGGACCAGCAATGCATGGGCACATGCTTCCACCTAACAATGAAGTTGACAATTAATTGCATGCATTTGGTATTTTCCCATGTTGTCTTGCGTATATTAGGTGTTTTGTCTTTAATAAACCTAAAAAAAAAACTTCCATTTTAATGCGTTAGAACTTGTTGTAACGAATTGTAAAATTTCAAAATAATACATATATCAATTATCTTCCTCACATTTCACTGTCATGCCACTAACCTTCTCTGGTTTTATAAAAAGTACAAGCTTTAGCAAACTTATCCACCTAATTACTGTAATACCGTTTCCCTTTCTCAAAATACCCTTATCATGTCCCATCCGCCAACAAACAAATCCATTCCCCAAATCCAGCACTCGGCCCATTAATTTATCCAATGCCTCAGATGGCACGGGACGGGATCGATCTCACATATGCTGGTCGTGGACCGATAACTGATGTTATCACTGCTCTTCCTGCTTGATTCGGCTCTCACTTCATTGGAGCTCAGATCCAGCCCCTCGTGCGCCGAATCATCATCGACGAAGACAACGTCAGTGGCGTCGGAGGAGGAGATCGACGAGTGGGGCTGAGGATGACAACTTGGTCATGAGCGAATCCGCTGTTTCGAGGGGACTCGTGTGACTTAGGAGTATGTTTCAGAACTCATCTTCTAGTCTCGCCATTGCAATTCGAACTGTGGAGCTGACCTTGTCACCCTGCTGGCCGCCTCCTCTGCTGTCCAATAAACTGATCGCCGACATTGAGCGGTGGAGCTTGTCCACAGCGCAAATGTTGCTATCGATTTCGTCGCGATTGACCTCAAAGACCATTTTCTCTCTGGTGTCCTCCCCAGAGGCCATGCTTCAGAACCAGGTCCTATAACCGAGTCACTAGCACTCGACTCAGGCCCATTGAGGCCAAGCTCTGTTCCTTGATGGCTGGGTCCATGTCCACAGAGGCTGGCCTAGGTCCCTCAAGGCTAAGTTAAATCTCGATGTCTGTGCCTGAGTTCCGGCGGACATGCCTGAGAATCTGACTCTCGTACCCATGTCATTAGTGCCCAACTTGAGTCCATCAAGACAAGCCTATGTACATCGAGGATGGGCCTAATTCCATAGTGACCAAGCCCATGTCCACAAAGGTCGAGCCTAAGTCTCTCAAGCTAGAGCTAAACCTTGGTGCCCATCCCTGACTCCTTGAAGGCCAATCCGGGGTCCCTTGAGGTTGATCCCTATTGCTCGACGATGGGCTTGGGACCCCATATGCTTGAGTCCCCAATGGCCATGCCCGAGGTACTCAACTCCCATGTCCAAGGCACTAGTGACCAACCCAATTCCATCAAGGTCAGGCCTAGTTCCTCGGTAGCCTGACCTAAGTCCAAGCTCCTTGAGGTTGGGCCCAAAACCTTGGTGCCCAAGTCCACAATGGCTAGGCCCGGATCCCTCAAGGCTCGACCCTGGTCCCAGGTTCCTTAAGGTCAAGCCTGAGACCTTGGTGCTCAAGTCCACGAAGGTTGGGCCTGAATCCCTTAAGGCTTGGCCCGAGACCTCAGTCCTTGTGCTTGACTCCCTAGTGGCCATGCCGAGCTACTCAGCTCTCGTGTCCAAGTCACTAGCAATGTGACGCCCCATAACATCACATGCGACACGTACCAATTAATATTATTAATAAATTGGCCAGCGAAAAACAAAGACTAAACATGAATATCACACAAATTTAGTCAAAATACTCTTTCATCTCATTAATAAACCCTTAACAGATTTACAACCCAGACAAAGCATCATACAAGTATAAAAAACAAAAACTGGATAGGTCAGAGTTGCCTATCTCCAACTAGATCCTACATCCAAAAGTCTGCCTAAAGTCCGAAGCTGTCACGGGCCGATCACTTTACCCTTCGTTGCGGAACCATCATCGTCTAGGTCAAAGCCCCTCAACAGGCCAATCAACTCGCCCTCCAAGTTGAAATACCAAGCAACAAAAAGATAATGAACCCATTTCGGAAGCCCCACATCAACCCATATTGTAGAGCTACACTTAGTATATACGGCGTCAAACTCTGGCGCAAACACATCCTCATAAACAGCGTCAAAATAAACGGGAACTCCAAAACGTAGGGGCTGTGGAACATTTATCCTATATGTCTGAAAAATAATGAGATGAGCCGAAATCCAGCAAATGAAATCTCTAGTTTTAAGTTGAGAAAATCAGCTTATCACTTCACCTGGCATAAATATATACGCATGCATAGCAAACGATATGCATAGAACTTGAATGCAAGTTATACTTTTTTCCGTCTGGATGTGCCGCAAAATCTGAATAATGCAACATATCATAATATTTCCACTCAGACGCAAGCATGATGTAAAACATTTATGCTCATGCGATTAGGTTCATTACTTCGTCCTCCCGAACACTCCCGGGGCATCCCGACCAACGGGGCATCCCAACTCCAAAGCATCTCGGCACACACCCGGGGCATCCCGACCTACGAGGCATCTCGACTCCCAAGGCATCTCGAAACACTCCCCGGGCATCCCGACCAACGAGGCATTCCGACACACGGGGCATCGTCACACACCACTCAATGGGCGATGGAATTAATATTATTCTTATGCAAGTCATGACAACCAAGTATTTGCATGCATAAATCCGCTTTGACCCGTCCAATACCGAGCCATCACGGTTTTTGTACTTTAAAGCCATGAAATGCATCATCCAAGCAATTTAAATATGAAACAATACATTTCGAACTCAGAAGCAAACTCAGCTCATAAGCAAATTCGGGTTCAGAAGCAAATTCGAGTCATCATAAGCAAGTTTAGGCTCAGAGGAAGGTCCAGACTCAGAAGCGAATTCAGACTCAGAATCGGGTTCAAACTTAGAAGCGAATTCAAACTCAGAACTGAGTTCAGACTCAGAAGCAAATTCAAACTCAGAAGTGAATTCAGACTCAGGAGCAAATTCAGATTCGGATTCGGGTTCAGACTCAGAAGCAATTTCAGACTCAGAACCGGGTTAGACTCACAAGGCTAAAGTCTGAAGGTAAAGTTTGAATGATAAAGTCTAAGCGGTAAAGTATGAAGGTAAAGTCTGAACAGTTTAAAAAAGTATACAGAACCAGATTTTGAGATTAAAAATCTACCCAGTTTAAAAAATAAACAAAATTATCACTTTGAGTAAAACGATTTTCCATTTTGTTTAAACATACATAAACAAATAAGAAGAATCCAACAATCACCTCAAAATTAACACTTACACGTTACGATTTAATCATTTCGCTTGTCGATTATCGTCATACTTTAAGGAAACAAATCACATCCATTTGAACGTGCACAGAACCGGCAAAACAGATTCAACCATTGTCACAACCTCACTATTTCACATCAAAATAACCTTTCTCAAGCAACCAAGTTACAAGTGCCAAGTAGATTTACTTAGCTTAAACCTAGAGTTTTCACTTACCTTGTGCAGAATCTGAATACCCCAAAGGTTAAAACTCTTTCACAGATTTTTGGATCGGTGATGGTGAAAGTAGAAAGTGAAGGAGAGAGTGTGGGTTTGGGTGAAATGATCTTCGGTAATTACCCATACGAAGATGAAAACTGAGAAGTATATAAAGGGGTGGGTAAATTCATTATATTCACATGTGGCACCTTATCTCTTCATTATGGCCAGGTGGAAGGAATCAGTGGCTTAATCGTAGAGTATTGGCCAAGGAAAATGATTATCCAAGGTTTAGGTGTCTAGCTCAAGTAGACAAATGGCATTCAGTCAACTTTTCCCTTAATAACCACGTGAGAGAAGAAGAGTCCAGAGGATATTTTGAGAAGATATCTTGAGAAGATATCTTCCCCCTTTTTCCTTACGGCAATAACATTACTTAACCAAGATTAATCATTAATAATAATAATAATACCCACTAGTTACCAAGACAACGGTAATTTAATTAACACCGCACTACGATTAACGCATACGACCACATCTAAAAATTAAACATGTCGGACTCGGTACGATTACGTTTCCAAATCCACGCTTCGCGAAATACGATCCAATAATAATTTCTACGTGTTCGCACGAATACTAACTTGAAAGTAATACTTAGCTTTAAATTTAAATATCATTTTCAAATATAGAAAATTTCTAACGTCACAAACATATTATTACGAAATTTTCGGATGTCACAACTCTTCCCCCTTAAGAAATTTCGTCCTCGAAATTCAGAATTATCTGATCATTCAAAAAGATGTGGATATTTGCTTCGCATATCCTCTTCGCTCTCCCATATTGCTTTTTCCATGTCATGATATTGCCACAAGACCTTGACTAACGGAATGATCTTGTTTCTCAGAACTTGTTCTCTTCTATCCAAGATCCGTACTGGTTTATCTACATAGGTTATTCTTTCGTCTACCTCGATCATCTCAAAATTCAATACATGAGTAGGGTCCGATTTATAATTCCCCAACATAAACACATGAAAAACATCGTGAATATTGGAAAGTTTGGGTGGCAATGCTAATCTATAGGCCAAGTCACCAATCTTCTCAAGAATTTCAAAAGGCCCCATAAACCTTGGACTCAGCTTGCCTTTTTTTTCCAAATCGTGATACACCTTTCATTGGTGACACCTTTAAGAATACATGGTCACCAACATTAAATTCCAATGGTCTTCTACGTTTATCCGCATAACTCTTTTGTCAACTTTAAGCAGTTTTAAGTTGATCCCGAATCACTTTTACAGTGTCTGAAGTGATTCGTACTAACTCCGATCCCGTTAATTTCCTTTCGCCAACTTCACTCCAACATATAGGAGTTCTGCAGGCTCTTCCATACAATGCTTCGAAAGGAGCCATGCCGATACTTTGCTGAAAACTATTATTGTAAGCGAACTCCACCAAATGCAAATGTTCATTTCAATTGCCTTTAAAGCCAATTATATAAGCTTGCAGCATATCTTCCAACGTCTGGATAGTTCGTTCTGATTGATCATCAGTTTGGGGATGAAAAGCAGTACTATATTGAAGTTTAGTTCCCAATGCAGTTTGGAGACTTCACCAAATGTTCACAGTGAACCTTGGGTCTCGATCTAACGTGATAGTTACAGGTACTCCATGCAGTCGAACTATTTGTTAGACATACAGCTCCGCATATTTTTCCAATGTATAGTCTACTCGCACCGCAAGGAAATGAGCAGATTTCGTCAGACGATCCACTATCACCCAGATGGAATTATGGCCTTTCGATGTCCTTGACAATCCTTGAACAAAGTCCATCGTCACATGCTCCCATTTCCACTCAGGTATTTCTAACGGTTTCAACATTCTACCCGGCTTACAATGTTATGCTTTCACTTGTTGACATGTCAAACATCTCGAGACATGTTTGGCAATATCCATCTTCATTCCATTCCACCAAAAATATTGACGGAGGTTTTGATACATTTTCGTGCTTCCTGGATGCACACTGTAATTACTTCGATGTGCTTCTGACAAAATTTCATTCCTTAAATCAATGTCATTAGGCACACAAAGTCGTCCATGAAATTTTAGAACTCCATCTTATGATACCTGAAAGTCTGGCCTTTTCCTTTCTAAAGTCTCCTCCCTGACTTTTGAAATCGCAAGATCTGTTTGTTGTAGGATCTTAATTCTTTGCACAATCTCAGGTTCAATTCTAAGAGTAGCTATCACATTTGAAAGACAACTCATATCAAATCTAAATTCAGAATCTCGAGCCGCTTCAAGCAAGGTCCATCCCTTAATCATCATCTGGGCAACCATTTGGCTAAGAGCATTCGTGATTTTATTCGACTTTTCGATATGATATAAGATTTCGCAATCATAATCTTTTAACAACTCTATCCAACGTCTTTGTCTCATATTCAATTCTTTTTGGGAGAATAGGTATTTCATACTCTTGTGGTCTGTATAAATTTCGAACTTTTTCCCATGTAAATAATGTCTCCATATTTTCAAAGCGAATACAATTGCGGCAAGTTCTAAGTCATGGGTCGGATAATTTAACTCATATGGTTTCAACTGTCTTGATGCATAAGCAACTACTCTTCTATGTTGTATCAAAACACAACCAAGCTCCTTATAAGATGGGTCACTATAAATTACGAAACCTCCGGATCCTGTAGGTATCGTCAATATTGGAGCCATAGTCAATCTTCTTTTAAGTTCTTGAAAACTTTGCTCACATTCTGCTGACCTTTCAAACTTCACTTCCTTCCTTGTCAATTTAGTCAATGGAGCCGCAAGGCGAGAAAATCCTTCGACAAATTTTCGATAATATCCAGCTAGACCCAAGAAACTTCGAATCTTTGTTATTGTTGTCGGTCTTGGCCAATTTATTACCGACTCAACCTTCGATGGGTCTATCGGTATTCCTTCACCGGTTACTACATGACCTAGAAATACCACATGATTCAACCAGAATTCACACTTGCTAAATTTCGCATATAACTTGTGTTTGCGAAGTGTTTGAAGCACAATTCTCATATGTTGTTCATGCTCCTCTCGTTCTTTTGAGTATATAAGGATATCATCGATGAACACTATTACGAATTGATCCAAAAACAGCTTAAATACTCTATTCATTAAATCCATAAATGCGGCTGCTGCATTAGTTATACCAAAAGGCATAACTAAGAACTCGTAATGTCCATATCGAGTCCGAAAAGCCGTTTTAGGAATATCTTCCTCAATCCGCAATTGATGATACCATGACCTTAAATCGATTTTGGAGAATACTGACGCCCTTTGTAGCTAATCAAATAAGCCATCGATCCTCGGAAGCGGATACTTATTCTTGATCGTGACTTGGTTTAATTGTCGATAATCAATGCAAAGGCGCATTGACCCATCTTTCTTCTTTACAAATAATACCGGTGCACCCCAAGGTGATGCACTAGGTCGAATAAAACCTTTGTCAAGTAATTCTTGTAGCTGCACTTTTAATTCCTTTAGCTCCGCTAATGCCATCCGATAAGGAGCTTTGGAAATAGGATATGTTCCCGGAGCTAATTCGATGACAAATTCGATGTCACGCTCTGGTGGTAACCCTGGTAATTCTTCCAGGAATATGTTAGGAAATTCTCGAACTACGGGGATTTCTTTAAGTTTCATTTCTTCCCTTGACTGATCCCCTATGTACGCCAAATATCCTTGACAACCATTATCAAGAAGACGATGTGCCTCGAGTGCAGAGATAAGCGACATTAAAGGATTTGCTCCATTTCCAAAGAATTCGAAACTAGGACAATTAGGGGGATTAAATTGAATTATCTTCCGATAGCAGTCCACGTTGGGTCGTTGCTTATGAAGCCAATCCATCCCCAGAATAACATCGAAGTCGTACATAGTCAATATGATCAAATCTACTATTTGATCATGTTTACTTATAGTGATCTTACAGGTTTTACATATCAATGTCGACATAATTGTTATCTCTTAGCAGTGTAGAAATACAAACGGATATTTCGAGTGGTCTAGGACTTAATCCAATCAATTTCACGAATCATGCAGATATGAATGAATGTGTGACATCCGTATCAAATAATGTATAAGCATTCTTGTTGCACATAGAGATAATACCTGATATAACTGTCTTGGAGGCTTCAGCTTCCTTCTGTGTGACTGCGTAAACTCGACCTTGAGCTGGTGGAGTCGGGGAATTTCCTTGTTGCGAGATCTTGTTTTGAGATGATTGCTGTAGTTGTTGTAGAGGCGTGATACATTGTTGCTTCATTACTGGACAATCTCTTAACATGTGACCTCGCTGCCTACACCAATAATACTCCCTTAAAGCTAGGCATGGCGTACCTTCATGTTGCTTGCCACAAGTGCGACATATATTATTAGGAGATTGCATATGCATCGCCGGTCGATTGTTCCGTGTGAATCCAAAACTTCCAACATTATTCCTTTTATTTGAAACAAAAGGCTGTTTTCCAGTTTGCATGGGCCTCTTGTCACGATGAACATTAGGTTGGAAAGTTTGGCGATTGGGTCGTGCTTGAAAAGTCAATGTTGTCTCCGCTAACTCCACCAAATCCTTTTAACAAGTTATGCGCGTTCGTACAACTCATTATAATTCTTCAAATTCAAGGGTACTAGCTTACTTCTGATATCCGGTTTCAAGCCGTCTCGAAATCTCTTAGCTTTGTCTTCCTTGTCTTCAACCAACCTCAGGGGGAACCTTGAAAGTTCTGCAAACTTGGCTTCATACTGGTCCACAATCAAGTCATTTTGTTTCAGTTGCATAAACTCCATCACCTTTTTATCCAGGGTACAATCCGAGAAGTATTTCCCGAGAAATGCCTTGATAAAAATGCCCCAAGTTTCATTAATGCCGGTTGGAAATACGGTCCCCTTGGATGCCTTCCACCAGTGTCTGGCATTTCCTTGGAGTTGGTATTCTGCAAGGGCTATTTTGTCAACATCATTACAGTCCAGTAGATCGAATATCTTCTCCATCCCGTCAATCCACACTTCTGCCTCTTTAGGATTTCCAGTTCCAGCAAATCGTGGTGGTTTCAGTTTAAAAAATTGTTCAACCAGACCTTGTAAACGACGTTCAACATTGCCAGAGCCGAGGCAGCTCGTTGTAGTTCCTGCTTCTCCATTAGACTTCCGACATTGGCAAGCACTTGAAGGATTCCTTCAAATCGAGGATCCTTTTCTACGTTGCTATCCGAACTCATCTTGCGATACCTACATATATTGCTTACTTAGCCACTAACTAATAAGTAACAGAAGTTACTAGTAGCGCAAAATCAATCAAAAGCAAACACACGCACTTGATTTTCTACACTCGTGCAATCTACGTCAAGTCTATTACTCCAAATTCTAAGCGCACCTTATCACTCCATGGGTAAAACCTGCTCTGATACCAAACAAGCTGTGACGCCCCAGAACGTCACACACGATATGTACCAATTAATATTATTAATAAATTGACCAGCGAAAAATAAAGACTAAATATGAATATCACATAAATTTAGTCAAAATACTCTTTCATCTCATTAATAAACCCTTAACAGATTTACAACCCAGACAAAGCATCATACAAGTACAAAAAATAAAAACTGGATAGGTCAGGGTTGCCTATCTCCAACTAGATCCTACATCCAAAAGTCTGCCTAAAGTCCGAAGCTGTCACGAGTCGATCACTTCACCCTCCACTATGGAACCATCATCGTCTAGGTCGAAGCCCCTCAACGGGCCAATCAACTCGCCCTCCAAGTTGAAATACCAAGCAACAAAAAGATAATGAACCCATTTCGGAAGCCCCAAATTAACCCATATTGTAGAACTACACTTAGTATATACGGCGTCAGACTCTGGCGCAAACACATCCTCATAAACAGCGTCAAAATAAACGGGAACTCCAAAACGTAGGGGCTGTGGAACATCTATCCTACATGTCTGAAAAATAATGGGATGAGCCGAAGCCCAGCAAATGAAATCTCTAGTTTTAAGTTGGGAAAATCAGCTTACCACTTCACCTAGCATAAACACATACGCATGCATAACAAACGATATGCATAGAACTTGAATGCAAGTTATACTTTTTTCCGTCTGGATGTGCCGTAAAATCTGAATAATGCAATATATTATGATATTTCCACTTGGACGCAAGGATGATGTAAAACATTTATGCTCATGCGATTAAGTTCATTACTTCATCCTCCCGAACACTCCCGGGGCATCCCGACCAACGGGGCATCCTAACTTCGAGGCATCCTGGCACACACCGGGGGCATCCCGACTTACGGGGCATCTCGACTCCTGAGGCATCCCGAAACACTCCCCGGAACATTCTGACCAACGAGGCATCCCGACACACGGGGCATCGTCACACATCACTAAATGGGCGACGGAATTAATATTATTCTCATGCAAGTCATGACAACCAAGTATTGGCTTGCATAAATCTGCTTTGACCCATTCCATATCGAGTCATCACGGTTTTTGTACTTTAAAGCCATGAAATGCATCATCCGAGCAATTTAAATATGAAACAATACATTTCGAACTCAGAAGCAAACTCAGCTCATAAGCAAATTCGAGTTCAGAAACAAATTCGAGTCATCAGAAGCAAGTTCAGGCTTAGAGGTGGGTTCAGACTCAGAAGCGAATTTAGACTTAGAACCGGGTTCAGACTCAGAAGCGAATTCAGACTTAGAACCGGGTTCGGACTCAGAAGCGAATTTAGACTCAGAAGTGAATTCAAACTCAGATCCGAGTTCAGACTCAGAAGTAATTTCAGACTCAGAACCGGGTTCAGACTCAGAAGCAATTTCAGACTCAGAACTGGGTTTAGACTCACAAACAAGTTCAGACTCACAAGGCTAAAGTCTGAAGGTAAAGTTTGAATGGTTAATCTGAATAGTAAAGTCTGAGTGGTAAGGTATGAAGGTAAAGTCTGAACAGTTTAAAAAAGTATACAGAACCAGATTTTGAGATTAAAAATCTGCCCAGTTTAAAAAATAAACAAAATTATCACTTTGAGTAAAACGATTTTCCATTTTGTTTAAACATACATAAACCAATAAGAAGAATCCAACAATCACCTCAAAATTAACACTTACACGTTGCGATTTAATCATTTAATCATTTCGCTTGTCGATTATCGCCATACTTTAAGGAAACAAATCACATTCATTTGAACGTGCACAGAACCGGCAAAATAGATTCAACCATCATCACAACCTCATTATTTCATATCAAAATAACCTTTCTCAAGCAACCAAGTTACAAATGCCAAATAGATTTACTTAACTTAAACCTAGAGTTTTCACTTACCTTGTGCAAAATCTAAACACCCCAAAGGTTAAAACTCTTCCATAGATTTTTGCATCGGTGATGGTGAGAGTAGAAAGTGAAGGAGAGAGTGTGGGTTTGGGTGAAATAATCTTCGGTAATTACCCATACGAAGATGAAAACTGAGAAATATACAAAGGGGTGGGTAAATTCATTGTATTCACATATGGCACCTTATCTCTTCATCATGGCCAGGTGGAAGGAATCAATGGCTTAATCGTAGAGTATTGGCCAAGGAAAATGATTATCCAAGGTTTAGGTGTCTAGCTCAAGGAGACAAATGACATTCGGTCAACTTTTCCCTTAATAACCACGTGAGAGAAGAAGAGTCCAAAGGATATTTTGAGAAGATATCTTCCCCTTTTTCCTTACGGCAATAACATTACTTAACCAAGATTAATCATTAATAATACTAATAATAATAATAATAATAATAATAATAATAATAATAATAATAATAATAATACCCACTAGTTACCAAGACAACGGTAATTTAATTAACACCGCACTACGATTAACGCATACGACCACATCTAAAAATTACACATGTCGGACTTGGTACGATTACGTTTCCAAATCCGCGCTTCGCGAAATACGATCCAACGAAAATTTCTACGCGTCTGCACGAATACTAACTTGAAAATAATACTTAGCTTTAAATCTAGGTATCATTTTCAAATATAGAAAATTTCTAACGTCACAAACATATTATTATGAAATTTCCGGATGTCACAAGCAACCTGTCCGATCCATTGAGGCGAGCTCGAGTCCAACGAGGCCAAGTTCAGTTCCCTAGCGGCAACCCAACTCCTTGCCAAAGTCACTAGCGTCCAACTCAGGTCCATTATGGCTGGGCCCGATTCCTCCCCTGCACAGAGAGAGGGAGTAGGTCCCACAAGACTGGGCCCAAGACTTCGATGCCCATGCCTAAGTCCACAAAGGCCGCGCCTGGGTCCCTTAAGGCCGAGCTTGGGAACTTGGTGTCTATGCTCGGGTTGCCGGTGACTATGCCCAAGCACCTAGCTCCCTCACCCAAGTCACTGGCGCCCTAGCACATCGAGGCCGGACCAAGGTCCAAAGAGGCTTGGCCCAAGTCCATTGAGGTTGAGCCCAAGACCCTAGTGCCCATACTCAAGTCCTCGATGCCCGTGCCCAGGTCCCTAGAGGCCGATCCTAGAGCTTCTTATTAAAAAAAATTATTATTGCAAGCATTAAGATTCAAAGCATGGTCTTCAACATGAACACATAATAACATGACCTAAAGACAATTTTATAGTGAAATGGTGTAATTTTTATTTTGTATTATAAGAATTCGATTTTTTACCCAAAAACATAAAATAGGCCGGTTTCCAAGTAGGAAGAATCAAACCGGAACCCACTGATTCCCAATTCTAAAGCCTCTTTATATTTGTTTGTCAGTATGGTGCTCACTCACGTCTTCACGTTACTCATATGCCACACCTACTAGCCCACGGTCCAATCCGAGCACTTGAGATCCCTCACTGATTGATAAGAATTTCAGGTCGGGGTCTGGTCCGAGTCGAGTCGGATATTACTAAAATTATGATGTGAAAAAATGGATCGATTCGAATTTGATCATTTTTTACCCGATCCACACATTTTTTTTTTGTCAAAACCCGATTCACCAGTGTGATGGGTGTAATGTGAGATGGTTTGGGTCGGGGATGGACTTGTTTCACAATAGAGGCTCTTTTGGTCAGATGTAGTTTTAAAACTCTGAGGAAGGTGAGCGTGAAATGTTGAAGCGTGGCAGGGTAAATGGTATTTTCCCAAATTTTTATGAACATGCCCAGATTGTTTTTCCTTCTGCACGAGATCGGCATAACGACGGTTGAAGAACTTACGTAAAATTAATAAAAGAGAGTGCACTCGAGATACTCGAATGAGTATAATATCGTATTTTGCCACATGACCATGAGTATTGACCGCTTGGAGTTTATTTAGAACGTACTCAATAAGTAAATAGATTTTAATAGTACCTTTTAATTTCAATTTGAGATTAGATGATAACATAAATACCACGGCTCAAGTTCACCCCAATTGGATCAGCATAATTCAGTAAACGTATGCCTGCGATCTTTCAAGTTTTCGAAACTCAACAAATAGAGAATTTGCTGGATAATGACATGAAGCCAACAAAAGTAATCTCGCATTAATTCCGACCAACAAAAGAAGAAGTAATCTGACATTAATCATTTGCCGACTTTTCCACATTTGGAGACAATTGTTAGGAAGCGATCGACAAATATGGTGAACACAAGCGCACCTCGTTAATTTGGTGGATAATAATGGTCATCTCCATGCTTCGTTGCTTATATAAGAGCTTTCAGTGTCGGAGTCTCTTGATTGTCCGATGGGTCACGAGTCACATGTATGGTCTGAAGGGATATACCGAGAACCGAAAACAGAACAATCACGTAGAAATCAGAAAAATAGACGATGCACGAGTTTACCCAGGTTCACCCTCGAATAGGGCTACGTCCTGCAAAGAGATTTCACTATATTGTCGGTTTACAGCCACTTGACTCGTTACAATGATCAGAAAAACGAGCAAAATATATATATGCCCCAAACGGGCCTAAAACCTAAACCTATATGAAATCTCTTAATTTCGCACCATACGGGCCAGCCCAAACCCGTTGAGGTTTCGGGGGCGCTGCCCCCGAGCCCCCGCCCGCTCACCGCCACAGAGAAGATCTTCCATCTTCATCTTCCACAGATCAAATCGCGTCCCATCGAATTTTTCTATCTCAATTCGTGATCCTCCTGACATCTCGAATAAACCCTAATTCCTCGAACAACTCCGGCTCTGATACCAATTGAAGGGATATACCAATTGAAGAGATATACCAGCGGAACCCCCGTCGGGGGGCGCTGCCCCCGAACCCCCGCCCGCTGACCGGGCAGCGGGGCACCCGTGTCGGGGGCGCTGCCCCCGAACCCCCGCATTCCGCACGCATGGGTCACATGTTGTCGAACAACACTTCAGTTTCCCTAAGCTCACGTGGGCGTACCCGGTGTGAGAAACAAGGGTCCCCGAAGTATTCGCCAACTCCAACATTCTCCCACTTGGTGGATACTTCGCGCAAATGAGGGCCTTCCCAATATCATTCTTCTTCAATCCAATCGCAGTAGAGCACCATTCAAACTTCACACCTGTGACGGCTTTAGTAAGGAAGTCAGAACTATTTTCTACCGTGTCGACCTTTACAAGCCGAACCTCTTTCTTCTCTACCTTTTCTCGGATGAAATGATATTGTATATCAATGTGCTTTGTGCGTGAGTGAAATGCTGGATTCTTAGCTAAATAAATAGCCCCTTGATTATCACATCTCACCTCTATTGCACCTTGCTCAAAACCGAGCTCCAAGCACAACCGCCGTAACCATACAGCCTCTTTTCCAGCATGAGTAAGAGCCATATACTCAGCCTCAGTAGAAGAAAGCGCTACCACGCTTTGCCTCCTACTCATCCAACTCAATGCAGCACCAAACAATGTGAAAACATATCCGCTAGTGGATCGTCTACTATCAATATCTCCACCCCAATCAGCATCTACATGGCCTACGATATCAAGCATGTTTCCATTCCCTGTACCTTCAAAACATAGAGAAAAATTCAAAGTTCCACGAAGATACCTGAAAACTCTTTTGATCGCATTCCAGTGTTCTCTACCTGGGTTAGACATGTATCGACTCAAGACTCCCACTGCTTGGGCTATATCCGGACGTGTGCACACCATAGCATACATCAAGCTACCCACTGCACTCGCGTATGGAATTCGGGCCATCTCTTCAGCTTCTTCATCCGTTTTCGGACATTGTTCCGCAGATAGCTTGGTCCCTAAAGGTATAGGGGTACCAACAGGCTTGCAATCTATCATATTAAATTTCTTCAATATTTCTTTTATGTATTTCTCCTGCCCTAGCCACAGCTTCCGTTTCTCACGGTCCCTCCTAATCTGCATGCCCAAAATAAAATTTGCAGGCCCCAAGTCTTTCATTTCGAACTTTTTGGCCAGCAAATTCTTCACGGAATTCACCATCTTCACACTATTCCCGATCAACAACATATCATCCACATATAGCGTGAGAATGACAAACTGGTCGCCCGTTCTCTTCACATAAACACAATGATCAGAATTTGAACGCACAAAATTAAGCTGGAGCATGTACGTGTCAAACTTCTGATACCACATTCTCGGTGACTGCTTCAGCCCATATAAAGATTTTTTCAATTTGCATACCAAATTCTCCTTTCCTCTTACTTCAAAACCTTCTGGTTGCCTCATATATATCTCCTCCTCCAAGTCTCCATGAAGGAATGCCGTCTTTACATCCATCTGTTCTACCTCAAGATCATATGCAGCTGCTATAGACAGAACAAATCGTATTGAGGTCAACTTCGCCACAGGAGAAAAAATCTCGTCATAGTCAACTCCCTCAATCTGAGAGTACCCCTTGGCTACAAGCCTAGCCTTGTACTTCTCTACAGTCCCATCCGGTTTCAGCTTTTGCTTGAACACCCATTTACACCCAATTGCCTTTCTATCCTTAGGCAATTTACACAAGCTCCATGTTTCATTTTTATCAAGCGACTGCATCTCATCTATCATTGCAAGCTCCCACTGATTCGCATCATCCATAGATCTCGCCTCTTTTACAGAACTAGGATCATCTCCGGTAATGCTCAAAGCATGAAATGTACTCAAAGCACTAAGTGAGTATCGAAGTGGTACCTTTCTTTCACGCGTCGATCTCCTGAGAGCCGGCATGCTATCTGTATCCAAGTCTTCATCTGAATCTGCATCCTCGACTTCATTAACCAAGTCCCCTTGCTCCGATTCAGAATCAGACTCTATTAGCGTGCCTTGTGAAACCATTTCTACAGTTTCAGTTTTAGGACTTTCTTCGAGCACTACCACTTTCTTGGGCTCATCACCTTTCTGTGTGCTAATCTGGGGTTGTGATTCACGAAAGACAACATCCCTGCTATATACAATGGTCTTTGATTCTGGATTCCATAGCTTATAGCCTTTAACCCCTTCCTTGTATCCGACAAATATGTTCTTCTTGGACTTGTTGTCAAGCTTACCCCGCTTCTCCTTAGGTACATGAACATATGCGTCACAGCCGAACACCCGAACATGCGACAGATTCGGTTTCTTCCCAAACACTGCCTCATATGGTGTACGATCTTTCACTGATGAGGTCGGTGATCGGTTCTTTAAATAACTGGCTGTGGCTACAGCTTCTGCCCAAAATTCTGTCCCCAAACCTGCCCAACTCAGCATGCATCTTGCCTTTTCTATGAGTGACCGATTTAATCTTTCGGCTACCCCATTCTGTTGAGGCGTATATGGAGTCGTCTTCTGCCTTGCAATACCATTATCCACACAAAATTGCTCGAACTTATCCGAACAGAATTCACCTCCGTTATCTGTACGAAGGACCTTGATTTTCCTGCCCAATTGGTTTTCAACCAAAACCTTAAATTCTCGAAATTTCTCGAATACATCTGATTTACTTTTAATAAAATAAATCCAACTATATCTCGAAAAATCATCTATGAACGATACATAGTACCTGGATCCTCCAATAGATGGAGTCGGAGTAGGTCCAAAGACATCGCTGTGAATCAGCTCGAGAACCTCAGTTGCTCTTGTACCAGTGTGTTGGAAGCTAACTCGGTTCTGTTTTCCATGAAGACAGTGTTCACAGAACCCGAAACCCATAGAGCATTTTGGAATTCCTTCTACCATCTGACTTGAAGCTAAGGTAGATAGTCCCTTTTCACCGATATGCCCCAACCTCTGATGCCACAACATGGACATCTCATGTCCATCTTCCTTGGCCTCTTCAGAAACGAAACCGCTACCAACAGTCACTGTTTCCCCGAGCAGCTTGTATAATGTCCCGTAACGGACTCCTCGTGCAATCACAATAGAACCTCGAGTCATCTTGCACGAATCCTTATCACAGCTAAAAATAACCCCCGAATCAGCCATCGTACCAACTGATAACAAATTTCTACTCATCAAGGGTATGTGCATTACGTCTGGAATAGTCTTCACTGTGCCATTACTCATCCTCAGCTTCACCCTGCCACGCCCAACAATTTGAACTGCAGTATCATCTCCGAGCATGACATCCCCACCGTTATATTGCTCATATTCACAAAACCAATGTCTATGAGGCGTCATGTGGTATGAAGCACCGGTATCGATCAACCATATATCCTTGTCTGACTGCGCCATACACGCAGCAGCCAAATACATATCTCCCGCATCGACCTCCTTTTTACCCGAGGATGATTCAGCTTCTTTCTTAAAAACTGGCTTGTTTTTACAATCCCGCTTCACATGGCCCCACTCTTGACATTTCCAGCACTGTACCCTCCTCTCCCTACTCTTCGATCGCCCACGAGATTTGGATCTGGATCCTCTCGAATTTAGAGTCTTCTCTGCTGGCCTTCCCCTAGCTGCCAATGCCTCTTTACCGGAATTTCCCGATCCCTTTCTTCGTGTCTCCTCCGATAACAAAGCAGAACACACACTTTCATACGATAATTCCTTATCCCCACCACCGATCACCACAATTAGATTATCCCATGAATCCGGCAGTGAACAGAGTAGTGTTATTGCCTTATCATCATCCTGGAACTTAACACCGATTGATACGAGTTGACTAATCAATGTGTTAAAGTTATACAGATGTGCAGAAAACGAGTCGCCCTCATGCATCCGAAGATTATACAGCTTTTTTCTCAAGAACAACTTATTAACCAACGACTTACTTTGATACAGCGACTCTAATTTCTGCCACAAATCTCTGGCTGTAGGTTCGCCCATCACATTCGTTAGAATTGAGTCCGCGAGACAAAGCCGAATCAACCCCTTTGCTTTCCGATCAATCCGATTCCAGTCTTCAATCGCTTTCGGATCTGCTGGTTTGGAAGTTGAATCCCCTTCCTTCACCGCTTCCTTGCCTATCACGACACCAGGTTGCGCAGCAACAGGCCTTTCCGTTTCGATTGCCGACCAGAGATCTCGATCACAGAGAAGATCTTCCATCTTCATCTTCCACAGATCAAATCGCGTCCCATCGAATTTTTCTATCTCAATTCGTGATCCTCCTGACATCTCGAATAAACCCTAATTCCTCGAACAACTCCGGCTCTGATACCAATTGAAGGGATATACCAATTGAAGAGATATACCAGCGGAACCCCCGTCGGGGGGCGCTGCCCCCGAACCCCCGCCCGCTGACCGGGCAGCGGGGCACCCGTGTCGGGGGCGCTGCCCCCGAACCCCCGCATTCCGCACGCATGGGTCACATGTTGTCGAACAACACTTCAGTTTCCCTAAGCTCACGTGGGCGTACCCGGTGTGAGAAACAAGGGTCCCCGAAGTATTCGCCAACTCTAACATGGTCGTGGTTATGGACATTGGGGACACGTTTGTCCCGATTCCTAACATGGTGCAAGGATCGCTTTGCCGAATGTTTTATGTGTGATTTCGATGTGCATCGGGCTTGGTTTCACTTTCGGTGGTTCACATGCGTCACTGTGGCGGCTCTAGTTCAAGAGCAGTTGCTTGGCCAATATAAATTAAAGAGTGGTTGGTAGTTAAAACTTCACACTACGCGTCACGCCATCGCTTAGTCAAATACTCCCCATCAATAAGTCAATTCTTCGTTTTGCGTGTGTAAAGATTTTCGTGGGGAAAAAAAATCACCAATTCATTCCTAAACACATTTTATTGATGCCAATTTAGTAATTTAACGTTTTGATGATATTTGGCGTATCGTTTTAAACTTTAATTCACCGATTAAAGGAAAAAAATCTTACAGGTATGTTGGAAATGTATAGAGCGGGATCGCCCATCTTATAACAAGAAATTAGAATAGATCACGAGTTAATTCTCTTTTACAAGGCCACGGTGACAATTGTGAGATTTGAAAGTTTGATTTAATTTTTTTTTTCTAAATAACCCAGGGACACGAGCATAAAATCCCGATTATCGGGAGGCCCATAAAACATCATGTAAGTTTCGTGGGCCGGTTAAGTCCCGATCTTTGGCCTGTGTAAGTATTTCTGATCCATAGCGATTTGCAATGTCACTATTCAAACGTTGAACATGATTGACTAAGTTTGTCAAACGTTGATATTAGGATGCAAAACAATAGCCGCCACCAGAAGTAGTGGACTTTTGTGGACTTCTTACTAGAAACTATTTGAACTTAGTAGAAGGACGGCTAATGTCCAAGCCTTTACCTAATCGAATTGCCTACCTTTGTACAATAATTTAATATTGGTATCCAAATTCAACAACTACATTGTCTGAGCAATTATACACAGCCGTGCTCTACAGAAAGTTAGACTTGTGGCCACCAATCTAATGATAAGGGAACTATTTATAGATGTTGACCCGAAATCCTTTTTGGCCTTTATGTAGTATTAACTAAGATGACTACGCACATCAAATACAGGAGAGAGAAATAAATGTATTTTGACTGACTTTTTTTTTCCTTTAGAAGGGAAAAACTAAAGTTAAAAATAATTGTTGCTTTTGATTATTCTTTTTTGGGGAGTATCACGAGATACTCATAAAGTGCATCTTAAATGTCTTACATTCAACACCATATGAATTGGGTAGCTAAGACCCTTAAAATGAATTCCCTCCCATCTTTTTAGGTAACTTGCCCTTTTAATTCCTTTGTGATTTGCTTTGTTTGGATGCCCCTTCGATGGGTCTTTTGTTTAAGAACTCTTACTATCGATATTATCGTCTTTTTTCGACCAAAAAAAAGCGCGATATGAATCTCTTTACCATTTTCTGTTTGAATTTTGGAAAGAACAAGAATTACATTAACTAGCTAATTAATTGATGAACAGATATAGTGATTCTTCTCACGATCAATTGCGGGGCCAAACCTCTCTATAATTCAAGCCAAACACTCTAAAGGTCTAATTGTGCAACTAACTATGCGTCCGTGCATTTTCGTGCAGCTTTGAAAAGCTTAAGGTTAACTTAACATTATTCTTTACTACAATTATCTGTCTAAACGCTATCCTTTTGCAGATCAAATGAAGAAAACAATGCCATATGAATTCAATTAATAAGCTTGAGAAATGGCAAGAAAACGGGTAATCACCTGTCGATAATATCTTTTCATGAGGAAATACAATCAAAGGAAATATTGAGCACTACATTAATCGGTTAGACTCATATTGAGTCGAAATGCCAAAAACATGCAAGTCTCATGATTTTCGGCCTTGCCGGCGCATATCTCACTTGATTTTACCTATAAGTCGATGAGAATTCCAAACTCATCGAGGCTTCTCGGATACTGATCATCAGTCACCGTCACTTCTTTTGTTAAGATCTCTTCTTCTAACCGGAGAAGATCCAAAAAAGCAGATCCAGATGATGAAGATCTTGTCGCGTCAGTGTTGATTTAGTGAGCCATTATCGATTTGGAATGACCCTCTTTGATTAAGTTCAAGAAAGCTGGTGGTTCGAGAGCAAGCATCGGCGTTCAAACAGATCTGAATACACACGCTTCACTTTCCGCCATTAATCCCGGCACATAATTTCTTAATTGTCTCAGAAAAGTCCCCCAAAAGAGGGCCAAAAAAAAGAGAGAAAAGAACAGATCCGTGGGGACATATTTGTTAATGTTAGTAGTGCATGCATCTTTCTCTACGTGCCAACAGTTGTCACGCAAAGCTAATATTAATATTTAAAGCATTGAGCATGGCAAACATTCATTGCCCGTGACACGAGGATTAGGGTTTGCCTCCTTCGGCTAACGGAGGTTGGATTTGCTTGTACCCTAAGGTATCTCCCCTCGCACATGAAATCGAGGAGGCCAATTAAATTAGTGCTCGGAAAATGAAATGACATTTAGGGTTGATTCGTGTTGCGGGAAATGAGTAATTTAGAAAATATTTTCCTAAAATTAATTGTGTATATCGCTTGAAATGATTAGTCAATAAAAAATATTTTCATTACCGACAACAAATTTTGTATAAACATGTGCGTAGACGATGAAAAAAATTTTCGCTCATTAATTTTTGTAAGCGATATATGTAATCTTTTTTTTAAAAATGTTTTTTAAGTCAATCATTTTTCACGAAACAAATGAAATCTTAGTGTTTTCTGACTGATCAAAAGTATAGGGTTTAACACATTAAGTTTCCTGTGTTCGATACCAAGCTTTGGTCTATATAGAATAGATACGGCATATGGCCTTTCCTCATACATATATTTAGCCACTCACACTTTAAAAGTTCTTCATTTAAAGTGAATTATGACCCTTAACTTTTGTTCCCAACTCTGTGAAGTTTTTCTAGAATCAAAACGAATACAACTATAAATAAATTAGATGATTTAAAAGCTATAAATCTCATGTGATCAAGCATTTGATCCAATCATACACTTTGGGAAATGATCATGCCCTTGATTTGTCCTAGACTTTTATAAGTTCCAACTCTTAAGTCTAGTAGGTGGGGCTAATGTCAAGTTGAACTATCTATGCGCAAAAAAAAGAGTAAAGAAACATATAATAATATTATTGAGAAAATTACCAAAATAATCATAATATGTTTTATGGATATCAATTTCGTTCTAAACTTTTCAACTTGGCGAATTTGATTCTAAACTTTATTATCAATGTAGTCCTTCCGATCAATTTTGGCTAAAAATCGTTGACTCGGACGCTGGCCGTCCTACGTGACACGATCAGCGCTGACGTTCACGATTTTTATAATTTTTTTAAAAAAATTCTAAATTATTTTCTTTTTTTTTCTTTTCTTTCCTTTCCTTTATCTTTTTTTATTCTATTTTCTTTCGCTGGTTGCTGACAATAGGCGAGGGGCAGCGCTGGTGAGGGTGCAAAGGTGGCGAGGGTCTGGCAAGTGTCGACCTTGCCAAATTTGGCGAGGCCAACCCTCGCTAATGGTCGGCCCTTGCCCCTGGCCGATGGAGGTCACCAGCCATCGTCGAGGCGCGGCGACTAGTGAAGGGAAATATGGAAAAAGGCAAAAAGAAAAAAGAAAAAATTCAGGAAATTACAAAAATTGTCCACGTCAGCTCTGACCATGCCACATAGTCGCATAGGATGGATGGCAGATTGGACCACCGCATTAGCAATTTTTGGTCGCAATTGGCAGATCGTCAAAATGTTCACGACTAAATTGGACAAGTTGAAAAACTCTTCGCTGAATTGGCATATTTACAATCGGTTTATGACTTTTTTTTTGGGTAGTTATCCCTAATATTTTCAATGGCACTAAGAGGGTGAATAATAATTTTTTTTTTAAATAGCTCGATTATTTCGTGAAAAATTTGACTGTATTGAGAAATCAACGGCCGAAATAGTCTGGGAATTTATGGTGTTGCGGCGAGGTGAGAGGGAGAGAGGTGGACTGGGCCACCGGCTGCTCCGAGAAAGGATGGGAGGAGGGGGGGTTGACCAAAATTCCCGGTCATTTTGCCAACAAAGTCCCGGTTGCCTTCTCGTGAAGGGTGCCTCCAGTCACGCTGACTGAATCCTCTCCTCCCCCCCGCAATTTCTCAAATTCCATTCCTGCCCCCCTCCCTCCTTGTCCTTGATCGGCAGAGGGAACGCAAAGCACACATTTGACCCGTTCCTTTTCTATTCTCGAGAACAAGCCCCCTCGTTCCCTGAGCTCGCTCGCTTGACAGTTTTAGAAGAATGGACAGCAGCGAAAGGCCAGTCCCCAAATTTTCATTAATACCTTTTACAAGACAAAGCTGAATCGCGTAAGGCCAAGTCATCTGAGTAAATCTCGATCGCAGAAGGATGGCGGGGGGTTTCGATCGCATGATAAAGTGAGTCGAGTCATGACATTCTTGATCGCGCCGATCGGTTGAGAAGGAAACAAGGGAGGGCAGCGATCATCTATAAGATGAACACCATCGCGATGTCTAGTACTCATCTCTCTTTGACACGACACATCCGCATGAACAGTAACTTTATGCGGTGGTAAACTGATCCTTCCGCATGTACTGGGGCAAATAATTCTAGTATATAACCTCGTGTACCGATTAGGAAGCACCGAGTCATCATGTATGGACCCTTCATCAGCCCTAAGCTATTGTACCCTAGTGTTATTTCCTGCAGGAAGAGGATCTGGGTTGGCCATTGACTGGCAAATTTATCAATATGCTGATAGATACTCCAAAGCCATGTGTAATCTCTTTTCCTTTTCATGAACCCCTTGGCCTTTTGAAGGTTCCAAAGAGAGATCCTTGGGAATATGTGATGGCAAAACGGACGATAGTGTCGGGAAAAACTTAAAAGAGCGCTTAAAAATGACATCTTTTTGTTTCTTTCGGGCCAATCCATCTGATCATCAAGGACCTAACCAAGCCCTTGGCTTTGTCTTTTCGCTTTAACTCAGTGATTCTCTCTCTCAAATCCCCCAATCTTTATGTAAAGTGGCAAAACAGGAGAGACAGCATATTATCTGAGGATGGAGCATCCCTTAGGAAGCAAGATTCATCACATGCAAAAGGGAAAAAGAAAACCACACACCAACATGAGATGGACGAAAGTGGCCCCAGAACCAAAGCAGTACTGTGCAGTGACTTGCCTCATTCTTTGTTTCTTTTTTCTGGGGGAATCAGATTAATATAAGCCCTGACTGATGTTTCCATGGGAATATTTACTAGGACAGCTCTCTCTGTCCCTGCCAGCTTACAATGCTTCGTTCTCTCCGAGGCAAACAGCGCTGGTTTACTGGATCTTCCAGTTCAGAAATTGGAGGGACTCTGCATATTTCTGTCATTCTCATTCGCAGTGGAACATGTTAACTGTTCTGTTTTTCAAAAAAACCTTCATGTGGAGATGGGGGTTATTTGTGTAATTCCAGTTTGGAGCTTCTTGTGGTTCATGCTGAAATGATTGATTCCATGCTTCACGCTTTAGCAACATTAGCTTAGACGGTGGATAAAAGGAAAAGAGCGAAACGGAGAGAGACGAGTCGAGTTCTAAGTTATTTCCAACTAAATTGATGCAATGAGATACCAAGAATTGTATGAGTACTGAATGATGGAGAAAGTTTCATTGACGAGGTGCACTAAAACAAGAATTGCAGGAGATTAGTAACAGAGGCAGAGCAACACTGTGCATTTCCAGAGCAGAGACCACCATGTCCTGGTCCACAAGCAATCCCCAAATGTACTTACATTGTCAGCAAAATTGCGCCTAATAAAAAGCAAAAAGCCAACCAAAAAAGAAAAACAGAGAGAGAGAGAGAGAGAGAGAGAGAGAGAGAGGAGATAAAAGAAACTTGATCGTACTGTTACTTTTCTGATGATGATGTCCCTCTCAGGCTCTCAGCGAAACGAGCAACAGTTTGTTAGCATTTTCCACAGAGAATTAACTGCTGTCTAGAGGCGAAGAATATCAAGAAGCCATTTGCAGTCGAGTGAATGAACTTCGTTGCAAGAAGACGCAACTCGAGAACTAAAAAAGCACCTGATCATTACTCCTAAGTTCTAATCTATCACCAGAAGAGCAAGCAAAGAACTTTTCTTCCTAACCATAACCAATGGGCAAAGCTCAAAGGAAATGGAATGTCAGTCACCTAGCAAAACCAATGATAAAAAAAATAAAAAAATTCTTCTCCGATCTCTCTGTCTCTGTCTCTCTCTTTCTGCGCGTGTTTGTCAATTCTTGATGGTTTGGGTGAATTCTCCATCATCAGACACCACACTGAAGTCGTCCTCCTCCACCGGAGCAGGCAGGTTGAGATCTATGGAATTGGCTGAGACTTTAGACTTGGAGCTCTGAGCACCATCACCATTACCACCGACGCTTGATCCTCCTAATCCCATCAAGTGAGATCTCTTGTGCCCACCGAGAGCCTGTCCATTCCCAAACACTCTCCCGCAAAATGGGCACTCATAGACCCTCTCTTTCTTGCGCGCCATAGCCGTGTCCTTGCTCGGACCATCACGCCTCGCTCTCTCATCTTCTTGCCTCTTCTTCTCACAGCCCATTGACCCAGCAGCCTTCCTGTGAATCACTCTGTGCCCACCCAATGCCTGCGAAGATCTGAACACTTTCTTGCACACCTCGCACTGGTGGTGCTTCCTCTCAGCTTCGTTCCCCAACAGATTACCTTTTTGGCCCTCCTGAACTTCTTCGTGATGATCATCATCTCCACCTTCGTCGTGGTGACGTTTTCTTCTCCACCTGTCCCGCGAGAGCATCATGAGGCACATGGCGACATCTTCTTCAGGCGAGGTGTCCGACACCGAGCTCACTGGCTCCGGCTCAGCAGGCGAGCCCGGCTGGCTCGGCTTCGGCTTCGGCTTCCCCTGCTTCTCATCCTCTGCATTGTCGTTGCAGCTGCCCAGCTTTCTTGGGGTCCTCTTGGATCGCCTCCGAGTTGGGTTCCTCGACTCGGTCTCGCTCTCCCGGTCCTGCACGACGACGAACCCGGAACCGCCCGAGAACGAGAACTCGGGATCTGCACACTTGAAGCTCCTCCTGGGGTTCTCCCTCAGCCCGTAAATCAGGGACTTCTCCTCGATCTCCTGATCCCCACGCGACGACTCTTGCTCCTCTTCCCCGGAGGAAGAGGCAGGAGACGAGGTGATCGACTCCACGACGTGGGGTCGGTGAATCTTGAGGCTGGCCAGATGGGCCTTCATGTGGCCACCCAGTGCTCGGCCATTGGCGAAGGTTCTGAAGCAGAGCTTGCATCTGGGTCTCTCCATGGAACTGGAAAACGAAGCCAAGATCAAAACTTTACGAAGCTCGGGTGTTGAACTACTGATCTCTGTCCCTCCCTCTCCCTCTCCCTCTCCCTCTCTGAGATGGTGGAGAGATTTGGGAACTGAAAAATGAGTAGGTGACAAGCATTCCTCCACCAAAAAGGACACACACACACATTAGTTAAATTTTTCTTGGGCTTTATAAAATTATGTTCGAAAAAGCAAAATGTCGTGTGCCGAAAAAAGATTAATGAAAAAGCAAAAAAAGGAGGAGCAGCTAATCTGGCAATTAGGCAAGGATAAAGGAAACGAAAATAACTGATCATGGAAATTGGAACGAGGGACAAGGAAGTGACATGCAAACCTTGCCCCGTTTGGGGGGTACTCAAGCCTTTTTCATGCCTTTCTTTTCATTTGGGCGCCATCAAATTTCGGCCAATTTAGCAAGGAGGTATACACTAACCTTCAGACATTATCACAAAATTAACACCGTCTCCGGGAAAATACACACAACCCTTGTATCATTATTTGTAAATTTAACACCAATTTTGTAAATGTCTTTGGGAAAAATATACAACCTTTCACCTTTGTTACGAATTTGACTCCGGTTGATATTCTGTATATTCTCGCCGTCGTCTCTTTCACATGTTTAGTAACATGATCGTTGCTGTGATGACGTGCACGTTAACAACGCGACCCCTCAAGACGACGCCGAGCAACTCTATCTAGCCGGCGAGATTAATTGGACAATAGGGCTGAAGAAGACAGGAAATCGGAGCCTAGGGAGAGTTTGGGGGCGCTGTGGATTAGTGTTGGGATTGCTGCGAGTTAAAGTTACTATCTGTATTGGACACTGATAAAAATAGGGCCGACAATTTGTGTTCACGTCTGATATTTGGGGTTCGTAATCATACCAAATTTTATTATTGAAAAATAACATCGTTTTGTTAATTGTGCGGTAAAACTTGTATATATTAAAATGGTGTCGGTTCATGATTAACATGTGGACAAGATGACATTGAAAATGGACGAAATATTAATGGATGCCAAATTTGCAACAATTGTAAAAGGCTATGTGTTCTCTTTTTTTTTTTTTTGAGATATTTTGTGTTAAATTTGTAACAATGATTATGTTGTGCATTTTTTTAAGAGGTCTAAAGTTTGTATTATTTTTTCACTAATGGTAAAAGTTCTGGTACTTTTTTTTCGAATTGGCCATGAAAATTCTCAGATGGATGAAGGTGTGAGTACAGACAAACATCTCAAATCCTTCTTCTTTTTTGCAAGCTTTAACCTTGTTCAATAATTGGTTGTAGCCCACAATTGGACTTGAAAGAGAAAACGAATGTGGTACTTGTCTTCTACACAACTTGAAATGATCAGCTTTCCTTGCCACTATCATGACAAGTGCTATTTATCATATCCCATGTTATGGCTCTTTTGTTATTTGGTTGTTAGATCTTGAAATTTGTACACTACAGCTAATACAACTTTGCCAATCTGAATTGTCATCAATCAACCCAATTAATAATCTGATCATCGTTTTCGATAATCGAGTTTCACGAGCTATCAATCACGGTATTAATTTGAGGCCAACAGATTACTAAGCATCATATGACTGTGATACACCCTTTTGATTTTGTTCCTTTAGCTGTTCATCAGAAACTTGTAGGTAAGTTTTGACCTTGTTAGAGATTCAGAAGGTTTAAGGTAATTTAAATAAGCACCCCCTCAATGTAGGAGATAATATTTTTTCATCTAGGAAATTTCCCAATTATTGAAAAGCCATTTACAGGAAATAGTTAAAGACAAATTATGAAAACAAATTACTACACGATAAAAGCAGAGATAGAGATGAGTGTCTAAATGCTTAGTTTCACCTCATATGGATTGTCACATCCTGTGGATATGCTCTATCTGATATCTTCACATTTCATTTCACCATAATAAAAGATTATTTTTCCGAATGCTATGTTAAACTTTGCTACTATATGAATAATTATATCCTGTCTTCTTGATTTGCATGTAAATTATTTAATTTCCCCAAAAAGAAACTCCTTAATCAACTGCCAAGCATTAAAGCACAAATGAGGCAAGTGGGGACGATGAAATCACGGACATTGCATGAGTGCCCCTATAGCTTTTTCAATATCTTTCTCTTGCCTCCTAAAAATTATTGACTCAGCCTATGTGAAAAACCAAGCTTAATCACCATTTTAGTCAATTATAATCATGTTATTTATGTTCATATCCTACCATATGCCTCGACTTCTGATCGTCGATAGCAAGTCCAAACATATTCCGCCCGTCGGATCCAAAAACGAAAGTAACGTCAATACGCAAGCTAAGTGGGTTGGATACTTTTGATCCGCTTCCGGTAATCACAGCTTGTGTTGTGTCCACATAAATAATACAGCATTAATAGCAACTTAGGGAAATAAAAATGGTTAGGTATACCAATGCAAGATCTAGGGAAATGATGGCGGCACGGTTGTTTCCCTAGCAATTGTTAATGCGATGTTGATCACACAGCAAAGCTAAGAAATCTCTCAATTTTTGCATCCAATCGTGGAGGTTAATTAGTAAATTTTCCCACTAATTTCCAATTATGTAGTTGAACGTATGCGATGGAGCTATGGCGGAGGCAGAACAAATTTTTGGAGATTTTTGATTAAATTATTCTGGTGAAGGCAAGTGGAAAAGTGGCAGTGGCTAAATCGAAACACGTGGCGTGGGGAGACAAAGTCAAAGCATGGTTGGGGTTGGTTGCAACGAAGGGGGAGTGAATGATACGATCGCATGGCACGAGAAATCGAAAGCGGAAGCCGCCCACAAATTAAATTTTCCTTTCCTATCTAGACATTATTAAATTTAATATAAGTCACACAAGTTTATAAAGTTGCTTATAAGTTTCCAAGTCATTGTAGTTACTCCTTTTCTTCTTTTCCCTCAAGGAGAATGTGGATGAGTATTCGAGAAAAGTAGCAAAAAAGTCCTATTTAGTACCAGTTTGGTCATAAATCTTTCAATTGGATCAATTTAGTCATAAATCTTTTCGCGTCATGCTAATTGAGTTCATCCGACTAAATTAGAGAGAAATTGCTGACGTGGACGTTGACCGTCCTACGTGGCACAATTGACATGGGAATTTTTAAATAATTTTTCTTCTTTTTTTCCTTTCTTTTCTTTTCCTTTTGCCGATGGCTGGTCATCGATGAGGGCTCTTCTTGCTAGATCTGGCGAGGCTGAACCTCGACTAGGCTAGGGCAACCTCGGCCAAGTGAGGCCGACCCTTGCCAGTGGCGAGCAAGGGCGACCTTTGCCGATCATGGCCTGTGGCCGGCGACCGGCCACTGGCAAAGAGAAAAGGGAAAGAGAAAAAGAGGTAAAAAAAGAAGAAAAAAAATTATAACAAATTATAAAAAAAAAATCCACGTCAGCGCCATGCGTGCAACGTAGGATGCCCAGCTTCTATTTCAGCAATTTTCGGCCTAGATTGTCCAGACGGACTTAATTGGCAAAACGTGCAAAGATTTAAAACTAAATTGGTACAATTGAAAGGTTTATGACTAAATTGATACCACCACAATAGTTTTAGGACTTTTTTAGTACTTTTCCCATGGATCTTAACTATACACTTACCAAACTACTGGCTACTCCCTGCTGTTCCAAACTGGCCGACGATGCTGCACTACGGTCCAATGTCTAGGCAAAATTAGCATATAGGTAAATCCCAAGGTCTAAGCCAGATTAGTCAGCTCCGCGCGAGAAGTCCAATGGCGACGGCGGCCACTCGAAGACTTCGTATTTGAACTCGAACCCATGAATTTTCCGGGGGTACAGGTTTGGAATTTCAGGCTTCGAAGCTCCCGTTACATGCCTGCACATGTTCTGCTGCAGGTTGTTGAAAAGATGCACGGGCTTGGCGATGCTTTGGTTTCTGTTAAACAATTAGTGTTTTATATGGTGATTTCTGTCGCACAACCGAAATAGAAAAGGTACACGAGTTTCTCCTCAATTGCATTGCATCTGCACAGTGAAATGTCAAGTGTGCCATCAAAATACAGTTTTAAAGGTTATTCAATCCAACTAATTGTCAAAATAGGGAAAATGACACGGATAATATATGAATTTTGGTCGAATGTGCAGTGTCGTCCCTGGACTTTTAATATGTTCAATGCGATCTCTAAACTGTTGGTAAATATTCGATCTGGTCCTAAACTAAATGAAATATTTAGTATAAAATCATTATGTTAATTCAATATTCAACGTGGCTTCCAATCCGTTAAATTTAAATAATAGACAACAGATAAAAAAAGCTGCATGTGAATTATTCAAATAAGATATTCGTCTCAAATCAAGATATAATAGTTCGCGTTTTTTTTCCTTTTCTAAAATAGATGGATAAAAAGATGGATATGTTGCCTCATCACTTTTAAAAATTCAACCCAACATTTAATAAATCACCTCATCGATTGATGTCCGATATGTTGTTTGAGCAAACGAAAGGATTACAACGAACATTTACTAATAATTTAAGGGCCACATTGAACAAATTAAAAATACAAGGATGACATTACACATCGAACCAAATTTTAAGAATTATTTATGTCATTTTTGCCGTATAATATTAGGGCATTGTTAGCAATACCCAGGAAATTAATGGCAGCAGAATTTGAAGTCACTTGAGGCAATATGATTGGGGTGGAAATTTTCTGTGCTTTTGGCAGGCTGGTGCAGTGCTTTTGGCAGGTATGCTGCTTCTTCGCCCTTCACGCGACAAAGTTCTGATCAGTTTTTGTATGTTGCATCTCCTGAGTACGGACCATACTCAAATTGGATTAAATTTCTCTCCTGTTTCCCATCATAAGTTCTGCAAGAAATAGATGGAATTGCCAAAAAAAAGAAAAGAAAAAAAACTGCGTTTGCAGTGAAAGGCCCATCATTAAAAAGTGGCGTGGGATTTATTTCTTTTAAAAGAAAGATCGATGTCTTAAGCTTTACTGGCAATGGCTGGTGATAGACGAATTCTGCAGATGTTGCAGCCGGCTACATTATTTCAAATGCCAACAAGGGTTGGTTGATCTAATTCATTTAGGAAATATAGCTTCGTCTTGTAATTTGGTACGATTTCCGATTCAACAGTGTCCAATCAAATTCCATATCGACGTGGATCGGCCCAAACTCGATCATAAATATGACAATTCGACTCATTCGATAAGGATGGGGCTAATATGAGTTCGGTTATTGATACATCGGAACGTCACGTGATAGTTCGGTTTGTATTTACTGTTTGGTGTTACACCATAGCAGAACTTGTTGGAAGCCAATCCTAGTACGAGAGGATTGAGTTGGGCCTACTTATCGTGTACATCTAGTCATGCATAGCAAGCGAATACTTATCTTCACTTTTACTTTTTCCAAGAAGTGCGTGCCTGAACAAAAGTTTCCCTTCTCGAGCATCTTGTCCCGGAATTTCTCTAGGAACGTCTTATATCCTCTGGCCCAATGCCGCGCATGATAACGCCCTGGCCAGACCAACCGGCTTAGCTTATCGGCGTCCCACCCCAGATTCGCAAATCCATCATGTCCGAGATGAATCCAAGCAACGACCCTTATGAATCAGTCCCTCACAAAAGAACAGATTCTTAAGCTACTCTCTGTTAAAGATTCATGAAGGAGGTTACAGTAGAGCAATTGCTGGTACCGAACCACCAATGCCTACAACATGAGGTAGATAGATTGACATGCACAAGAAAGTCACACATGATACACAGATGGGTTCTGTCACATGCAAGAAGCTGCTCTTTCTTTCTTCAACCAAAATGATGGAGAAAAAAAGATGCTTTCGCGAAAATCTGCATCTGTATTACTCAACTCAAGAGAGGCTTCTCTGCATGCAACCCACTCTCGAAGCAATCTTCTTCATTTGGCTGATAACCCTCTTTCACTTTTGCCCAAAGCACGGAATACAGGCCAGTGAACATGAGGACCATGCCGGCGAGACTGCATTAGCGGCTTGCATCAGCTCAATTCGAACCAACATGCAATTTTAATACGTTTCAGATGAATTCTATGGGGGGCTACTTATTTCAGTGCTATAGATCTCACCTTGGCATGTTGATCGTGTCTCCTAATCTTATGGCTGAGTATATAACCGAGCAGATGGTTGCGATGGGGTTAAACATAGAAGGAAGGACTGCCCCTCTCTTTTTTATGGCCCAACATGTGAAGCCTATGCATGATCCGCCGATGCCACCTCCCTGTGCATTTGAGAATTTCGTGAAGCCCAACGACAAAAGAAAGCGCAGAAACAGAATCAGGCAATGCGTAATGTTTGCATATGTTTCCGAGAAGTATTCAGTGAGAGAAGACCAAAGTTTCATCTCACCAGAAAAGAAAAGGCGACCAACTTGCCGAAGCTCAAAAACGGCCAGCCATTGTCCAATTTGTGGTCTTCAAATAACTGTACAGCTGCAGTCATACTTGCACCAATCAAGGACATGATAGCGCACATTGAGATTGGTGCTGGAAATTCAGCCAAAGCGACTGCCTGTGAAGCCGCGGAAAGCAAATAAGGAGAAAAAGATGAGTAGGCCAATTCGCAATCCTTTTAATTGTCGGAGGATTGAAACAAATGTCCATCGAAGTAATCAACTGCACTTCAGCAGAATATACCTGCAGGATGGAATTGCTTGATAGGGCAAGGACCGCTGCAATAAGATAGAAGCAACCGATGATCTTTTGTTGGTCGAAAGTCGTATCTCTCGCGAGAGATGAGTGGAAAGCCTCTTCAGCGGCACTACATAGGCTCATTGTGACGGCCCCCGAAACACACAACACCGTGCCTAATATTTTGACTTTGCTGTACAAGCAACTTAACTTAACTTTCTCCAACCTGCATAAGCACGAGCATTTCCAATTGAATAAACACAGAACATGGTAACGGTACCGAAAGCTGCAATATTACTTCACATAGTCGGCCCAACTTTCAATATCCACTAAGCGATCGTGTGCACGCTTAATCCACAAGATTTAATACTGTCTTAGAACTGCTTTCTGTGGAATGATTTTGGTCAAAGATGGATTAAATCTATGTTTTGACAAGAACCCGAGTGAGAACAATTTTCGTCGAACATACAGTGAATTGTGATGAAGTGGTATCAGCAGCTCCAGTTAAAGCAACTAAACGAGTAGCTGAAAAACTAATACTGGAATCAGCGCAATTGAAGCGTAAGAGAAAATTGCAAAAGAAACCCCAGGTGCAAGGTAGTACCGAGTAATCCATGCGATGACGAAGATAAGCCCAGGAGCAAGGTTCAGCATGGCGGTTGCGATGGCTGGTGAAGTCAATTTAACCCCCTTCACGAACAGAGTTTGGAACAGAGTCACCCTGACCCAGAAACAGAAACATAGAAAGAAGAAAAATTAAAAGATTCATTAATTTGATCGTGTAGGTGAAATATGAGCTTCAAGTTGACATGCAATCGCAAAGTTGCCAAAATACCCTGAAAAGGAGATGAGAACAAGTTGAACCATCAACCTCAGGCTGAGCTTCTTGGGCCACATGCTCCTGCGACATGAACAACAGGAGATCAAGCATCATTCTCACAAGCGCAAATGCGCACAGAGAGCAAGATGATACCTTTCAAACGAAAAGGCAATGGGGGAGAGAACAAGGAAGGTGGCAAAGGAAGAGAAGTAGACAAAAGTGAGAGGGCTGAGGCCAAGGGACATGAGGTAGCTCAGCATCACTGAGTTGCTCGCGTACAAAAATTGAATCCCGATCAAACCCCCAATCACTCCCACTTCTTCCACCGCCTCTTTGCTCTTGTACCACGCCATTAGTCTCTCTCTGTCGCTCTCCACAACAATAACGAAGAAGAAGAAGAAGAAGAAGCTACGGTACAAAACTGTTGGTAAAGATGGAAAAAATAAGGACTCCCAGCAGACAATAGCCTCTTTGCTCCTCCGCACAGGATAAATAAAGGGCACAGGAACAACAACCAACTTCATAGTTAAAAGGAAAACCCAGCAAATAAATGGAAAGAAATCAGATATTTTTGGTTTTTTTTTTTTGTGATTCGAAGAATCACACAAAAAATCCTCTCTTTAAGAGCTTAATCAACGATAGCTATGGAATACACTACCAATAATGGCTATGAAATTCTTTATGGATAAGTGCACTGAAAGTCTTAAAACTTATCACGAAAGTATAATTAAGTCCTAAAACTTTCAAAAAGTGCAATCAAGTCCTAAGACTTGTCATGAAAGTGCAATCGAGTCCTAAAACTTTCAAAATATACAATTAAGTCCTAAAACTTATCACGAAAGTGCTATCAAGTCCTAAAACTTCAAAAAATATTATCAATGAAAGGACTTGATTGGATCAATTTGATAAGTTTGAGAACTTGATTTCGTTTTTTTTAAATTTTAGAACTCAATTGCACTTTCGTAACAAGTTTTAGGATTTAATTGCACTTTTTGAAAGTTTTAGGACTTCATTGTACTTTCGTAACAAGTGTTAGAACTTCCAATATACTTATCCAAATTCATCAAGAGCTTAATCAACTTCTCCTTCATCACAACTTTGCAATATTCTCACCTTAAGAGGGACCATAATTTTTAATAGTGTATCATTAGATCAACAAATGACTTGTATTATTACTCATATAAACCTCATTCATGGTATCGCTAATCACATAGGTTAGATTACTATCACTATTAATTTCTTCAACAGGCTTACGTTCCATTCCCCTCGATATAGTCAGAGGATCGACCGAATTCACTTCTGACTTCATATAATCAATGAACATAGTTCTATCTTTAAGCAGTTGCTTTACCACATCACATCTCAATTAGATATGTCTTTTTTTACCATTGAAAGTTTTATTCTTTACAATGGATCACAATGCCTAGACACAAAAGGTATTAATTTTAAAAAGTTTTTCAACTACTCGGCCTCATTTTTAGGTGTGAGTTTGAGAAGATTTTTCTCTTTCCAAAGAACATGAGTAGTTCTCGAATCATCAAGATAAATAATCTCTTCTCCTTCCTTACTAGAGTGTAGGATAATAAACATGTATGGTAGCACCCGAGTCTACCATCCATTCTTTCACATTGGCCACAATATTGACTTGAGAAATGATCGCAACAATTATTGCATCGAAATCATCTGCTTCCAACCAAATTAATCTTTGATTTAGCAGGATTGTCAATTCGTCCACAATTTTGTTTAGCTGATTTCTAAGTTACAGTGCCTCTACCATGGGTGAACACATATGTACTAGTAGATTTTGTCTCATTTGAATTCGAGATTCAATTAGCATCACCATATCATTTTAATACAGAGGAAAATCCACTATGTATGATGCCGTAGTTCATGGTTCCTCGAATAACATGAAAATCCGATCCAAGAACCTCTTACCCAGTGTATTTCTAAATAAAAATTGACGTGTTCCAACTATGGAAATACAAATATTCATGGAATAGGCTTGATTCGATAAAATCACAGATTCATGGAATATGCTTGATTAGATAAAATCAAACTCAAAGAGAAGACACACGACAAGAATTCACTAAAAACTCACTTACAAGACGTCGAATTTCAAAAATTGGAACGCAAGGATCATGAGCTATGTGTGTTCATTGACTTCAGGTGCCATAACAATGACCGAAAAAAACTTGACCTCATTCGTTAACGGCGGACTTTACCAATTACCTGTTGCGAGATTCAAATCGGCATTAGTATAAATATTACAAATAATACATAATTGTAAAGAAACGAAATTGTAATGATAAAGTTGGAATCGATACAAATGAATACCGAGGCCTGTGTTTGACACAGTTTCCTTAAAACAGATTCGTTCCCTCCAGCACGCGGTTGAGGTTTTGTGAACATCTGTCTCCCAGGATACAACGGTTGACGGCTAAGAAGTAATCAGCACTTCAAAGCTTCCGGCGAACTTGAACAAATTGTGGAACTGAACATTATCGAAAACAGTGCAAATGCAGAGAATTCTTAAACAGAGGAAGATTGATTTCAGAAAAGAATAGAACAGAGGGGGAGAGGATTTCGGGAATTATATTGGCCGATTACATCGGTCGTTACAAAATTAATACGTATCGGGAATAACGGCCGATTAAATCTGCCGTTATAAAATTAATTCCGTAACAGTTTGCCGTTATATAATTAATTCCGTAACAGCTTGCCGTTATATAATTAATTCCGTAACAGCTAGCCGTTATAATTAATTCCATAACAGCTAGCCGTTATAATTAATTCCGTAACGACGCCATTAACCTGCTATTAATCATACGTTACAAATCGAAATTTGTAACAGCTTGAGTTGAAAATTAAATCAGAAGGCAAAATTGGGCTCATCGCGAGACCCGCTTTTCGGTCCTGTAATTGTGTACATGAGACGTGCACTCACGCCCAATTTTCAGCTTGTCGAGCGTCAATGAGTGTAACTGTATATAAAGCACTACATAACCTTCTTTCTTTTCCAATGTGGGACTAGTGTTTTTCCACTTCCCACTTCCAACTCAAGGGTGTTCTTTGAGCATCAATTTCTCATTCATTCACCCATCAATTTATCCCATATTTCCAACAATCCCCCACATGAATGAAAATTGTTTTAGTTTTTGACTCTGTGATAGTGTTCAACAATTGAAACCTACATAGGATAGGTAGGTGTTACCCTTTGAACCTTCCCTTGTGAAAGTATAATTACTTTACTAGTTGTCCAGTAGACATGATGTCCTTGAACTGTCCAGCTTTTTTATGTAAATAAACCATATACTTCACATATGAATCATCTAAACATTTGTTCAGTTCTCATAGTTATGTTCGTTTTGGCCATGAACATCAACCTGGTTCTGCAAGAGTTTCTAAAGAATTTAGCCCTTAAATAATTCTTCTTTGAAGCAGCCCCACTTCTCTCTTACATAGGTGATTACTTAATTTTTTGAATAATCTGTTTACTCCACTTAAGAATCATTAAAGCAAAATTGCTATCCTTTCGTTTACAATATCACTGTTATTTTATATAGGAATGGTTTTAGGGATAACACCTACAGTGATATCACTAAGTTTATATAATTAGGTTGTCCCTTTGAACCTAGATCTTGGGATCTCCAGTCAACTAGGTTGGGTTTCCTTTATATCAACTTATTCTTTCATGGGCTTCAGTCCCATTCCTCTTGTCGATTTCTCAACTAACTCTCTGTTTAACCCTTTGGTTAGTGGATCCGCAATATTATCCCTTGACTTTACGTAGTCAATTGAGATAATTCCTGTTGAGAGTAGTTGCTTAATGGTATTATGTCTACGACGTATGTGTCTAGACTTACCATTATACATATTGCTCTGTGCTCTTCCAATCGCAGATTGACTATCACAATGTATACTTATTGGTGGCACAGGTTTTTGCCATTTTGGAATATCCTCTAAGAAATGGCGTAGCCATTCAGCCTCTTCACCACATTTATCTAATGCTATCAATTCAGATTCCATTGTGGATCTGGCTATAACAGTTTGTTTACAGGATTTCCAAGATACGGCTGCTCCTGCTAGTGTGAATATATATCCACTAGTAGATTTTGAGTCTTTTATATCAGATATCCAGTTCGCATCACTATATCCTTCTAGAACAGCTGGATATCTAGTATAATGCAAGCCATAATTCCGAGTATATCGTAAGTACCTGAATACTCTCACTATTGCTTTCCAATGGTCAGCACTCGGATTGCTTGTGTATCTACTTAATTTACCAACTGTATAGGCAATGTCTGGTCTAGTACAACTCATTAAGTACATTAGACTTCCAACAACTCTAGAGTACTCTACTTGAGAAATACCCTCTCCTTTATTCTTGGAAAGATGAAGACTATTGTCTAATGGTGTTCTAGCAATACCAAAATCATTCATGTTGAATTTTTCAAGAATCTTGTCCACATAGTGTGACTGGTTTAAAATAAGACCTTCTGATGTTCTTATGATTTTAATTCCTAAAATCATATCAGTAGGTCCCATATCTTTCATGTCAAATCTTGAATTCAACATATACTTGGTAGATTTGATCATTTTATCATCACTACCAACAATTAATATGTCATCTACGTAAAGACACAAAATGACATAGCCATTTGTTGTCTCTTTAATGTAGACACATTTATCACATTCATTGATCTTAAAACCATTGGTAATCATTGAATTATCAAACTTTTCATGCCACTGCTTTGGTGCTTGTTTTAGGCCATACAATGATTTCACCAATTTACAAACTTTCCTTTCTTGTCCTGGAACTATAAAACCCTCAGGTTGTTCCATGTAGATTTCTTCATCCAAATCACCATTTAGGAAAGCTATTTTTACATCCATTTGATGTACTTCTAGATTTCGCAGTGCTGCAATTGCAAGTATCATCCTAATGGAAGTTATTCTCATCACAGGAGAATAAGTATCGAAGTAATCTAAACCTTCTCGTTGTTTGTATCCTTTGATCACAAGTCTGGCTTTGTACTTATCAATGGAGCCATCTGCTTTCATTTTCTTTTTAAAAATCCATTTGGACTTTAAAGGCTTACAACCAGGAGGAAGATTCACTAGCTCCCAAGTATGATTCTGCAAAATAGAATCAACTTCACTTTTTATTGCTTCTTTCCAAAGAGGTCCCTCAGAGGAATTTACAGTTTCTGCATAATTTAATGGTTCCTTTTCTAACAAATAAGTTAGAAAATCATTTCCAAAAGATTTTTCCACTCTTGCTCTTTTGCTACGTCTCGATTCTAGTTCATGATCTGAGTCATGAATTTCATGAGCCGAATCGTGACTTTCTTCATTCATAGTTTCATTCTTTCGTTTAGATGAACTTGATCCATCATTGGATTTACAAGGAAATATATTTTCAAAGAATGATGCATTCCTAGATTCCATGATCGTATTCTTGTGTATATCTGGAATTTTAGATTCATGCACAAGAAATCGATATGCATTACTGTTATGTGCATAGCCTATAAAGATACAGTCCACCGTTTTAGGACCTATCTTTTTCTTCTTTGGTGTTGGAACCGCCACTTTTGCAAAACACCCCCACACTCGCAAGTGTTTGTAGGATGGTCTCCTACCTTTCTATAACTCATAAGGGGTTTTTTCCTCTTTCTTTCGAGGTACCTTATTTAAAAGGTAATTGCTTGACAATATAACTTCTCCCCACATATTTTGAGGCAAACCTGAATTTAGTAATATCGCGTTCATCATTTCTTTCAATGTGCGATTTTTACGTTCAGCAACACCATTTGATTGAGGAGAGTAAGGCGCAGTTACTTCATGTATAATTCCGTATTGTGCGCAGAATTCACCAATTGGTGCTTCATACTCGCCACCTTTATCACTTCTCAATCTTTTAATTTTCTTATTGAGTTGATTTTCAACTTCATTCTTATAGAGAACAAATTTCTCTAAGGCTTCATCTTTGCTTTTAAGTAAATACACATAGCAGTATTTGGTGTTATCATCGATAAAAGTAATAAAATATTTATTACCACCTCTCGTTTGAATGAATTTCAAATCGCAGACATCACTATGAATTAATTCAAGGGGTTCGGTGTTTCTTTCAATTGTTTGAAATGATGATCTCGTTAATTTTGCCTCAACACAAATTTCACATTTATGTTTTGAATCAATTTGGAATGAAGGTATATGTTCCAAGTTAATTAATCTACGCAATGTATCATAATTAACGTGTCCTAGTCTACCATGCCATAAATTGGAAGACTCAAGCAAATAAACGGAAGACTTATTATCTTTATTGATAATTGTCATTACACTGAGCTTAAAAAGCCCATCAGTTACATATCCCTTTCCCACATACATTCCGGATTTAGACAAAATAACTTTATCTGACTCAAACACTATACGAAATCCATGCTTATTCAACAGAGACCCAGAAATCAGGTTCTTTCGGATATCTGGCACATATAGGACATTGTTTAGAGTCAACTCTTTTCCAGAGGTCATCTTCAGCAACACCTTCCCTTGGCCTTCTACAGCAGAAGAGGCAGAGTTTCCCATAAAAACCTTTTCCCCATTAATTGGTTCAAGATTTGTGAATAGGTCCTTATTAGAGCATATGTGCCTAGTGGCACCAGTGTCAATCCACCATTCCTTCGGATTGGACCCAACTAAGTTTACTTCAGAGATCATTGCAGAAAGGTTTATGTTTGACACGTCTTGAGTGATGCCATTCACCATATTTGCCTCATAATTCTTCTTCTTTGGAAGTCTGCAATCCACAGATCTATGCCCCATCTTGCCACAGTTGAAGCATTTTCCTTGAAACTTATTCTTGGAAACTCCTCCTTTTGGTCCCAACTTTGGCTTGGTAATCTTTTTGTTCTTGTGGCCTTGTCTAAGCTCCACAACATTTGCCTTAGCTGTAGTCGGATTGAACCATTTGCGTTCAAATCCTCTATTGTCTTCTTCAATTCGAAGTCTAACAATCAGCTCTTCCAGATTCATTTCCTTTCGCTTATGCTTGAGATAGTTCTTGAAATCCTTCCACCCAGGAGGTAGCTTTTCAATAATAGCAGCCACTTGGAAGGTTTCACTCAAGATCATTCTTTCAGCTTGGATTTCATGCAAGATCACTTGAATTTCTTGCACTTGACTGATCACAGTCTTAGAATCCACTATTTTATAATCAAGGAATCGACCGACAACAAATTTCTTTGCTTCGGCATCCTCTGTTTCATATTTCCGGTCCAAGGCTTCCCATAACTCCTTTGCCGTCTTTTTTGCACAATAAACATTGTACAATGAGTCATGTAAGCCATTCATGACATAGTTCCTACACAGGAAGTCAGAGTGCTTCCATGCTTCAACAGCGTTGAAGGCTTGTTTATCCGTTTCTCCATCGGATAACTTAGGAGCTTCCTCAGTCAAGAATCTCGCAAGATTCAAGGTTGTCAAATAAAACAGCATCTTTTGCTGCCACCTTTTAAAGTTCGATCCGTCGAACTTTTCAGGTTTCTCACCATGGTGGATAGAAACCGCCGAAGGGATAGAGGATGAGCCAGCCAGTTGGACAGCTGAGGCATTGGCAGAGTATTTGTCAGCAGCTACATCCACAACTTCGTTTCCAGTAGCCATTTGAATTTTAAAACCACGAGTCTGTTTTAAGATTGTTGCGAGATTCAAATCGGCATTAGTATAAATATTACAAATAATACATAATTGTAAAGAAACGAAATTGCAATGACAAAGTTGGAATCGATACAAATGAATACCGAGGCCTGTGTTTGACACAGTTTCCTTAAAACAGATTCGTTCCCTCCAGCACGCGGTTGAGGTTTTGTGAACGTCTGTCTCCCATGATACAACGGTTGACGGCTAAGAAGTAATCAGCACTTCAAAGCTTCCGGCGAACTTGAACAAATTGTGGAACTGAACACTATCGAAAACAGTGCAAATGCAGAGAATTCTTAAACAGAGGAAGATTGATTTCAGAAAAGAATAGAACAGAGGGGGAGAGGATTTCAGGAATTATATTGGCCGATTACATCGGTCGTTACAAAATTAATACGTATCGGGAATAACGGTCGATTAAATCTGCCGTTATAAAATTAATTTCGTAACAGCTTACCGTTATAATTAATTCCGTAACAGCTTGCCATTATATAATTAATTCCGTAACAGCTTGCCGTTATATAATTAATTCCGTAACAACTTGCCGTTATAATTAATTCCGTAACAGCTTGCCGTTATATAATTAATTCCGTAACAGCTTGCCGTTATAATTAATTCCGTAACGACGCCATTAACCTGCTATTAATCATACGTTACAAATCGAAATTTGTAACAGCTTGAGTTGAAAATTAAATCAGAAGGCAAAATTAGGCTCATCGCGAGACCCGCTTTTCGGTCATGCAATCGTGTACATGAGACGTGCACTCACGCCCAATTTTCAGCTTGTCGAGCGTCAATGAGTATAACTGTATATAAAACACTACATAACCTTCTTTCTTTTTCAATGTGGGACTAGTGTTTTTTCACTTCCTACTTCCAACTCAAGGGTGTTCTTTGAGCATCAATTTCTCATTCATTCACCCATCAATTTATCCCATATTTCCAACATTACCATCATCAGGAGAGAATTCACTTACCTGAATTAGTGATATCACCATCCGACAAATCATCCTGCTCCTCCTCCCCGTCGATGACCTCTCCGTTGACGCTTTCGTCATAATTGCTCTCCACTGGTTTCTCGTTTGGGTTATTGCACGAACGACAGCCGAAGCTCACCCATGGTTTTGTTTGAGAAGACATACAGAAGCATTGTATAAAAATAATGTAGCGAAGAAAATCTGAACATAAAAATGATCCTAAAATTCAAATAAAACAAAAACGACCTGATTATTGGCACTCTTAATTATTCTTAAGATTGCTGTATAAAACTGTTGGAAAAGATAGAAAAAAAAATAAGAACAAATGTCTAAGACGTGAAAGCAGAGTACGAAACTTAATGCGACAAGCTCTAACGATTATCCTTTCAAGATATAACAGATCTTCATCTTTACTCTGCACAGAATAAATGAAGGAAATAGGAACATAATCCAGCAAATAAATGGATATGTTTTTATCGTGATTTGGAAATTCTTTTACGGTTAATAATACGAAAAACTCCAAACTAGTGCATTTATAATAAATTTATCCCAGATTAATTTTTTACCACAAATAACCCCAAACCGGTACGCCTGTGATAAATTTACCATAAACTAATTTTTTGACCACCATAAATCCCAAATTGGTACACTTGTGACAAATTTACTTTCCGTTAAATTGGATTAATACCACAAAAATCATAAATTGGTAAACATGTGCATAACAGAGGGATAAAATCTAAAACTGGTACGCCTATAAATTGCCACATGTCATCCAATTCACCAATTTGACGGTAAAATTTAACGGAAACTAACGGAGAATAAATTTATCAAAGGTGTGCTAGTTTGGAGTTTTTGGTGATCAAAAAATTAATTTTGGATAAATTTATCATAAATATATCAGTATGGGATTTTTCGTGATATCAATTTTTTATTTTTTTTATAGGTACCTAGATGAGAGGGTTAAATAAATTAAATCAAACGGTAATAATGATGGGGGTGTCCGAAAACCCTGGCTTCTCTTTTCATGCATCAAGCTTTTTGAGTGTGTCTTCTACTTATTGCTCCCCGATTACTGGATGATGTTGACGGGACTGCTGGTGTTTTTTGTCCCCCCTACTGTTTTCATCTCCCATTTTGCTTGTGTGTACGTATCCCCCCATCTCTCTCTCTCGGTTATGTATCTAGACACCAGACAAATTTGGTCTCAAAAATTACAAACTTTCTTTAATCGAAATTTTAACAAGCATCTCAAAACTCTTTTCAAATTCCAATTCGAGTTTTTGACGATTGAGACTGAAAGCTTTTAAAACGGAGATCGATCGGCATTGGAAAACCAAGGACGAATGCATGCTAAAATTTCTGTGTCGCATAATACCATCTCGGGGAACTTTCCAACGGATACCATCTTCCTTCAGTGTCACCATGTAAATTGTACGCCAACCCATGAAATTATCTTATTATTTCCAAAAAGTTACAGAATAACGAAACATAAAAAAGCAGTCAAAAAGAAATTGTGCACAAGCGAATAAAAATGGCCCTAAATTATTTGAATCTGACAGATCTCAACTCAAGAAGCGGCACACCCCCTCTTTCAATTCTCAACCAGTTCCCTATCCAATTCAATTTGGTGCTCGATGTGTCGAGCTCCCGAGTCGGGCGAAAACGTTCTTGCGCTACCAGATTGTGCCGCTGCCAGGTGTTCCGGTTGTCGGTTCCCGATGTGCCATCCATCGATTGCTGCTACCTCCTAAATATAGAAACGAACAAAACATTTTTATAATTATTCGGGAAAAGTGTTAAAAAAGTCCTAAATTTTTTGCATTAATGCCAATTTAGTCATGAACCTTTTTTTTGTGCAAATTCAATCTTAAACCTTTTGTATTTGTGTCAATTTAGTCCTAAACCTTTTTTATGCCAATTCAGTCTTGAACATTTTGCATTAGTGCCAATTCAGTCCTAAACCTTTTATTTTTGTGCCAATTCAATCTTTCCAGCCAATTTTGACCGGATTTTGCTAACGTGAACACCGACCGGCCACCGACGCTGATGTAGACAACTTTTAATAATATTTTCATATTTTGTGAATTTTTATTTTTATTTTTATTTTTTTTCCTCTCCTCCCTCCTTCCTCTAGCCGGTCACCGAACCGACGATCGGCCAGAGGCCGGCGAGGTCAGCCTCGTGTTGGGCAGGCAAGGCTCGAGCCTTACCAGTGGCTGGGTGAGACCCGACCTCACCAGAGGCCGTGAGGTCGAAGGCCTTTGGCGAGAGGTCATGCCTCGCCAGCAGTTGGGCGAGGACCGACCTTGTCGACCTCTAGCCTTTGGCCGGTCGTTGGACCTAGAAGAAGAAGGGAGGGGAGGGAAAAAAATATAAAATATTAAAATATTATCAAAAGTTGTTCATGTCAGTGCTGGTGACCGGTTGTTGGCCCGCTGACATCCACGTCAGCAAAATCCGGTTAAAATTGGCCGGAAGGACTGAATTGGTATAAAGACAAAATGTTTAGGACTGAATAAACACAAAAAAATGTTTAGGACTAAATTGGCACAAAAAAAAGGTTTAGGACTAAATTGATACAAAAAAAAATATTTATGACTAAATTGGCATAAATACCAAAGGTTTAGGACTTTTTTTACACTTCTCCCATAATTATTCTATCCGCCATACATAAGTTTTTGTGTATGCATGGTTCAGTCGTGTCGGGACGATGGCGAAGCTGATATCTACAAGGATAAAGAGGAACTTTGACATCCCTGAAACGCAGTGAAGAAAGAAAATGTTACAAGTGATGGTTTCGATTACCTTCACAAGTGATGTTTCCATAAGCATTCGGGGCGATATAATCCTAATGTAAAAGCCATCTCATCTAATTTTCAAGCATTAAGATCCGTTTCGGTCGTGAATGAGTATCATAATGCATTCTCCAATTCTCATATTCCCATTCTTTCGTGATGAAAAATTCATGCTTCTAAAGCTTTGGGGTATTTGATCGCCGTCTAGTTAAAAAAAACACAGACCTTTAAGATTGTCCTCGGACAACATCTGAGCGGCTTTGCCGCTAAAGCGAGGTGATACAGATCACAGACGATCGCCGACGACTTAAGGAAGGGTCGATAAGAGAGGAGGGTAGAGATCATTGAGACCTATTGTCGATCACGTTTCTTCGGCACATGAACCACTCGGGACCACATGAAGGAAGCACAAACGGGAGAAAACGAAGAGCCAGATCCAAAAAGAACGAGTCAGAGAAAAAAGAAAAGCGAAAGGAAGATGCCGATCGTCTTTAATATCTTGCTCGGTGGAAAAGGATATTTCGTGGACAAGTCGAATCAAAAGGAGACCAACTACCTAATTTTCGATTCCCCGTCCTTTGTTCCATATCGAGTTGCCACGAAAGAATCTGGACGTACCCACTAACGCTCCTTCAGAGTCTGCGGCTTGTCTTCATAACTCACTTTCGATTCGTTGGTCATTTTTCTACCATCATACTGTGGAATGACGATGAATTTCTCCAACTTTCAAAAGACTTGACGGCGAAGGGTCGTTTAGATTGATTTCGGATGCCAATTCTAGGTTGAAGATTGATCGGTCACTGAGCGGGACCGAGAGAGAATCGAGTACCCATTTATCGTCGAACAACATCAAATCGAAGAGAAATCAAAGAAGCATCGCCCTCAAGAAACAGGAAGAGCAAGAAAACAGAACACATCAAAAGGGCCCCCATCATTCCAAAAGCCAAAAAGGCTGGAGCTTTGACACCAATCATCCCACTATTATAGTAGGCTCGGAATAGAGATCCGCTAATAGATAGAAATAGGAAAGGCGGCGATCACATTAAGGAACAAAACTAACTAGCAAATTCGACAAGCTTTCTCACAGTGCACAGCACCGCCGGTTAATTATTAGCCGTAGCACTGCGAATCTCGCATATAGTCGAATGGTGTGTGGCAGCAAAGTGATCCAAAATATTAAGTTGTCTTTCTATTTTTGGCTAGGCTATTAAGTTGTCATAATGCTGCATTTGTTGCCCGCCCAGTTACCCTGCAGGTCACATAAGCAGAGCTCTAAAAGCATAAGCTAAGAGTGGACACGTAAATCGAGCAAACTCACAAAAGTGCAATAAAGATCCTCTCAGCACCATCACACCATTCTCGTTTGTGCTATAAAACGATAGCTAAGTACTGAATCTCGTCTGACATGCTTGGGAGTGATTTCAAAACTGCACGGTCCCTCTAATATTGCAATTTCTACTTCCACATACTGAAAACCCCATGAAACTATAGCAACTGTATCAGAAAATCGTAGAAAAGGAAATCGCATCTTTCTTCATCTGTACTTGAAGGAAATTCAATAGCATGATGACATCGAAATATAAACAGCAGTAGAGAAACAAATACCACCTCTAATTACTTATTCGAGGCTTTTCACTTTCTGTCAGTGAGGGGAACAAAATCAGCGAGATTTCAAAAAATATCTCATAGGAAGCAATCGGTATTTCTAAAGAGAATTCCCTGGATTACAACAAAAACTCACTTTCGAATCACAAGTCTCTTCTTCAAGTAGAGGTCACCTTGGAACTGATAGACCGAGCACTAAAGAAAGAAAAATAAAGACAGGTATCAGAGCCCGTTGCAGGAACTAGGCACGCTTAAATCAAATGTTAAAGAAAAACATTAGAATAGTAATTAATATCAGATAATCCCAAGGGTCCTAAGGTTGAGCTTGTTATCCAAGTTTGCTCAAAAGTAACAATCGTAAAATTATAAGCATCTTATCATTAATATCCCAATGTTGAAAACATTGCCAAATGGCTACAGAGTCCTCTAATATCCCATGTTAAAAGCATTGCCAAATGGGTACAGAATTTTCATCGAATATCTGTAAACTAACAAGAGGAAAATCTAATATTCCGAGGATCATCATTCTCAAAATAGCGAAGAATAAACAAATGTGGGTCCACCTCTTGAAACAGCATGCCTTTACGTACCATCAATTCCATCTGGGAAAAGGAGAACTTTTTTGTCACAGGAACTAGAATACTAAGAACTCAATGTATGAAAGTGCCAAAACTAAATCCGCAAATCATTACATAGCCACTCTAAATGCTAGGCCACTACATGAGAGACTCCACCTACAGTGATCAGTTGGTGCTTTGCTCATTCTCATTATGTGTTCTTTGTCCCTGTAATTAAATCGTCATCAATCTGAATTACCAACGTAATTTTTTCACTATCCCACATTTAGCTTACCAATGTATACATCTATGATCTTGCGCCCCCCCTTCCCCACCCAAAAAAAAAAAAAAAACCAAAAACACCAAGCCCCCCAAGTTAGATTTGGGCTTTGGTTCAACCAATCCTTCATCAAATCCTTCAACTGCATAAATATTCGCATATCCTTTTGAAAAGACTCCAAAACTCCTCCATGAAGAGGGTCGTGATACACGATAATTTCCTAAAATCTATTTGAGAATGAATTCTTTTAGTCAAAGAATACATAACCATAGTAGGAAGAAAGAACTGGATAAAGACTCCAAAACTCCTTCATGAAGGGGGTCGTGATGCACATTAATTGCCTAAATTCTATTTGAGAATGAATTCTTTCAGTCAAAGCATACATAACAATAGTAGGAAGAAAGAAGTGGATGAAGCAAATTCCATTGTCCTTCACCCCAACTATAACAGCAGGTGCAGTCAAAATCCTATGAGCACTATTGTGTAAAACAACAACAGGATCGAAATGGGCAAGTTCTGAAGTACCATTTCTTTCAAGTTCAACCATTCAGAACATCATGTGCCTGCAGGGACCAAATATTCCAATTAGATGCTATAAGTATCCTATCCATTATTTAATGCGCATCTGCCTGAGAAATAAATTAATCTACTCTCGAAGAGTTCATCAAAATTCCAAGAAAGCAAGAACGGCTTAATCATTTGTCTCTCAAGCAAATGAAGACTGAATGGCACCGAGAGAGGTCGTTACTAGCACACTACTCTAATTGCTTCATCTCACGAGAATGGATTGGTCAGGCAAAATCACGATTTAGCCGAATCCTAACCATCCCAATCTCCACAGTTGGCTACCGTGATACGAATCCTACTCGATATCATCTAGTCTTCATTACCCAAATGCTATTAAGGAATATTTCCTAGTTAGAGAAGGCATGACTAGTATCATCAGAGCCTAAGGGATATAACCAGACGAACAACAACCATTCGAGAACATAAAGAGCATCAAACATTCAGAACAAATAGTAGGAAAAGCCAAAGGAAAAAAGATGGCCACTCACACGAAAAAACACAAAATTCATATTAGAGCCCCGGAGAGGTGCAGCAGAGAGTACCCTGTGAGAGCGCCCGGCAACTCCTCGACGTCGTGCTCAGGCACGACGTCAACCGCGCCGCCGACACCGCGCTGTGCAGCGGCAACAGCGACTGCACGCACGCGAGCTCCGCCGGCGACCTAAAGAATTCCCACAACAAACAGCAAGTCGAACAGCGATCAAGAGACATCCAAACAGAACGAATTGCGCCCCGCGAGGAACGCGTAACGGAGCAGGACACGCGATGATTCCACGAAACGAAATTTCTAGAGAGAGAGAGACGAGGGGGGGGGGGGGAGACCTGGAAGAGAAGAAACGGCGGAGCGGAGAAGAAGTCGACCGGGCCGGGAGAGGAGATCGGGAGGAGGCGGCGGATCCGAGCTGCGGAGACGGACGGACGCTCGACCTGAGGGCCGGTCCGAGGGGCGTCGAGGCTCTCCGCATCGCTCTGCTGCAAGCGGACGCCATTGACGCCGAGCTTCGCTGAGGAATCTACGGCTTCGCGGTGGTCGAAATCGGTGGGAAATGGCGGAGGACTCTTCTTCGTCGCGGCGGGAGGGGTTTAGGGTTTTGGCAGATTCGGGCGGAGCAGACATGGGAACCGAAACGGGCTGGAGCCGGGCCGGGTCGGATAGCCGGATGTTTGGGTTTTGTTTTCGATTAAAGTGGTTTTCTTCTTCTTGGGAAAATTGGTACAAACGGTGCTTAAACTTTGACTAACGTGCAATGTCGCCCTTGCACTGTTATTTTGTTCAATATGATTTATAAATTATTAGTAGATCTGTCAAAATGGATCATGAACCCATTTCTTAATCCATATATCAATAAATGGATTAGTTATAATCACTAAATAAGTCATAAATTGATATAAGCATAATATGAGTGTTAAATATGTTATAAATTGGCCTATAACAACTTATTTAAACTCAGCTCATCTCACTCGCCCTCACTCAATCTCGCGCTCACTTATTCTGCACTATCATCTCAGTTTGGGTATGAGTTTTCATAAATTGAGTTAAATATGAAAATGTTTTAACATTGAACAAATTTAAAAATCAAGAACGACATTATATATTGAACCCAATTTCCTGGACCATTCGTGTCCTCCCTTTATTTTATTTTTGTTATGGCCGGAGTACATAATGATGGTATTAATAATATACCTTGCATTGAGGTCGCTTAGGGGTATACGGAAAAGCAAGGTTGATTCGTCGAATTTGTGCGCTCACATAGGGAAAACTGATGTGCCTAAGTTTTTTATTCGCACGATTTCTCAAGGGGGATTTCATGACTTTCAAAGGCTATCTAAAAAGCTCGTTAATGGTTAATTGTTTGGCATGGCAAAATTGTGCAATCTTTTGCATTGGCATTATTCTTATCTATCTATTTGTTGACAATGGCTTCATCAATTAAGCTAATGATGGTTGAAAATATGAGATCAAATATATACACATACACACGAGGAACAAGTTTATGCATCTAGCATCATCAATTCGCCAGATGCAGGCCCAATCAATGACCGTGATAGCGTTTTGCAATAGAATGACAGATTTGGTTAATTTTGTTAGGAGACATTTGAATAAGGATGATCGACGGTCGCGTCCCGCTTCGCCCCCAATCAAGGGACCGAGACCGTATTCGCACGCAACCCGAGCACAAGGGGCACATTCTGTCGAACTCTTCTTCTTCGGGAGAAGAGGTCACTATATTCACGAGAGGAGTTTGGTTGAATATAAAGTTTAACGGGTCTAAACGTACGATGAATACCCAAGACTAAACGTTACAAATCATAGAATCCGGGCTAAAAAAAAAACGGTGTATTCACTAATAATAATGGGAGAACAAATTGGGGAGGCCCAGAGCATTCTCTCACCTCCACACGTGTGTGAAATTCCTCCTAGTTTTTTTTTCTATACCCCGTAATGTCAAAAAGAATAAGGAGATCCCCCCAAAGAGAAAGCAAAGCAAAGCTAAGCTAAGTGGCCACGTGCTATCTTCAGCACAAGAACAAGACGAGCACCGAAAGTGGCAAAGAAGTAGTGGTCCACTTGGACAACCTCATCGTCCCCAAGCCAATGGAGGAGCGGTCGGAGGGCGACTTCTCGGATTCCAAGAAGGAGCTCAGCTTGAAGTTCGGGTTTGACCCGTACAGGGCCTGCACGCCCTGCACGTCGTCCATCCTGAGGTCCGCCTTCCTCGTCCTCGGGCTCAGGCTCGGGTACATGACGGCCTCCTTCACCGAGGAGTGAGCCAGCCCGAGGACGTGCCCGATCTCGTGCGTGGCCACCGATTCCAGATCGACCGCCACCCTGGACCTGTCCCTGTCGAAGTCCACGGCCCACGTCTCGGCCGCGTCGAGGTGGAACCGCCCGTTCTCCGGGGAGAAGGCGTGGGCCAGCACCCCCAGCACCCCGTCGAAGGGCTCGCCGTCGCCGTGGTTGCCCCGGTAGAAGCCGATCCGGACGTCGGCCGCCCCGTAGTCCTCGACCTCATCGAAGCTCACGGGGATCACCGCGGCCCACCTCGCGAAGGCCCTCCTGAAAGCCCCCCTCACCTCGCCCATGCTGAGGTAGCCAATCATGTTGCTCGGTGAGAACGCGTAGGTCAGGTTCGCGGGCGCTCCGCCGGCCCACCTCGGCTTGCCGTAGAAGTACGCGTAGTGGCGGGTGGCGCGGAGAGCGTGGGAGGCGGCGGCATCACTGATGCCACACCTCGGCGTCGTGATCGCGGACACTGTATCGGAGTCGAGCTTCCCCGTGACCGGCAGCCCGAGCCTCTTCTGGTACGCGATCAGCGCGGATTGGAGCTCGCCGTCGAAGACATCGGTGAAGTTGGAATCTGGGACCGAGAGGTAGCCGAAGAGGTTGAAGTACTTCTTGAGCTCCGACATGCCGGAGACTTCGGCACCCTGGCCAACGTCTAAGAACTTGACGAAGCCTTGCCACGTGGCGTTCTCGGCGTCATCAGCGATTAATTCGGGCACGGGGTCCAGGAGGATTCTGGCGGCATAGCTGGGGCGAGAGAATAGAAGGAAAAAGAAAGCGAGGGAGGCGACATGATTGAAAGATCGATGCATGGTTTTTGGATCTTGGATACGTGGTGTTGTCATGTTGCTCTTAGCTTTTGTTTGGGACTTGAAGGGCTTGGGATTGCATGAATGAAGAATCTTTTGTTTATTATGATGTGATGAATCTAGGGTGACGCTTTGGTAGATGAGAAAGAAGCACAAGAAATTGATTCAGAGTCTTTGGAAAGATATCCGGCTCCGAGGGTGTTGGTGGTGGGTCAACCACTCGAGTCTCTGATCTGCTCTTTGAGAATTTTTGGCATCCATGGAAGACTTTGAATTGTTGTCATCTGAGCCTTGAGGTTTGGACGTGTTTTGTGCGTTCAAAGCCCGGGAGAAGTGGTCGTGTGTGGTGATTTAGGATCGTTTGATTGGTCAGGTTTAGTTGAGGCTTACTACGTTGGCTGACCAAATTTGGTGGTTCCGATATACATACATGTCCTGTTTTCATTTCCTCAAGGGAAAACGCTTTCAAGTGAGCATTACGTCGCGCGTTCAACTTGTCACTCACGACAATCCCTTGACCTTTGACTTGCCTTGCGCGCATATGATGAAACGGAAACAATCATTTACTTCTTCAGGAACTGGTAAACGCCGAGACCCGTATGTAGGGTAGAGACTCCAGTCATGCATGATCTTCACCGTATTCACGCGAAAACCTCTGTTATTATCATCAGGTACATACGCCTTTATATATTTGTATCTACACATAAGTTCGACCTAATATACTAAAGTACTTATAAACTTCCACTAACTAGAATTTACAAAATCATCTTGTGGTATGAAGCGCAACTTCGAAAACCAAGGCACAATGTATACACCCTTTCGACAATGATCCCATTTTAACGCATTATCCGATCAACAAAAGCATAGCATTTCACCCTATGCAATTGTCATCCTCGATAAGCATATTGAACACGAAATTGCATAGAATATAATAACTGCAACTTGTGCTGATACATTTCAACAGCATCAGCTCATTGATGATAGCTGAGAAAGGTCTCAGCATTTTTACTCTGCATAGTTACTTGGACATGCTAGGACCTAGTGAATCTTGACTGATTTCTTCTTCCACAAGAACAATGTCCTCGTCTACTCGACAAAATATATACACACAAGGTTTCACGAATCTTATGCGGTTGAGCCATTCGGGTAAGAGCTATACATGATCGCGCCATTTCAGCAATCATGCATCTAAACAGAAACAGAATGGCTCATGTTTGAAGAAGTCAAGTGGCAAGCCGAGGCAATCGAAGAACCACCAACTTCTGGCTTTGTCCAATGTTATTTGTAGATACAAGAGAAATTGCAAAAAAAAAAAAGAAAAAAAAGGGAAATGTCATCACCATTTTATGAATTCGTACTACAGTTACCAACAATACTACCCGGAGAATCAAAACAACCTATTCATAACCAAAAAAAGCTAATAATAGTAAGCATGAAGTCGGAAATTTCACAGCAACTAGCATTCACATAACATCTGCTAAGTACTAGCTTTCCACTAAGGCACTAGATCTCAAACTAACTTCAAAGAGCAATTGTCGTTCCCTAGCTTTCTACCCACAATAAATATACACAGAGCATGTGCTGTATTGTATAGAGAGAACCCGATTAAATCTTGCCGTCCTAGAGCCTTCCTTAACCATGGTCATTCCCTGTCACAATCAAGCGGTCAATTGAACCATTCATATATAATAAGAGAATAGAGCCAAACGCTGCGTGCGAAATTTTCACCTTTTACCGGTGCCCTTACTTTGACTTCTGTGGCCTCTGTCATGTGAAGTAGAAGGCATCTTGGTAACTATCATGGAACTCTGAAGGCCCTCCAATAACTGCAAAGGAAAATATATAAATGAGAAAAGATAGACAAATTTCAAAAACTTCCCTTTCGGGGCAATCATTCTGAATATTAGCAGACTTAAATCATATTCTGAAGCAACATGCGCAATCTATCCTGCCCAAAGTACCAATATTGTTAAGAAAATAAACACATCGTTACGCTTCCACATTGAAGTGAAATATAGTACCTAATTCTTTGTTCTTTCATTTTATGCCTACTGGTGTTCCAAAAGTACCCTTTCGAAGTCCTGGAGAGGAAGATGCCTCTTGGGTTGACATATTTGATTTCTCGTACACAGCCCTCTTTAATTCTAATGGGTTTCGATGATAAAAAAAACCTTTCTACTGGCATACTTCACTAAATCAGTCTAAGCCGGAAAGCCGTCAAGCAGGCAAAGTCTAGCTGCCTATTCGATTCCGAAAGTCCTGCTAAGATTAGCAGCTTTTGCTCGAGCAGCGGTTACACATCCTTCCACCAAAATGAGTTGAAATGCCCACATGCCTAATCTATGCAGAGTAGGCGCTCTATTCAGCAATACGGAATGCCCCTGCATCACTTCTTGCTAAGCCTTTTCATGAACTCCCAGCCCTGAAAAGGTTATCAGCATTGCTAAAGGCATACTTTTTTTTTTCCAGATAATCTAAAGGCACACTTATTAGCAGCAGAATGCATGAATGCATATATACACATCAAAGTAAAGGTATTCATGTGTTCCTTCCCTGCAACTATTAGTAACATATGACCTGTTCCTTCCAAGCAAGTATTAGTAAAATATGACCGCGGAAACTCATCTAGTCAAATGAAAAGTCACAAACGAAAAAGCGTTGATAAAAGGACCACAATGCCAATAAGAACAGAGCAAAGAACAGAGCAATTACTCTTGAAGTGGGCTGAATTCGACGATTAGATCTTCGAGGCTCAACAGCTTCAGAGGTTGCATTTGTGGCATTATTATTGAAAGATTTGTCCTCACGTATAGCCAATTTGCCACCAGGCACTTTTCCTCTATTAGCCCTTTCAACCTTTGCACTGGTTGTGAAAGTCCTTTTCAGAGAACTAGCATCTGACGAAGGAACTAGAGAAGAGATTGGACCTTCTGTCACCCCCTCACTATTAGAAAATGATCCATGTTCCGTTGAGTTGTGCTTATCCGATGCATTTTCCTCATGGTCAGATGAATCCTTGCTCTTAATTCCAGGAAGTGTGCCATAGGAAGAACCAGCAGTTGTCAAATTATTCTTCTGTGGGATTGTTCTACTTGAAACATTTTGTGATCTTCCAGACCTAAGAATCTTGGGCTTGGATTCAACTATTCGTTTCTCCTTCGTATCATCTTTAGAAAAGATTTTCCATCCACGAGGTCCACTTCGCTGAGGCATCAAATAGTTTGCAAGTTTGACCGAGTCATTCAACTCATCAGTCTTCTGGTTGCCAACATAATGTTTGCTTACTTCCATGAACTTCCTCTTTTTTCCAGGTTTTGGAACACCAATTACCACTCTTGAACCTTCCTTTCGTAAACCAGTCCTTGCAGGTTTTAATCTGTCAATCCTACTTTCAATTGTATTCTTCTTGCCGATATTAAAAGTTTTTTCTTTGGCTGTTAGATCCAAAGATTCAACCACTTGAGGGTTCCCCGGTTCCACAACTTGAACACTCTCCTCTACCTTGTCCTTACCTTTGGATTCCAGTCCAGGAGTTCCCAACCTTGCACGCTTTTCCTGAGGCATATCCCCCTGGAAGCTCAAGGTTTAAATTAATTTACTTTAGGAAGAAGAAAAGGCAACTTTAGCTGGAACCAGATTTCATATAAACTTAGAAACATTGGCTTAGAGTTGAAAATATGCCACAAAAAGAGTTTGATCACACAAAAGGACAAAAGGCGCACCTCTCGATGCGTCTGAACATTCTCTCTCATACTTGACCACTCAATCCACTCCCCATCCTTCCAAATAAGAGAAGGCCGAAGCTGCCATGTTCTAACGACAGAAGTCTCTCCGTGAGCTGCATTCAAAATAATAAAAGGTTACATACAGGAGGCCACAGTGACTAGGTAAAGTGACAAAGAGAACTTGAAAACCATGCCTGGAAAATGGACTGTTACTGAAGTTCCATCTCTGTTGCTTTTCTCAGTGACCTCTCCCTCCCACCAGCTGGGGAAAAAGATGAAAGAAAGTTGAAGTGCTATAGTGACAATTCATGTCAAATGGAGATGAAAGGGGACTATTAAAAACTATTTCTAATGAGAAATGACAATCATACTTTCTTGGCCTTTATCAGGAAGCATATATGCAACTAATTATCAATGTGGCTTAGTACCAACCATAAGGAGGAAAAATAAATTATAATTAAGCATTAAAGGAAACACTATAAAAGATGAAAATTCAAAATACTGGCATTTAGAAAATTAGCATAAAGGATGTATCATTGTAAGAGCATCACAAGGTAAACATTCAACATCCAAAAGAAACTGCAAACCTGTCTCGGATCCAGGCATCAACTTTATCTCCAACAGAACAAGTAAAATCACCCGTGGCTGCTCTGCGTCTCTTTCTGGTTCCTTCAGATTTCAAGGCGGTCATAGGATGAGCAATGCGTACTCTAGGCGCTTTATCTCCTTCACTTCCAAGCTCCACCCATTCCTTAAGCTTCCCAGTACCTGAATGTCGGCAAAACTGAAGAATTAAAAACATTGAAGAATTGACATCAACATTTACATATCCTTAAGTAAGCTCTTCAGGTAAATCACCAATAGCAGTTTTTACCAAAAAAGCTCCAACAACTATGTGAATAGAGCTCAATCGGTCATACTAATTCCAAGGAAGCTTGCTCAAACATGAAAAGAAATCCAAATAGGCAAAAAGCTGTTCCCAATGCCTACTGATAGACCAACCTTCAGGCATAAGATGACTATGTTAACTCATATCATACCAACAGAATTCATCTCTTTTATATTAGCATATATGAACGTCATAATAAACAAAGCAAGCCTAGGACATTTAGGAAGCCATGGACCTAATGGGTCAAGCAAGACTTTTACACAACATAATCACTGTCAAAAGATCAAAATACTTCTATAAGTAAATTTAACATTTCAAAGCAAGATGTAGCGACATGTCCATACGATCATCATTCACCATGCACTTTAAACTCAAAAAAACAAAAAGCCAGAGTTATCCACAATCATAATTTTCTTAAAAGGCGTACTAGAATACCTTCATTTGATGGAATCTCAGAGTAACATATATAGACCTTCCCATCCTTCAAGCTCAATACATTGGCCGAGAACCATGCGGCTTTGTACCCATCCCCATCTTTAAAAACCTACAGGTGAAATGATAGTTGATCAAGAAAACCATTGAGCTGATGTCTAAGAGTAAAACACCTTCCTAGGAATGTTCTAAATTTGTGTCCTATCAGCCTAACAATGCTTTACCATAACCAACAGTCAACTGGAGAGACAACAAAAAATTGGAGGGTCATTTATACTAATTGGCGAAATAAACAAACTTTTGTACACCTAACTTGTTTTCAAACTCCCATACTGTTTAAAGCAGGAAACAAAACAATTAAGACAGGAAGAGTTTTAAAGAATAATCTGTCTTTTCCCAAAAAGAGAAATCATAGCTGAAAAGTCAACCTTTTTAATATCACGGGACAGAATTTGAAAGGGAATATAGATTCAGAAGAGGGGAGGTTTTCATATTAGAGTCACTCAATTTCCTTTTAAATTAACAAGGCTCCATCACTCGTGAATTGATTTACATGAGTTTCGGCTTGGAAAAGAATTTTATTGAGGTGCAAAGCTGGCTATCAAAACAATCAGGTCTTGTTAGTTATGATTATTTTTAATCAGTAACACAATTTCCTGCCTAAAAGTTTCTGCTTGCGCCAACACATTGCTTCCAACAATCAACTCCTCGTACTTTTATAAAAAGAAAAATCCTCAATGCACAAAAGCAGATTTGCGTAGGAGGCCTGTTTCCACGTGGGTAACACACTCAATCCCTTCCAACACAAATTCAACATACCTCCACTTGGGAGCCTTCTGCAATGCCACTTTCCTTTGATGTCCTCAAGGTCTCGTCAATCTCTTCATGACTAACAGCAGATACATGATTTCCTCCAGTAGTTCCAGCCAAGTCAGATGCCTTGCGACCCTTCAGTCCTCTAAAATTCTTTCCATCAGAGTTGACCAAACTCGAGACTCCATCCATCAAACACTCAAGCTTTTCTGACTTATCCCTCAAACTTTCTCCTGAAGTAGGTGGTAAAGCATGCTGCATGCCACTTGCTCCTTTATCTTGGACGGGTCCTGCCAGTTGTTTGCCAGAAGCATCTGGTTTACTGTAAGCATTATTGTTGTTCGACTGCTCCCTGTTTCCATCATGCAGTTCTGCACCATGATTAGAAGAAATTTGAGGCAATTTCCAAAAACCATCTGGTCCAGCTTCTATTAGTTCAGATATTGGTAAAGAATCCCCCATTGTAACAACTTTTCCAGCTTGTGATATAGCTTCTGCAGCCAGCTCAGCAGCTTTTACTATGGCATCTAGATTTTCAGCTCGTAATGAAGCAGCCGAAGCAGCTTCAATCCTTCTCCTGGCAGCCTCCTTTGCGGCAACAATCATTGAACTAGAACTTTTTGTTACTCCAAGAGCAGAGAGAGAGAATCCATCATTTGAAATCTGATTACTGCTGGGATTTAATGCTTCCTCAGCCATAAGTTTCGCCTGCAAAGCTGCATTTGATGCAACGCTAGCAGCTGCAGCTGCCGCCTTTGCAACAGAAGCAGCAGCTGCTATTGCAAAAGCTGCAGAAGCTAGTGTGACATCTGCAGCTGCTACAAGACCAGAATCCTTCTGGTTATTCAACTGATTCCACATTTCTTGACTGTGAACAATAGCTGCAGCAGCGAATGCAGCAGCATCCTCTGCTTGCCGTCTGGCCTCCTTCACTTTAATAATGGATTCCTCAGGTAATATACTCTTTTTATCCTGCTCTCCTGCTTTAGAATTACCAAATGGGATTGGTGAAGGTACAGACACGTTATGTTTTCCCATGGAGGTCTCAGACAAAAAGCCAGTAACATTTGCTGCAGGGACAGGTGCAGACTGATGGCTCGTCAGAGTAGCAATAGAACCCAGTTCCGCTAGAGATTGGGAGTGGGAGGTGATCTGGCCGAGATCTCCAGAAGTTGATGCCTTTTTTCTCTTCCTGGGTTTCGGGTCGGTAGAAGGCTGACCAGGAGATACTGCCACCTTTTTGGTGTCAAGAGATGCAACAGAACTCCCAGGGAGAACACTAGCCTGAACTGCATCCTGCATGACTGGACCGGGAGCAACATTCTTCATTGCCGAAGAGAGAGAGACTGGAGACTCTTTTGCAGGTACTATTTTAATGGCTTCGGTCATAGGCAACGAGGGGAACCGAACACTCGGGTCAAGTACAGAAGTTTGAGGAGAAGCGGACCAGGGCGCACGGAATGGGGTCTGTGACATCCAGCTGGTGCTATGTCCAAAATAATTCCCCAGAGGTGGAGTTTGATTGAGATGTACTGGTGAAAAAGCATGCTGATAATCTCTAACAGCTCCTTTAGGCAAAGACTGCAGGGCCTCAAATGAAGGGGTGGATATATTCCAAAGAGGAGAAGAAAGAGGTAGCACAGGGTTTGTGGCAGGAGAAGGTGCACTCTTGCTACTGCCTCTGCCAACAGGTGAAGGAGTAACTTTGTTTGAAACGATATTCTGTTTAGTTGACTGATCAGAAGCTGCATAAAGATCATAACATCAGAGCATAGCTCATGCACCTAAATTAAGAGTATAAAGCATCTTAAATTACAAAATAATACCTAAACGAGATTGTGAAGGGGTCTCAACGCTTGCCGGATGAACTGTTTGACCAAGTATCCTTTCTCTACATTTACGCCATGCATTCTCCCACATGCTCCGACCACCATCTGAGAGAGAAAATCTCGTGAAATAGCAGTAAATTGTACCTGTGAGCAAAGGGAAACTAAATTCTAACCACTCACCGAATCCCCCAAATGCAGACAACATGTGCGCCTCCTCAGGTGCAACTTTCGAACTGCAGCAATAAAATGGGATTAACAAATAAACAGTATTCAACCATTCTCATGAAAAAAGAGCCACGGAACTTCAACCACAATTTCACAGGTGGGAATCGGGTTTAAATGAGTGATGGTAGACTCAGAATACGAAGTGGACAGATATAACTTAGGTAAAAAGAAAAACCGCAACAAGCAATGCTCACATCAAAGACCCGTAAACAAAGATCTGTGCCCGCAATTGCACTTGTTGCAGGTCCGTGAAGGGCTGCTGGAAGACCACATTTGCGAAAGCTGAAGTGTTCAAATCGGGCAGACTAGAAACTGCCGTACTGACACCAAATGGCTTGGCATTAGTGCCATCAACCTGCCCGAAGTGCTGCATCTCATTAGACTGTACAACCTGGTAAATTCCAGAAGGGTGGTTCAAGGACCGGTAGCTTGACACCCCTGCTTCTGATTGTTTTAAAGCAGGCGTTCCTTTCGCAGAACTTCCCTTTTTAGCACTTTCCTTTCCTGCCGCCTTACTTGATGTTCTCCTTGCTTTACGCTCAGGTGTGTCTTTCATATGTCCTCGTACTGTATCCCTTGATTTTCCAGGACTTCCAGTGGTATTCGGCTGCAAAACTTTATTCTCCACTTGGACTAACGCTGGAGTTGAAGGAGATCCCTCTACAATCTTCAAAGGAAAAAAATCGTGATAAGGACTATTATACTTTTACTTCAGATGCATATTAAAGATCCATCTAGCATCTTGTGGAGACAATATGACATGAATACATTCAAGCACTTAAGCAAAAATTATCAACAAGAGGCCATAAAACAGTATTAAACAACAAAGAGAAACAAGTAACATACGGGAGATAATTTGGAATCTTTTACAGCAGGAAATTGTTGCCATTTCTTGGATCCTTCCGCTGTCATCAAAGCACTAACATCAAAGGTAAAGCTCTTTTCATCTTTAGCTGCATCTGTCCCTTTCTGATCCACCAACACATTTGAATCCTTGACATCAGAAGATGGAAGGTTCTGATGTGAAGAATTCTTATCTGCTTCCTCTATATTTACATCTTGAGAAAGCTCACTGCTACTTATAACAATTGGGGAGCTGCATTCAGCTTTGCTACTATCTGCATTATCAATTTCATCTTCCTGTGCACAAGATCTCACATGACATTCACTTAAAGGAGAAGATTTCATACAGCTTTCTGATGCTTTTAGAACATTCTCTGCAACATGAAACCCATCAGTCAGAATACGCAAGGGAGAGAGAGTGCACCAAAAGTAAGAATATGACAGTGGTTTCCCATAGTATATCTGAGATAGTATATCTGAGAGCAGATTTATAACTCTATTATTCACACGCCTCAATTAAGTTGTTCTCCAAAAACAATAGGGAAAAAGAAAAGCATGAGTGCTAGTTCACCAGGAAAACTTCCTTTCACACTCAAACTCTAAAATGAGATGCTATCATCTGTGCACAAAGGCTTCCAAAGAGATAGCTAGATTGTTACTTTAAATTCCCCACGATAAAATTTTAGACCCTAGTGACAAATGCTAGTCCAGGAATAAAAATCAATCTGATTCTTACCTGATTACCATTTTCACTAGTGATCCTGTCCCCTACAGTTCAATTGTCCAGGTGAAAAAAAGAATAATGCTTATAAATTTAACTTTCTAACAAAAATTTCATGACTGAGGTAGCTTGTAAAAGATATATACAATCATTTCTTCATTTTCTCATCTTCAATATTCCAGCCAAAAAATCTTCTACATTTTGAAATGCTTAAAAGGGAACACAAAGAATTTAGAACCCAGGAGCGCGAGTTCATTCATTATGAACTAAAAAGTGTAAGGCTGATTAGTAGCCTGCTTCCTGTAATATTTATAGCTGTCTACCAGTATCGGGTCATCACTCTTCAGAATGAAGATTAGACAGCGCTACATCACAAGAATGGCAATTGGAAGGTATGACCAACCTGGAGAGTGATGTTATACGTAAAGTAGTACCGCCACCGAAGAAAAAAAAGATTTAACACCCCTAGGATTCATAGTATCTAAAGCTTCAGATACAAATATTCTGCTAAGGTTCAGCACATATTGGCTAAGGAAAAAATATAGCAGGATGGCCCATATAAAGGTGTTTCCAATTACCTGAATCCTTAAGATCCTTCTCAAATTTTTCTTCTGTAATCGTGTCCCCGTGTTTTTCTGGAACAGCTTCGATATGATCACTCTTATTCACCATGGGCTCACAAGAATCCAGACTCGCTTTGGGTGCCTTCTCAGTTTCATGATTAACCACCGTAGGCACTGTAGCTTGAGATGCATCAAGAATATCTGTACTACCAGTGTCTGGGACAGGCTTGACCTGAGAAACTGTTTCAGATGACTGCTGTCCAGCAGTTCCAGAAGATGCATCCTTTATAGATGCAGAAAGTGGAGTCAGATCAGTACGTATTAATGAACCTAACAACAAGGTTGGCAAACTTACCGCATGCATTCGAATTTCACATTCTTCCAAGTTATCTACTGCCATGGATTCTAATTCCTGTCCGGATGACTTTTGAGTCTCCTTATGATGATGAACGTCTTTTCTGTCATTATCCTCCGAAGACAGTGAAAAATGACCTGTTTAACCAAATATTTATCTTACAATTCCCGTGGCAATTGTTGATTAAAACCAGAGAAATAATGACAATCAAACAAAGAATAAACTCCGTGACTAAACAGTAAACATTCAAATCACCTGGTTCACTCTCTCGCTCTATTTGTTTGATTTCAACTGAAGAAGAAGACTGGCTGCACTTTTCACCACTCGCATCTTGTTGACCAATTGTACCATCAGCATCTTTAGACGAATCGCTTGCTTGTGTTTCCTCACGCTGTCTTGGCAAAGAGCTTACCGTCATAAGACCGGAAACACCATTAATTCCCTCGCTATCTTTCTCAAGAACTTTGTCATCGTCCACCTGCAGCAATGATGCAGCAGAGCCCTTGGCTAGCTGTTCATTACAATCTGATTTATCATCGTTCTTGTCTATGGTATCAGTCTGCATTATCATCTCCTGATGGTTGGAGTCCACTGACTGCTCTGATCCAGAAACTGCCGGCTCAACAATTACTTCATCCTTTTTGCCATCAGCTTCCACCTGTTCAACAGTTCCTGCATCTTTAGCAGAAACAATATCCTCGCTTATACTAGCTTGAACAGAAATAGGTGCATCACCAGTGCATCCTTCCATAACCTGTGGTCTGGTAGTAGAAGGCTTTTGGTCTGTACTGACACCAGTTTCAAGTGCATTTCCCTCCTCCTTATATTGCCCCTTCAAGCTCAAATTGGCATTACAGTCCAGATGGGAGGTTGGAATCTCAACTGCACTGTCAGCTGATATCTCGCTATTTCTTCTTTCCTCCATGCTTACTGCAAGGATCTCCCCCCCTTGCACATCACTGTCTGTCTGTAAACCATCAACGTTCTCAACAGTGACATTTACCTGGTTTAGGCCAATTTGGCTTTCCACTCCGTTACTGCTCATCACAATGTGATCTGTCACTCTAACTACATTATCACCTTGCCCATCCAAAGAAGAACCAGCTTCTTGAGCACTATCATTAGAAGGTTTACCCTGCAAACTATGAACCTCCCCTTGAATTTTAACATCAGATTTGTCATTATTAGACGAACTCCCTTCAGCTTTAAAAGCTCCAGAGTTCCCATCCAGAGCGCTTGGATCCACGTCAACTGACATTCCACCAACAAATGATTCACTATGAGTCCTTGATGCAACTTCAACCTGAGATAGCTCATCTACCATGGCCTCCTTTATAGTTGAAAAGTTTTGTAAAATCTCATTCGGTACTAAAGCCGACTGTGGGTTAACAGTTTCCTCTGAGTTTTCTAAGACACTATCATCATGTGTCAAAATAGGTTCCATTTGTTTTGTCGAGGTAGCTGGATTACAGGCATCTGCTGCCTCAATGGTAATTTGATTAAGTGTAGTTTCTTCCTGCCCGACAGATTTTAATAACATTTCAACAGACTCCGACGAGGTTGCTTCAGACCACACATTGTTATGCCTGGTTATTGAGCAAGGTACTGTATCACATGTACTGAATTCTATACCACTATTTCCACGAGAGAAATCCTCAATCCAATGATTATCTACGTTATTTGCAATTCCAAGAAAAACCTCACTTTCAACCAAACTGTCGAACCTCAGATGCCCTTGAAGGTTGTCATCAAAATCAAATTTGGAAAGAGCATATGGCTGTAATACAGGAGAAAATTTTGAATTCCCCTCACCAGCTAAATGCTGATTCTGGCTCTGAAAATCATTTTCATCATAATCCATGGGTATAAACCTAGACAAGGAAAAGCAAGGAGGGGAAGAGAAAGGGTAGAGAAGGCGGTCACGTCACATGTAAGCTGAAAATGAGGAGAAGAATAAACATGCAACAACTAACATTCCAGATCATCATAACCATTTACTAACAAAACGAATAAACAAGAAGATATTTCCAGCAAATCGCAACCTACAAAAAAAGAGCACTCCCTTTCCCTTGGAAAAAATTCACGAAACATATAGATTCACCAGCTGGCAATATTAGCCATTACGCATACTCCAACAGGAAAATGTTGTTGCACACGTGAGACCAAATAGAGTTAGTTCAGCCCTCTTAAGCTAGTCTGACTAGATGCTAAGCTAGAAATATGCTACTTAAAAAGTCCATCACCTGTACACTCGTTCGAAATTAGATTAACACAAGATGCCATACAGAGACTTAGAGGTTGATCAACAATGGAGCGGCAGTGCAAATTGAAACACAGAAAAGCACATCTATCTCAAGAAATTCCGTATTTCCTAGCACATCTAAACAGATCTTTCGAAAAGCACAGACAAGTTCGGGAGGATTGTGGCCAATTCACCTAAAGCATGCAGTACATGATGCCCATTATTACTGTTCAATTAATATTTAAGTGCAGATTAGCGAAAAGAGAGACGTAGTTGAGAGAAAAGTAACATATCCGAGTCAACACACCAATGACTCTGCATCTCTTGTCCATTATGACAACAGGTACCATTCCTATAGCAATCATCTGGAACATCGGGAAAGGTTATGCCGCTGCAAATGATTAGGTTGAGGCACAACCAACTGGGTAAGAAACAGCTCAAACACTGTCGAGGCCCAAGCAAAAAGCCCCCGTTCTATCGCAAGCTGGAGAAGAGAATTTCCCCTCAGCCGGAACAATTAAACAGAGATGACAGATATATCAGCTCATTCGAGCAGCAAGCGAACTGCCCCCACAACGCCTACTTTGACCCAATGATCAAATTCAGTCGCCGGCGGCACGAGAGAGACACATAGGACCTACTTTACAATCGCAAAGCCAAATACTTTCCACGGACACGGTGGGACGAAACCACAATTTCAGGCCGCTACCACCGCAACGAGAGGCAAGGTCCGAGGAAAAAAAAAACGCGGCAATTATCAAATCCAAACACGAAAAGCCAACCCGTGGACGGAACGGGAAGACCTCGCGCCGGGAAATTTCAAGTACTTGTCAACAAACACAGTCAAAAACAGGTAAAAATCTCGCTGCTTTAGCCTTTCGGGTAAGTAAGGTAGGAAATGAACAGTACCAGAACAAGTAAGTCTAGAGAGGCTACCTCCCTCCATCCGGCGAACGAATCCAAGCCACACCGCTCAATCCTCAACTCTCGCTAATCGTACGGTCATCTGAACACGAGCAAACGAAACACGTCAGCCCCCCACGGTGCAACAATCAGGAACGGAGCTGAGAGGAAACGAACCAGCCTCCGAAGAAGAAGAGGAAGAAGAAGAGGAAGAAGAAGAGGAAGAGATGGACTCACCGGTGGATCAGTATCTCCGGCGAGATGGAGTTAGGGTTTCGGCGACTCAACGGCGAGGAGGAGAGAGAGAGGGTAGAGAGAGAGAGAGAGAGATGGGAAAGGTCGAAGCTGAAATTGAGAAAATACAAAAAAAAAAAAGTCTGTGTGATAGGAAGAGCGCATGAGTGAAGCTTGTTCTGTTTCGAGTTTTTTTTCCCCCTTTTTCTTTTTAATTTCTTTTTTGAATTTTTTTTAATTTTTTGCCATTTTCCCCATCTGATGCTCGTTTTCAGCGCGGGCGGGGGGCGGAAAAAGAAAAAAAATTGTGCGGACGCGATCGAATTTGAAACGGGCGGGACCCGCCCCGCCCCCCCCCACACCCCGGCGCGGTGAAGATCGGACGGACGCGAGCAGGAGGGAGGGATTCGACACGTGGCGGCGGGCGATTCGCGGAGGGGTTGCGTCCGCGGGGAAGGGTGGTGGCGGGGCTTTGTTAGGGATACCGGCCGGTGGGATCAAGAGCCGTGCGATGGACGGCGGTGATGGGGTGCCTTCGTGGAGTCCCCGGTCACAGCCAGAGTCTCGCGGCTGGCCGAGTGGTCCCTTTTGGCCAATGAAAATGTGAGGCTGCGCTTCGTGACGACACGTGGCGTGGGACAGTTGGATTGAGAGTCAGCAAAAGTTTGTAGAGCTTTTTCTTTTCTTTGTTTTTTTTTTTTGGGAGGGGTGGCAGTTTTGCTCTTATCCTGAAGCCGAGAGAAGGTTGGGCCGACGAGAAGAATTATTTATTGGGCCCGATGGGCTATGTGGCCCAAAATTTTTGGCCCCATAAAGAGAGCTTGGCCGCGGGACCGTCGCGAATGGCCCGTCGAGGACCGTCTCCGGCGACCCGCTTCTTGTCTGAGCACATCGGTGGCGACACCTCCGTTGACAGCTTGTTTGTTTTGTGGCCTCCTTGGCGGCGCGGTCTTGATAAAAGGTACGTTCGTTTCGTTGAAAATTTCATGATAAAGAAAAATATTTTTCATGGAAATCATTTTTAAAGAAAACAGTTAGTTTTTATTTGTTTGGTGTTTTAGCGTAAATGATCCCCTTCTTACCGGGATGGGAAGTCATGTTCCTCGATCTAACCCTGTTGTTTTCATTTTTTTTCTCCTCAAAAAATAAACTTATTGTTTTCAATCCATGAAAAATTTTTTCCGTAAACCGATTAGTTTTTCATCATCCGAACACCGTAAAATCGAAAAATAATTTCTCGCAAACAATTTTCCTTCAAACAAACGGACCCAAGGTATTAATTAGCCAAGCCTCCCTATAATCCACCGCAGTCAAATTATTATTGCTTTACAAATTACTTCGTCAAGATATTAGTTATGGTTAAATCAAATTAGAGAATCCACGTTTTTTTTGTCGAAAGAAAATTTCATTCATTTAGCAAGATCAAAGAGAAACATAAAAATCTTCGAAGTTTAAGGAAATCCCAAAGAGGTACAAAACAAAAGAGTACAACCTATAGCTTTGAGACGCTCTCGTCCCAATATAGCATAAAAAAACAATCAGTAGTTGATCACGGAACCATCATTGATGTACGCCAAGATCTCCTACAAAAACTATGACTTACGGTGTGCGCCTAAGTTTAACATCTTCAACACCATCACCATGCAGAGACAATGACAACAACAACAACAATAACATTTTGAACCACCATAGATCGAATACCTCTAAAGAACTTCCAGATCTAGATTTAGATGAGAAGAGAAAAGCTCCCATGCTTATATCTAAACATCAATTGGGAGAGGAGAGCTTTGCCGAATCCAGAGAAGTCATAGAACCACATCCTGGACATCCTGCTGGCTGGACTGGAGGCAACGTTCTCATAATGTTTTCAACGGCAATCAAATTTATTCACTGTGATGAGCAAAGTAAAACAACAACAATGAGAGAAAGAAGATGCCAAACAAGGTGAAAAAAGGCTCCCAGATTAGATTAGGAGAAACAAACATGGAAAATCCAAGCCCAAGAAAGAAAAGCAGAGCAAGGCGGGCTCACACCTTCAGAAATTGAAGTCGAGAGCAAGTGAAGTTTCTTTGAAGGAGAATTTTTTGGGAGAGAGAGGTTACCGATAAAGAGATTAGGATTTTTGTCAATTAGAGGATTCCGCATTAGTTTCAAGATAAATGAACAAAAAGAGATAATAATAAGTATTCCACCTTTTTAGGCAGTGATAGAGCATGTGGACAGATAAAAGCATACTAATTTTCCCACCGTAACTCCTATAAATTTTCATTTTCGGCTTTGACTACGAAAGATAAACATGCTTTCGATCATCCTAAAAGTCCTGTGCGATCATCCTCATGCTTAGAAATCACTAGGTTTTCTATACAAAACGAAACATGCATAGATGGGCCAGGTAGACAGGTTAGGCTCGGACGGGAGTCACTTGCCCAACTAGCACATTTTGCCAGATCGAGACTTGGATAGGCCCAAACAAGTGCAAGGTATCCGCCAATTGATCAAGTTTATTCTTCACTAACAAAGGATATTTAGCTCTCATGAGACGGTTGATTGAGAATCGTAAAGTTACGCATGCCAGTAAAGTTTATGGACTGGTACTAGATGTGTATGATAAGTAAATCTACACAAAAAATCAACACAAGTGGGACTTAAGTAAGTCGTTAAAGTCTCGTATCTCGTTCTTACTTAGTGAAAGAAGATCCTCTAAGATGAATCATTGCAGCCCATTCTTCCCTTTGCTAACCACATGATGTTTGCTTCATGGGCAAGTCATTCCCTCGCTCTGCGTGTTACGTTTCTTGATCACGAGCATTAACGTGGGACGTTGAGTCAAGCAAGACGAGATATCTTCATGCCCCGGAGGTGAAGATGAGATAGAGAAACCGACCGGACATGGATCGGGACGACAAACCTCCAAGAATGGCGACCCACCCCGCTCCATTCCATTTCCATTTCCATTCCCATTCCCATGACATCTTCATGGAAAGTTGGTGGATGGTCACGGTGCTTGTCTCCATCGAACCTTTTGGGCTATTTAACTAACGCAAAGGCCCCTTAACATATTCATTCTCATATTTCACGAGGAAAATGACATTAGAACACTATTAGGGTTGATGGGCCTTCGCTTCTATGGATATTCTCCCTCTATTGCATAAAATAATCTCCCCGAAGAGCAACCAGAATTCGCGTGACTTATTGTACGTACATTACTAGTTAAGTTGGTTGTCTTTACGCCCATTATCACCAATTATTACATGATTAAGAATTCATTGGCGGTTGGTCGGCACCCAACCACGGCATGCCATTTGCATTTCTGGGTCCCGTGGCCGGTGCCGGCTGTGGCCCTCCTTCATCTCTAGCTAATATATACTTAATTAGTCTAATGAAAGATTAAGAAATTAGTTAAAATAAGAAGACCACTATTCTAAAGGATGCTATCGGGACGAGTATATATGTGCGTCTTCCTCATCGGACTGAAGCACAAGCTCGCTACTGTCAAGCAAAACTGAGCGAGTTCCCTCTCTCTAAGTGGTTGATAAAGTTTTTGATTTTGAGCAAACATGGTGAAGCTAGCATTTGGGAGCTTTGGGGACTCCGTCAGCGTAGGGTCCCTGAGATGTTACCTCGCCGAGTTCATCGCGACCCTCCTCTTCGTGTTCGCCGGCGTCGGGTCGGCAATTGCTTATGGCAAGTACACCATGACCGGCCGTTCCTTTTGAGGACACGTGTTCACGTGATGTTGTCGCGTCTTTAAGCACGTTCCATTCTTAAGTTGCATGTGTCGATGTCAAAACACACGAGTTTCTTTCTCGAGAAATTTAGTCTGTGTATGTACTGACTGTTTCATTCTGTGCTTTCGATAATTGGTTGGTTTTTGAAGGAATATGTTTCGTGTTGTCCTAGGCAAGCTCACGTCGGATGCGGCCCTGGACCCGGCTGGACTAGTCGCGGTGGCCGTGGCCCATGCGTTTGCACTGTTTGTGGGGGTATCCATCGCGGCGAACATCTCCGGTGGCCATCTGAATCCGGCCGTCACGTTCGGATTGGCCATCGGGGGCAACATCACCATCTTGACCGGCATCTTCTACTGGATCGCCCAGTGCCTCGGTTCTATCGTTGCCTGCCTCCTCCTGAAATTTGTCACTAGCGCCGAGGTACATAGTCTTGCACAGGATCATAGATAAATCCTAGGATCAATGTTTTAATATGATTTGGCTAAATAATGAAATCCAGTGCATAACTATTCAAATCCTTACTGTAGAGCATGCCAACCCATGCCGTTGCTGCTAGCATGAGTTCAATAGCAGGCCTAGTTATGGAGGTCGTCATCACTTTCGCACTGGTCTACACCGTGTACGCCACAGCGGCCGACCCCAAGAAGGGCTCGCTAGGGATCATCGCGCCCATCGCGATCGGCTTCATCGTCGGTGCCAACATCCTGGCCGCTGGCCCATTTAGTGGCGGGTCCATGAACCCCGCCCGCTCTTTCGGGCCTGCCGTGGTCAGCGGCGACTTCTCGGAGAATTGGATCTACTGGGTCGGCCCGCTCGTCGGGGGAGGGCTTGCCGGGCTTGTGTATGGTGACATCTTCATTGGGTCCTATGCCCTAGTACCCCCTTCTGAGGACTATGCTTGAGAGAGACAAAACTCTGGTGCTTTGTGTTTAAGTTTCAGTAATTGGGTTTCCTGTTGCTCGTGGCGGCGTGTTTTGCTTGTTGCTCCTGTGGGCTTGGTCTTGTTAATAAACCACAAATGTGCAGCAAAATCACTTCAGATTAAAACGCCAGGGAGAGATATCGAAGTGATTCTACACTACCGTTGCTTCTCACATTGAATTACCCGCTTCATACTACACAAATTTTAGATGCGAGACTTCTCTAATATCATTCACACATGAGCCTGAGTAATTCTCGAGCCTTATGCTCATTTGCAGTGACAGGGCTATATTGTAGTGATTGAGTTTTTAACTTATGTACCGTTTATTTCGAGGAAAATGAAGGATTTAAAAAATATTTTCCTAAAAATGATCGCTTGAAATAACTAATCAATAGAAAATGTTTTCATTATTGATAACAATTTACCTCTAAACATCTTCGTGAATAATAAAAATATTTTTTGTTCGTTCGTTTTTAAAAGCATTACAAGCGATTATTTTTAGAAAAATATTTTCTAAATCATTTATTTCCCGTGAAATAAACGGAGACTCTTAGCCAATTTGAATCCGTCAAGATGTCAAAGCACCCATCGTGAGGTGAAAAGATGTGGAAATAATATTATAGAGTCTGTCCATTATAATCGGTAGTTTATACAACGAAAGGGCACATGTAACATCAGGTCAAGGCAACAGCATGCTACAACTAAACCAACTTATTTCGGCACACCAGGTCCATGCCGGTGCAATGACTAGGCACAACTGCCCTGTCCTCGCCAAGGCCTTGACAAGGACCAGCAACTCCCACCATGCCACAAGCGAGGGCAGGCGACCCTGGCTATGCCGCGACTCATCTAAAAGCATCACAGAGAGCACAGTCCACTTGCAAGAATATAATATCTGTCACTGTCTCATCATACCAATGGCAAACATAATGCTAATTCTCCAAAAGAGATAAAAAAAAAAAAAAAGAAGAAGAAGTGCATTTGATCTCATCAATCCAACTAAAATTGTTTACACAATTCGAGCTTCATTATTCGTACGTAGACATCCATGACTGTAGAATGTGTTGGTTCCAATCAAGCCCCAGGAGCAACAATTCTTTATTACGACACCAGCAACCCACCTTTTTGCTCATTTAGCAAGAAACTTACAACAATTCATGAAGATTTTTACAACATGTTAAAACCAAAATTCAAGCGAATTGCACCATCTGCATAGCAAGTACCGGCAAGTACTAGCTAAGTATTCGGATGAAACTTGAATGCCATCCTGCAATTCTCAACTCCATCAGATGGCTGTAATTTGTCAAGAACCATCTCAGCAAAAAGTCCAAAAATCATAAAGTCGTTAATGTGAGTTACTTTACCCATATAGCTCTCGACAGAGATTCTGTGTTGGAGCTCTTGTTCCATCATTGCAACTCCTCCAGTAGCCTTTATTTTCTCCATTATTGCCTCTTCCTTGGTGACACCCTATTTAAGCAAAACAGGGGCCTTCTCGACAAGGTCCTTAGCCTCCTTCAACCCCAAATTGGTGAATTCCCTAACTTCTTTAATCACTTTAATCTTTGCAGCTGTATCAAATTTCTCCAGCTTCACATCGAATGCTATTTTCTCAGCCTTTTTTTCCTCAGCCTTGGCGGATCCTGCACTTGCTCCACCTTGTGGGCCTAGATCCATGCCTTCAGTAGAGATCGACTACATCTTGGGATGCCTTAGTCTCTCTTGAAGAGCAGGCCCAATTTGGGCACGTTCTTCAGGTGGCATTCCAGCTATGCGCTCGGCAAGCTGTATGATTTTGTCCGAGGGTGGAGGTCTAGGGCCATATGGATCATAAAAAGCCAGGTATTTATACCTCTTAGGCTTGCCTTTGGGATCTTTGGGCACAAAATCATGCTGGAATGAGTGCAATTGCAAAGGTCATGTAATGCCCCTGAGACTGAGCCAAATATACGCAAATCTGACAACTAAATCAAGCTTCATGCTTTGCAGTCTTAGTGAAGACAACAATTCATGTAAGCACAGCCGAAGAGAAAGCAACTTGCTAAAATCGTGAATTCCTGTCTTATGGGAATACCAATCTCAGCGTGACATACATTTTTCCGCCTCTGCCGGATATCAAATTTGCCTCCAATCTCCTCGCCAGCTTTTTCTTCGGACAAATGAAGACTTCTCGATGAGTTTCGGCATGACCAAACCAGATACAGGAGATAAGATTGCATGCAAAACACACTAAATCGACACCCACAAATAGTTGAACACGAGAAAATCAAACTCTAGTTCAAATAACATTGCAGAACCAAGCAAATCCACAGTTATTCTTCTAAATCTCCGTCTACCAAGACCCAACACACTCCTAGAGTCAAGCAAACCCGCGCTACTCAACTACAACGTCTCCGAGCTACCGGCACTCACCTCAGTTCCCTTTCTCCCACATACACACACACACTTAGTACATCAACAGATGGACAAACAATTCAAAGCAAAACACGGGATAACGCAAATGCAAACGTGGTCCAACCAAGAATCGATCTTACCCGATAGATTCAAACACCCAGAAACGAGAAGCGACGAGCAACAGAGTCGAGAGAGAGATCCTTACCTACGAATCCCAAGCAACTCGATGGTTGAAGATGAAGCACCGGCCGAAGACTCGCGGCCGAGGAGGAAGAACCAAAAGACGAAGAAGACGAACGAAGTAGAAGCTAACGAAGGGCTTAAGGGTTAACCCATTTTTATCTTGAACCGGATCTAAGAGGCCGGTTTAGCCCGACCCAGATGGTTAGAACCAGCCTGGCCCATGGGCCATGGGCATAATAAAAGATGTGAAGTCAATTTAAATCTTGTAAACAGGGAAAAAACCAAAAAAATCATAAACCTATTGCATTGATACCAATTTAGTTCAAAAACTTTCAATTTGATCAATTTAGTCCTGAACTTTTTCATATTGGTACCAATTCAGTCCATTCAACCAATGTAAACCGGAAATCTCTAACATAGAAGCTGGCTGTGCTGGGCGAGGGCTGGACTCTCGCGGCCTAGGTGAGGATCGCCCTCGCTAGATTCGGTGCGGGTCGTCCTCGCCCAGGCCACGAGGGTCCAGCCCTCACCCTCTCCAGCCCTCGCCTGTGGTCGATCATGGGCTGACGACTGGCCATAGGCCCAAGGAAGGAGAAGGAAGGAAAAAAAAAAGGAAAAAAGGGGAAAATATTAAAATTTTCAAAAAATATTAAAATATTGTTAAAAATTATCCATGTCAGCGCCAGTTGTACCACGTAGGATAGCTGGCGTCCACATCAGTGATTTCTAGATTAAATTCGCCGGATGGATTGAATTTGTACCAATATGAAAATATTTAGGACTAAATTGATCCAATTAAAAAGTTTAGGACTGAATTGTTATAATGCAATAGGTTTATGATTTTTTTGGTACTTTCCCCCTTGTAAATTTTTACCCTCCAAAATGAGAATTGAACTTTTTAGTGATAGCATATGTCATGGTGTATGCAACGCTTATTCATGAATAAAAATTTATTCATTCATGGAAAGCCTTTTTTTTATGAGATATATATATATATATATATATATATATATTCAACTATTTTTTACATAATAAGATACATTTATCAGATGATGAGTAGCCGTTTTATTGAAAATTGAGGGGAAAAACAAATTAAGGGACTCGTAGCAATGACGAGTGTCTCGTACAATCTTCAATTTTTTTTCATGGCTATGATTCTACGACCCTCATTTATGAGAGCCGCCAGCCCCTGAAGTGGCTCCGAAAGGCCGTGCGACTTTGTCAGTGGTTGATGAGAGCCAAGATCGAGATCTATTTTCATATATGGTACCTTTTCTTTTCAATTTAGAGGTTCTCTTATCAGTTTAGCTTTGTAAATAGTGTACCTTATAACTTTGAATTTTTCAATTACGAAATCTGAACCAGTTTCTCCATGGCAAGAATTTTTTTTTGCCTTTTGTAAATTTGATACTAGCGAACAGCGCGAGCACGAGATTAGTACAGAACATGTGTGATCAATTGAGCTACAAAAATAAAGGTATATTAAATTGTGTTCAGCAAGAGCAAGCAAATGTAAAGAAGCAGCTTTTAGTCTATCTGACAAATTAATCCGAGATCATTTCCCAGTTCTTCTTCTTTCCAGCGAATCTGAACTTCAAGCTGAAAAAGCAGAAGAAAAGAGGGTAGAAAGAAATGTCGAATCAGGAGAAGAAGTCTCACAGAGCAATAATTGCAGTTAGGACCAACTTTTTCTTGATGCCCTCGAAGGATTGAAAAGAAGACAGAGTTTAGTTACGGATCAGGAAAAGACTGATAAAAAGGTTTGTCTAAAGGAAGATGCTGTTGTTTCCTATCAAAAGGTGCTATCTTGGAGATGGAGATATGGTGGGGGGAAGATGGAGAGGCATAGTTTGGTGCTCATACGACAGAAGTGAGCGCTTTCGTGGGATCAATCATGCCATCTTTCTATCTCACATGTTCGCCTCTTTCTTTTTGCCCTTTTCGCGGCAGAAAAGAAGATATAGAATAGGGCTGTCTCGAGAGTAAAATCCAGGATGCTGAATGCTCTTTGCGAAGCGGCATATCCTTAAGATCAGCTAGAGAGACGAACTAGTTGAGGTACGCGAAAGCTAACCTTGATTATTGTGTAAAGTACATTTCGAAGAGGTGGTTTTCCTGGCTTTTACTTGTCCCGCGCTACTAGGAAAGCTCTCTTGTATTCACTTTACATGTCGATTTGCTTTACTAGCTCGGTAACGGCGAAAAAGGGGTGTTCGGCTCGCACTCATGTGCTCGGTTCGAACCAAGTGTAAAGTTGAATTTTGATATATCTCGACACATCACTTACCATATAAATTTAGCGAAAAGCTATAATATTGCCCACATTTTCTCTTTAGGGTATATACAACTTTAATTTCTCAAATAAGTGCTTCCCTATAAATTATAAGAGTACCCACAAGGGGCACGATCAGTCGGTCCATCTACCCGTCAACCCCAAATCAAATCGAAGATTTTGACCCAATTCTTCTTCTTCTTCTTTTTTGGGTTGAAAAAAGGAAAAGAAATGGGAAAAGGCATAAGCTAGAACGGAATGATGCAACCAATGCATAATATATCAGGTTGAGGAAAAAGGAAGAAAACTAGCATCAATCTACTCCCTTCAAAAACTGCCTTCAACACATTGCTTTGCTTCACCAAACTTCCAACCCCTAAGCTTTGAAAAGATCATGCTTTGGACTAATTTAACAGGATTAAGACTAATAATCCACTGAAAGGAACATGTAAATTATCACTTTGCGCCTTTCTTCGCGGGGTTAGTTTCGGTTGTTAAGGCGTCCACATCTGACTTAGAATCTTAATACCCTCAAGTATGCTTGTTCAATGCCACACAAAGACACGGCATTTGTACCCGTGACATACAAGACATTGGAATTTCGATACTGTCTGTGCACGACATCCACCAGAACATGCCTACTTGACACTTATGTTGAGTGAGAAAAGTGTCCCCTGGCCCGTTAAACCTCTGTACGAACAGTGCAAGGTAAAAAGGCAACAGGCTGTACAGTCCCTAGATAACACGTTGAAAGATCATTGGTTCTCTTCTTAGGGACAAAATGAGCAGATGCAGGATTGGTCCCCCGTGGCCCGGGTGAAATTTTTTAGGTGTTTTGGAAAAGTTACCGTCCAAAAATCATGTCGAAAAAGAATTTGACATTCTTGCTGCTTGTTCCGAGAGCACGAGAAGAAGGGAGAAATCTTTCAGCAGTCCGGTTACTGGGTAAGGTTCATGCACAGCGACTTCTGGTCGGCATTGCACGCACTCTTTTGGGACTAGACCCAATCCCCCGCAAGCCATTGATCTCGTTACCCGCAAAGCATCATGCAAACCCGCCATTAATTTAACGCATCGCTCCGAGTTGTCTGCTTCTCGCACTGATGTTCCCCTTAATCAAATGTTTTGTGACGGACACCTGCCCGTTTGGTTGTACCGTCGTGATGAAACAGCCCCCGCTAATCCTGGGTGCGTCCTTAGTTTATGTTCCTTGATTTGGAAGTTTAATCGCCCGTTTCGAGTTTCGCGAAGCGGGTTTTGTCTGGTTCACCCAACCTTAATCCGGGGCCGTTTCAAAGCACGAGAAATTGATTTGTTCCTCCTGCTAATCTGTTCCTTCGTTCCCTGTTTCTGGCCATGTTTGTTTATGCATATATAAAGGGTTTAGTCTTTTCTTGCTTTGAGAGATGGTGCGTGACATGAATGATTGCTGAGAAGCCGCTTGGTTCATACGTCTGTGAGGACCATTTCATGTGTTTGGGTCTCTTTCTCGAGCTTTTCATGTGCGAATGAATAGGAGTCTCCTTTCTCTCGATCAGGTTAGGCTCCACATTCACATGCGAAGAATAAGGTGTCATTTCAGTCCTCTGCTTTTCCTTTTACTTTTGATTTTGTTCGGCTCAGTATCTCGAAGTTTCGCAGCGAGTATTTGGCAAATCTCTGTTTGATGAGAAGTTTCTCTTCTTGAAGGTTTACCCTTTTTCCCGAGCGCTGAACTCCAGCTGGCTTTTTACCTTGTTTGTTGCAGGAGGAGTGGCTGAAGTAGTCTGAATTGCAGTTGGCGAAAGCTATATGGTTCTCAGAAGAAAGACAAACAAAAAGGCATAACTTTCAGGATTGTCATGGATGGTGTGCATCAGTTCAGTTGGAAGTTCAACTCTTCACTCAAGCTGGAAAACGTGGAAGAGGATGAGGAACTGAAAGGAGCGTCTTCGTTGCCATCAGTGCCTCAACCACAGACGCCGAAGGAGCCGATGGAGTTCTTGTCGAGGTCATGGAGCCTTTCCCCATCGGAGGTTTCAAAAGCTCTGGCTCACAGAACGAACAACATACACACAATGCATAACGAGAACCTCAATACATGTCCACAGCCACAGGCACCTGTTGCTCCTCAACTTCTTGTGAGTCACGGTTTCCCTTTTTCTGTCTCCGCAGGTCATTGTTCACGTTCATGATTCTGAATAGAGGATAAGACAGCGACTTATGAATTAGGACGGTGTTCACGAAACACAAAACCAAAGTACCAAAAACAGATGTACATTCTCTCTGATAGCTTTCACTTGAATTGTCAAGCATGTTTCAAATTCTACACATGAAAAGTCTGTACTTATACCCATGTGGTCCAAACAGAAATTACACCCTGCCAATCGAAATTTCCCGTGGTTCAAATAGTTTACTTTGTCTTTGGTCTGAAACTTGGTTGGTTTACAAATTGTACCGGGCAACCTTGCTGATCCGTATTTTATTTGTACAGGCGGCGAAGGTTATGAATTCAGTTCATGCTAGGAGGACGGGGTCTTTTGGGAAATGGATCCACCACCACCTCCACCACCACCTCCATCACCACCACCACCACCACCACCACCATGGTCATAAGGAGCACGATATGAATGCGATGAAGAAGAAAGAGAGCATGCGCATGGAAAATGCGCATGTGCATTCAGCTATTTCTATTGCCGGGCTAGCTGCCGGTTTGGCTGCTGTGGCTGCAGCACAAAGCTCCAATTCAGATTCAAAGATGAGTGCGGCTTTGGCCTCAGCCACAGAACTACTAGCATCACATTGCGTTGAACTAGCTAAACAAGCCGGAGCTGAGCATGATCGAGTGGCATCTGTTGTCCAATCAGCTGTGGACATACATAGTGCGGGAGATCTCGTGACTCTCACAGCAGCCGCCGCTACAGGTACTGCAATCAATAGATTTTGTGTACGGTCGAAGTTCATGTGAATCAGTACACAAAGTGGTGATGTTTAGTTGAATTTGGCATTGCCTTGCTTCAGCTTTGAGAGGAGAAGTGGCGCTGAAAGTAAGAAGGAGAAACGAAGCAAAGAGGAACGCAGCGATAAGTCCCTATGATAAGGGACTGGCAGAAAAATATACCATCATGACTCTTAGCAGCCACATTGAAGAAAGCAGTACTCCATGCGAAGGCGAACTTTGGCAGCACACAACAAAAGGTAATATTATTATCTGGAGGAGGATAGTAGCTTCACTGTATAAAGCCACATCAACGGTTTGACCTGTCTTATGGCTATGAGCCATTACTGCTATGAAGTCTGATATTTGACTTGTATTCCATTGAATTTTTCAGGATTATTTCAAATGAAGCATGCGTCTGTGTACATTAACAAAAAGTCCCAGGTAAATAGCTTTCCCTACTGCGGAGTTGACACAGAAACTTACGAAAAGAAAGAAAGAAATGGCACTAAAACTCTTATGCGCATTGTCAGGTCATTCTTAAGCTAAAGAGCAAGCACATTGGAGGAGCATTCTCGACGAACAGTAAATGTCAGTACCTTATCCTAGCTTTTTTCATTTGCATATATCCTCTATTGCCAACTCGGTGTCTGACATTTCTGTACTGTTACCAGGCATAGTTTATGGCTTATGCGATGAGAATTCCGCCTGGCCATACAGAACAGAAAGAGACAACCCCGAAGAAGTCTTCTTTGGTCTTAGAACTGCACAGGGTTTTCTAGAGTTCAAGTGCAAGAATCAGGCCCATAAGCAGAGATGGGTTGATGCAATACACAACCTTCTTCGTCATGGTAACTGGGTTGAAGCTGCTGAGTGCTCTCCAGAGCTTCTAAAAATCAGTAAGAGCATCAGCATATGAGTTTTTGATGGTGTCTGTTCCAGAAACAGGACATGAAGAAACTCCATTAATGAAATCAGGAGTCTGAATTGGATGCCTGTTTATCTTTTGACAGTAAATATCCTTTTCCCCTCTTCCGATGTCCTAATACATGTAGAAAAAGCAAGATAACTGTCCGCACAAGCTTTGAGCACTGTACTTGGCTACTTCTCAGGAGCATGGTATTAAGAAACACTTTTTGGTATTGCCCGTTTGCTTCTAGATCACTCCTGTGACCCAAAATGAAACCTTGATGACAGTGCTTCTCAAGATAGAAATAAGCAGCTCTTATATTTGGATCTCATAGCAACAATGAATTTACATATCAGCTTCACTCAATTTTCATCGAAGTGAATCGTAAAAGCAAGTGTAGTGACGGCAACAGATGTGGAGATGTCTCTAGTACCTTTGCTGGATTAGAGGTTTGTCGTAAAGAATTCTCAAGTGAGCAAGTGCACAGACATTGCAGTTTCCGTGAACTGTGCCTCCCCTTGTCAAAATACAACAGTCTTATTCTTCTCGTAAGGTAATACTCGCAGTTCGCAGTATGATTTTATTGCCTTCGAAAGACATTGTTTCTCAAGGTTCTCTGACTTCCGCACAACACTATGCAAGTTATCTCTGTGAGATACCCTCTCAACCTGCAATTAGAGAGAAGAAATATTAAAACCAGCTTACAATTGAAAAGGTCCAAAAAGTTATTAGAAAGCGAGATTCATTAGATGAAGAACCTTTATGGACACGTAGCGGATTAAGACTTTTAGACATAGTTTGTGGACAAAACTGTCTTAGCTTGACACGACTAAACAGATAAAAACTGGAGGTATGACAAAAATCGTTATTGATCTTGAACACAATATAACAGCCAAAGCTGACGGACACAGCTGATTGCCTATGGAGATGATCAAATTGAGGAGAAACAAATCACGATTCTCGTTTCCAGTATGAAAACCTTATGCCATGAAATATTCTAAAAACATCAGGTACCGGCTATAGCAGGTAATGAACGGGCCAAAGCCCAGGTGGGTAGGTTCGACTATGCGATTGCTTGTACTTGATACTGTGCACAATCAACCTGGTGTTGTGCATCTAATGCATAGGCACATGTCTATTCCTCGACCAGTCAGCCAACCTTGTGGGTAAAAAATATTTTACCTTCATAAGCAAGTCTTCAATTTCCTTCCAAATCCTTCTTTCTTCGACCAAGAGAAGAAGGGAACGGAAAAATTAAGATCTTAAAGCAAATGTCCAACAAGGCATTTTCTAAAAACACTTAAAAATCAAAACTAATACTGAGAATCTCTATAATCCGATGAGAAAATTCTACGGGCAACAAACATAGAGATCTTGGATCTCTATATTTAAGGTTTAGACATGCTCGAACTCAGTGCTTCTCTACTCATAATATGCTCAAGGTCTTGCATAAATAATTGCAGAGGACAGCCATAAAAAGTTCCATTCTGCAAAGCTTTGCAGATTTCTTCTTCGCCTTCAATAAAGACTTCATGGCTAGTATTTAGTTCAAGCAAAACCTAGAACCATTAAGATGATTATATTTTGGTGACAAAAGCAAGCTGAGAGTCTAATGAAGTCTCTAGGGATTGTCCCTTACATTTGATAGGTTTTACATTGAAAAAGATCAAAACACTGTCATATGGAAGAGAAAGCATAGGCACAAAGAAAAAAGCAGAAGGCAAAATGGATTCAAGATTCAGTTGATAAAAAAACTACTGACATCCATAGAAACCTGTGTATGCAGACTTCAGGTAGTTAGGGGGAGACAAAGTGCCTATTTTACGCACATTAAAGTCCTTTTGAGCACAAGAAAATATTAGTCGGCATTAACCTTAATGTCAAGTCTACTGAAGAATATATGGAGGCAAAAACCCATACCAGGGGCGGAAAGCTAGTGCTTACCATTTGCTCAATAATGGGACCTGCATCAAGTTCTTCTGTCACAAAGTGACTTGTTGCTCCAATTATTTTGACACCCGCATCAAAAGCCTGATAATTTTTTCAAGAAAATCAAGGAAAAACTAAAATCACAGAGGATGAAACTGTGAAATAATTGAAAATCATATAGCTCCGAGTTAATAATTTTTTAACCTGCTTAGACGGATTTCCTCCTTTAAATGATGGTAAAAGGCCGTGGTGAATGTTAATTATATCCTTCCCATAGCTTCTCAAAAAGTTTACAGAGAGTATCTGAGGAAAAATTTCAGCTGCACATTAGCAGTGACTAAAGAAGGACGATTGCATTAACAATTGATTCTGAAATGATGAATAAAAGGAGAGATGCGTGTTATTTCAATTGCAAATCATATAACAAAATCATCCACAGAGAGATACTTTCTACTTTAACTTCAGTGCGATAATAAATCACAATACACAAGCTTATTTACCTGCATATACCTGGCAAGTACTATAAAGTTGGTGTTCTGGACCAATTCCAACATCTCTCCCTCTCTCTTGTTCTCTTTGGTCGTCTGCAAATAATGATATGGAATGCCATGCCTCTCGAGGAATCGTATCACATGGGTGTTTGGGCCTCTATCGTGGTTACTGTTCCAGAAAACAACCTCACTGATACAAAATTTTAATAACAACAATGCAGATACGGTCAAACATAGACAAGAAATTCACCTTATCACACAAGTTATTTCCACAGGAAGTCTCCCATCCTGCCATCCATGTAATAAATCAACCAGGCAATGGTCCTGCAATTTGATCAACACACAGCAAATGTCAAGATATGTGGATCAAAACAGAAGATAGAGACGATTAGTCTTGTACTACAAACCTGCTTTGAAGCAAGCACAGCAATCTTGTACTTGGGATCTAAAATTGGAACACGGACAACTGATCTCATTGCATTGAACTTCTTGGACAATTTGAGGAAGTCCTCATCCATTTGCCCCCGTGGCCACTTAATCGGGTCAAAAATGAACTCACTATTAAGTTTAAGGAAGAAAAAAAAATTGCGAAGGTAATCAGAATTCAAGAAGTGATGATCAATACATATAGCGCCTATCAAGAATGATGATAAGTGCACTTGTAATGAGCCCACAGGCATATCCACACACATTACACGATAAAACAGCAACAATTTGATCAACAATTTAAATTGACTAGAAAGGCTCAAAGAAAATATAGTGCTCTAAAGAGACGTGAATGATTTAGCTCCATCCTTGTAGATTTACGTGTATCAGAATGAACAAACCAAGGATCATTTGCGAAAAAAACTTGCATTTGCCCAGTTCCCGAAGAATTAATTTACTTGTTTCATTGCAGTAACGTTAACATTCCATTAGAAAGATACACGGGTGATAATTAAAACCGATGGTACCTATCAGGAAAGATGATAAAAACACCCATTATCAGCCTCCAAACATAACCCATACATATTACATGATTAACCAGCCATCGTCCCATCTTCTAAATTGACTTAGAGACCCGTAGCCTAGCCATAACAGAAAGAGGGAACTGATCTGATTGAACTGTGAATAACTTTGCTCCAAACTTGCACATTTACGTGTATCAGAATAGGTAAACCAAGAATCATCTGCATAAAAAACTTGCACTCGCATTCAGTTCACGTCATGGAGAACTAATTTACTCACTTCATGGCGGCAATGTAACAAACAATTTAGCACTTCTTTCTTTTTTTTTTTGGCCAGAACAGTTTCACACTTCACCAGAACCCAATGACAGAAAAGAAAACCAACAACAGAGAATGCATAACAGAGAAAAACTAAATCAGCAAGACGTACCTTCTGGAATAGAAGACATTCTCGTTTTCGGGCACAAAAACATCGGCCCCGAGTATATTCCCACCTCTGGAAGCGATACATTCTGATAGTTTCGCCACGATTCCAACGTCATCCTGTTACATTCATAAGCCATCAAGCTTCGCACTCCTAACTCAATACCCAATTCAGCAAGCACAAGTCACCAATAACCATGAAATCCACAAAGTTTCATGAAGGGGACGAAACCAAACAACCAAGGGTCCATGACACATCTTAAAAATGCTCCAATGCCCGAACAACATCATAATCTCAGAACGCAAAACAAGAAAAAGGTGGGAGCTTTCTTACGTGAACTGCAAATGATGACAAAGTTGATAAAAAGAGCTCGCGGGTAAGAAGAAATTGGAGGGATTGAATTGAAGCTTACGGGGCAGTGGAAAACGTGGACTCCGTGGGCAAGAGAAGTGAAAGACCTCGAATCAAGGGACTGCCCAGCGAATCTCGAGGACTTGAAGGACCCGTTAGCAATCACCCCCAGAACTTGGGCCGCCTTCTTCGCGAACGCCATTCTCCTCTCCCCCTATAACACAATGCCCGGCGGCGACAACCACCACCAGCCGCCGCCGCTGCCACCGCGAAAAAGGCGGCTCCTTTTTGGGTGGGGCGCGTTACCTATGACGAGTGGCCGAAGCTGCCATTCATGGGCATCACTCAAATCTCGTGGAGATGCTTATCTAATGAAGAAAGTATATATCTGCCTGCTTGAGGACGGAAATTGCCATATCTAATCTATTCCCATTGCAAAGCCGAGAACGACAACGTCGGGGTTGGTCTGGTCGTGCCACGTGGACCGGTGCGGCGAATGAGAGAGGAGGCAAGAAATCCTAAGTCCGGGTCCGGTCAATTTTGAAACTTTCGTCCTGCTTCGATAAAAAGATGGAGTTTTTTTTTTTCGTTGGCGAAATTTGCAGGTTCATTGATGGATCGGTAAAACGAGAAGCAGTTTCCCGGTGGAAAACGGGAAGAAGCGATCAGCTCTTTAGCTTAACTGTCAAGTGTCCAGTGTGCTCCGGTCATTTCCGAGCATGAACCGTGAAAAATGGGAGGACCAAGATCCTCTATTTTCGTATTCATTTGCATTCCTTCCACATTGATTAATGATTGAAATGGCTGAGATATCGAAAGGCACCGATATTAGCTATTCGTTACGATCGAATATAAAAGAGTTATTAAATTAGTGGTGGTCCAGTGCACCGGTGTGCCATAAAAAGTTTCCGAGTCTGAATTATGTATATTCACTTGACTTGGATGGGTAGTTCGGTGAGTTAGCCAACACCTACGGCCATTCTATAAGAAATGAAGGCATTTTGACGGAAAATTTCAAAGACTCCTCCGCAAAGTTCCTCTAAAGTGGGATTTGTTGCAAGAAAAACAAAACTCCCGAAGTGGGCCACCGTGTCTCAAATAACCCGTGGGAGGAGTACATCGACGGCCAATTTTTCGCCGACCGGCCATCACGTGCGCATCGCATGTTTAATGTCGCGTATTCGTGGGGACATTTTTCCTCTTCTTCCTTTTTTTTTTTTTTGTGTGTGTGGAAGCAAACTCCACTCCGCGACACTGAGAAAAGATCTCGACTTGTGAGAGCGTTTCTGGCATATTCCTGCAGTTTTTAAGGTCCGGACTTCAGACGAATGCGGGGGCCCGTGATTTACATCCGTTGCCCCTGCGTTCTTCCCATCACGACGATTCGGATTCCATTTGGAAAGTGGACAGTGTGACCGGGAGTCAGTCCCCGGTGTCTGACTGAAAACTCGAAACTCTCTTGAGCTCCGAGAGCCATGGAAGGTGATAACACCGTCAAGTATGGCATCATCGGAGTAGGGATGATGGGCAGGGAGCACCTGATCAACCTGCACCATCTTCAATCCTTTGGCGTCCAAGTTGTCGCCATAGCCGACCCTCATGTCCCTTCTCAGCAGCTGGCTCTCGATCTCTCTGCTTCTTTTGGTTGGCCATTGGAGGTATTGCTTTTTTTTCCCTTCTCTTCGTCTCTCTCGGTTTTTTCTTTCTGGGTATTTGTTTTTAAGGGCTTTAAGAATTTTCTCCATCAATCATCGACGCTAGGACTGATCATTAACGATTAGACTCAACTGGGCAATCGAATTGGACCGTGTGGAGTAAATATCGGAAGAGTTTTTGCGAATTAGACTGGAACGTATGCAATTGTTGGTTTTTTCAGTGGTTCCGTCACTAATAGTCTTGGAAAATTACTGACTTGATAACAAAAGTTAGTAGCCCATATTGAGGAAATTGCTATCACGTCGAGGGACTTATTGTCGCGGGATGGCTAACCGGTGTTTTTCGACCCTAAACTGTAGAAGGGCCGTGATTTTGTTCATTCATATTGCCTTGCAAATTGTAGTCGGAGAGATAGCAGGAGCAAGAAGTTGTTTTGCTTTTCCAAGGATAGAAACGAGAGAAAGTGGACAACCACACTCACATAAGGGATAGAGGGAGAGACGGGGTTCAGAGTAGGGTCACTGGCTCACTTCCAAAATTTTGGACAAATGAAACCGTTATAGTTTCATGGTTGAGCTAGTGGTGATACTCCTGAACGACTGCTTTTCTTTACAATTCAAGTTTCATTTGCTTGATTCAAGGATCAGATTTTCTGTATGTCCCTCACGGTATCAAGTTTCATAAAATTTTCTGGTCTATTGCTTTTACTGCTCTGCTATATTCCTCTGGTTAATCCAAAGTCACGCCCTAGATTGTTTTTGAGGTCCAACCTGGTGTGTCTGCATTTCCTTGCTACTTCATTTGTTGTTACATCGCTAAAAGTTGGCTTAGAGTTTCATTTGCAGCATGTTTCATGGTTATCTTTGACAATTAGCAAAGTAAAATGGCCTAGTTGTGACCGCAAGATGCACAGGTTTTCTCAGGACATAAAGAGCTGCTAGACAGTGGGCTCTGCGATGTGCTGGTTGTATCTTCTCCAAACATGACCCACTATCAGATCCTTATCGACATCATCAACCACCCAAAGGCACATCACGTTCTTGTGGAGAAGCCATTGTGCACCACGGTTGCTCATTGCCGGGAGGTCAGTTTGCTTATGACTCCTGTAAGATGTGCTACAGAAAGAGACTCTGTGCACTAGAAGCAACATGAGACAATATAAACTGGTATGTGTCTATGAGAGGAGGTGACCATTGCACAGTGAGTATGGTAATGGAACTAATCTGTGTCTAATGTCCTCTCTCAGTCTGTTCATCTGTGTTCTCTTCCTTTCGTTATAAATAATTCCTCTCGAACACTAAATCTAAATCGTTTTGTTTGCTCATCTTTACATTACTGCAATTTCACCAGGTCTGATGATAAACGACGATCCAATTATTACCTCATTATCATCTCTGATGGTTGATCTCTCTTCGTGTTGTTTCAAAAGGGGTGCACAATAACTTGTGTTCAACAAACTTTAAGTCTCTTAGCTAAAGAGAACCGACCGAAACGACGCGTTTCTTAAATGAGGAATGATTTGCAACTTTGGATCTTCCAGTTTTTAGGATATACTTGCAACCTTATATAATTAATGACATTATAAGCTCAGTTCTTCAGGATTATACAATCTTTCCATATTAATTTAATTGATTTGCTATCATAATCATGTAACCAGGTGGTGGAAGCTGCCAAGGGAAGGCCAGAGATGCTGGTGCAAGTTGGTTTGGAATACCGGTACATGCCACCTGTTGCTAAACTGATTGAAATAGTCAAGGGCGGTGCACTTGGAGAGGTCAAAATGGTGGCTATCCGGGAACACCGATTCCCCTTTCTCGTCAAGGTAATACAAGTCACTGAGTCAGTATCAAGTACGCAGTCATGAGCAGCGAATAATCTCTTCTGTGGACGTCAGGTACACAATTGGAATCGGTTCAATGTGAACACAGGAGGGACTCTGGTGGAGAAATGCTGCCACTTTTTCGATCTGATGAGACTCTTCGCTGGGGCCAATCCTGTTCGTGTGATGGCTTCCGGAGCTATTGATGTTAATCACAAAGACGAATTATATGACGGAAAGGTAAATTTTTCATTAACCTATCGACTATGTATGTTTCAAATTAAGGTAATGGCTGTAAATTGCTTGCCATCAGATGCGGAAGAGCAAATTTTATTTTCTTTCAGTTGCGATGACAGTTAAGAAACACAGTGTAAGGAAGAGCTTTAGGCAATAGCATAAATGACAGAGAGTACATGACTTATGATTAACATTACCCTGAACTCCCAATCTCTCATTGTGAGTCTGACCATCTGGCGCCTCGATGGCTTGGGGACACTCAGAGAATTTAAGATTGGTCGTTCCCTTGAGCTCTCTCCCGTGAGACCGTGGTAGACTTTGAAGCTGTTAGATTTCAACACTACCTGTCTGCTCTAGCTTTGTGATTCAATTCCTTTGTTTATCTGCGTATTATTTTGTGCTATGGTGGATGCTTTTAGGTGCCAGATATAATTGACAATGCGTATGTTATTGTTGAGTTCGAGAATGGTTCACGAGGCATGCTCGACCTTTGTATGTTTGCTGAAGGCAGCAAAAACGAGCAAGAAATAGCTGTCGTGGGTGATATCGGAAAGGTCCCTCTCTCTCTCCCCAGCATCTTTGTCTGACTGCGTGTGTGAAGTGGCATATTTTCGTTCTTTTGTTAAGTGGCAAGTTGATCGTCCAACAGGGTGAGGCATTTGTTCCTGAAAGCAGTGTCCGCTTTGGCTCTCGAAATGCTGGCAGAGAGGGTGTCCAAACATTAACGGCGGCAGATGACCGGATAAAGTAGGCTACCCACTTACCCGTTTCTTAATTCGAGACCCAGATTCCGCCATAGACAGCAAATGCCAACCTAACCAATGTGATTGTGTCGTAGATATGACGGCCTGCATCACGGATCAAGCTACCTGGAGCACCTGAACTTCTTGGATGCAGTTAGGGCTAAAGGCATACGTGCACCCGCCGTAGATTTGCAAGATGGGCTGATCTCAGTGGCCATTGGAGTTGCAGCACAGCTTTCTATAGAGAAGGGCCGGTTCGTCAAGATCGCGGAAGTCATTGATGAATTCTAAATGTGCCTTCGGGGCCCTGATATAACGGGTTTCTGAAGCAACATTCTAGCACTGTGAGCTAGCTTCAGCTTTTATTGTATCTCAGCCACACAAAAATTGAGTATGGATCCCTTTCAAACATCTAAAGTTCGATATCTGCTTCTACCAAAGTAACCAAACACTTGGGTCAAGGCCATTGATATAAGCATGAATGATTTATACGAGACAGAACGCAATTCTCGAATCCCAAAATAATACCTGGTGAAGTGTAGCATGATGGGAAACAATTGGAAGGTCGGCAAAAACTGTAGATGAGCGAAGCGAAAATGAGAAGATTACTGAACTCGACCATCGTCATTAGGGTCAGTAAAGAAATCAAGTGAGAAATTAAGGTATAAGGAAATGTTTAAGCAATCCTCGAATCAACACGCCACAAGCAACACGCCACAGCAAAGTTGGCATAAAATTGATGGAAAACGGTGAAAGGAATGCCGATTTTTCCAGTTGAAGAAGCACATAGTTTTCCCTTTTGGGTTAAGAAAAATTAGGAAACAACTGCCTTGCACCTGAATCATACGAGGACGGCTCGGCAACACATACCTTCGAAACAGGCAAGGCAAACAAGGATCGATTCATTAACCATCAATCAAGACAGCATCCAAAAAGCAATAAGCACCTAAGCGCAAAACAGGCAATAGAAGTATTTTATCAAATAGAACATGCTCTTAAACAGTCTGATCTCCAAAATTTGACACCTCGCTCGACAAATACTACGCCCCTGAGAAATATCCAGGAAACAAAAGTACTGCAACAAATAACCAGAAACAAAAATAATCTGACAAGCAATGAGGCCAGATCAACGGTATCGGCGCAGAGACAGGCTGTTGTTTCTCTTCCAAGTTGCCCTGCGTGAAGGGCGGGCCTTGTGGTGCGAGTGGCCCTTTCCACGGAGGCCTCTGTACTTCTTTCCAGCAGAGGTAAGGCCACGAAGCTCCCTATGTTTGTGCACAGCATTGCAAAGCCAATTGATTCTTGGATCCATTCGGATGGTCTTGTGGGCAACATCAACCAGAATTACCTCAAAATATTTGTAGGTCGAATCCTGCAATATATATTTGCAAATATCAAAAGCGAGCAACTCGACAAGACATAATAGTCCAACAAAATCATATAAAGAATCAAAAGAGTAAGTCCATCAGAGAATATACAAACCTCATTGATCCAGTAGGAGTTCAGAACCCTGAGGCCTCCCAACTTTCTGCCAGCACGTTCCTCTGCAACAGACCTCTTGCTTCGCTGGAACTTCAGTTGAGTAACACCCTGATTTGTGGGCTTACCATACACTATACCCTTGGGAACAGGTCTCTTACGACCACCCCGTCTTACACGGACACGATAAACCACGTAACCCTGAAATCACTTAAATTAGTCAGATTCCAGACAGTTGCCCCAAAAAAAAAAAGATATTGCACAATGTCCAAAACCTCTATCTAAACAAGCATAAAATCGAAACACCAATAAGCTGCACTACAGAATAACCCATGACCCAAAAGGAATGGCAAGCCTCGCATAAATAATCAGACAACAGGCAATTAACCCTTGTAATCACTCGGACAAGACATCAAAGAATCCAAGCCATATGTGAAATTGCATATCCGTATAAGGGAGGTATTATTCAGGAACATAGATGTTGTGAAGCTTATAATGTATCGATCGAGACAAAATAAATTTCAAACTAAGAGAACCTACTCAGGCAGTTAATACCTCGAGGAACATAGAAGTTGTGAAACTTATAATGCATCAATCGAGACAAAAGAAGGTTCAAAATCAGAGAACCAACTCGGTCAGATGATCGACTTGCTTTCGTATAGCTGGTCTCAGGAAGCATCTAATCATAGTACGTAAACATCCTCCTGAAGGAAGTAAACGTATCACGAAGCCGCTTAACCAGCGAATGCATATTCCCAGTCACGCCAGTGTCAGATGGATAACATTCTTTTAATTCATATTCACACTTCAAACCAAGAACGAATGAGACATCAAATATCGACTTCGAAAATTGTTCATAAACAACCTCGCAGGGCAAGGTTTTCTGGGTCTTAGGAAAGATCAAAAGGCAACCATTACCATTCAGCTACCATCTCAGCGACAATTAAATGACATAAAACTCCGAAAGCAACAAATTATCCTTCTAGAGGTCAATGAGCAACTCAAGTAGGCCATTGGAGTGTCGTATTTTACCTGCTTGGCCTTGTAACCCAAACGGCGGGCCTTATCGGGGCGTGTAGGATGGGTGACTCGCACAATAGAAGGGTGCTGTCGATACTCCCAACACCTAACCCTCTGCAAGAACCTCATCACATCGGACTGCTTCTTCCTCCATAGCTCCGACACGTACTTGTAAGCCCCTGAAGACACACAAACTAATATTAGAACACCAACCCAGAATAATTGACAATGAAGCACCACACATGAAACCGGGCCACAGATATCACATTATCTCACAAGGGGGCACAAGATAGACACAGAGCTACCCTGATTTGAATTTACTGCCAACGTTAACAATGAAAAAAAAAAGGACAGATCTCGAGCATCCCTAGTTAAGTTGTCGAAACTTTTGATCTTCACATACAATGAGCAAGCATGGAAACAGCGTTCCCATACTGAACGCAGTGACCTTTCAGCTCACTCGAGCTCAAGCTTCACCTTTTCTTCACCCCGAGGAAGCGAAAAACCGTAAAGCACAATCTTCTCAATCTATTGTCCGAATCAACTCCCAAGCCAAACCCGAAAATGCTAACAAGCCTGTCACCGACCGAAACCTAAACGCACGTCCACAAGCAAAGATTGTCCGCCCCCAACGAAACAGACGGAAAGAGCCAAAAGACCGACCAACCTAGCAGAACGAAGCTCTCCAAAAAGCGCTGAGCCTAGACAACATCGATGGCTTATAAACGTGAACAGACTCGTCGGAGACCGCACGATGACTCCGAACGGAAAGCGCATGCAGATGGAGGGGGAGGAAGAGGAGGAGGAGGAGAGCGTACCCATTGGAGTGGCGGTCTGGTAGCTAGGGTTTCCGGAGCTGCAGAAAATAAACTAGGGTTCAGTCGACGACGATGGTATTTATAGCGGTCGAATCGGGTATGAGGAGTTCGTGGGCTTATTGCCCAACCGGATCCGGCCCGTTGGGCCCATGGATCGTCTCACGCTTCTGAGCAATGGAGGAATCACCTTTAATTTTTTGCCTTTTTTTGTTTTTTTTTCCCTTTTATCTATCCTTAAGTGCTTGTGATTTTGACATGTATTCGCATTCAAATGATGTTTTCCCATTCATACTCCCAAACACACGCTTGTCCACTTTTTCCAGTTCCATATACTTGTTATCGTCACAATCACGACGATGCACCACTATTTCTAGAGCAAAAAATTAGGTAAAATCGTATGGCTCGATGTCGTTTGTGTATTGGTAATCAAAAGATTTTCTTTCGGTGAGGAACACGTACTAATATCCGAATTAAATTTAACTGTAAGACCAGTGTGCTTTATTTTAGCTACTCATCCTATCACCGTTGATGTGGGTAATTTTGCTTTCAGTAGCTAACTAACTGCCCATATCAACGGTAATAGATGCGAAGATTAGACAAACTACATACCCAATATTTATTTTAACATCCATAGCTTAGACATAGTTTGTTACTTTCATCTTAATATATCCAAGCTTCACCGAGTTGCTTATGAGATTCATATATCTCCCTTCGGGCCATGTAGAAACACTATGAAGTTTTATCACAAAGGGCGGCTTTCAAAACTATATTGATTACTTTTTTCTTGGGTCGGAAAATTGATGCAACTTTAAATGTTTGTTCATTACATGCTTTATACAACGTGGGTGTTACTGCATCAACCAAAGTTCGACATGAAGGATCAATTAGGGAAGTTAAAAAGGGGGACAGTTAGAATCCAAGGCAACATTATTAAGCACCCAGTATACCATCGCGGTTTAGTCGCAGAGGACGGTCTCCCGCGGCTATTGCAGTAACCAATGGGTCGACCAAGCAAGAGGCAAACAGAAGATTGCGATGACCGGGAATCGAACGATCATCAGGACTAAGAGTGATGCACAGTGCAACTCGAAGTAGCCCGGTGGATCCAGACATTGTATTTGCATCTTCAATCATTCATGGACAATGAAACCAAACCAGAGTAGGACGAACGTCCATTGAAGCAATCAATTGGCACTTTGATTCTCACGTAGTGGAGTTGCATCGCTCCATTTGGTAGGTACCATTCCTATTGTGTCGATGAACTGCTACACTGCTATTAAGTAGCTCGAGGAATCCGAACCGCAGTCATGAAATCAGATAATTACATATATGCAAGTTCAAAATTTCATCTTGTTAGGTAACCCAAGATGATGGAGATCAGCACGAAGTTTCATCTACAGCAACAGTCGGCGTTCTTGGCATACACGAAAGAAGCTTCCTCAGTAGAAGGGTCAGAGCACATCAAAAGTTCAAACACCGATTGAAATTCTTTCATTGCATATATCTGCCCATACCATAAAGGATGAACTTGCATGACAATCAGTCAAAAGATCTGAGAGGGTCCGGAAAAAATCAGGCTACAGAGCAAAAGAGAAAGTTATACATCTGTCAAGATCAATGAAGATACAATCACAACATAAGCAAGAAAGAAGAAGATGGCTATCTGAACGAAAAACTTGGGGTTCTCCCTCATGTTCGGAGAGGTTACGGACCTGTAAAGAAATGACAGCTAGTTAGTTTAACCACGGACTACGGATCACTAGAGCAAGGAAAAGAAGTAGTTTCGTAAAAGAAGTTTCTGGTAAATCTAAGAGTTCAATACCGAGCGATCCGCTGAGAAAGTCTATGAAAGGGCAAACTCTGGATGAACACAATCCCTGGCCCCGTCAGAACAGCTGTTACTAGATTGTCGCCCTGCAATTGGCAGACAACATGTCAGCGTTAATAGTCTTCCACAGAAAATAGATAAAGAGGCAGAAGCTGTTAGAACATGTGGACATGCCTTACAAATAAATTAACCAAAGACAAAAGCTAGCTTCCATGGCCAAAAGCAGTCATATAGCAGAAGCATCTACATAACCTGAACTTTCAAATTTGGAATGATGCCAGAGAGATACAACTTACCCCAAAGACCGCTCTTCTAATGGGACCATTGTACTTAATTTGGATATTAACCGTGCCTGTTACAGCAGCAATGCAGGATACATCGACAGCTAAGACTTCTCCGACCTCCAGATTCTTCTGCACAACTGTACCAAAGAGACAAAGCAAACACGGGCTCTTTCAACTAATTCAAGAAGAATGCAAATTTGCAAAAAGCATTTCAGATTTTCAAGAACCCAAATACGAGTGTACTAAAAATGAGTGCAACAGCAAATGGATCTTGATGAAACCTTCCAGTACGCTAAGTACAAAAGAAAGTATCAGTGCTTGAATTGCATAAAAAAGGAACAAAAGGCATGGCTAGATTCTCTACAGTTGGACTATTAACAGCAACCGTGCTTATCCCAACAAATGGATGTGCTACAGGAATTGAACTATGATCGTGGAGGAGCATACCAGACCCACCCGCAGCTAAAAATGCAAGTCCTTGGCCCGAGAGTTTCTGTCTCAAAAAACCCTACAATGGCATAACATACTTATCAACCAAACAAGAAAAAATGAATAACTTAGCAATAATTATGTCGCAGAGGCAAAGATCAGGCAAAAGAGAATTTCCTAATTTCAACGGTTGGCAATGGTAGCCAACCAGAAAGTGTGATAAGGCATTATATCTCACCTCTGCACCAGTAACCACATGGCGTGCTCTCTGATCAATTGTACTACTGACCTTCACATCATTGATAGAGCAAAGAAATGCATCTGGCTACAGATAAAACGCAGGAAAATCAATTGATATACCAGGACACGGTAATAATAAGCTAATCAATTCGACCATCAAATGCACACCGGACCAGATGCTAAAACATGACTTAGAAGTATCCAAACTGATTGCGATCGATAAAATTAGAGTAAAAGATTACAAAAGATAACAACAACAACAAGGCAATGGAGTAGGCTCTACCTGGCATAAAATTTCTCCACCAAACACAGCCAGGTCAATCTAAGCCATGCACAAACCAAGGACTGTAATTAGAGATACAATATACAATATGGCTCAATATGTTCGAGTAATAAGATATGCAATAACCTAGTACATAAAAACAATCAATACTACAATGATTTGACTTGTCTAGAAAGACAAACCGGGAGAATTCTTGCAAGAGAAGGTGCGGCTATTCCAACAAATCCATCATCAGGACCAGGGTTTCGAAGAATTATGCTCGTCACATTCTTGCCAAAAAGCCATTGCCACATACCCGCTTCATTCTCAGGTAGATAAACATTGTCCATTTCAATAGACCCAGACATGAAGCACATAGAACCTGCCGAATTTCCATGTATTAATTCCACAAATGTGGCAAAGGAAAAAAATAATAGCTGTTCAGACAGCTCAGCTCCTAGCAAAATAGCAAATGAGAATTTCCAAACGAAAGCTGTTCAGTGATTCATGCCACGGTTCTGATCCAACCACTGAGGCATCCAGAATCAGCAAAAAAGTAGGAGCCCACTTATATACTCAAAAAAAAAAAAAAAGCCATCCCTTGTGTGGCCACAAAAAGATGTGCTCAATAGTACCCTTATTTTCAGTTTATGAGTGCAGCATTTGTCCAAGAAAATATATAAAAGTAGTACCTTAAGTCGCATTCACGCACAAAAGAAATAAGGAGAAGAACACATCATCGGTAACCAATCCTACACTGCATCAAATGAGTTGATAACATTCACTGAACAATAAAAGCCAGGATTACACAGTTCATTTGCAATTACCATTTCTGTTTCCGCAATCCGAAAATAGAAGACCGGCAGATATATTACCAAAAACAGATTTAAGAAGGATACTGCAAATAGCAAGGACTATTTGCCCCAACTCCATCACCCGCAAGGCCCAAACAGTTTAGGGAAAAGATTTATGAGTCACAACATGACAATGAAGAGCATAAAGCAATCTTAAGTTGGTGACCTATCTCTAGATGCTGGATGCAGGATGCTCTTTCCTGAAGACCAATAAACTAACCTACTGCAGAATAAACATTCCTTCACCGATATGTTGAATGGTAAGTAGATTGCCGAGCCATGTACTAGGCAGCTCATAAACGTGTCTCTTCATTCTTCAATGGTTTAAATATAACATAAAGTAAAAAGAAAAAAAATATTGTGGGCAACTTACCAGGTCTCGCAACAACTTTTTCTTGTGACTTCAACATTATCTGATAGCAGAAACATGGATTTGTTCAAATATGCAAAGAGATGAGAACGGAACAAAAGAAGCCCAGCATGAGTAAATGTATACCTGGACCACCTGTGCTTCACCACCTAAAATCTGGAAGGGTATGACAGCATCTTGAGGACTCTGCAGCAAATCGACCCACATGAAATCAAGAGGGAAAGAAGAACCCATAAACAGAGAAGAGGACAGGAAATGCTAGACAGTTCAGAATGCAACAAAACAAAGACAGCCGGTCTCTTTCAGATTAAGTTACAGATCCAAGTCCAACCAGTGGCAAAGAAAAGTCTATCTTAGATCGTGTAACATCCATTTGGTAGACTGAGATAAGCTCGTCACAGCGACAGCACTAGAACTCACACTCCAAAAACCCCCCCGTCACCGAGCATTATATCGGCATTTAAAAGGATTGCCGATGCTCTTTACCAAGGACTCCTTCTCCAATTCCTTTTGAGGAGAAGTAAACTCATATCACCATACGACATACAGCAAGATACGCCTCGACCCATAAAAACAGCTCATTCGGCCCATTTTCATCTCGACAAACTGTCTCGGAAATCTACCGTTTCTCATACCGACACCTCTGAAACTCCATTCCAGATCAAGGAACCTCGTTCACGACCAAACTTGAAATTCCACTCGTCCAGACACTGATTCACTGAAAAGAGGGAAAAAAAAGAAAGAAGAAGCGGCGCAGAACCTCTTCCTCCCGTCGCAACATACCAATAGCTGTCCCGCGCGTAAAACAAGCGAACCATCGTCCAAACTCGCTGAATTTTATTCCGAACAAACCAGCTTCACACACGGCACGAGCTAAGAAGGCGACGAAAACGAATCGAAGCTCCAACCGAACACGAAACCTCTTCCCTCCACCGCAATTCCGAGGCCAAAGATTCACGACTCACCTGGTAAACGTAGGGCTGAAAAGGCGTGGAAAAGAATGGCGCGGCCATGGCGAGTGCTGCGGCGACGACAACGACTCCCGAGCTTCGTCCGAGACCGTCGTCACGAGCTGTCCGAACGCAAAGCCCTAAATCGCATCGGAGGTCCTCAGGCGACGCTGCGACGGTCCCCCGATCGGAGACCAAATCATCGGCAGAAGAGATCGGATTCCAGGATTTCAAAGTAGCGGAAAAGGAGGAAGAGGCTACCGGGCGTTTTCCAGTTGGGTTTTGCATCTCCTTTTCCGCCTCCAGCACCGGGCCACGAGGGGCATTTTTGTCATTCCCGGTGATTGTCTGCTCGTCACCTGAGGCGTACACGTAGGCTCGATCCTGACGTGGCGCCGCATCATTGGTTCCTCTTTGCTGCCTGGACGTGGTCAGGCTTTCGGGATTTTGGGCCGATTGGAATGCGGATCTGGGCATTCGTGATGGGCCGAGACTCGACCCGGCCCAGTCTATTGGTGAAATGAGGCTAAGGGTCTGTTGGGCAACTTGCCAAATAGTAAAAATTTCTGTTCTTTTGTTTCCAGAATCAATTTGGGAGCAGAAATCCGTTTGTTAAATTTTTTTGTACCCGGGCACAATTTTGCAAAAAATTGTTCTCAGAATCAGTTTTGGAACAAAATCAAGAAGCAAAAAAAAGTAGCTTCTTGATTCTGGAACAATTTTTCCATTTTTGATTCTTCTTCCTTTTCTTCTTTTTTTGGGTTTGTTGTTGTTCTTCAGCTTGCCTCCGATTGCACGCCAGGACGGCTTGCGACCACGACGGTGAGGCCGCGACAGTGAGGCCTTGCCTAGCCAAGGCGAGGGCCGCGATGCCCTCACCAGCCCTGGCCTGTAGCCGGTTGCCGGTGCCAGCGACCGGCCTTGGCCAAGGAAGAGAAGAAAAAGAAAGAAAAAAATAAAGAAATATTAAAAATTTCAAAATATTTTTAAAATATTATTAATAAAATGAAATTTTATATAGTTACCAAACGCATTTCTGTTCTTTTTCTATTATTTTTTTTTATCGAAGAAAATACTTGCTTCGTTCATCGCTTTAAGTGATATCACTATTACATGAAAAAGGAGCCTCATAACACATTAAATCTCATAAGATTTTCGGAGGATTAGAGGTTCAATTGCTAGAGAGCTCGTTTCGTCTGTGGGCCTTAGAGACTCAATCCGCTATTTGATTTGCTTCTCTTGGACAATAGGCCAATTGTAAGCTTTTGAAGTGGCCTATCAGAGCTTTGCACGCAGAGATCAGTGAGTCTATTTCTCAGGATGGTTTATCTTGATCTGTGAGGGCACTTATCAGACAGTTACAGTCTGACTCAAGCTGGTACTTTAAGTGAGAGCACAAACTAAAGTGGTGAAGTGCTTCCCAACAGGCTAGGGTTTCGATTTGCGCCGGAGAAGACGCTCGCACCTTCTTTGCAAAACCGTCAACGATCTTCCCAGAGGCATCTCGACATACACAGGCGACACTACCTTCGTTATCTCCTTCCACAAAGGACCCATCAACGTTAATTTTGAGGGTACCTTCCGGCGATGGCTTCCATATGGCAGGTGAGTGAACGATCGGTCGATTGTGTTTTTTTTTTCCCAGGTTCCACTTCTCGAAGTTCGTGCGTGACGCCATGGCAGCTTCCACGACCCACCTCGGCTTTGGGTTCTGTTGACGAAAGACGTGATTGTTTCTTGACTTCTAGATGTTCCATAGGATCTCGGCTAGTAGCCCAGGTGAGGGATTTTTGTTAAAATTGTTTCCTTTCTCCAGAAACCATTCTTCCATTCGTCTCAAGCCTTTATCTGTGAAGGTAATGTTCAAATCAGGATGCGTCCAAACCTGTTTGGTCGATTCACAGAGAAGAAAGATATGTTCTATAGTCTATGGGTGCTTGCGACAAAGAGGGCATAAGGGCTCAGGTATGATTTTCCTTGTGTGCAAATTCTCTGCCGTGGGAATAGCGTTTTGGCACATACTCCAAATAAACAACTTGACTTTCGGAGGGGTGTTCAGGTTCCATATCAGATTCCATAGTGCTTTTGGTGGTTGATAGGAAGATGTGGCTCTGTGTGGTTGTTGTTGTTCATCCGTCACTCTTGCATAGTTGTAGGCACTTTTGACTGAATATTGTCCTGACTTGGAGCAGGTCAACACTAGCTTGTCTTTGTCAGCGTTAGGTCTTAGCGGAATTGCTAATATTTGCTCAGCTATCTGCTCCTCAAACATACTCTTTATCATCTGTTCATCCCAACTATAGTCCTCCTGGTTAATTAAATCCGCCACTTTTTGAGGTTCCCCCTGTCTTGCCTTACCTCCAATTATTCCTCTCTGAAGCCACTGATCATTTCTAATGCTTATGTCTTCTCCATTACCCACACTCCATTTTACTGCTTTGGAGATGTGCTCTCTGCCCATTAGTATGATTTGCCATCCCCACGATGAATGTGACCCCTTTCCTGCATTCCAGAAATTGTTATTGGGGTAGTAGAGCACTTTCAAAAGCTGCACCCATAAACTTGATGGGTTTTGAAAAACTCTCCATGCTTGTTTACCAAGTATGGCCTTGTTGAAGGTTATCAAATCCTTGAACCCCATTCCCCCGCTATCCTTTCTTCTTTTCAGAACATCCCATCTCTTCCAATGTAGCCCCCTCTTGGATTCGTTGTTTTTCCACCAAAATATTGCAATTTTTTGTTCGATCGAACGACAAATGGATTTGGGGATTTTAAAAATTGACATTGCATAATGTGGCAGGGCCTGCACGACTGCTTTAATCAGTACCTCTTTTCCTGCCTTGGTTATTAGTTTCTCTTTCCATCCTTCGAGTTTCATATTGACTCTTGCCAAGATCCATGCAAACATTTGCTTTTTCGTTTGTCCCCAATCTGATGGAATCCCCAAGTATTTTCCTGTTTTTTCTATCTCCAGCACCCTTAATTCATTTGCCATATTCCTGCGAAGACTCCTTGGACATTCGTTGCTGAAAAAATCCCTGATTTGTTGAGATTGATGGCTTGTCCTGTTGCGAGGCAATACTGGTTTAAAACTGCCCCCATATTTTGGCATTCTTTTTTTTTTTTTTGATAACCCAGGGAACCCCCGCACGGCCGACAGCCGGGGAGTAAACCCTGGGGGCGACACGTGCTAGCCACCACACACGTGCCACCGGTTAAGTCACCCTGCGGCGCCTGGGATTCGAACACTCAACCTTTTGCGAGAGGAAGAGTGCGCGCTCCAGCAGCGCCACCCAGGCGGGTGGTAAATATTTTGGCATTCTTTAATCTGCCCATCTAGGAAAAAGATGGAGTCATCTGCAAAAAGTAAGTGTGACAGCGTGGGACAATTTCTATTCAACTTGATCCCAGTGATGCTTCCATCTTGAACCACTTTATTAAGTAGGTTGGATAACACATTGGCCAAAATAATGAAAATATAAGGGGAAAAAGGATCCCCTTGGCGTATCTCTCTTGAGGGATGGAAATAGATCAGGGCTTTCGCATTAAACTTTATACTCAGAGACACTGAAGTAACACAATGCATGACCCATGATACCCATTTTGCACTAAATCCCATTTGCAGCAAACAAGCTTCCAAGAAATCCCACTCCACTCTATCGTAAGCCTTTTTCATGTCTAGTTTGAGCACTGCTTGGAATTTCTTCTTTCTTTTTCTAGTTCTGAGTTGATGTAGCACCTCTTGCACCATCAAAATGTTATCTTGTATTTGCCTTTCACTGACAAAGGCGCTTTGTTCCTCCGCTATCAAGTTTGGCAGCCAAGGTTTTAGGCGGTTTGCCATTACCTTAGAGATGATTTTATAGCTGAAATTACACAAACTGATAGGCCGGAATTGATCTAGACTTTCTGGATTTGGAACTTTTGGGATGAGTTTTATGTGTGTTCTGTTCAAGTGAGGATGAAAGGTACCCGATTCAAAGAACTCCTTCACCATGTTGTACACATCTTGCTTAACCTCCTCCCAGTAGTGTTGGTAGAATTGTCCATTAAGTCCATCTGGGCCCGGTGCTTTAGAAGCTCCTAATTAGAATACAGCGTCTTTAACCACCTTCATAGTAACTGTTTCTATCGGGATTTGGTTCATATCGCTCGTAACTATGCGTGGGCATTGGTCTAAGATTGGCTGGAAATTTCTTTGTCCCACTGAGGTATAAAGGGACTGGAAGAACTCCAAAGTCTTCTGTTTAAGAAGCCTAGTGTCACGAATCCACTGATCTTCAGTAATCTTTAACATTGAAATATTATTCCTTTGTCTTCTTTGTATGGTTGTTGCATGAAAGTACCGAGTGTTCTTATCTCCCCATTTTATCCAGTTAAGCCGAGATCTCATTCCCCAATACATTTCTTCCTGTCTCCAGAGGTTGTCAATTTGTAATTTCACCTCGTGGACTCTCTTCCTGTCATACTGAATATCGGTTATATTTGTTATATTCTGAAGTTCCTGTTTTAAGGTATTTATTTGTCTGTGAGCATTCGAAAATTTTTTCCTACTCCATTTAGCAAATTCTCCTAATACCCTATTCAGCTTTCTCAGTAAATCTTCTTTTTCTGCTACTGGAGAGTTCCACACTTCTTTTACCAGCTTGCTGCACTCTTCCTCTTCAAGCCAATAGGCTTCAAATTTGAATTCTTTTTTCCTTTTCACAGGTTCAGGCGATAGAGACAGTAAAATTGGGCTGTGGTCTGACCCTATCGCAAGTAAGGCATAGGGTTGAGCTTCTGGGAAAAGAACTCTCCACTCCACACAACAAAGGACTCTATCAAGTCGTTCTTTCACAAAATTATCCCCTTCTCTATTGTTTGCCCATGTGAACGCGCACCCCTTACATTCCACTTCCATTAATGGACATTCATCCAAAAAGTCTTGAAATGCCGTTAATCAATAGTGTTCAGCCGTCCTCCTTCCAACCTTTTCCCAGTGATAGAGTATTTCATTGAAATCACCCAAGCAAATCCAAGGAAGATGATTGCTCAATTGAATGCTTTTCAATTCCTTCCACAAAATTAGTCTTTCCTGAAATACACATGGCGCATGAACAAAAGTAATTCTCATGGGTTTATTATTGCCATTCCATGTGCATCTCAAATTGATTAGACTCTCTGAAGCTGAGTCCACTGTTATAGTAACCAAGTCTGTCCACATAACTGCCAATCCCCTTGCAATTCCTACTGGATTCACAATGAAGCAATTCTAGAAGTGCATTCTTCTCTTTATCTGCTGCACCACATTTTCGTGATTTTTGGTCTCCATGAGAAACAACACATTAGGCCTTTCTTGGGCTACTAGAGTTCTCAAAGCTCTGACTGTCAAGGGTGTGCCCAACCCCTGACAGTTCCAACTTAACATATTCATTTGTAAGCCGGTGGCTTATTAAGGCTAGCCACCCAAGCCCTTTTACCACGACACTTCGAGGCTATTATATTCAGGGCACCTCAATACGTTTGGACTTTCTATTCAATTCTCCAGTCAACTACTACTCTAACCAACAAAACTTGATCTCTTCTGTGAACCACTGATCAATCCAAATGACGTCATAGCAGCAACCAAAATAGATCCTTAAAACCCAAAAACTGCAGTAACGTGATACTAACCTCTATCTCTTACAGGCATTTTGTCGAACATGTGGTCCGCACCACTATAAGACAACGACGCAATTTTGGTGTGACGAAGGTGAAACGTGAGGTGGTGGAGGTGATGTAGGACTGGAGGCGCAATAGGGGAGGTGGAAAGACTCTCAGATCGAAATCGAGAGATGAAGCTCCCATGAAAGGGAAAGGAAAACTCCCATGAAGGGAGAGCGAAATATAGAAGCTGCGACAAGAATGGCAGCACAAAATCGTGGGGTGGTGGAGATGATAGAGGACTGGAGGCGCAATAGGGGAGGTTGAAAGACTCTCAGATCGAAATCGAGAGAGGAAGCTCCCATGAAAGGGAGAGAAAAGCTCCCATGAAGGGAAATTTGGACTCCGGCCACAGAATAGCTGTCATGCGCAGCCTAATTCTCATATGGAGATGCTTATTGTAGTCTTTTATCTAGCTTTTGCCATGGATTGAAAACTTTTCGAAATACGTTTTAAACGCCACGTCAACATTCATTCAGTCAAGTTGAAGTATCTGTTTCAATGTATAATTGCAACTTATTCCTTAAAAATTGCCTCTAAACTTTTAGGGGTGTCGACAACAATAAAAAAAGCTTTATGGTATTAAAAAATGGCCAGCCCGGTCCAAAGTGAACTTGAACCGGAAAATTATGATAGTATTGGCATTGTGTCTGAATCCCTTATTTCCTCTATAATTCGTTGTTTTCAGCATTTCTTGATCCAATTGAGAGTATTGTAGAATATATGAATCTCACTGTTCCTAATTCATTGAAATTGATGATTGAAGGCGTAGATAATCAAATTGGTGAAAAAAAATTGTTTTGATTCAACATCCATAATATGCGAAACCAGCAAAAAAAGAAAGAAAAAAACAACAAACTGAATCAATCCGGGTCAATTTCTTGAGTGTGGTCACAGAAAACACGTGGCCATGTTCGGCTTGGTTTGGGTATATGTGTGATCCCAAATCCTTACCTCTCTACTAAACTTGAAACTTAGGAGTTTATGTAGCAATAAATTGATATTGTCCTGTTTTCTTGCGCTCTTCATTCTTTTTGCCCCATTCGATATCATGAAAATTATTAGCATTAATGAGTTTTGATGTTCTAATTTCAAGATGCATTTCCCATAACTCTTTCTACTGAGTATTTCATTAGAAATTTAATTATCTTCTCCCAAATCTTTTTTCCAAAAAGAAAAATGAATTATTTTGTAATTAAATTATTATATTATGCGTTCGAGGTAATGTTTATAGTAAAATTTAGCAAACATTGCACCAGTTGTTTTATTTTTATTTTTTTGTTGTGTTTGTCACTTTGTGTGTTATATGTTAAAATAGTGAAAAAAACCCTTTCGTGGGCTAATAATATATTATTCTAGTGTTTGTTATCCCTTGGTTCAGAGAAATTCTAATTGGGTTTATCTTTCTGATTAATCTAAATAAGGGGAATGATCCTTTTCATACAAAAACCCTATGATTACAACCATACATCCTTCACAATCCCATTCACAATCTCATTTAACGGAACAAGAAGTCTCTAGAATACAAGTGGTTACACTCTAAAATGCCTGTATCAATGCACCTCTTGGTTCGTAGTCGACTCTACTAGTAGGATTCTCTCTCACTCCCATGAGTCGCACCACCAACTTTCTTGAATTTTGTCAAGAAAATTCGATATTTATGAAGAATTAACCCCATTCACACTTCTCTCTCAATCTCTCGCCATGGTTGGCATACCAACAAGAGCTTCTGAGTCGGGTCTGGATCACATGCCTCGTCTACATCTTGGCCTTTGTGACCCGAACGTGGGCAACAGAAGGTGCGTCGGTATTAAGGGCGTGAGAAACTTGTCTTTCCTGTTTTTTTGTTGTTGATTTTTGGTTTATACCAATGATATGATAGGATATAAAAATATTCGATTGTAAATTCGCAATTCACCGAACAGTAAATAAGATTTGATGAAATTCTTGAATTTCTTATCCTATTATATCCTGACTAGAAATCCGGGCAACCTATATATCAATAAATTTATATTTTCTAGTTTTCTTGCGTTCTCTATTCTTTTTTCCCTAGTCAATATTGTGAAAATTATGAGCATTAACGACGATTATAAAAAATTCTAACATTTCCCATAACTCTTTTTATTGAGTATTTCATTAGAAGATTTTATTATCTTCTCTCATATCTTTTTCAAAAAAGAAAAGTGAATTATCTTGTAATTTATTATTTTATTTATCTATAATATTATGTTGAATAAAGGGGTGAAATTGGTTTGAACTTCCCGGTCAAGGTATAATGACATAAATGGTCATATATAATGTGTTCAACATAATGTTTACTACAATGTGTTACGTAACATTAAGCAAATACTTATAGATAGACATAGTGGTGTTCTTACGGTAATCCATTTGTAAAAAAACATATCATTGCGTTGTACTTTTTCTGTTAGTGTTTTTCACTTTGTGTGTTGTATGTTAAAATAGTGGAAAAAATCCCATTTGCGCGCTAGTAATATATTATCTCGGTGTTTTCTATGCCTTAGTTAAGAGAAGCTCGATCCTACTTATACAAGAACCCCTACAATGATAACCGTAGATCCACGGCCTAATTCAACGGTGGAAATTGATAGGAAGTCTCTAGAATATAAGTGGATAGATCTTACCCTCTAAAATGCCATGCGTACATTTTCCAAATTACCCTCGAAACATCATGGAGTATCTTATAAAACTTTAGATACAAGAAGATCATAGAATACCGGGCCAATTCATGGGCTATCTTGGCCTACTTGATTAGTTTATTGGGCTTGAAAACCTCCGGACCATGATACATGACTCTATAAACCTAGAAAAGCCTCGTTCTTATTTCAAGCATTTTACTCGATGCATTCTCCACCATAAATGCTCCATCTAAGCACCATCTAAGCATGTATTTACCACTCACCATGGATTATATATTCCCAGCTTCTCACCTTAATGACTTACCTATTATTACAATCAATTACACGTGATATACGGCTACCCACGTAAGTTTCTGTGTTTAAGGCCATTAGAATTGTTAGATTATGTAAATAATAAATCACGCATTCATCAAACAATTTAAGCTTTTAGAAAAATTGAAAATAGTCCTATCAAATCTTTCATGATATCAGAACCGGAGATATTAAGTTCAATTCTTTTCAGGTCCCATTTGCCTCTCCAATTAGATTTTTTCACACTTTGTACTTGGCAAAAAGACCAGACTAAATGTGAGGGAGAGTATTGGAATATTAAAATAATAAATTATGCCTTCATCTAACAACTCATCAAATTTAGAAGGTACTTATTAGAGGTTTATTTTCTTGATTCAGTCGCGCTAAAGAGCCGAGGAGAACCTTTCTATAAATCACATTCCATGCATAATTTGTATTCTCTTTTCATGTACCCTCCACGTATCGAATTTTTTCTTTAGAATAATTGCTATCGACTCACTTGTAATTTTTACAGTAAAGAGTACAAGAGCAATGAATACATGTTCCCTGTTTGAAGACGTTGAAACTCTCTTTTTCCTCGCCCCACGTCACCTACCTAAATCAAGACAGATCGAGAAAAGGTCATCACCTACCTAAATCAAGACAGATCGAGAAAAGGTAAATGACCATTCTTCTTTTGTCATGCCGTGTTGGGCACGAGATATGATGATTAAGGCCGCGTTTATATAATGAAAAACGAGTTATTCAAAAAATATCTTTCTTAAAATGATTATTTATATCGTTCGAAATAATTAATTAATAAAAAATATTCATTGCCAATAACAAGTCGTGTCCAAATATTTGCGCAGATGATGAAGATATTTTCGTTCATTCATATTCGTAAGCGATACAAACGATCATTTTTAATAAAATATTTTTTAAATCACTTATTTTTCGTGAAACAAATGGGGCCTAAATGAAAAATACGAATATATACTTTTGTCATACTTAATTTTTTTGAGAGCTACTGTAAATTATACCCATGTTATCAATATGCTCGTGTGCGAATGTATATATTAATCCTAATGATCCCCGTTAGGTGGTCCGAATGACTACGTTCGCCTCATCTGCTCGGGCCGCCATGGAAGCGGACGGACGTTGGCATCCCCGATCCATGTGCTGGACTCCATGTCTGGACAGCGCAACACTTACCAAATTCTACGGTCAACGCCTGGATTGCTTACCTTTTGGGATCCCCCTTGACTTATATATAACACTTCATAGTTCGAATTTTAGCCAAAAAAAAAACTTCATAACTCGAAATCACCAACCTCCAATTTTCTTTTAATTTTTGGTAAATTGCGACGTGTATGGTAAAGATGATCTCCTACTTTTAAAGATTCGCGTTCCTTTTTTCTTCACGATATATGTTTGGGATGATTGATTCCCAAACGATTCAATTTTCATGTCATGGAACCAGACTAGATCGGTCCATTCTAGTTCTCGAATGGGTAAATGTTCTTTCTTATTTTTTTATTTTTTTTATAGCACGTAATCCATGAACTTTTGGATTTCGTAACTGCTCCTAATATATTGGCTTCTGTTCAAGCCACCCTATTGTCGGACCTGGACATGCTTGTTTTATGAGAAACGAATGCTTGTGCTACGTGATTTAAAAGAAACATAATCTACAAATTACAGTCAACCGCTTGAGGGGTAACAAATGCCTGGCAGGACGAAACGTAACTCATCCTCCTGAAAATGGATAAGGGCTCTTAATTTTTCCAGATTTTTAGAAAATTAAAAAAAAGAATTGATCCGGTCTATGTGGTTCGGGTGGACGGTTACATACATGGAACTGAAAATTGGAAACTGCCGAGAATTGGCCGGTCCAATCCGAGCGGTTTTTTTTGCTCACCCATATATACGTATGTTGCATAATATAATTAGCAATCGGATATATAACAAATCGATATCATAATTAAAACTAACACGAGTATGGTAAAGGACAGAATGGGGGCATCTAGACAGCATCGGAATCGAAGCATTTGTCTCGCCCCGTTCACCTCTCTTTCCTTCTTCATTTGAAGAAAAATTGAACTTCACTTCTAAGAGCTCTTCTGGGCTTTAATTCGAAAACCAAGTTAGGGTTAAAGTCGAGAAAAGAAGGACCGAGAAACAAAGAATCGAACTTTCGCTACTATCAAGTTGTTCACGAATAAAAGAATGCGAGCGCGTAAATGAAAACCGGCGACATCTTCTGTGCATGAGCACCCTCCTCCAATCATGGGAAATAAAATACACGACCTATGATTAGTGTCGTGCATAATAGTGAGGCTCATGGCATTATTTTGAATACGACCTAACACTAACCATTATTATTAGGGATAAGTGCACTATAAGTCTTAAAACTTGTCACAAAAGTGCAATCGAGTCCTAAAACTTTCAAAAAGTGTAAACAAGTCCTAAAACTTATCATGAAAGTGCAGTTGAGTCATAAAAATTTCAAAAAGTGCAAATAAGTCCTAAAATTTATCACGAAAGTGCAAATAAGTCTTAAAACTTATTACGAAAGTGTAAATAAGTATTAAAACTTTCAAAAAGTACAATCAATGGAAGGACTTGATTAAATCAATTTGATAAGTTTTAGGATTTATTTGCGCTTTCGTAATAAGTTTTAGGACTTGTTTGCACTTTTTTAAAGTTTTAGAACTCAATCACACTTTCTTGACGAGTTTTAGGATTTTGAATGCACTTATCCCTTATTCCCTTATTGTTATAATACAGAGCGACTTGTTTTATTACTATTAATTTTTTTTAATTCTTTAATTACGTGTTTGTCCGAAGAAAGAGACGAGCTGGAGCTCGAGCTCGAGCCGATCCGATTACACATGCGCGTACCAAAGCCGTTACCTTGCCGTGCGCCTCGCTCTTCCTTCCCTCCCATTCTTCAACTTTCTTGCGCGGGTCTCTCTCTCTCTCTCTCTCTCTCCCCGTCCACCTTTTCGCCTCCGTCTAGGGGCCCTCCGGCGAATTCGGTCCACGGCTCAATCGGAATCGTCTCCGGTCAAGCTCCGGCGGATTCCGATCGCCACGCGCTCTCGATCCTCGAGGTACGGCGGTTCTCTTCTCGTTCGATTTCTCGCTGGTTGATGGCTGCTTGTTCCTCGGTTCCCCTGCTGTTTTTTTCTGTGTGTGGATGAACGGGGCCGAAGGAGCGCCGGTTGGAGAGACGAGTCCCCGATTCTTGGCCGTCGACGCCCCTATTTCCGTGGGAAATCGGTCAGGACGACCGCATATGTTTGATGAGGAGTGGGCTTGACATCGCCTGCCTAACTAGCGAAGCAGCTTTCGTTGCGCTCTTCGAGCCTGTCGAATTGATTTCGAAAGGTTCGCTGGGTTTGCGATTTCGATACCCGTTTTCTCGTGTTATGTTTTTTCCTTTCTTGGGTGGGATGGGAAATTTTCGTTTCACGTGAAAGAGAGAGGTACGTAACTTCAAAATTTTCGCCGCACTCCCTTTCGAGTGGATGTTGCTCGGCCAAATCCGTTTCGGGAGCAAAATTTAGCGATTGCAGAGTGACGGGGAAATCGGTTTTTGTTATTGCCCTATCTCTCTCGGCTTCATCCGTTTGAAGTTCCCTGCTTTTTGAGCTTTCGCCTGTTCTGGCTCGACTCTGGTGGGGTATTTTGTTTTCTCTACCGCGCTGAAGCTGCTTTCGGTTCGTCAAACGCACGATCATTTGTGAACATAGGAAGCGCGAAGAAGATAATAGGAAAATACAGAACGATGTCTTCGACGATTTTCTAGTTTCTTCAAACATATGACTTTGTGTTTCGTCTGTTTACCGACTAAGACGGTTGGTGAATCGGTGGTTGGCAGCTCTTACCGATAATCCAAGTCGGATGCTAATTAAGGGCATTTACACCATCTTATTTGCTTGTCTAGGTGTGGATAGTGCGGACGTCGCAAATCTTGACTCCGTTATCTTCCGGAAGATTATTATCATGATGTGCGCATACTGGAGACAAAGGGATAAGCCGGTCATTCTTCTATCGAGTGGCAAAATTGATCTTTCTTGCACAGCGAGATGAGAAGATTTTTAGCAAATATTGCTCTTGCACTGATGGCCGAGCTCTTCCGGCTATGTGTTGGCAAAAGAATTGACTGGAGAAAGATTTTCTATTTTGGAGTCATCATGACTTTAGCTGGTGTTCTGCTTCCAAACATCATCTTTCCTTATACACTGGACATATGGTTCTCCTCTCCTCCCGTAACGATTTCTCCATATGCTGTATTCAATGGAACTGCCCATTTGAGTGAGACTGTCAATGGTGCAAGGGTTGAACAATCTCACCTAGTTCCAGCTGCCCCTGTCGCTTCTGTAAATACTTCAACTAACTTGACTCAGTTGGTGTCAGTTGAGGAGGAGACACCTGCAGTAACTCTAGAAGAAAAGCAGCAGTCTAATATATCAGAGAAGATCAATATATCGGAAGACGAAAAGATTTTAGCCTCACCTCTCCCTTTTCTTGCTTCCCCTCCTCCCCCTCCTCCTAAAAGATACGCGTCCTCACTTTTGCAGGTAAAATTATTCCCGGATGGAACTCTATTCTTTGTGAGTAATCATGGAGAAGCTATGAGATTGTCTAATTCTGGTTTCATGTATCTTTTGTAGAGAGACTTATGGTCTTTGCCACCTCATGAGGCACTAACATATGCGAAAAGGGAGATTGCGCATGCTCCACCGGTTACCGATGATCCAAATTTGTATGCTCCGTTATTTAGAAATATTTCTGTCTTCAAAAGGTACATTCTATCTATCGCTTTGCATTATTCCTAAGAAAAACTTGAATATCCCCAAATGTTTCATTTCGTGCATGTGATAAGAAATCAAATAGAGAAATCTCCAATTACATATGGTGTGTTGACTCAATGGGTAAAAGTTGAGTGAGGAAGATTCATGCAACCAAGATGAAAACACCTACATGAAATCTTTCTATCTACCGAGTAGATTTTCTAGACATCCACTAATGGGGGAAATAATATTTACCCTTTGAAGTTTGCAATGTAGATGAATTAGTCCTTTGAAGTTTATTCTTTCACTTCGTTTTTACCAGGATGCATTAGTTTCTCCCAAATCCTTGTTAGTGTTTTTCTGGCCAGAATGTAATCACTCTCGAGGCACGTGACACAAAAAATGAGGGCAGTGATGGGCATTAAAAAGATTCTTTGGACAGTTATCACCACTAGTTTCAATAGCTATACACCACTAGCTTCGTAATTGATTAAATCTTGACGGAAAAATAACATCGATGGTAAGGTCTTGGGATGATATGTTGAAGGATATGCTGGCGATGGTTATCAAGTCTTTCATATATAGATCTCAATTATGATTTGTAGGTTGACACAACTTTCTATATTGTCAAGTGGCTCAATTATTGCACGTGCTATAATCTAGTAAACAGTTTTATCTATGGTAAACTCACTTCAAATTGAAGGCCAAGCGTAATTGAATTTTATCGGGCTCTCAATTGATTCAGTTTTGACGTTTTGAGTCTGTCAATGCTTCTATTTTTCCTTGTCTATTTAATTGAAGATTGGGTTGTATTTTAAATTCAATTTCAGGAGCTACGAATTGATGGAACAAATACTCAAAGTTTATATTTATCCGGATGGACGACGTCCAATTTTCCACCAACCCCACCTCAAGGGAATATATGCTTCGGAAGGTTGGTTCATGAAGCACATGGAGGGGAACCGCCAATTTGTAACGAGGGATCCTGAAAAGGCTCACTTATTTTATCTACCTTACAGTGCGCGCCAGTTGCAGAAGGCACTTTATGTGCCTGACTCTCATAATATGAGACCGCTATCGATTTTCTTGAGAGATCATGTGAATTGGATTGCTGCAAAATATCCTTTCTGGAATAGGACACATGGGTCGGATCATTTCCTCGTTGCTTGTCATGACTGGGTATGGGAGTCTAAATTTATTGACAAAAACTATAGTTTACCATTTTGATCCTGATGTGATGCAGATTGATGTGGATCTCAAAAATGTCACCCTTAAGTAAGCTTGCCATATAATTTCAAGGAGGAGATTTGCTTGAAACAGCATCAGTTCTTTTTCAGTGCTTAGATTCTTGATGTCTCTTTTTGTTACCTGATGTACCATTCTCTTCTTTAAAAGTTAAAAATAGGCATGTCTTTAAAAAGGTTTCACCGTTCTCTGAGGATAATGAGCATCTAGGAATATTACCTGTGGAGTAATTTAATCAGTCTAACAAAAACTCCTTAGGTAAATCTGGTGAGTTGATAATGTGGAGAGAAACTTAATATCAGTACTTTAAGCGTTGTAGCTTGGAAGTCGCACGTTAGATACTTACAGAGGTAAAGGCCAGATGCATTTAAGAGCTGAATTCCAGATGGCGTGCTTTCTCTTTGCATGCACCATGTGCCGGCCATAACAAGATGGAGTTCCTGGTGTGGATTTTCGTGCTGGGGGAGAGGGAGAGACAGATTCGTACTCTGTATTTTGTTCTCCAGTTTGAATATTAATGTACTTTAATTATTAAAACGATATTGTCTTTTCATCAAATCTTCCTCTAATCTATTTTAGTCTTGCAGGGCCCATACACAGTGAATGAGCACGAGGAACTAAGGAAAAACACTATAAAAGCTCTTTGTAATGCCGATCTATCAGAAGGAATTTTTACTGCTGGAAGGGATGTTTCCCTAGCAGAGACGACAATAAGGACCCCAAGGAGGCCTCTTAGAAATGTCGGTGGCAAGAGAGTGTCTAAGCGCCCCATTCTTGCATTCTTTGCTGGAAACATGCATGGTCGGGTACGTCCCACTCTTCTCAAGTTCTGGCAAGATAAAGATGATGACATGAGAATTTATGGGCCTCTGCCCAACAGAGTCTCCCGAAAGATGTCTTATGTAGAACACATGAAGTCTAGCAAATACTGTATATGCCCCATGGGTTATGAAGTTAACAGCCCCAGGATTGTTGAGGCAATATACTACGAATGTGTTCCTGTTATAATCGCTGACAACTTTGTTCCTCCTTTAAATGAAGTCCTAGATTGGAGTGCTTTCTCTGTCATCGTAGCAGAGAAGGATATTCCCAAACTAAAGGAGATACTATTTGCAATTCCTATGAGGAAGTATATGTGGATGCAAGCCAATGTGAAGATGGTGCAAAAGCATTTTCTATGGAATCCAAGACCACTCAGATATGATTTGTTCCACATGATTCTGCATTCTATTTGGTTTAGCAGGTTGAATCAGATCTCTCTCCCGTCAGCATACTAACTTTCTTGCTTTCCGCTGTGGTCTGAAGTCAAAGAGTGTGCTTGAGATCAAATGGATAAATTTATGCAACATTAGCAGAAGAGATTAATTTGAACTCTCCGAAAGCAACAGCCCTGGCATTTGAGACAAAGACTTTGGCGGTACTTCAGAATCGATGACGACACTAGGACACCATGTTGCAGGTACGTTTGCTCATCCTTACTACGAACTAACTTTCTTGGGTTTGGAAGACAAGTGCAGACGTGAATTCGTTTGGCTGAGAATACGAGTCAACAGATTGTACTGTGGATCCACAGCTGTCTCTGCCCCAGGCTTGATTTTAACTTACACCTACTGCTTTGGAATTGAAGTCCCGACCAATTAGACTAAGACAAGGGTTAAAAAATCCTTGTCTTCGCCCACCCTCGCTTAACTTCACTCGGGTCTTCTGTTTCATTGGTGACTGCATTCGGTGCTATCCTTTTTCCATCATTTGTACTTCTAATTGTAAAAGCCGATCTCATGTTGTCAAGGAAATTATGTGCATCTCGTGTATGCGTGCATCTGTGCCAGCTTCTGAAACTTTATGTTGACCTTCTGCAGCGAGACGGCCGCCCAAATGGTGGAACACTCTTAAAGCATGAGCCGGATTCGGTGAGTTGGTGTGGCTTTAAACTCCATACGACATTGAGGTGTACAGAGCCACTCTCTAAGAATGTCCGACTGTACAGCATAATTCTTTTGTTTGAGAAACAAGACCATCAATTTGTTCTGTGGCAACAAGCCTTCAACAGTGATATCCTGTTTCTTATCATCAATTTCCAGGGGAGAGATCATTTTTTATTTTAGACTGCCTCTTCTGTGAAGAGTCTAAAGTACCTGGCTCGGACACTTCCTCTCTCTCTCTCTCTCTCTCTCTCTCTTAATTACATATATGACGTACGTATGAACTAATCAACAACAATCTCGTGTACAAAATCAATTACAGCGTAGAAAATGAGTCGGAAAGCATTTTACTTCCGCATCCAGGGTGAATTACATTGTTGCTTGATTGACGCAGGTAGGGCCCGACTTCATTTTTTTTATTTCACTGGCCAACCGAAAAGGACGGCACGAAAATCAGTACTCAAATCGTATCAGGTGGTGATTCCTCTATTGGTGCTGAAAGATACGGTCGACCAGGCCGTGTCTTTATCCTAGTACAATCCTCATAGATCAACAAACAAGGCAATCTACGGACAATTCATTGCACCGAAACAGGACATCTGATGAAGACTCCAAAAAGGACCTCTCGTTTCACTCATGCTCATTTCGTTTCACGGAAAATGTTACCTTTCGAGAAAATGTTTTCCAAGAAAGTTATTTTCCTGAAAAATGGCACAATTTTCTAATGTTCGGTTGAAATCCGAAAATGTCTCGGAAAATATTTTCCATTGTTAGGTGTAGAAAAGATTTTCCTCCTTGCATTACTTTTAATAATTTTTTTATTATTTTTAAAAAATATATTTTTAATTTTAATTTTTTTTCTTTCTTCTTCTTCCTCGGCTGGTCGCCAACCACAGGCAAGATCGAGCCTCGCCGGCCTGTGGTGAGGCTCCGTCTCACCTGTTATTTTCCATGAAACGAATACTGAAAAATCCGGAAAATATTTTCCTGGAAGTTATTTCCCGTGAAATGAACGGAGCCAATTTCGACAAATTGGAAAACTTGCCATTACGCATAGAGACACGCCCCATATATCGCCCCTATGATGATTTAAGTGGACCTTTTTCTGTCTTAAAATTTTAAAAAGGGGCTTCCGCCCAAAAGTGTGGCGACTAAAAGGTTGCCGAGGTAATCACCAATCTTAGGCCCTGCACACCAAAATATAAGCACTAAAGGCCATGCTTTCTAAGATTAGCGCTTTTGGAGGACACCAAAATTTGCCTCAAAATTTGCCCCAACATGGTTAATTTTTGGCTTTGATGTTGGCCCAGCAGAGTAAGTAATCCACTGTTTAAGGAGAAAAGAAAAAAAGAAAACAGGAACGAAGATGGAAAACTTCAATAAAAGAGAACTGATGGTGTTTCCAGCCAGCCATGTCATGACGTTGCGATCTCATTACGCTTTTCAGCACGGTCAAAAACAGATTATTCATGTCGGGAATGATACAATCCTGGCAGGCGCGAGAATCGTTTCTTCGTCGAGCAGGAATCGAATTTGAAAGTTCACGATCCAAAGCAACTTTAAGCGACCCTCTACGAGGAAAAGCTCCCGGAGATCAAATCCCGTTTCTTGTCTTGTTATTATCTGTCTGATGAAACTTTCCATCTGTCGTCTTTTAAACAAAGCTAACAAGTGGCTGCTTTTGCCGAGCCCCAGCTAGAGCTAGGGGACCACTTACCGTAGTTGAGAAAACATCGATGTTGTCGCTCCATTTAAAAGCTGATCAGTCGCTTGCATGGTTTAAAACAGATACAGAGTGTTTTTGGCTTGGTGACATAAAGAGGTTCAGATGCGTTTTTTCTAGAGACTTAAGTTTTCTGAACTGCTTTCTTTCATCCGTGAAGATTATTAAATGCAAGAGCTGCATTGTAATAGACTCGGTGTTAGTTGAACACGGAAATCAATTGCTGTAAAGTCGAACTTAGAGCTAGGCTGCTCAAAACCGAATGAAATTATCGCATAGTCAGTAGCATCGACACCAATACAGTTACTGCTCGAAATGTCTGGATGTTATAATTATATATAGACAAATTTAGTGAATTTTCAAAGAGGAGCGCTCATCAGACCTCTCTCTGTCTGGTTTCACCTCTTCTCGGTGAGTCACTGGTTCTCGTCGAGCTCAAGGAACTTATTGACCCACTCGAGGCCATAGGATCCTTCCGCGGAGAAGTCAAAAAACTCATTTACGTCAAAAGTGGGCTCTGAGCTCCCCACTATCTTAGCCCCCTCTTCCTCCATGGGTGCCGCATCCCGTGTTTTGAGCTGCGGCGTAGTCTCCTGCGCCGTCGAAACTTCTTGCATTTTTTCTTTTTGATTTATTTTCTTGCTCAAATGAGAATTCCAGTAGTTCTTGATTTCGTTGTCAGTTCTTCCTGGAAGTCTCCCAGCAATCAACGACCACCTAAAATCAAAGACACAATGTGCTTTAATTTAACTACAGCAGTTATGATTTTCTACCATTCTGTTACTTTGCTGAAACTCTACACATCATAAAGAAAATAGTCTTATGAACGAATGTGCTCTAGACACTTGTTAATGTTACCCATCAAAGAAATGTTTTCACTGTCAATGCACTGATTTCACTAGGGCGCTTGTTAACAAAATCCTGAAGAAAATCATGGTCCAACCTGTTGCCAAGCAGCTTGTGCAGCCTAAGTATCAAGTCTTCTTCTTCATCTGATATGTTGCCTCTCTTGATATTGGGTCTGAGATAATTCAACCATCTCAATCTACAACTCTTCCCACATCTGTTCAGACCTGAAAAAAAGAACAGAAACCCAATATTTCAAAAGATACAAAAGCCACAACGTAGCGAGCCAGTTATGAAGCTGAAAAAAATGCAAAGAACAGGACAGAAAAAGATAGAATATTGATGGTATGCAATTTATTACCTGCTTTGGCTGCAATGGTCTTCCACCTCTTGGCACCATGGATTTCGATGTACTGAGAGAGCTTGCTGTCTTCTTCAGCCGTCCATGCCCCTTTGTTCATTACCTTTTTAGCTGACCCATCATTTTTAGGTGCCATAATAGCAGTAAAAACAAGAGACCTTTGCAATTCAAAAGTACTTTCTTTCCCCCTTTTTCTTTTCTTTCCTCTGTGAGCTGGGAATGAAGTCCGGAAGTTATGCTGCTTCTAGGATAGTGTGAGGATTGCGAGTGAATGTCTGTGTGCGAGGCTCACTTGTTAATTGTTATCGGTCCCAGCCTGTGTTTTTTTTTTGGGGGGGGGGGGAGACAGAGAGAGAGATGGCTTTGGCTTGGCTTTGGTGATGATGGGGAGAGAGTGAGAGAATATGCGGGTTTAAAAACATGGTGGTGCTGGGAGTTAGGTCGTATGGGGGACTGAAGGGTCAGTAGTCCAAGTCTATCTACCCTTCTCAGGGAAGACAAATGAAGAAAGCTGAAGAAGCAAGAAACTCAACTACCGGTTCATACAGTTTTGTGCGCAAGAAACGGAAGTGGAGAACAAAACTTCCATATATACCCAACACTCATGTTGCCTCCCTAATACGGCTTTCCTTGAATTTTATTTTATGCACATGGTCTCAGAATCCGATTATTTTGAACACCATAAAGATGACAAATTTAAAAAAAGGAATGTTACAAAAAAAGCCCCTTTACCAAAAAAAAGAAAAGAAGAAGAAGCTGCTACTGTATTTTTCTTTCCTAAAACACGTTTGATGTTTCCAATAGTTTTTGGCCATGATATGAAAATTGTGAGGTGAAATGACTAATCTTTTGGGGGGTTTCCTGTGTTTTGTGCTTGTTTTGGCAGTTTTCCCCATCTCCTAGAAAACTTTGGATCTGCTCGTGTGAAAACTTGGAAGCTGGGGACCCTCTAGAGATCAAAAAAAACCAAAGGGGCTTGCTTTTTTGGTGGAAAATAACAAGGGGAGAGGAAAAGGGCACATACTACAAATTCAATATAAGTTTTTTATAGTCGCACCTCATTATTACATATAAAGAACTATGTGCATAGAATGCCATTGAAGTTGAATTCATGGGAAGGTGAAGGAAGGAAGGAAGGGGAGAATACATGCATCTCTTGCAATGTCCTATTTTGTAGTGATTGAGAATGAGGAAAGCAAAGACTACAGACGAGAGAGAAGGATCCAAAAGCACCAGGTCATTCATTCTTTAAAATTAATTACCAAGAAGACATGGCCTACTTTCTCATGGCGGCTCGTGTTTGGTCAATTGGGATACACTGCCCATCTCATTTAAGGGCCATCATTGTGAACGTAATCAAATTTAGTCAAACAATCCACAAAGATTAAGGCACATACAAGACCTTGCCCATGCACACTTATCCATGGAAAATTGCAAGTTTCATCAACTCGGTCATCATACCAGCAATCATCACAAAGAAGTAATCACGTTATGGCTCGTTTCGTTGCCCATTGTGGATTACACAATAATATGTATTTTTTTCTCTACATCTCAATTGAATCTCGTTCTTTCATCTGAAAGAGTATGTAACCTGATAACCTTAATAGCATAGTCAGTATTGATGACTCTTCTAGAGCACAAATCCCAGACATCATACGTCCTCATTATGCACCACCTAATGCAAGTGTTTTTCTAACCCCTCCCGGATGCAAAAAAAAGTGTTGACTAAATGATTCGCAGCCATTGACTCAAGCCCATATTAAATAGCACGCAATAATGTGGCAAGGAGAACTTTCTAGAAAGGTGTACTACTTGGAAAATTAATGATGCAAGATGTTTTCTCACCAAAAGAAAAAAAAAATGATGCAAGATGTTTGGGGAAGAATAACCCCATATTTTACAAACATGACCTTGGGTAGTTAATGAAGGACAGTCCATCGTGGCAAATCGAAGGGGAAGCAAATGGACATGGGCACCACCGAAAGATGATAAACAGTGACTGGACTCGTCACTAATCAATCATTCACCACCCAACAGCAAGACAAAATCAATAAGGTTTCCCTAAAAAGAATGCTTATTTTTCTCCTAAGGCGGGAACCTGCTGGAATTGTCTTTCTAATTGCTGTTGATGGTACACACGCCTCCATTGACAAAGCCATCATGATCACTCCTTTTCACGAATTTCTCTTTGGGTTACATTGATTCAACATTTGAGACAAGACCGTAGAGACTTCTGGATCTGAGCTGTGCATTCGCATTGGACGCATTCAAATTGTGTTTTGCATTGTTGTAGCTTTTTTTTACAACAAAAAATGTGAAATTTTGACTTTATGATAGTCAATCACAGTTTGCAGTATTAGAAAACAGCCAAGTATGAAATACCTTTTAAGAATATAGATGGATCGATGAGTGAATCAACAGAGGTTGCAAATGATTCTTTGTTGATTTTGGATGGGAAAGAAAATAACAAGAATTTAAAGGTATTGTGACCGGAGGTAATCGTGATCAGTTATATAAATGGCAGGAAAGTAAAGATAATGGATAAATTTGTGAAAACTCTGAGTTCTTTTATTGACTCAAAGGTGTTTTACAATGAGTCTACTGAGGTATTTATAACCCTCTACCAACGGTTACATACAATGGTTACTGAATTTGTATAAAGAAATAACTTCCTCACCCTATTAGTAGTTATAAGAAGTGACATGATACTCTATTATCTGACAACACTTATCCACAAGAATTTATAAAAATACTAAAATAGCGTCAATAAACATAACTACCCGGCGGATATGTTTTTATGTCGATTGCTAGTTGTCGATGACTTTGTCAACCAACTTTTTAAGTCTTGAAGGGCTTTCGTTGATAACTTAATTTCACGCTATGTTATTACTGATTTCACTAGCGAATTGTCGATGCTCTTCAAGTTGTCAATTATTTTGTTCATCAATGTTTCCGTTGTTCACCAAACTTTGTTATCATCGACTAAGCTTGTCGCTTGTCGATTATAACCAAAAGTTAATTATTTTTGGGTGTCAACATATATCACTTTTTAAAAAAATTGAATGATTCATTGATTATTCGATTTTTTTAAATATGATAATCAATATGCACCCTTGTCATCTTCAAATTTGATTTTTACTTACCAAATAGCTTCCCGAATTGTTTTCTTGAAAATAATACAATTAATTATGTTATGACCCCGTCAATGGTGCCACTTTCAATATTTTTTGTTACTTATGAATGAACAAGTAATTTTATCAAGCCATCTTTTAATTTTATAGTAAATCGAACGAGTAAACTTGAGCATCTTTAGCGCTAGCCATTATTTTTTCTTTTATTTTGGTGGGCTTTGAGGATCGACAAGCGTAAGACTCGTCGAGACTTGCCATATTTATTACAATGTTTCCATTCGGGTTAGATTCATGACTCACAACTTTCCATTTGAGCCGCCTAAAGTATTCATGTGCCCATTATTCCTTTTCTTGTCGGTTGCTCATATATAGACGCTTTCGTCGCCACTTGAAATAAATTATATTGAAACAAATCATCAAAGTCTTGGCCTTCGTTTATTTCTCTAAGGCTCCGTTCGTTTGGCGAAAAATATTCTCCTTTTGAAAAATATTTTCTCGGAAATCATTTTTCTGAAAAATATTTTCTCGAAACATAATTTTTCGGTGTTCAGCGATCAATATGAAAAAGTTTCGGAAAATATTTATCGCCGGTGGTCGACGTTTGGCGGCCGGCGATAGGCAGCGACCGGCGGCCGGCGGCGGGCGATAGGCGGCCGGCGGGCGGCAGTCAACGGGCGGCCAGTGACCGTCGGCGGCCGGCGGTGGCAGCCGGCAACCTTAGTGAAGAAGAAGAAGAAGCAGCTCCGAAAAATGATTTCCGTTTTTGAAGAAGTGGAAGTCATTTTCCATAAACTTAGGCTATTTTGTGAGGGGGGAAGGAAAATATTTTCTCACGGAAAACGTTTTCCACCCCCCGAACACCGGAAAATCCGGAAAATATTTTCCGGGAGAATATTTTCCGCCAAACGAACGGAGCCTAAAATTGAATTTCAATTCATCAAAAGCTAGATATGTGAATTATTTTTTTGAAAGCGAAGTGATATATCTAATTCTAGTCTTCTTAAATCGAGCAATAAGCTAATCAACCGACTCACTATTATACCGATAAAGTATAGCCAAATCAACAACTGATACTTACGGCATCATTCTATAACCTAAGTCTTAAAAATTTGTTCCCGCTTCCCCGCACTAGGCTATAAATTGAACAATGTATTCGACGGTCTATCATTCATCTTCGTCAATAAAAACAGCAACATCGAAGATTTTAAAACCTCTTGGAAAAAGGCTGATTATTGACTCATTCGAGATGCAGTTTCCTATAAACACGTACGATAACACCCTGTTTAATCCCGATTGTTGTCGAACTTCTTTGTCAAATTGTGTAGGGCTTAACTGTGGATTTAGTTGACCATCTTACCCCCTAAGCGGTAATACTATTCTTGCCAGATTATTAATGTCAGTTAATTGGTATGTTAGGTGCCCAATAAGAATATTCACATTGTGCGATACCAATGGACTCACTGGCCTTACATTTTCAACAATTGCAGTTGATAGGCCTGTCAATCAATTTGATTTGCCAAATTATATTGTCAATTTTACTCTAATGATGAACGTTGACCTGTTTATTTCCATTATTTTGACCTTGATTAGAAAATCTAGGTCTTTGCACAATTCTAATAGGGGTTTGACTACTTTGACTAATATTATTAGCATCAATAAATGGAGAAAGATTGCAAACATATTTGTTGAACGATTTGGCCTCAAGAGGATATCATTCACAGCATTAATGATCACATCGGATATATGACTCGCAATGTAATTAGCCATATCAATTTCGAACATTTTTTCATGGTCGACACGATGTTGAGATTTGGTGCAACCTCCCTCAATTACTCATCAGTGTGATGCGTCGGAAGATGAACTTTCTCACGTCGATTTTCTCTAGCAGCTAAAGTCTCACAATGTGCAGCAACCTCGTCACCAGTTTGTGGCACCGAATTGTTACTGCCAGCAACATTGCCAGGCACTACTTGTTTACTGGTTCTAGCCGTCGCAGTCTCCTCGAATTAACATAGACTCTCTCTCTCTATCGTTTCTTCCTTCGATTAAAAAAAATTGATCAGAAGCTGTTCACCCGTTCTCATAAACGATAATCACAGCACACAACACACAAAAAAAAGGAGAGGAAAACCGAATGGCCAAACGAACGTTGGCAACATAGCAAAGAGGAGAAGCGAAGATGGACACGAAGCGATAATAAATTCGAGATGCGAGTCACGGGGCAGCTGGTTTTCCACCAAATTTTTCGATCATCCAGACACGATCACAACCGAGTTGACGTCAGTGGGATTAGGTCTCCGGTGCCCATTAAATCGACCACATGGGCACCCAACATCAGTGTGATTCTTGACCCCACACGTATCCGTGGCATGGCATGGCATCTCAATTTCCCCTCTTGCAAGAGAGGGATGCTCACATGTTTTCTTCCCTTTTAAGGGAATGTCCAAAAGTGTTGTAGGCCCCCCTTAATCGCCACCTCCCCCTCGTTCCTTAGGGGTTGTTCTCTCTTTTTTTTGGGGGGGTTGGGGAAGTTGTTGGAGTTGCCAATTAGGAACGCCACAAGGGGCATGAACAGCTTCCGTTTTCAAATAATGCAGATTTGCTCGCGCTAATCGTGGGCCACGTGAAGGAATAAATGTCCTTGGCAAGATAATACGCGAGCCACATGGGGAGAGGGACGGGAGCGCGAGGTCGCCGGACAAGAGGGCCGTCCTTGAAAACGCGACTCGGCGACTATCTTTCAATTCGAGTCTGAAACCGTAAAACGCTTGCCCCGAGAGTGTGGTGGGTCCCGAGCGAAATACCGAGTCGCGAACGGTGCACCTAAATATTAGAATAACAGTGAGCAAATCCCGTGGCTGACCAGGAGTCTCTGCTTACGGAAGTGAAGTGCGAGATAAGTCAGGTATTTCCAGCAAAATCTTCCTCTGTCGTAATAAATAAGGCCGTCCCAGATAAATAAATCTCGGCCACGAAAAAGAGCCGAGGCGTGATGCGAGCCACCTCGACGACCCCGAGCCGTGGCCGGAACATCCTATTTTCTTCGCAAATCGGGCGGTACGAAAAATCAAAGACAATCGTCACCCATCTCCTATAATGTCATCAGTCAAAACTTACTTGATTATGCAAAGAAATTTCTTTGTGTAATAAATGATGACCGGAGACTTGATGAACGTCCCCATCTCATGGTCCACCCGATCACCAAAAAACACAAAAAGTTAAAAAAAAATTAAGGACGAGGAAAGTAAAGTGGGAAGCAAATTAAAAAATAATAATAATTAATTTCAATTTTGTACCGAATTTAGCAGCCAATTATGAAAGCAACCCTTTTTGTGTTGGACCCACCAAAAAGAAAAGAAAAAGAAAAAAGAGAAAGAGAAAGAGAAAAAGAGGGGAGCTTTGTTCCTTCCCCCCGACATAAAGGGGAGGATGACGTCATCATATTACTGTTTCCCCCGCTGTGCTAACCGTACGACGACGGACGAGAAAGTTAGATAGGGGGAGATTAGCCGTCAACGGCACGTGCAACCCCTCCCCCCCCCCCCCGGCCCCACACGTGCGGGCCTCTTCCCGCCCTTTCCTCCCTTGATCTTTAGGTCTGGATTTCCATTCAACGCGTGTGTACTTTCATCGGGTTTCCTTTCCTTGACTCGATCGAAAAGCAGCCAAAAAAAACAACGACAACAAAACAAACTGTGACCATTCTACCTGGCTTTATGCAATTTTTGCCATACGACTACTGCAGCTACTGCTGCAGATGTGCACGTGGGTACAACTTGCCATGGCAGCTGAAGAATGTGCTTTTTGCGACGTATAAATATGTTTATACGAAAATAGGACGGATGGAGATTGGAAACGTAAGACCCTCGAATTCAGGGTACAGAGTAACAACTCTAGTCTGAAGAATCCTAGGAAGCTAGGAGTTGGCGATTTTAGGGTTGGATTGAAATCTGGAGGTTACACGTGCAATGTCGGTTCTTAAATTTTGAAACTAAGAATCGACCCCCTCTGGTCGGGGGCGATCCTTAGGGGTCAATCCAGGGAGCCGTTCGATTTGTTTTTTTTTTTTTTGTAAATCTTGAAATGTCAAACTTACTCTTTCAAAGTATATATGCATGAATGCGCGATATTTGTAACTGCGATAGTTAGCAACGGAACGATGAGAAGTAAAACACTGGTAAAACCCAGATAGAAATATGAAGCAATAGGGAATTATCCAATTCATCCATCGGAGTAATAACAAAAGTCTCCACTTGCCAAAAGCAGTAATTCATAAAAGATGAGCAAGTAAAATGAAATAAAATAAAAAATAAAAATTTCAAAACGCGCAGCATAAAACATGAACCGTAGAATGTCGCTGCTCATTCATTCGTTAGAAAATCGCTATAAATTCTTGCCACCTAAAAACAAAACAAATAACATATACAGTTAAAATATGTTCGGTCCAGGGTCGATTTGTTTGTCCGGTTCGGCGCCCTGACCCTGGAACAGGACCGCACAACGCCGATTCCCAGTTTTTATGACCGAGGACCGGACCTTTTCCCACATGAACTGGACCACATAATGCCAGTCCAATCCTCTTCAAATCTCATGCGTTCGCTATTGAAATATTAGGAAAGGGTCAAAAGAGAACGGTCCAAAAAAGCTGTTGTACCCTTTAAAGAATGCCAAAATGTGCAAAACATGCAACTAACTGCCTTAATATTCCATCACCCAGTACTAACCTAACTCGTAAACGATAACCAACCATATTAACACATCTACTTGCACATAATTTTTTTATCAAACCTAATCCATCTGACTTAGATGGACTCATCCCTGATTCGACACTCAATCCCCAACTGAATTTCATGAACCAACTCCGAGTGCCCGGTCAAATTACAGGACGAGGATCACATCACAAGCTCGTTGAATTGGAATTTGTTCCGAGAAACGTCAAAAGATTGGCTGCGACTTAGAACCCGGTCGAAATCAAGGTGCAAGGGACGCGAACATTTGTGGCTGTTTTCGTGTCGAAAAGAAAGAAATACGATGTTCCAACTGAATTTCTTCGTAACCCTAGGTCGACTTTGAAGATTCGATTCGCCTGAAACACGAGTGATTTGACAGTTGATTAATCGTTGGGGTTTCTTGCTCCCACCACTCAAACCGACCCACTTCTTGCTCTTTTTTTCTGCGATTTTTTAAATGTTTTGCCGGAATTATTTCGAGGGCCCACGTCTCCTGCACCGATGGGGCCATATCAGGGCAAGTTCTTCAGAATAATGCTGCGATTTCAAATGATGATGGCGATTCACTTGAGTCCGATGTCGTCCGAGCTTTTAAGGATCTCGATAAACAACTCAGGTTGGCACATTGGTGTTGAATTTCTTTTGATTTTTATTTATAATTTTTTTGTTTTTTAGTAGTTTAAAAATTGCATGAGTCGTTTTCAAATGCTTAAGAAATGGGGACACTCCCATGTGCTATAATGCTGGCTAGTTCTGTAATGCCGGGAACCCCACCGAGCTATGGTGCATTTTAATTTCAAGTGGGAAATTGGTCTTTTATCTTTCTGTTTTTTTTTTTTTGAGAGTTGGTAAGTGGGATATCGGTTGGCTTAGTTTAGTCCTTTAAGGTTTGTACATTTCCCAATTTCTCCTCTCGAGGGTTTCGCTAAGTACAAACAAATCAAAGATGTTGCGATCGACTCATCGAAAATTGGAAAATAGACCGTTTCGATGGACCGAAAATAGTCATCCATCGATTTAATGCCTACGCTTCGAATTCGAGAAATTGGTGATAAATTTCGATTTATGTGTAAGTAAGTCAATTCCTAGGATTCTCACCAGTGTTACAACGGAGGCCATATTTCTTTGGGTTAATACCACGAAAAATCTCAAACTGATACGCTTGTAATAATTTTATTCCAAATTAATTTTTTGACAACCAAAAATCCCAAACTGGTACACTTGTAATAAATTTACCCTTAGTTTATTTCCCTTAAATTTTACTGTCAAATTGCTTTGTCAAATAATACGCGATAGTTAACTAATGTATCAATTTTATGTTTTACCCTCCATTTATCATATGTGTACCAATTTGTGATTTTTTGTGGTATTAATTCAATTTAATGGAAACAACAGAGAATAAATTTGTCACAAATGTACCAGTTTGGGGTTTTTAATGGTTAAAATATTAGTTTGAGGTAAATTTGTCGCAGGTGTACCAGTTTGAAATTTTTTGTGGTCAAAAAAATAGTTTCGGGTTTTTTGTAGTCAAAAAATAGTTTGAGGGTAAAATTATCACAGGTGTACCAGTTTGAGATTTGTCGTAGTATTAACCCTATTTCTTTTGATTGTAGATTTATTTGATAAATGTCATATTAAATTTGCCAGATTCTTGTAAGAAACAATTCAGCGGGACTTAAATTATTCAGACGGGGCAAGAGATTTAACCGTGAGCCGAAAGCATCCTCCTTAACAAGTTCGTAAAGATTCGGCTAAAACCTCGGAGGAAGTGAAATGATATTTCGAGCAAGTCCAAGATTCGGTTACAAAGAATGTTTTATTAAGTACCGGTAACAGACTCTAAATTACGGTAACGTCCGTTGAGCTCTACACCATCGTAGGGCAGTTAAGAAACGACGACCGGTTTCGATCAAAGAAGAAGAAATCTTAGCTTCACTCGGATCACATGAGCCGTCATCTAACGTGGAATGCACCGTACCGTAAGTCGGGCTCTCCGAATGTAGAGTACCAGGGACATAAACAGTAAGATCTCATCTGGTAATAACAGTAAAACGGAAAAAAAAAAAAAACGTTCGATGAGCCAGGAAGGTGAGCAATCTCACGCTGCGCATTTCTCACTTAATTACAAGAGGGTAACAAAAGGCAGCATCACTCCAAACTCGGGAAAACCATATCCAGGAAAGGAAAAAAAAAACAAAACTCTGGGTTGCTATCTATCTACATCTTCCACGCTTCTCCCCTCTCCTTTTCCATAAGCGACGTGTGTATTCATCATAGATTTGCTATATCCCGATGGCTTTCTTCAACAGAACGAGCAAACAGCAGGCGACGAAGACCATCACAATCTTCTTCGACGCTAATATTCTCAGATTCACCCTCAGGCCATGCTTTCTCATCAACCCGGCCACTTCCCCACCCAACATCAGAAGCCAAGAGCCAGCTGCACACAATAGTACTTTCATCGTATTCACAGGTCCGCACACGTCTGCAATGTCACCCGACACCTCAACGTACGACCATGTAGAACCAGCATCACCACTTTCGACACAGTTTAGCCTAAGAGCTTTGTTAAGCCAGCCTGACAACCAGACAAGCAGATTCGCGAGCCAAGCAATTTCATCGTCTGACACGGGACGTTTCATCGAGTCACCTTTGTACCTGATATCGGCAAATGCATTAGGGACCACTCTTCTGGGCTTGAATATTCCATCTCGAGATGACCGCTGCTCTTGCACTTCGGTTGTCACTGACAAAGGCTTAAAGAAGTTACCACCAAACAACTGGCTGAGCTGGGATTTCAAAGAATCTATGTGTTGAAGGTTTTGTGTGAGGTTATCGCCAGAAAGGGTCTGCAGCTCGGCTTCAGCTCGAAGTATAAAAAGCTGCAGAAGCAAAACATCAATTTTAAATATATCAGTGGAGGAGTGGAAAATCTATTAGAAGGAAACCTGAGACTAGGTCTACCTGCAGTAGCTGTTGTCCACCATCTTCACCGTCACTGAAGAGCCGTAGGTCCTTGTTCCAGTTCTCATGCAGGAAGGATCCATCAGCATCATTCTCGCATAATCCATCCTCCCAATCCTAGCATCGACAGGGAAACCATTCTTAATTGTCGAAATAAAATTTATGACACCATAAAGTAAAAGAAAAGAAAAGAAATATACAGCACCATTATCAACAGTGTTCTAGTCCATCTTCCTGAAATCTCATAAATGGATTCAACACAAACTGATGAACAAATTTCAGAACATGATACATGCACCACAAATACCAGGAAGGATCTGAAGGAACAGAATGATACAGCCCAAAGATTCAACATGATCATTGTGGCCCAAGTGTTTGACACCTTTACCAGGTCTTCATGAAGTATCGGCTGTTGCATTCCAATAAGCATTCTACTAGGTGTTAGGATTACACCATCCCTATTCGGCAATCTTATCCAACCACTGCTCACTTAATTTTCTGTAACTCTTTATTCAATTAATAATAGCAATCGTTTGCTTTTAGATAGTATACTGTGATCTAAAATGTGATGCTTGAGAAACCCTAGTTGTGAAGCTTGAGAGCTTAAGTTGCAATGCCTGATTTTTAATTTAACAATTTGATTCCATGTCACACTTTCGACCAAACCTTTAGCATGAACTTTCATTAAATTCAATAATCTCCCATAACATTTCAGCATAATCATTTATTTGCGTATTCAAAAGAACTATTAAGTATTAATAGAGGTCAGGAAGACTATTTCCCCATTTCATCTCCCTTCAATCAAATAGTCCCATCTCCCATAAGTTCAATCAGCACCTCAAGTCAGAAAGAGCACCAAAAAAGGCTCTTCAACATTTTTTGTTTACCATATCCTCCAATATAAAATAGGCAAATAAACTGTACAAGACGGAGAATCTACCTGTAGCTGTTCTCGAATTGATGGAGTGAATCCATACAAGTCATTTAATGCTGATTTGCCAAAACCAGCTTCTTTCATATGAAATAGAGTATTGACATTCTTTATCAGATCGAGCAACTCCTTAGATGATGTCAGTATACACAGAACCTGTTATAAGAATGAAAAAAACAAATAAGTACACTGTATAATGTGAAAAGGCGTAATGGGATTGAAAAACGTTATGGTGAAGTCTGAACCCAACACAAAATGAATCAGCACTCAGCATCAAAGCCTAGTCCAACAAAAACCAGCTCGTTTCTTGTCTAACACATTCAACTGCAGTTCCTAATGCTCATCTCGCCATGTCTCTTGTGCAAAAAACAGCATACTGAAGACTCGGTTTACCATTAAATACTATTTCATTTCATTATAACTTACAAGCTTCACATGAAAAACTACTATACTGACAGCAAGCCAGGCCAAAAATGTTAAAAAGAGGTAGCAAAACTCGAGCATTACACATCCAAATATCTAACATGCAACTTTTATACAAGGAGTGTTACACAAGTTTCCCGTCTATTGCTTCCTCTCATGTCTCTGCCTTTGCTTCCCTCTCTCCTCTCTAACTTTGAAGATGGAACACATTATAAAAGAAAAGTGGTCTGTAAAATTGGAGAAAGGCGAGGAAGATAGGTGTGTCAATCATTGCTTCTAAATTACAGCGATGAACTCCCTCTATGTGATACAACTAAACCTTGTAAACCCCTCTTTCTCTGATATGCCTATTACTATGTGTTCTGTCTCTTCCTCCTTGTTCAATTTATTGTTAATGGCATATTGGTTATTATGTCCAGCCACAAAATAACGTAGTAATGGATGTGAGAGAGAGAGAGAGAGAGAGAGAGAGAGTATTCCAATTGTTCAATTATTTCTTTGTTCCATTCTGTACTACTGCTGGTTATAGAGTTGTTAAAAATGTATCTTACAGCAAGGATACACAATCGTGGCTCAATGACAATTTGCCTACCAAGCAAGGCAATAAAACTAGAAGATGCAAACCAAATATAAAGACAGCGCCTCTCAAGATGCTAGTTCAATCATATACAGCGATGTCACCATTGTTGTTTAAGGAGGAATTAACAACATCATAATTTCCTCATTTCCCATTTTCACCAAACTCTGCAGCATCCTCCATTATATCTTCAAAGTTCGAGCAGTCGAGAGAGGGAGAGAGAGAGTTGGATGAATCCTACTAGATATACTAATTTAAACTAAAGCATTACCTCCGAGATAGCTGAACTCCATCATGCATATACTCATGTATAGTTTATCAGTTGTGACAAACCCACATTTCACTAGCCTACATTGGTTAAACCGCCAGTAGATAAATTACCAAAATATGCCCAATACAACTAACCAAGAGTCACCACAAAGTTCTGCCACACCTATTACTTGTCTAGTGTCAGCAAGGGAAGCTAGAAAGAAAGAGATGTGTCACTTTTCTTAAGACAAAGGAGAGACATCTCTACCTGTTCCAAAAACAATGCTGCCATGCATAATGGCGCATCAAAAGTTGGCTTCCCCACAAATAAACTACCGATCTCCCAACATGCAAAGATTCAATTTTTGTCCATCAAAATAAGACATACTCCGAGGCATTGTCTATCGTAACGTTTATATGTATACAAATATAACATACATACACAAAGACGTACTTATTTGTATAAACACACACACAAAACATCTTCCCTCACAGATAAAGTACCGCCATACAGATGCTATCCCATGTGCATTGCACTGGTTTCCATAGTGAGAAATTTAAATAAGAAGCAACAAGAGTTCCCAGTCTCAATCATCCAACTAAGCATAAGTTCACGCAGTTTCTGAACTAGAAGCACAGTAAGTATTCCAGTTGAATGATAGAATACTGTGCTAAGAGACTAACCTTCAGTACCATCTGTACAATCACTTCCGGATCAGTGTGAAGAAATTTATGAGCAAAGCCAACAAAGTGCATAACCAACGAGCTATAGTAGAGATAGTTGGACAAAACATATCCTCGCCAGCGAGATGAATATCTACCCTCTCGAGTGAGAGATTCCGCCTTTTTCTCATTCTTTGCAGATCCACCAACAATTGCATCAAGCTCAGCGAAATCGCTTGAGCTGATGAACCAAGGTTCCATATAGCTAACCCAAACAGAGAACACTTGTGAAGCATTCTTGATGGAGGCTTCCACCGGACAGAACAAAAATGTCCGCAATATATACCGATACAGAGGCCTCTGAATTCGCAAATTCCAATTCCAAGATCCACATAAAAGAAAATGAGACCCATTTACACTATCCCTCAACTTCATAGCATCTGAGGACCTCCACACTTTCCAACTTGGACCTCCATTATCCTCCACATTATCAATCCCTTCCGTACCCTTAACAGCACTCAAATTCAAATACCTCACAAATAACTTCACCACTTCGCCCAGTCCTGGATTTGGCGGAGTTTCTCCCAAAACCGAACGAAATGGAAATGACACACCAAACGACTTGCATACATTCACGGATACAGGTGAGAAATCGTTATCAGCCAGCCAATAGTGTATCAACGTGTCAACAAAGAACTCAGCTTGCACCAACGCCGATCCATCATACTCCGATGGATAATGCAAAATCGAGCTACGGTACGGTTGATGAGCGTCTGCATCACTGACCGGGACAAAAGCACGTAAATACGCGTATAGCAACCACAAATACAGATTACACTCATCGTTCCGCTCATTGCCGCGCTTCACAACCGAAAAACCACGAATAGGACCGGTCCAGTTCTCCAACCTAAACTTCCGAATCTTCTTCATCGAAACACGATCGGAATTCTCACAGTTCCCCCGACAAACAGGATAATAAGCGAACCAGAACACGAAATACTCGAACACATTCAGTTGCACTTGACACGAAGAGCCCTTCACCGAGTCCTCCTCAACTCTACCTCTAAACAGAGAGCACAATTCGCCCAGCGCCCGGCCGTCCTTGGCGTCGGCGAGCACGAACCGGGCCCACTCCGGCAACCGCTCGTTCGGGAACACGAACTTCACGAGCCCGAGCCGATCGACGGCGAGGATCGAGCTCACGAGGGCACCGCTCGGGGCGAAGAGGCCGAGGACCCGGGCGGCGAGGTCGGGGCGGTCGCCGGAGCCGGGGGCGGCGGCGGCGGGGGCGGCGTCGATCCAGCCGTGCCTGGGGGAGGAGGCGGGGTCGTCGCCGAAGCCGAAGAGCTTGGCGATGAGGGGAGGGAAGGCGAGGGAGAAGAAGTGGCGGGACTGGTCGGGGGCGTGGGAGCGGAGGAAGGAGTCGACGGCGGCGCAGGCGGAGAGGACGTGGGGCGGCGACGAGGAGGAGGAGAGGAGGGCGGCGGCGAGGTCCCGGGACTTGGAGAGGGAATCGAGGGCGTAGGAGTGAGGGTGCATGGCTTAGGGTTTGAGGGTGGTGGGCAGGGAGCTCGATCGATCGATCGATCGAAAGATGCGGTTTTTAAATGAGCGGAGAAGCAAATGGCGGGGGTTTACGAGGGACGTGGCGACGGTATAGGAGTCCGAGAGAGAAGAGAGAGAGAGAGAGAGAGCGAGCGAGCGGCGAGCGAGCGTGAAGCGGACGTACGCTACCGCACGCCGTTTGTGTTTGTGATATTAGCGTGCATGTCAAGCGTTCGACGAAATGCGTGTGAGGCTTCGCTTCGCACAGCCAGAGACAGAGGAGTGGCTCTTTGGATCTTTCGGACTATACGGCCCAGTGGCCGAAATTCTCACTTCACCGTCTCGAAATTATAATTTATGGTTACGTGACCAGGAGGAGGGATGTTTGAATTTACAATTATCTTCACATGTCCTGAGCACCCTCTAATCCAATAATGGTACATGGCATCGCTCCTCCTTGTTTTTTTTTACCTCCCAATATCTCTGGATTCTATGCTTACTTAACCGATCGCGGGCTTTGTGAAACGACAGTAATTATAAGTATCGTACGATTGAAGTGTGCCGTGGCCCGTAAGATAGAGGGGGCGAGCCGACGGAAGAGGCGAAAGTTTAAGGAGGACGTGTGGTATGATATAAGCTTCGGAAAGCAATTCGATTCATGAGATGAATTTCGGCAAGTGTGTTCTTGCTTAGCAAAAAGTATCCAAATTTTTAGCAACAATAATTATGCGTGTCGCCCCCAGGGTTTACTCCTCGGCTGTCGGCCGTGCGGGGGTTCCCTGGGTTATAAAAAAAAAAAAAAAATTATGCGTGCCACGATGCAAAGGAAAAGATAGGGTCCCATTCCGGCCCACAGTGTCTAAATTTAGAATAGAACTAGGCCGATTGTGAAGAAAATGGACCTCGGAGCAAATTCGAGGCCCACTTAGGAGAAGCCCCTTTCGCATTACCCAGTACGGCGCACCCACGCGTCAAAAGGGAAGTCGTATGCTCCCATGTCGTCTCGAGTCTTTAATTGTACGTATTCCATGATGCCCTCGTTGTCGTGCCGGAGTCACTCGAAAGCAAGGCCTCCAAGAAAGGAGGAGACCTCACTCGTAGATATCGTTTCTTTCGCGCGACGTTGAAGACGGGACGGCACGCGAAGACGGATCCATCTTAATGCGCGCGGTCCTTCGGAAAAAAAATTGAGGGAAGTGGTCCTGGCCCATTGCTATTGATGTGGCGTTCTTGGGACACTGTCCCCTTCATGTGTATGGCCCTCGATCGGAACCGATGCGCGAGACTCTTCAATCTCACAGAAAGAGATGTCGCAACCACAAAAAACTATGGACCTCATGCGGAGAAGCTAAAGTGAAGAGGTACGTGCCCTTGGGATATTTGAAGTTTTGTGTTGTATCGTACGAAGGCTAGCAAGTGAATCCCGATGCCGCGGGTGCTCGGGGACGACGAGACGGCGGGGGCCTGAGCGCCCGGTGACAATGGAGGAAACGGGGGAGGAAGGGAGAGAAAAAAAATATGGACAAATTTTTTAACTTTTTAATAATCGCCGCGTCATGGACACGTGTCGTCGGATTATGATCGGGTTTCGGTGAAAAATGCGCGCCACGTCGGCTCATCGTGCCGTTTCCCGTGACCACTGAAATTTGAAGGTTTGTGTTGTGCGTAGGGAGACTGGCAAGTGAATCCCAATGCCAAGAGTGCTTGACTAATCAATCTTTAATAAAAGCCGCATGAGGTGATATGGCATCATAACTAATAAGGAGTGATAAAAAAAAGATTTAATATCACGAAAAGCTCTAAATTAATATATATGTAAAAAATTTACCACAAACTAATTTTTTAACCATAAAAAATCACAAAATATTACACTTATCACAATCTTACCCTCTATTGTTTCCGTTAAATTTTACCTTCAAATTTCTGAGTTGAATGACGTGTGACAATTGATGGGTGTACCAGTTTAGGGTTTTATCTCTTCGTTTGTCACAGGTGTGCCAGTTTGTGATTTTTCGCAGTATTAATCCAATTTAATAAGAGGGTAAATTTATCATAAATGTACCAGATTAGGGTTTTTTGTTGTCAAAAAATTGACTTTGAGTAAATTTATTACAGGTGTACCAGTTTGGGATTTTTCGTTGTGTTAACAAAAAGAAAAGATGTGTTCTAAACTCATTCTCTACCTTTTTTTCATTACATTCAACTTTTATAAAAAAAAAAGTATGTTTTTAGAGCTAGAGTTGTGGCTATAATCATACCTAAATGAGTTCATTTTACTTATATTAGCAAACGCAAATATCTTCTCGTTCACAGAGAGTTAACTTTGCTACCTCTCACGTTAAATACTAATAGATTTTTTACTATGTTAACGTTCAGAAATATTCTTCTCTCAATATTTTCTTGGAAAATTTTGAAAAGAATTCATTCTCTTACATATTTGTTGTACATAGATGACTTGATATAGTTAACTATTAATATTTAGGTTGAGATTTTAAGATATCTTCATTAAAGTTTTGCTTTTCTTAAAAAAAATATTTAAATCTTATTTGGAAAAGAATAGAATCTTCATCAAATTGAATGCATTTAATATTCTGACGAAATATTCAATTTTAAAAAAAATCGAAATTTCATACGAAAATAAAAGATGTTTTCTCATTAAGGATAACGCAGTCAATGTTCAAAAGTCACATTTATCATGATATATTAAATCCGGTGTGATTTTCCAACCTCGACTGATTGCGACATATGTGCGTGATGGGCCCAATGGCTTTCGCAAATGCTTACACCCTTAATCGAGAAATCTCATCTTCCAAATTGCCACATTCTACGGCCACTTATGATTATAGATGGGCAAAATTGTCATATACGAATATCAAGATTATTGTCAAGCAACTAATGAATCTCTTGACTTCCAAATTTAAATTAAAAATAATATTCCGATATCCTATAAACTTCTCGTCCTTCTTTTGATGACAATTGAAATCATGTTAAAAAAAGCAAATCGATTCTCATTTCTGGGGACAATTTTCAGGTGCAACATGTCATGGGCCGACAGATTCTTGACCGCAGAATAGCTTGTGCGGCACTTGGTAAGCCGAGAACACCAGTTCAGCCTTCATTCTATAATTGTTCCTAAGGACAACTTGGCAAGTAGCATTCTCAAATCGAATCGTACAATAGCCAGTTTAGCGTGAGAATCTAATCTCTCGCGCGAGACGTACATAATACTTCGGCACAATACCCGGAGAACGGCATCAGCTCAGGACTAGTCTGTGCGCGTGATGTCGACCCCGCCTTTAAAGCCCCTCAGAGTGATAACCATTCTATCTCAAAACTCTTAAAATAAATGCTCCGATGCCAGTCCTATGAATCAGTTCTATCAACCCATTTGCATCGCTCGCTTTTAACTAGGGGTAAGCGATTTTCGGTCCAATCCGATCCAACTCAAGAACTGAGAATCAAACTGGGAGGACCGATTTCCAGTTTCTAGGATCAAGGATAGGACCGGCTAGTCTCGAGACCATGGACTGATTCTAACGGTCTGGTCCGGTTGCGTAGGAAGATGATGGAAGTGTGAAAGCCAGCTTTAAAGTTGAGCAATCTACATTGCTTCCATCATCTTCCTATGTAACAACAGCCATAAGAGAGCTGCTGAAACAAAAGACTCTATCAATGGTCCAGTATGCTTCCATCGTCTTCCAATGCAACATTAATTTTTAACCGAATGTCAATATTAGTTTTTAACAGATTTCAATGGTCTGATCTGATTCGATTCCCACTCTAAAATCGGAAATCGGATCGCTCGAAAATTAATTTCACTTTTAAAAATCGGGAATCAGATCAATATTTTCGAGGATCAAATCAAATCGATTAGTTCGATCCGATCCAATTCGATCCCGATTTGAACGACCGATCTTGCTCATTTCTACTTTTGACTTTGATGCCACAAAACTCTATTCACAACGATACGACGGTACGAGAGTATCTAAGAATCTCGTCCGTGAAAAACGTGTGTACGGATCGCGAGGATAAAAGCGAATAAATCGAGAACGTAATAATTGGTTTTGGGGAAAAAATCTGACTTCTCGCTTCGGTTAAAAAACATCCAGTCAATCCGCATCCTCATCTGATATTTTTCTTGGCACCACGTGGCGCTCAACCGCCCGCACGTGGCAGGTACACGATGCAGGAATCGCCACGCGATGGCAACGGGAAAGCGACACGTGGACATTGGGAAGATGATGGCTCGCCAGGGTCAGCAGTCAGTCATCCGCCCCCCGGCCCCCCCCCCCCCCCCCCGCATCGCGTTGAGACGTCCTAATCCTCTAGGGCGTGTGATTAAGAACGATTTTACTGCTTTTATTTTTTACTTGGTAAAAGCCCGAAAAAGAAAAAACCAAAATTATATCTTCACCTCGCTTAATCACATAAGGTTAAGGTAATGTTCTACATATAAAGTCATGCACATGACCCCCAAAATTATTCCGAATTTAAGAAACCGAGATTCAAGTACAAACACATCACATCGAACCAATTACTCTTTTCCACTTATATCATGTTCCCGTCAGCATGACAGGATTGAGTTTTATGTTTCTGTCACGTCATCCGACATCGAGATTTGAAGGTTCATAACGAATCATCTTTATCGGGGATTTCATCCGAGAGGTCATATCATATAGAAAATACGACCCGCTGACCCGGCGTATTTATAAGAGATTCTCCTTTTGTTTCTTAGGTTTAATCTTCTCGGAAAATCATCCATTGGCCTTTATAATTACGGTAGTGGAGGACAAAGATCGCTCGCGCCACGGTGATGGATGGGACTAAACGAAGGAGCCTCGTTTTCAAAGCCTCGTACCATTATGCTCCCTCAAAGTATCCATCCGCTCCTCTCACCGTTCACCGTTACCGGGGCGCACTTGCTCCTTCGCAACGGGACACATCGTCCTGTCGATTCGAGCTTTCTTTTCGGGACTGTCGACCCTTGCTGTTCTCTCGCTCGTCTGATTCCATCCACACGAGGCGAGCGTTCGACGTTGTGCGAAGGTAACGCCAGAACAAGTCGCGATCCATCGGGGCCGCCCTGCCTCTCGTGGTCAAGCCGGGCGATCATTGAGTAAGTGCGGAATTCAAAAGCGACGTATCGGGGTAGATAGCTCGCGCCTCGAAAGGACGACGACATTTCTTTAAGCTCCGACCGCGGCCATGTGGTGAGCGCACAGCAGAAACCCGAATGCTATTTACCTCAAGGGAGATCGTCAAGAAAAAGCGTAAGTCCGAGCCCATTCAATATATTTATATCTAGTTGGGCTCACCTTCACTTGAAATGTTAAGCAAATAAGTTAGGAATCGACTAGGTACATCCTAACAATCTCCTCTTCAAGTGTGAGCCCAACTCCATCCCTAGTCTTTTTCTTGACTAAACCATGAAATCTGCCGTCAAACCCGCATTGCTATACCCTTCCTTGAGATATTCACCGGATAACGATACACATTAGGAGTAGGTTATCGATCAACCATCGATTCGGATACCATTTGTTGTAAGTGCACAGCGAAAACCCGATACCATTCACTACGGGCGATCGCCAAAAGGGAGCCCAAATCCAAATCCGTCAGCATATCCAGTTGGACCTTCATTCATTTAAATGTTCAAGCTAATGAGTTTATGGGTCAATTAAGATATATTAACCGTTTCACACGATATCAATTCTTCAATGCCGGACTTCTCTGATATAACTCACACGTGCATCTTAATAAACCGTACTCGAGCTGTAGCTCGAATCGATCCGAAGAAGAATGATTAACCAGCATGGAGACGGATGGTAATGGCTAATCACTCATCAGATTAGAGAGAATCTCTGCAAATTCCTCTTGGACGGTCAGCAAATGAAGTTGGCCACGAAAGAGAGGGGGAAGGCCCAGCTCCTCGGATTCCCTTCCCTTTGCCCGCTCGTCGCTGTCATAGCTCGAGCTCGAGAGCAACGCTGCCTCACGTCATCATTACCTCTGTGGTCCATCAATTTCTATTTCGATTTTATTGCCCCCTCTTTTGTCTCCATACTTTGCCGAATGACAAATCTGATGCTCTAATCAACGAATTGCATAATGGAGAAGCTTGAAGAGAGTCCCCCCAACTGCATTTTATCCCACCTGAAGTGGCCCGTCGCTGGCCATGAATTCCGTCCCTAAAGTTTTTATACTTGTTGAATAGAGAGGGTTACACGTCATTTCTCTTTACAATCTCAATTTCGAAGTTTGGCGGTACGTGTTTTTGCTTAATTATTATCGAGGATAGAGTCGTAAGTTTTTTTTTTTATATTTACGCGAACCAGATCTCTCTCGTTAATTTGCTTAATCTATGTACATAACTCTTCTTTTCCCTAGATTTATTTTTTTTTATTTATAGCACTTTGCAACACCCAAATACGGCTACTTAATATTTCCACTTTGGATTCTCGCTTCTTTTGGTTCCTTTAGTGAGTAAGATATTGTTAATTCTTTTCTTGCTTCCTCTCGCAAATACTGGTATCTGTGAAACTGGAACTCGGGGAAAAATTTACCAAATCAGTCATAAATCTTGTATGGATGCTAATTCAGTTATATACCTTTGCGTGAAATTCCAACGTAATCGTTTTGGCCAATTTTCGCCCGAAAATGCTGAAGTTGCGGTCCAATCATCGCCGGTCGGCATCCGAGATGGAAGAACTAAAGCGAAATGATGTCGTTTTGCATACTTTTCTGAATTTTCTTAGCCTTTTTCTTTATTTCCTTTTCTTTTCTTTCCTTTCTTTATTTTTTTTTTCCCTTTCGTGGCTATTGCTCCGCTTCTCCGGCCGTCGAAGCCATGTCCGCAACTCACTCGTACACCAAAAGTCGACCATCGATCTCTCCCTATAGTCTCACACCAATTGGACGAGAGACGAACGGTAACAAGGACAGGCGAGGTCTGGGACTTGGCTCGAGGGATTGACGTCCGTATGGGTTGGCGGCGACCTTAGCCGGTCGGCACGAGCATCGAGGGTCGTCGTCGACCCTTTGCCCGAGTGCTGCAGTGGGAAGGAGGGGAAGAAGGGAGAATGAGCGGTTGGCCTTGGCAAATCCGGGGTCCAGGCGGGGTCAGCAGCGGCCTTAGTTGGCCGTTGCAAGTGTCGAGGGCCGTCTTAGACCCCGGGTAGAAGGGAAAACAGGCGGTTGCCAGATGGATGCCGAGGAACATGAACTGCAACACAAAAGAAAAAGGGAAAGAAGAGAGAAAAAAAAGGAAAAAAAATTTCAAAAAAGTGCGCAGAACGACATCGTTTTGCGTAAGTCCTTACACGTCAAGGCGTTGGACACGTCACATCGAGGATATTTGATACCCTGCGAAAATACACCTCCCTAATAAGTATGGTTACATTTGACCCAAAAAAAAAAAAAAAAGTCAGTATGGTTACCTAAAGACCATGGTGTAATTCTTTCTGCACAAAATCCACCAATTAGTTCTGACCCTTGTTCAGTATGGAATCATGCTATTATGAAAAGCTAAGTGATGTGTGGAATGAGTTGGGCATGAATGGAAAGGACCACGAGGGACCATGCTGCATCAATGCCTGCTTCAAAAGGAGAGAAGGACACTTTGTCCGTTTGACAGGAACCACAGTGACAATTGAAGAAGACAGAAGAACTTGCCAGTTAGTTTCACATGCTATAAATGGGAATTTTTGGTCGGTCCTACATGGGCCTTCCTTCTCATGCACAGCTTCTTTAATGTTGGAATGGCTTTCGTTTTCGGGCGATGGCAAGTCATTGGCGCACACTTATTATCTGTCTCTCCGCACATCCTGAATTTGGAATTGCCGGGTCGCGTTCTATGGTGCCTTCCTCGCTTTGCCCCGCGAAATCGAAAGCCGAAAATGAAATTGTACCCAACATATCCAAATCCCAAGAACGTGAGGAGCAGTTTGCACATTCGTTTACCAGATGAATTTGCTGCCGGTGGGTCGTTTGAGCTCTCTCTCTCTTTTCTTTGATTTCTTGACTCGGTTGAGACTGTGCGTCGACGTTGACATCAGGACACGCCTCCACGAAGGTTGGGGTGGAGTAGACAGGGCGACTCTACGGACGCAAATGCGAGGTTTCCATGTGGAAATGCGCCTACTGTCAACCCTTTTGTTTTGTTGTGCTACGTGTCCTTTGGGCCATGGTTGGCCGTCTCGCGCACGTTAGAATGCGTATGGAAGGAAGAATCTTCACCTACTGACTGGAATGTAATGCTGTACATTCCACTTTTTCTAAACTTCAATAAGTAAAACAAATGAAATGAAGTTAAGACATAGGCATTTTGGAAACTCTTGGCGTGCTGAGGTTAGGTTTAACTGCAACCGGCTTGTTGTCATTGAAGATAAGCTTAAATTTGTTGGCGGATTTATTGGCTTGATGCCAACTCTTGAGCTGAAAGTGCATATTTTATATGGTTCATACGGTTTGTCTAAGGACATGGTTTTCGGTTTGTTACTAGGTTTTAGATCGAGACCGAGAATCAAAGCGAGAGGGAGCAAAGACCCTCCTTCGATTTTAGAAGCGAGATATTCGGGCATGTTGTCGAGTTTTTTGTTGGGATCGTGGTGAGATTAAACACGGCCCAAACCAGCGCGTGTCGAGGGGGCAAAAAAGACAAATAAAGGACGATCGGATGTTAACGGCGATTGTCTTGGCCAAAAATGTTTTCAGGCCATTATATTCGGTGTCGAATGTTTATCTTATTATTCGAGACTAATGCGAGCCAATTGCGACATGACATGACGAGTCCGTCAATCGGATTTTGCAAAGTAAGATTTTGTTAAAGGTAACTCGTACTTGTAGCTATCCATAACATGCGAGAGAGCGTTAATTTGGAGAGTTTCCAAAATTGTGACTTTATCTATATGTGCATGTGGCCTTTTACACGTTTATAGTTGGTTATCACATCTCTATGAATTTTCATCATGTCAACAAACCTTCAAAAGTGAAGCAGATAAGTAATTCATTTCACTTTCGCCAAGTAAAGATGGTGCTTTTTATAAGATGACAAGCAGATTTCTTTTCATCGTTTATGATAATTTTTTTCGGGGTCAATTTCTTGTGATCCCTTTTCACTTAGGAAAGCTTAAAGAAGGTCCAACAGAAGAAAGTGACAGTAGCAGCAGGGCAATTGGCTTTCTTAAGCTGCGTGAGGAAGATCAGGATCAGCAGAAGATGTTGCATTTTCCAGAAACATGTACAAGGAATGACGAACTTACATAGACTCTCATGCCCAAAAGAAACAAGAAAGATCCAAAATAAACTACCTTTTGTAACAACAGCTCAAGATGACAGAAAAAACAGGGCTGTTCTGTTCCTACTATCATCACTCAATTCAACTGCAACTCGCATGTACACAATCATTCATTTTCTGTTGGCAGCTAATTGAGGTGCTTGTGTGTCTCAATTATAAGCTGGACTCAATCCCAACAGGCCCGATTGAGATGGTAATGATGGCTAATTCCAGAGAAAAGGGTCGTCTCCGTGGCTAAACCTTGTGCCATCTTCTTCTTGCCATGTGAATGACATGCAGAGCTCATCCATTCTGTTGCTGAAGTCCACCAAAAGATCAGGCAGGTCGATGAACGTGTCGTCCAATGGCGAATTCACCGAGTCCTGGGTGTCGAATGACTCCGCCGTGGCGTCCGGGGAGTGTGGCCGGCTCAGCCCGGCCTCCCCTGCGGCTCCATCGCTCCCCGGGAAGCTGATCGCTGCGGCCAAGGCTGCAGCCGCCTGGATGTCCTTGGCCGACTTGCTCGCGGGCCGGGGGAGCAGCTCGGCCAGCTCGGGGAAGTTGAGGTGGGCCGACCGGCCCTTGACGGTGAGCGCGGCCACGTCGTGGGCCCGGGCTGCCATCTCCGCCGTCTGGAACGTCCCCAGCCAGATCCTCGACTTCTTCCTCGGCTCCCGGATCTCAGACACCCACCGGCCCCATTGGCGCTGCCGTACCCCGCGGTAATTCGGGCAGCTGTCCGAGCTCGGGTCATTCCGGGACCGGCCCTTTTGCTTCTTGGAGTCACTAGAACCACACTCTGGTGCTCCGACTTTCTCTGAGCATGAGCCTGATCGTGAGGGAGTGTCTGTGGAGTAGGAAGTGCCCGTTTGAGCCTCAATGCATTTACTGTTGATGGGTGGCTCCATTACTTTGTCGTTGTGACTTGTGAGGGAGAGGGAGAGAGGGAGAGAGTGGAGTTGAACGTGGACTTGGAATCGAAGGCCAAAGCTTAATAAAAGAATGAGAAGAGGTAGCAGGGAGGGGGGGGTGGCCCATGGCCAAATGGGATCATAGCTTCTGGTCTTACATGGGCTGATCTTCGGATGATGCTAGAGAGAGGAGGGCATTTTCCCTTCCTTTCTCCTGTTTTTTTGTTTTGGCGTCATCTTGTCCAGTCCACTGGCTTGCTGGCTCTCCTCATGTCCCCATTATGGAGCCTTATCTGATTGACCATAGGGCATTTTATAAAATTTTGCCCCCATTTTCTCAGGTCTTATTAAATTAGGAATTTTGCTAATTTTACCAGTCTTGCTGCTGTTTAAAGAATGTTGGACCAACCACCACCCTCTTCACCCTTGGGATCCAGCAGAGCATCCTGTTTGACGATGGCTATTAGCCATGGCACAGCATTGGTCTCTTCTCTTGTATGGACATGGCAATGGCCGGGCGAATATATCATATTCCGCGCCAATGTATTAACCTGTTTAGGACTATTTCTGTAGTATGCGAGATTTCTAGTCTTTGTTAATGTTATTTAGGACTACTTCTGTAGTACGCGAGACTTCCTACTCTTTATGCATTAACCTATTTAGGTCTCTTCTCTTGTACGGACATGGCGGGCCGAAAATATCATAGTCCGTGCTGATGTATTAACCTATTTAGGACTATTTCTGCAGTGCGCGAGACTTCTTGTCTTTGTTAAAACCACATCACGTGTCTTACCGAACTCATAGATTTACGATCGTCTGCTTCACTGTAAAGAATCATTACATCGCGTAACTTTTTTTGACCGTGGTCAACACAACGAGACGGTAGCTATTGTGGACTAACGGAGTATGGAAGAGAACTCCAATTTTAACTCTTGAGCCAGCAGAAAGAACATAGAACCTGCCCAAGAGGGACCAGCACGCAGAATACAGCACGAGGAATCATGGGACTGCGCGACCGTGTTTGTGGGGATAAGCAGTGTGAGCACAGTAACAGTCCAAGGTTTCGACATGTGGTCTCTTTCCTTCCTGCTCAAGACTCCCCCCCCCCCTACCAGTACCACGACTGCTACAGCTTTTCTTTGTAAAAAAGAAAAAGCGAATGACAATTTAGCCCCTGTTTCGTGCACTGGGAAAGTGATGGCAGAAACGGAGTCGCCCACTCCTTCTCCTTCTCCTTCTCCTCCTTCTTCTTCTTCTGTCTGCATCTGTATTTTCCGAGCAAGTGTCTTATCGATGAGCTACATTTTAGCTGGGAAGTTGATCTTTTTTTGTCCCTCTTGAATAAGATTGATTTTTACAGCATACACATCAAGATGCAAACATCAACCTTTCCCAATCAACTGTTATTTTGCACTGTGATTATTCACATTATCCTCAGCCGGTAGCTCAATTGGACACATGCCGGACCTTGGGAACAATTATTTCACAGTATCAGAAGCCAATAATGTTGCATGAGAGGGAAAGATAGTTTGTGGTTGTTAGCATGCGACCCTCCCATGGGTTTGCTTTTGTCGTGTAACTGGAACAGTAGTTGTACCTCTCTTAGTGCCAAGATGCTCCTTGGAAATTTCCACCGTTTCAAAACGGTCGCTGGCGATTGTTGTGTGATTTTTTTTTTGTCAAAGTATCATTTCATTTATTTTCACGAAAATATAAGAGAAAAACGATGTAGTCCAGTTGCAAACCAAGATAAATTTCGGACAACTTCAAAACAAAACAAATTTCTGAAAACAAGATGAATCATCAAAACAAGATTAGGGGTAACCTGCTCAAAGGGTAAATCTTTGATTTGTTCAAACTAAAATCGACCGTTGATTACCGAATCCGTTTTTAGTAATGAGCACACGCCGAGATCTCCACATGTTGCTACGGCTTTGCCTTTCTATGTCCCCAACACCATGCCGTATAGAGTAATAAGGTTGAACTAGTACAGATCTGACATCTATGAGAGTGAAACGTTCATAAAGCTCCTACGATCTCCTTTAAAACTATACTTGTACACCAACGAAACTCGAGAAAAGTAAAACCTCGAGATCATACACGAAAAAATCCCAAAATCTAGACTAGATCGGGATAGAAAGCTCCCTAAAACGAGAGAGATGCTTATGAATCTAAACTAGATCATAAGAGAAAAGCTCCTCAAAAGGAGAGAAAAGAAAAAAACTAGAGAATATAGAACCAAATCAGCCAAAGAAAAAGGAAAAATAGAAAGGAGAGAGAGATCTAGCTCAAACCCTCTCCTCTACGGTGGTTGAAGAAGAAAATCGTGTGAAGATGAGAGGGAGAGGAGAAAACCCTAGGGAGGAGAGAAAAGGCGGCGCGCACTAATTGTCGTGAAATCTTGCAAAGTTTGAAGCTTGTCCAGATATTTCATTTTACTCACAGAAGAATCTCAAACGCTATCCAATTATCTCGTTTTGAGGGAAATCAAGAGAAGAATTTGTCACTCCAAATTGATATTGATTGTAGCTGTATATTAGTGGTGGGAATGGCCTAATGGTACACGATCGTAAGGAGTCTCACATGGAGGTGGTTTATCGTATTCCCCGATTCGTGAAAGTTGCTCGATATTCCTCAACACGAGATCACAGCTTTGAACCCGCTTACCGTAGCCATGCAAGTGTTTTGCCTCGATGAATGAGTTCTAATCCTCTAGGATCTCGGTGGGTAGGTGGTGACGGAGCTCATACATAGGTCGTAAGTGATGCTAAGTACGATCTTTATGCGGTTCTAAATCTATAGTCGGTGTACGCCCTTCATGATATCGTTTAAATAGAGTAGCCAAGTTGATCGCCCCTCCCCATCCTCTATGGTAGCAATAAAAAGGAAATTCTCGTTGAATTCCCTTTTTCCAAAGAAAAAGCTCTAAAGATCAGTCTAGTCATGCATTAAAGGTTAATTTTTTTTAAGACTATAGTAGCTTCGGAGGGTATATAAAAATGGTCTAAGAATAGTTAATTACCATATATGTGTGTGTGTGTGTTTAAATAATCCTATTATAATATATAGTTGTACATAATTTGATTTTTACTCAAACATCTGTCCTCTTTCGTCTTCACTTTACTTACAAAGTGAAGAGGCGGCGCATGACCCAGTCAGCAGCCGAACCAAGTTGTGCCCTACACGGTTTAATTCATAACCACTCCGCTGTCTTAATTTTCATTAGGAATAATCAATTGTTGGGAGGAACTGGGAATCTCTTTCCGAACATTCTCAATGCTCATCTAAACATCAATCAAAACCACCTAATTTTTTTTTGGTAAGGTAAGAATTTTATATACTTTTCAAAAACCACCTAATGTTTGTTTCCATTACGTAAGAAAAAGCAAATCATCACATGTTTAACAATTTCTTGCTACAAAATTTCTCATCTAATTAACTATGCACTCCCCAACTGCTGTTGATGAGATTTTTGTTGACGGCTAAGTTCTCCAGTAGGTTAAATAAACTCCCGGGGCTTCATCTTTTGTCCTCAAGCCAATTCAACTACAGCAGCGCTGTCTTTGCTTGCTTATTTAAACTACGGAACCTGTTTTCTCTTCCGGCCCGGCATCTTCATCAACGATGTTTTACTCCAGAAGTTCAACGAATCCGTGATCAAGGACCATTTCAGAGAGCTGACCTCTAGAATGACCTGTCCTCCATCAAGTCCATAGCGGAGTGCGCACGCAGGTCGATGATAAGAACAAGGATTGTCTCGGTAAAACCAGTCAATGAAGGGAGCTTTTGGTCGCATCAACATGATTAAGCACCCGCTCATAATTAAAGCCATCTCCCTCTGCTTTTTGCAAAACGCCAAGTTTTTGCCGAAAAAGATGGCTCAACTTACTGATGGGCTTGGTTTAGAGTACAAACACGTTACCAAATTGGAATTTGTTTGCATGGACAGAGAGAATCTTCGAGGCCTTTGTGATGCTGTTTTTAGGAAGATCCAAGCATAGGTTAATGGAGTGTGGGCACATATTGTACATTGTCAATCCGCAATTTGATGTGTTTGCCATCTATTCCCGACTTTTTCTAGTGTCTCTCTCTGTCTCTCCCCCTCATTACTTGTCAAATCTTACAAACTGGCATGCAATATAGTTTGGTTTGTGCGCAATGATCATTAATAGGGAGCTTGTCAGGGTGGTTCTTGTGCTGCATGCAACTTGCGGAGAGATCAATGTCAACCCTTATCCACCTTTTTTGGGGCTTTGGTTCGAAGTTGTTGAAACGTACTGAGAATTCAACAGTAACATGTTTTTCTGTTCCAGCGCACACGAGCGTTCGTGGGGCGTGCGCATTTAGCCGATTCGATGTCAGAGGCAGTTCCACTCTCTGTCATCTCTTACCGCGGTTCAATTGTGCTCATTAAGCTTTGACATGCGCCAGACTCATCTGCTGGTGCAACGGTCTGGACATGACCGATCTGATGTCGGAGGCGTATCCGCTATAGGCAGCCCCACTCTGGATTGCCGTGAGCACGGGTATCGTTACTCAGCTCGCGGCTCACTCGCTCCCGCATCGCCTTAAAAACGCATCGAGTTAGTTTTGAGCTGCGCAAAACCAATCTACGAGCATCTCAGAGACATATTTGACCCCGACAGTTTAAATAGACCATGACCGTGAGTAGCACTTCAAAGTCGAAGAGCCCTGTGCTGGAAAGCCCAACCCGACTGGCCAAAAACACGACAACCGACACACCTCTTGCTGATATTGGGCTGACTGAGGGTCCAGCCGGGCCTGACCCAACCGTTCGGTCGGGTATAGTGGCGTGGGGATTGGGTTCATTGGGGAAGATTGCTTACCTGGATGGTTCAATTCAATCTAGTGACAAGCAAAACTTGAAAGTAGTCCGTGAGGATCATTAACATGATGAGTACAAGATATGAGCGCAAATCAGGAAGAGCCTAAAGGAAAGCCAACCGTAGCTCAAACTATTGGGCCTGTCTCAGTTTAAAAGAGCATTACAGCTTCTTTCCATTTTTCTGGGATAGAGACATATGATTTGTTTGAGAACGCATTCCGTGAAGCTACAATGATCGGTAAAATGCAAATAAGTAGTTCGAGAAGGTTTTCTTTCCTAATAAGAAGAGAGTATTTTTAAAAAGCAGAAACTCGAAATTGGTTCAGATGCATAATGCTTATGAGGACTCGCTGATAGTGATTAGTTCATTACACCACATCAGCCAGACGATCAACACATCAGATACTTTCTCGTCTTGCACGGACTCTGGACCCGCTTCACCCTGCCCTCACCCGGGCAGAATCACTTGCTCAGCATCAGGTAAGGGGTGGGTGGGGTGATCACACGCTGGGCAAGGGACTTGTAATTACTCACCTATATGAGGTTTGAGACAGCTATTTCTGGGTGACACTCAGATGTAGTTGCTCACCAAGCTTTGATTAATTGCTGGAGAATCATGAATGCTGGCTTATCCTTAGTAAACATTAAAGAGCTCTTGAGAAAGACGCTGAATTATGAGATCCAAATGAATTTCCTACAGATGCTACTAAAACCTACAATCTAGGAACTGTTCTCTGCCACTAAATAGAATGACGACGACCTTATTCAAGGTATCCTACAAAGGCAATTGTACTAGAACTGCTCAGACCAGACTGCACATTATTTCTCCCTTCTATTAACAATAACACAAAGCTCACCTCGGCACTCGGTTGATAGATCAGATCGCAGCCTTTGAGCCAAAGGTTTCCCACTTGTCTTTTTTCTGATTAACTCACAATGCTCGAGTTCATTCTTGAAGTGCTGGAGGCCGGGTTGGCATGGAAAGCCGACTGTCTGCTACTAGATCCTTCGAGCAGTTTCAGCGACAGAGAAGAGGGACCAGTGTTGCCGATGGAGTCTCCTAGACTAAGCTTCGACATGCCGACAAGTTCATCCACGTTTATCGGGCTCTTCGAGTGAACCGCCATGGGCTTGAGCACCTCGTGCGTCTCCTTGGTCGAGTTGTCCGCCCCGAACCCAGTTGTCCACAAGGGGAATGAAAGCGGGAAGAACGGCGAAAAGTAGGCTGGGTATATCATTGGATAAGACGACTGTGATTGTGAAATATCCGGCTTTGGCGGGGCTGAGTCTCCGTTATTCGAGTTGGTGGAGTCCATAGATTCACATTCTTCGTCAACAACAGGCGGCTGCAGGGCATCATTTACTTCTGTTTCCGGCTGTTGCTCATTGACCGTGAAGAAGTCCCTTGATCCCATTGGCACATCAACCGACTGCAACGTAAATGAAAATGAATAGCATGAATATGCTCTAATAATGCAAGGGTAAAAAAAGGTAAAAAAGGTGACGAAGATGGCAATTTGAAGAAACAAAAATTTTGGGCAGCATCTGGGTTCCATATTATTCACAAATAAGGAAAGAAAGGCCAAACTCAATTTATGACCAATCCGTTTTGAGGTTTTAAACCGGACTTGGGGATGAACATATGCATGTAAAGATAGGTTCCCATATAGATAATGGGATACAAGAACACTAACTTCCTCTGCCACAATATCAAACAGGCTCGAGCGTCGTTTTCTCCTCGACACGTTAGATTGCCTGATGAAGTACTTCTGAGCATGGCTCGCCACTTGTGTCGGCGTCCTAGAAATGACGTAGTTGCGAGAAATCCCACGCCAATCACCTTTGCCGAGCTTTTGCAGACCCAGTAGAAACATTCTGTGCTCCTCTTCAGTCCAAGGAACACCTGCATCACAAATTATTATCACTTTCAACGAATCTCGACAGCAAAACATGTATCCTGAACACATTAATCTAGGACTTAGAAACCTTATCAGAACGAGAATTTTATTTTATTTTACAAACTTGACATTGGAAATCCGAGAATGGGCACAGGCATCTCAAGTAATTCTTTCTTATGGAATTTCTGAGAAAACCGTAGATATCAGCATAGTACTGATTGATCACAAATTGGATAGACAGACTGCTCATCATACAATACAAACAACAATGCCATCTCAACGACAAACTCAATTTGGGTAAACAAAGCTCAAGATATCATTTGAGCATCTGAGACAAGTTTCCCGTCCTTATTTTGAGGACAGGGCTTCTTCAGAACTTCACAATGCATACAAACTCATCGACCAACTGATCCCTCGGTACGATTATGTCGAGTAGATCAACGACGGAACCTCTCCCAATGCATGCATCAAAACAACTGCGATTATTAAATCGAAGTGCCGCATTGATTTGGCAATCACTTGAAAGACCGACCCTTCCCCCCCCCCTCCTCCACCCCCCGATGAAGCGGCACACGACAACCCATCCCCCGAACAGGAAACCGGAGGCAACTAAAAAACCCCGGACATCAACAAAAATCGGGACTCTGCACCTCACGATTCCATCAGCATCAAGCAATAAAACCATGTCATCATCAATCCAACAGCCTTCCCGCCGATCGGGCAAACCGTAGACATCACCGCCTAATCCTAACACAAAAACGTGCAAAATCCCAAAACCCCTTTTTCCCACCAAGCCTTAAAACTTCGTCCACAACCCAACAACAATCGCACAGAACAACCAATCAAATGAAACGCCAGACGATCATAACCAAAGCCATCACCTTTCTTCCTCTCGCGGCTCGAGGACGACCCGGGAACGAAATCCTCGGACGCGTAGCCGTCGCCGTGGTCCGGGCCGTCCCCGGGCGAGCCCGGGTTGTTGCCCCCGCCGCCCCCCCCGAGGCCGAGGCCGGAACCGGAGCCGGAGCCGGAGCCGGCGTAGTGGCTGAGGTTGCCCATGCTGGCGCTCTTCCGGATGGAACCGTCGGTCAGCCTGACCCCGAACAGCTTGACCCCGCGGTTGGGGCAGGTCCTGGAGTTGTGCCCATTGTGGCTGCAATGGGAGCAACGCCGCGTCATGGGGCGCTCGAGAAACACTCTCCCCGCCCCTCCGGGTCGAATGCGTGATCGGGAAGAACAAGGTTATGGCTCGGGTGTGGGCGATCTGAATTGGAGCTCGATTTGGGGATCTGAGATGTCGGTACGAGCTCACGGGATCTGAGAGAGCGGGAGATGGGGTTGGGGTTGGGTTTTAGGGTTGATTCCTTCGCGTCTCTGCTGCGCTTCTTCCTCGGCTTTTCGCAGGAGAGAGAGAGAGAGAGGGAGCCACGACAACGAGCAGAGGACGAGACATCATATCCATATACTTAGGTTTTTCTCTTTCTTCGGTCGAACGAGGATGGAAGTGTGCCGGTGTGGTGGGGAGGGAGTGATCCTCTGCTGCGGTAGTACTGTGCGCGTTTTCTCCAAGGCGGCACGTCAAGCCGTTGATTCGCTGACTCGTCTAGGAATAGTTGACTTGACTTCGATAACTTGTTTTTCCTTGCTCCTGTTTTTTTCCTGGAATTTTCCAGAAAAATTGAACTTCGTAAATAGTGTGGTCGGTTTTAGACTTTCAGGTGTACGTTCGTTTTGCGGGAAAATGAAGGATTTCTAGAAAATACTTTCTAGAAAATCATTTTGCAAAAAAAATGAGTTCATTTTTCGGTATTTGGCTAAAATCTAAAAAAGACTTGGAAAGTATTTTCGATTGTTTGGTGAAGAAAATCTGATGGTGAAAATTATCAAAAAATTCTGTATTTTTTTAATTATTTCAAATTATTTGTTATTTTTAAATTATTTTTATTAAGAAAAGAAAATACATGAATGTTTTCCTTCTTAGAATGAAAAAAGAAAAGAAAAGAAAAAATATTATCAAATTCAAGATTAGCAATTCCATAAAGTATTTTCACCTTGTTAAATTAGGAAATTCACTTTCTTAATTTTATACATGAATGTTTTTCTTGACCGAAAAGTATTTTTAGTTGACTTACCATTTTTGGCAAATCAAACAGGCGAAAGTTCATAAAACGAACTCCTGAAAAATACTTTCCCTGGAACAAACGCATCCTTAGTGACTTTTAATTCAGCTGCTTATGTTATGTTGGAGGATACAGGTATCATCGTATGGTAATTACATACATCTAACTTTTCTCCCGAGATAAATTTTTTTAATCACAGATTATTTGAGCTAAAACTCGAAACCGAAACGATAAATTTGAATCGACTGCATCATGGCATTTTTATCAATTCAAATGTGTTTAGGACTTTGCTTCTCTTTTCTTTCTTCCGAGAAAAAAGAGGCTAGTCCTTCTTATTGAGGTCAATATGGCTCGAGCACACCCTTGCGAAAATCCGTGGCACATAAGCATCCGATCGGCGTCTCGGGTGATCTAAAAAAAAAGCTCTATTCATTTCTCGAAACGGATGCTCATGGAGAAGCGTACAAGATGATGCAGCGTTCAGCGAATAATTTAAGCAAAACCTTGCTTAGAGAAAGAAATCCTGAAATTCAATACTGATGATAATGTTATGTTCTTAAAAAAAACCCTAAAATAAGCTTATATATATCCCTAAACTAAACCATGCTAGGATTATAAAGTATAAAATATCAAAATTACAAAACTGCCCTTAAAATTAAAACCCACAAAAAATATTAAAATAATAGAAAAACTCATGTAAACTATCCCGAATCGCTAAAATCCATCGTTAGTCACGGCTGAAGGCGGTGAGTTTTGTTCAGATCGCCATTTCTCTTCGAACGACCGAATTTGAGCCCGATCCGATATCGTCAACCGGGTCCGCCGGTTCTAGTCGCATCATCATTTCGCTTTCCGTATGGACTCTAACCTGTTGAACCAATCAAGAAACGCACCACTAATAGATTCTGCGTCACAGGACCTCACCAGAGGACGAGATATTGATCCGGCCCCGTGTGGTATCGTACTAGATCACGATCGAATTAAGTTTTGATACGACGGCGCATGCACAATTGGTCGCATCTCTCGAATTGGACAGCTAGTCAAGAGACTGAAACTCGCAAAACAACATCTCCAAAAGCGGAGGGGGAGCATGGAGGGAACGACGCGTGGCCACGTGGGCGGGGAGGGCGCGCTCGAGAGCACGCCATCCCAATTGCCCCCCCCCCTCCGAAAGGCTCTGCTGACGTGGAACTGCCACGGCAGAAATTGGGAAACTATATATATATTTTTTGTTATTTTTCAGGCGCGCGCGCTCGGAATCTTCTTCTCCTTCTTCTTTTTGTTTTTAGAGGATATCCGTTAAATCGTGCCGAACGAAAGCGGTAACGAGATTACAATATCTTATCCGACTTATCCGGGGAAAAAAAATTAATAAAACGGAAAAAAGAAGAAAAAAAAGTCGACAGACTTATCTCGCAGAATCGTGGGCCCCCACCCTTGGAGTCAAAGCACGATTCCCACGTTTCTTCGGGTCGTTGGAACATCCTCCACGTTTCAGATTTCCTCGGCGCAGCAAACGTGGCCGGATTTCGACCAGGAAAAAAAGGAAAAAGAAAAAAAAAAGTGGTCGGGTTGCCTTGGTTCGGCCACGTGGCACCCGAACTCGATACATTGTTGCCACGGAAACGCCGCCGGCGTTTCGACCAAAAAAAAAAAAAAAAAAAAAACGCCACCGCCATTGAGCGGGTTTGCCTAAAGTCCGATGCGTCGCGCGTTTCTTCTGCATTTTTTGCCCGAGAGAGAGAGAGCGAGAGAGCGAGCGAGCGAACTAGCACGATCATGTCATGGAAATAGTGTAAATAGAACTCGATCCAGTAATCCTCGATGATATTGGTCGACTTGCTTTAACTTGTTTAGGCGTACAAGAACACGTCTAGGTCGACATGTCATTTGTTTAGATGCGACGCAATCAAATGCGTCGGAATCACTCGTATTGTATGGAAACGTATTAGAAGTGCTAAGACGAGTTATAGTGTGTAATCAACATGCATTTGTCAACAAGTTGATGTGTCATGTGATGGCAACCCACGAGACGGCGATGGTTTGATAATCCACCTCTGTCATGTCGTACGAACCTCTTTGTTAGGCATGCAATTTCTGTATCAAGCCGATTCAACGAAATTATAAAGCACATTTTATTCGAGGCGAGCATATCCGCGTTCAGCCATATTTTCACACGACGGGATTAACACGGCAAGGGGCACGGATTTGCTAGCTCGTTGATTTAATTACCATCCTTAATTTTCTTAATTATATATTTTAAATTGGTGCATCATCGTCAGCAAAAACGATAAATAAAAAGGAAGACGCAATTCAAACATTCCACGCTTCCGTTGGGCCTGAGAGGAAACCTAAAAGAAGAGAGGCAAGCTTCGTTATCGTACGGACCGCAATTTCTAAGTCCAGCCCGAAACTTTTCATAATGTCGTTTTTGGCCCACCAACAAAGCTCACCCAAAGTGAATTAGTGGTACCTCTGATGTACTTATTTCTTGAGAGTTAATATTAGCATAATAATCGGAACCTTATTATTGCGTAAACATCGCTAATACATCACATTAGTATAAATATTTAATTACATCTTATAGATCATCGAGACTTGATAATCAACGGCCGGTTACGTACTTTATCTTTTGAACTCGCGCAGGTTAACTTGCACCTTGCCCGCAAAGTACGGGGGCAGAACACTTGCACATCTGCATAGCCATCATTTGTTCGTAACACCTGCGAGATTAATGAATGAACTTTACATCATCTGGATCCATTGAATGTGAACGTCACAAATTGGGAAAATGGCGGTGTTATTATGGTCCTTTTTTGGTCGGACGAATGGAATAATGGACGCGGAATTGATTTTTTTAACGATGAACTTCAAGGTTCGAAAGTACTTAAATTTGCTTTCGAATTTCACCAACAAGAAAAGAAAAGCCAGAATTGGCTTTTTAATGTTGACTAAACACATAAAATTAATAATAAAAGAAGGGTTAATACCACGAGAACCCTAAATTGGTACATCCGTAACAACTTTATCTCAAATAAAATTTTTTACCGCAAAAAACTCCAAACTGGTACACCTATGACAAATTTACCCTCCATTAATTTCCGTTAAATTTTACTGTCAGATTGCTTAGTTAAATGACATGTGGTAATTTACGGATATACCAGTTTAGTTGACCCTTCGTTTGTCACATGTGTACTAGTTTATGATTTTTTTTGCATTAATTAAATTTAATGGAGGGTAAATTTGTCTCAAATATATCAGTTTTGGGTTTTTGGTGGTCAAAAAATTAGTTTTGGGTAAATTTATCACCGGTATACTAGTTTGAGATTTTTCGTGGTGTTAACCCTAAAAAAGATCGGATCTCTAGTACCCAACAAGTCCAACTAATTTTTGAAAAAAGACAAAGGAAAATCAAATTGAATTCCCAAGCATGCCACGACATCATCTTATCATCCATCGCCCAACCACCTTAGCACGTATGATACATAAATGTTGCGCTTGGTTGTCTGAATTTCTAGTCAAGATAGGATTGAATAGGATATGATATGAAATCAATTGATTTTGCCATATCATATCAACTGTTTGATGAATTGCAATAATAAAGTCAAATATTTTCATATTTCATCACGTCCATTGTTTGTTATTTTGCAACATGTCAATATAAATGAATTTGAAAATGCACAAACGAATATTGTAATCATCTCTCATAATTTACAGCCAAATCTAGTAAGAGAATAAAACTATGATTGAGTATTTGGACTCCTTCGTTACTTTTGTGAAACTTCGATATAAACCACAAAATTATAGAGGAGTTTCGAGAATTAGAAAGATTCTTTTCAAATTTGAATTTTTTTATTAAAATCCGGGTTATTCTACCTCATTTTTACTTACACAAATTTTTTTTATTTTTCCATCTATTTTTTTATTTTTTTATTCCCTTCCATCAGTCCTTTATAAAAATTTTATCGACTTATAAACTATACTATTATACCTAAAATATGTAATAATATAGATATTAAATATATATTATAACGTAGAAAGAAATTCAATTATATAAATAATATAGTAATATATAAAAACGAAAATTATTTTTTTGTTATTTTAAATTATCTTTTCAATATTATAACTAAAAAATTTTTATATTTAAATATTAATTTCTTTTTATCATTTAAAAAGCTTGTTTCGAGAAAAATAGTTTTTATACCATAAATATGAGAAATCCTATTTACCTTTATCCGACCTCCCTCCTGAGATAATTTTATCCAAGCTATATTTCCCTTATATCCGATTTTATCCTGTATTAAGCGAGAACTAAACATAAGATAGGATCCTATCCTAAATTTTATCCTCGTTGCCAAACGCAACTTAATAGATTTGTCCGAAAGACTCTTTTAAAGTCGTTAAAGGCCTTGAAGGTTTTCATACGTACGGTTTTTGTCGCTAGCTGGGGATCCAATTTACGCGGCACGTGTCCAAAAAGACAAACCTCGATCGTGGTCTCCATGTCACGTGAAGCACGTGGTCAATTGACCCGATGGTGAATTTCGTTTCATCCTTCCGTTTTGCTTGCGCGAACAGAAAACCGGTGACCATGCTACGTCAAAGAACATAGTTTCTTTTTTTTTTAATCATAAAACTTTGTCCGTTTCGCGAAAAATAAATAATTTTAAGAATACTTTTCTTGAAATGGTCGCTTGTATCTCTTACAGAATGAACGAACGAAAGATATATCCGTCATCCACGAAAATATCGGGACATAAATTATTGTCGATAATGAAAAGTTTTCTATTGGCTTATTATTTTAAGCAAAGGAAATTAATTTTTTCAGAAAAAAAATATTTTTTAATAAGCCATTTTCCACGAAACAAATACAGTTTAAGCCTCTAAATTAAATCCATATAACACACCAAATCGACTCGAATTGTATTTAATTAGCAAATGGAGGCACATAAGGATTTGAACTCAGGACCTTCTGTTTTTATATTATATTAAATTTTGCGAGATCACGATCAATTATTTTAAAAATTTAAGCTATTAGATAAAAATATTATTTAATATTTAATTACTCGAACAGTTTGGATAAAAAGGCGAAACGGCAATATTCAATTTAAACCCCCCCAAAAAGAGAAAGGCGTGTTAAATCGTCTCAGCTCGAAAGCTTCCTGGATCAGACTTTCGACGCAACGAAAAGATTGCATAAAATAAAAAAAATGATAATAACAATAATGGTGAACGAACGAACGAACGAACGAGTCAGAGTAAGAAGTGTCGCTGCCGCTGTCCTTTTTGTGCCAAAATCAATGTTAATGACATGAAACCCGCATCTTGGATTGGCCCTTCGCAACGATTTGGCCCGCGGCGTGGACCCCACACACCCTTACGTTTCGGTAAATGTTTGCGGAAAAAAAAAAAACAGGAGGGGGAGGGGGCAAAAAGGGAAACGTCTTGGACCGACGGAATTTTAGAGGAAGTTCGGCTGTTTCGGGATTTTTTTTGTCACGCTAAAATTAGATCCGGTAAATGCGTCGCGGAGTGTCGGTCTAAGAAATTTAATGACACTACAGGATACGTTTACAATATGGTTCACGCGCGGCGACATATATGACTCGCGATCGAGATTGCCGGAGCCTAGCGGGATTCCGAAACCAATATGGTATTTTCGAAAATCCCAATCGATCTGGTAATACAATTAGAACTTCACGTATCGATATAGCTGAAGTTTCTAGCGACAATTTCGTGAGTCCGAGAGGAGCACGAGCATGAAATTTGAAATGCCCTTGTTGTACACAGTAAATACCGATGACTCGATTGCCAAATTGGAGCGAGAGAGGGTGGTCGATTTGATCACCGCTATAGACAAAACAAAACAGGAACGTCAAACGATTTCTGTAAAATAAAGAAAAGAACATTGACATGTGGTATTTTAGATTATAAAGAGCGACGTGAAAAATAACAAATCTGTTTGGCAGCGGAGAATGAGCGAGTTGACCAGAAAGGAGTCCCGCCCGTCGGGGTCTCCCTCCAGATTGGTTTGATCCAGATGCTCGATTTTAAGTTAAAAACCATATCTTATTAAAATGAAAAACAGGTCATTTTAGGCGCCGGTCCATTTTGATGGGCTTGGGGCCATTTTACTGCTATAAGCTGATAATAATCACCACCACCATTGTCATCATCTCAATTGTGTTTTCCGGGCTTTTGTATTCGAGTTTAGCTACGAACTCGTCCTAATTACTTTTCGCAACAAAGTAAAGAGAGATTGATCTCTGAGATAAGTGCATTAAAAGTTTTAAAACTTTCAAGAAGTGCGATCAATAGAAAGACTCGATTGGACCAATTTGATAAGTTTTGGGATTTGATTGGGTTTTTTGAAAGTTTCAGGACTCAATAGCACTTTTTTGAAAGTTTTAGGACTCAATAGCACTTGGTGACTAGTTTTTATGACTCAATTGCACTTTTTTTTTGGCTAAAAGACTCAATTGTACTTTCATAACAAGTTTTAGGACTTCCAATATAGTTATCCCTTGATCTTTCCCAAAGATCGGCTGAGCGACGAAATGTCAGACGGCGATGTGGCGACTTGCGTGATCGAATCACCGTTTCTCCTAGGACTGAATATTAGCGATAGACTTCAAAACCAAAAGATATTGTCATTTATGGTTATGCATGCGTTTGGGATGTAACGTATACATGTCTCAAGTGTGAGAACGAGATTATGACGAGAAATGACGAACGTGGACGGAAAGGGTACCGACGATGTGCGTGCAACAAGGGAATAGTCGGGACCCCTAAGTTCGGATATTTTGAATTGGGAAAATATCACCAAAAATTTCATATTATGTCACTTGTGATAAATTTACCATGGATTTTTTTTTGTAATACGAAAAATCCCAAACTGTGCCACTTGTGACAAATTTACCTTCAACCTTTTTTTGTGACACGAAAAACTCCAAACTATGCTCCTTGTGACACATTTACCCCACGATACTTTGGCCATCGGCATTTTCATCTTTTTCCTTTTTCTTTTTTTTCCTTTTTTTTTCTTTTCTGGCGAGGGCGACCTTTTTTTTTTTTCGTTGGACGAGGGCTTCCCTCGTCAGCCCAAACGAGGGCGACCCTCGCCCGACGCCGGCGAGGTTTGCCCTCGCCCGGGCCGGCGAGGTTCGCCCTCGCCCGGGCAGGCGAGGGCCAACGCTAGCGAGGGTCGCCCTCGCATGGGCCAGCGAGTGCTGCCCTAGCTGAAAAATTAAAAAAAAAAAGAAGAAGGAAAAAGACAAAAATGCCCATGGCCAAAGTATTGTAGGGTAAATGTGTCACAAGTGACATAGTTTGGGGTTTTTTGTGTCACAAAAAAAAATTTCAGTGATAAATTTGTCACAAGTGGCATAGTTTGGGGTTTTTCGTGTCATAAAAAAAGTTCATGATAAATTTATCACAAGTGACATAGTTTGGGGTTTTTTGTAGTATTTTCCCTTTTGAATTATTAAAAAAAGGAAATCCGATCGCCGACTCTAGCTCAGTAGTTCGGGCCGGGTCAGCAATTCATGGAGCCCGACCCAAGCCCCCACGGACATTCGATTGCGACCTGCATCAATCGAACTATGCGACTCCATCGAAAAAAAGCCCTGAACACATCGACGTACACTGTCTTTTGCTTCAGGTGCTGCGCGAAGTGGGGCTCCCCGTCGATCCGATTGGGGGAGTCTTCAACGCCCCGCAACTGTGCCACGTCAACTTCACCCCAACCATTAGGGTTTGCCCCAGCAGTCACCCTTTCTACTTAGGAAGGGAGAGGTGGAGAGTTCGAATCCCTACCTTCTCGGGAGGGTTAGAGGTGGGGACGCATAGTTTTAGATATGAGTTTCAATTTTCACGCCCTGCAAGAAACAGGGTAAAAGTCTGAGAGTGAATTGAGAGTTGGAATATGGTAGACCAAAAAAAAAAAAGGTTCACCCCTTTTGTTGTCGTTTTTTCTCCCTCTGCCGGCGTTTTGCAAAATAGCTACCTTTTTTTTTTTTGAAGCCCTTGTCATGAATGAAAACGTGTAGTTCATTAATAATCAACATGTCTACAAACGTCGAGCAAAAGATGATGTTACGAGTCGCCCATTCTCAAGACTACATAAGATAGGTTTCCAAGGTGGATGGTTTTCGCAACCGAAACTTGGAACCTTCCATCTTGACACACCTATACTCTCAGGGTCGTTTCCCGATTTGTTGAATTGGGAATGGAACCGACCATTTTGATACTGGGACCGAACCGAAACCAGCCGATTCTCGAGTTAAGCCCAAGAACCAATCGTGGCCTTTTCTTTTTCTTTTCATTTTTTTTAACTTCACACCTGTGCACGCGAGTGCATATTAGTCCTAACATATTTATGACCAATCGATGTACGTCGAACATCTACCGCGATATTGCGAAAAAATGAGTTGACGTAAAGGATACAAAGAGCAAGCGAAATGGCTGTCACCACAATGAGTCAACTTCTCCAAAACAACCGAGTCTCTACTAAGGATCCACGAGCCATCTCCAACTTAGACAAACAAACAAACAAACATGAAGCGAGCTCAGCCCCGATAAAAATAATGAACTAACAAAAATGGAGAAATCCATGGAAGAAAACGAAGGGACAAGGGACGAAAAATCTCAGGCGGACTTACCTTTCGATGGTGAGTGTTGTTCAAGATGAAGCTGCAAATGGATCCAACAATGAAAAGAGGAAAGCGAAAAATCCCAAGCCTCGTGTGTTCGCCGGAGCGGTGCGACCGGTGAACAACCGGCGAGTGCTGGAGTGAGTGGAGCTGCCGGATTGAATGTTGGAGCGAGTCGCCGGAGTATAGTGGAGCCGCCAGAGTGGAGTAGAACAACGGAGACCGGAGAGTGAGAAACGAGAGAGAGAGAGAGCGACGGAGAGCGAGAGAGCATGTCATGAGCGATAGAGGGGACAATATTAGTCTAAAAGAGAGAATTTAGATTTAAGATCCTGGACTAGGAATTGAGTTTAGGGTTAAGATCTCGGTTCAATACATGTTCTCTAGGTTGGAACCGGCCTTGTAAGGCCGCCGTCAGGTAGAATTATCGGTTCAAGATCCTGGACTAGGAATTGAACTAGTTGAGGTCGGTTAAAAAAATTTGGAACCGGGATCCGAACTGACCTTGAATCGGCCGAGTAGGACTTGTTTGATCTGGCTCCTGGGTTGACCAACCGAACGCACACCCCTATTGACGACTAGACCACTTGGTCAATCTTATTCTGCTCATTTAAAAATTTCCTGAACACTTCTTCCTTAGGAGTTAGGCTCCGTTTGTTTATTATACAGAAAATGAATAATTTAGACAATATTTTTCTAAAACACAATCGCTTTCATCACTTACGAAAACAAATGAACGAAAATATTTCCATCGCCCAAATAGATGTTTAGACATAATTGTTAATGATGAAAACATTTTCCGTTGACCAATTATTTCAGGCGATATTAGCGATTGCTTTAGCAAAAAAAAATTATCCAAATCATTCGTTTCGCGGGAAACAAACAGAGAAAGCGGAAGATTTTCGGTTGTTACACGAAGCGAATCCAATTTCCGCTCGTCGATGAACCAGTATGAGCAAAATCAATCTTGGCTTGCCATCTTCACATTTCAAGTAATTGTCATTCTTGAAGCTAAAAGAGAGTTAAATGCTTGCGAATACGTGCACTATTCCAATGGGGCATCTCTCAAGCGCAAACTTGAGTTGAAAAAAAACAACATATTCCAAGAGTGCGAAAAGACGCATGTTGCGACCGCTCCAACCTTCTCATCCTTTATATTTTATATACATAACCATCCTTAACAAGTGCTTTCGAGGCATGACCGGCAAACCTGAATTAAAATATGAATCTCGAACGGAGTTTGAAAAGGAGCAACTCTGGTCAATTGAAACAAGGTTTCCATTCGAGTTTTGGATATCTTAGGGCGTGCGTGATAACCGAATTATTTCTCTATTATTTTTTTCCAGGATCGGGATTGAAACAAAAATCCGTTTCACAACGTAACTTCACTTTTCAATTTTGCGTAGCAATTTTTCAGTCCGGAAATTGGTTTGAAACAAAAATGACTTTTCCTATTTCCGGAAAAAAAATAAGGAAATAAAAACCCTTCTCATCGCTCATCACTTGCCGCACGTGTTCCGCCGACGGCCTCCCCGCCACCCCAACCGCCGCCCTCTGCCCCCCCAGTCGACCGCCGGCCACCGCCAACCCAACCCACCCTTATATATATATATAATACATGATATGGAAAGGCCGCGGGGAGGGTGGGGGTGGGGGGCAATAACGTAAAAGCACGTTTGGGGAGGGTGATGCCAAGCCCAAAATATTTTCTCGCAAAACTGCCTCTCCCCCTACACAATCTCTCCCTCTCTCGCTCGCATGCTCCTTCTTCTTCCTCCTCCTCCTCCAAAACATACCGCCTCTCGTCCCCTCCCTCCCTCTCTCTCTGCCCTCGCTCGACTCTTTCATCTGCAGCCTCGGCGCTCCGGTCGCGCGCGGCGCCCCCCTCGGCGACATTCTCCCTCGAAGCCGGTCCGCCCCGGCCCGGCCGCGTAGCTGTCATGGCGACGGCGCCGGTGAAGTCGCAGCAGCCCCTCCACAACTTCTCCCTCCCCTCCTTCCTCAGCTGGGGCGGCGCCACCTCCCCCTCCCCCACCACCACCCAACCCCACCCCCACCGCAACCGCCGCCCCCCTCCCCCGGCGGCGCCGCCGGCTCCTCCTCCTCCCCCCTCCCCCCGCCGCCCCCCGACGACGGCTCCGACCTCCAGCCCGACCCCGAATCGCGGCCGCCGCGCGTCGGATCACGCCCGTCCCGCAGCCCCGGCCGCCGCCCCGCGCCCTCCGAGCAGCTCCCGCCGCCCCCGGAGGGGGAGCGCCAGGATCGCGCGGCCGGGGGCGGCAAGGAGGAGGAGGCCGAAGCGGCGGGGCGGCGGCCGTGGAATCTGAGGCCGAGGCGGGCTGCGAATCCTCCGCCGCCGCCGCCGCTCCCGTCGAGGAACGGCGAGTCGTTTCCCGACGCCCCGTGCGGTGCGTTCGGCGGGGACAAGGAGAATTACGCGCGGCCGCCGCAGCCGAAATCCGTGCGGTTACGGGGCTTCGCGGAGGAGGGAGAGAGGAAGGAGAAGAGGAAGTTCTGGATATCGCTGTCGAAGGAGGAGATCGAGGAGGACATATTCATCATGACGGGGTCGAGGCCTGCCCGGAGGCCTAGGAAGAGGCCCAAGAACGAGCAGAAGCAGCTCGATGTATGTTCTGTGCGGGATATTCATTGGCCTTTCGTACGATGATTTCGTGCCGTAGTTGAACAAACGGGATTTTCTTTTCGTTTCTTTTGGTTTTTGCTTGCAGATTGTTTTTCCTGGTTTATGGTTGGTGGGGCTCACAGCAGATGCTTACCGTGTGGCCGAAGCTCCGGCCAAGGTATCTCTCTCTCTCTCCCTCTCGCTCTCGCTCTGCTAGAACTTCGTAAAGTATGTTACTGTCTCTGTATGAACTTGCGGTGTTTGAAAGTTAGTGAGTTTTGTGGCCTATATGGTTTCGCCAATGAAGTTTGAGTTCTCATCTGTGCAGAGATAGTCTGCGCTGACGGAGAATATCCTGCCCATTTCCTGAGCTGGAGGTCTCTCTTTCTCGCTCTCAACCAAATTGGCATGCTCTGGAGTTCTTGGTGTCTTGACCCCGAGAGCTTTGATATTGAAGGCGCATATTGCAGAGATAGAAGGTGTTCCAGAGCCAGAAGTCGTGAAGCTTGAAAGCCTGTGTGGAGGTTCAGAAGCATCGGGCGCTTTCACACATCAACTAGAGGTAAAATTTGGTTAATGGGTACAGGAAAGCGAAAAGTATCAGATTAGGAAAAGGGACGAAGTTATTGTTCAATTTTTTTTTTCGTTTGTCCATCTAAATTTACTCTCCCTACTAGGTGTTTTCTGGGTAAAGAAGTTTGGTTTATTAATGTTCAGCGATTGCAAGTGGTACATGTAAATGTGAAAATAGGGGCTGCGGATGAATCGGCAGAGCATATTTCGGGTAATTTATGCTATACTTTGTGCATTACGATCTCCCTTTGATTGTGTTTGGAGATACTATGTTGGTTGAGTAGATAAAAGTTCTTAAACGGGCTTCTTCATATCGCTACGTATACTGACAGAACATAGCAGAGTAGCATGGTGTACTTGGGAAAATAGAAGCCCCGTCCGTGCTTACTGCATTTACCTTCCTTGGGCAATGCAGACCCATCACAATTTGATAGTTATTATGATTTATAGGCCGGTGTATGTATTATCTATCTTGTATTCATGAAATGGGTGATCGTGTTTATATCTAGAAGTGCCCATCACACAATTGAATAATCTCCCATGTGTGAATGTTCTTCATGTGCTTTAAAATGCGGAGGAGATTTCTTGTCCGTGGTTCTGTTGTTATCAGAAGCACTGCTCATCAGAAAATTATCTCCTTTCGGAATAATTTTTTAGACACCTATTAGGCATTCTCTTTTGGACAGTCCCTTTCATTTAATTCCTGAGGTTCATAACCTGCAAAAACTCTCTTCAACATTTGCAAGTAGTTTTGCCAACTTTCGGTACCTGTCTGTAGATATGATGACCATCTAATGATCTCAAGGCACTCTTTGCTGTTTTGACCTCTTTCAGCTCTGTCTCTACTCATTTAATATAGGAAATACCATGTTGATGATCGCAAATGAGTTCAGTCTGGGCGTGGATACATTCACGTCCACGACACTTTATCGAAGCTTTTTCTTTTGCTGAAAAGCACTAGCTTAAGAAAATATAAATACGGAGACACTATTCATATTCCATTGTTTTCCTTCAATCTGTTTCGGCTAAGAATTTTCCAAAAAATCTGATTCCGTTTTATTGGAAGGCATATTATTATATTTCCTTATGCCTGGGTTTTCTTAATATCGGTTGACGGTTGTTTTAGGTTCGAGCTTACTGAGCAACCGATATCCATGTTCGGAAGTAGTGACGAACTTCAGGATCTTACCTTATTTGCTGGCTCTAGGGAGGGCAGTTTTCATTGAATCTCACGTTTCGGTGAATTCTCGCGTCGTGATGCCTTTTGAGGCCATGGATATCTCTCTAGATCCTTATCCTACTGGAGTACAAGATCCATCATGTGTGGTGTCTTGATTACGTCCATGAATAATTTGAACTGCAGCTAGGTTTGCTAGAACTGTTCTCGAGTTTTAGACTTTCTTCGAGCATGCGCCGGTTCAGCCACCTCGACTATTTTTCAGAGCAGTTTCTTGCAGCGGGAAATGTCCCTGAGAGGCAAATCCAGGTTCATGAACAGTTTCCCCATGGATGTCAATGTCCATCTCATTATCCATAAGATAGATGATTGTTTGTCTCATCTTCACCATGCAATACCTCCACGCATAAAGACTCCGCATATGCTTTTCTGAATCGGATGTGGCACGCGCACCTGATTGCTGAACTGTTCATCCGATTATTTAGCTGGAGATCTAAATGCTGCAACGATATGCGCCATCGAGGCTTGTGTAATGGTTGCATATATCGGCGACTATATCTCAATCGATTTCTGTGGAAGAAATAATCTCTTCTTCTTCTTGGGCGCACTCAAATGTTGTTGACGAATTAAGTACATTTTCTCGTCTGCAAGATTTTGTTGATCATTTGTTAAGGTTTGGGCATCGCCGGAGGGCATTTTCGCGATGAGAAACTGAAATTCCTCTGTTTGGAATTGTGTGAGGTGTCTCCGGGGAGACCGAATTCATCCTCCTCCTCCTCCTCCTCCTGCGGCAGCAATGATGTCGCATGGAGGATTGAGAGTTGGAACTTTGGATGCCCACACGCGTAAGATTTTAATAGCTCTCTGACCGTCAATGTCTCAATTCTTACGGCCTGGTCTTTAGTTGGGCAAAAATAAAAGAAGAATAAGAAGTTCCCATTGAATACTAATACTTTATAGGGGCCACCGGTAGCGTGTATTGACGTAGAATAGTACTATTCTCGAATCTTCTTTCTTTTTAAAACTCGAGCTTGGAAACTTCGGCGAAGATCCATTTGACAATGATCTTAAAAATAAGCAGAACAAACGATGTTCTCTCGAGTCGCTTAGAAGGAAGAAACAAACTATCTAGAGCCTTGAATGGTGGAGTTAAAAGTTGGAATAGCGTATGTGTGAAACTTGATCTAGGTCAAACACATGATCATTCGAGTCCGGCTAATAGTAAACTACGCGTTTGCTGTTTAGTTCCATAATGTCCCTTAACTTAAGGACAACTTTAAAAAAGCAAAAGTCAATGCGAGCCTGTGCATTCAACAGCTCATGTCCCTGGCATGCTTGTCCATGGGTATTATGAAGAGAATAAGGTCAAGGAGTGTCTCTTTTATGGCAATTAAAAGAGGGAATGGGGCGGCGGATGCGGGCATTCTACGCGGGTTGTGACCATCGGAGCTCTACCTTCGCAAACGCAACATCCTAATCAAATCATGACCGCTCGGTACATTTGCGAAGCTCGTAATTCAAACTTGACGAGGGCCAAGGCTCAGTACTTCTCTGTGCGCGCATGCAGATTTGAGGTTGGAGCTTGCTAGAGAAATCGAAGAGGAGGGGGCGATCATTGGCAGACCGATCTCCGGACCTTTGCGGATGCACGGCGGGGGTGTTTACCATCAGTCCAACCCTGCCGGTGGTGAACGAAATTTGGAGTCGTGGAGGATTGGTACTTAAACAAGAAGACATTTCCCTTCACCCGTAAGACAGACCCAAGTCCGTTTATCTGGTCATTACACAAGCAAAGGAAACTTAACCTAGCAGCAGCCTCTGATCCAATTCGGAGTACAAGTCTCTGTCGTGTTGGGCCGGCCTAAATTCATCTGTCCTGACGTCAAACACTTCCCTAGATTGTCGGACCATAAGAAGCACACTTACCCTCGGCATTCCAGTTTTGGCCCAAGAGAACCAGCTTCCATTCCTAAAACCCGGCCATTTACTCCTTTCATTTGAGGATTCACAAAGGAACACAGATTCTGGGCACATCCAGTTTTTACGTTTTGTCGTTTTCGCATTCTCACTGTTTTGTACATGTCGTGTTCTTTCTTACCCACTTTTAAGAAGAAGAACTGTGGAGATCATGCAATGTAAGGAATACTTTCATATATATTATCTTCTTACCTGTAAAAGCCTCGTGAAGTTTTACCTCGAAAATCTATTCCGAACACACATTCGTGCTTCTAAACCAATAAGGTTTCTAGCTCGGTAAAATGGGGTTGCCGAATGGCACGTTCCCGAGAAACTCTTTCTTCCAAAGCTGGGAAAAGGTTTGAGTGCGGTTTTAGCCCTCTAATTTTCAGTTTTTATGCGACTTGGCCCTCTAACTTCTATTTTATGTGATCAAGTTCTCTGTCGTTCTCGATTTTGTTCTCGATTTATGCTGTCACTTATTTGTTGTGACTAATATCATCAAGTTAGGGTTTTCTTTTTTCTTTTTTTTTTTTCGATATATTTTTTGCTCATTTTGCTCTACCTTAGCATCGTGCGACATTTTCTATCACGAGGACAATGCCGCGTCATTAACTAATCTAAGGGTTTAGCAAGAGAAATTGGCCGAAGGATTTGATGAACAACATATATATATAAGTTAGAAGATCAAATTGCACATACGCTGAAATATAGAAAATTAAAGTGCACTTAGCCCGTTAGAGGATCAAGAATTTGGGCGTTCACATCAAGCTCTTGATAACCACATGGCGGGTGGGCCGCGTTGGAGAAGACATCTCTCTACAAATAAGGTCTCGTTTGGTTCCATGAATAAGGAATCTTCAAATTGATTTCCATCCCAAATTATATCATTCCTCGAAGTAAGATTCATTTTTCATTGTTCGAATGAAAAGAAAGGGTTTTGGCCTTCTCGAAGAATACTTGGTACCGACCACGAAAATCGATGATGGGCAATCATTGCAACTACTGCCGTGACCTACAGCTAATGACAGCCGGCAGCTGCTGCCATTGGTAATGGAACGAGGTTTTTGGTAGTTTTCTCATATTAGCAACGTGGAAGTGCAATGCCGATACTAATCATAGGCAATTCAATTCCGCAAATATTTCGAGGAATTCTAATTCATCCGAAATCACATTCCCAGCGATTCCGCATTAAACCAAACGAGGCCTAAAAGCCGGCGAAGGTCGACCGATATTCATTGATTGACAGATTGTTTAGACGATGGGGAATGAAAAACGTTTATGGGCTTTCCGTATTTTGAAAAATTAGAAAATCTCGTGCAGATGCCATTCCTCGATTACAAAAAAGCGAGGAACTAAACTGAATCTTATGAGATTCCTCGCCATGATCTCGTGAGTAATGATGTGATCAGGCAAGAAAGTTAAGGCCCCTAATCATGATGTCCCCCGGACAGATTATTGTCCATTATTTTCACGTGCTTCTGAATCATCATTGCTAATGATGTAAACATGATATGCCAGGCCAATTATTCCCCCATTAACTGGATTGGGATGATAATTAAGCCAATTATTGAAACCACTTGGCTTAGGAAAAAAAATATTTAACATTAAAGTAGTCGGGTACCGTATTTAGAGGATGACCTAAACTCGAACATTACAGTATTCGACCAGTGTCATCGAACGAAACGGGGCTTTTACCTTATATTGAGCGGAATTAATTACGATCGGTTTAGATCACGAGTTAATCGATACGCTCTTCGAAAATGGGATGATCGAGTTTACTAACCTTAATTTACTTAGGATTCTCTCCTATTATTGAATTCAATACCCATTTCCATGATTCTGATATCTTGAAAGAGCAGATACAGCTAGATGCCCTTGTGTCCGCACGTGCGACCCCACTCTCCAAGGGTTTTTTTTTTTTTTAAAATTTTTGCGGTCAACGTAAAAATGAAGCTCGGACCGAAAGAGATTGTACGCCACGACGGCATTACGTATGGTATCGGTACGCCACACGTGCGGTCCATATACAATTAAGCTCGGAGCAGATTGATTAAGTGTGCAATTAACGACCTAAGGCATGGATTAGTGGCTTGCCCGGTTAAATCCACGTGGTGACCAGCTCGGCCGGTCACATGGGCCAGATCCGAGGGCCCCACAGACAAGCACCCGGGCCCACAATTGTTCGGCACATGCCCCGCCCTTCCCATCCTCTCGATTCCAACATGCGATTGCGAATGCTGTTAAGGAAACAACGTATTCTTAGTGCGGCTGTTAATTAGCAAAATTTATAGGGAAATTCGTTATGTTAATTCATTAATTTCCGACGCGATGTGTGTAATCGATACCTGAGAGATTATATACACCGGTCGAGATCTTCAACGCGGTAAATCGAACGAATCCCGGTTCGACCATGGACCGCGTCCAGCACGTCCGTTTCTGTCGAGATCGCGAAATCAACTCAACGCCTTCTGTTTTTTCTCGCGATTACGATCACGTCCGCATCATGGAAACATTAAGAAACGATATCTAACATCGCTTTGCCCTCGATTTAATCTTTTAAAAGAGATTCCATGCTCAACTCGGGTATCTTATTGCGCTCTCTCTCTCTCTCTCAATCATCTCCCGACAATGATTAAGCTGTCGGATCGAGATAATACGTAATTTACTAGGAGGTTGCGATCACTTGCCCTGCTTAATTCCTTCTCAAGCCATCATGGGCGGAGGAGGGTCCTAGAATTATCTTATTTTATAAAGGGTAAATGTATTGGAAGTCATAAAACCTGTCACTAATGTACAATCGAGTCCCGAAATTAAAAAAAAAAAGAAAATGCAATCGAATCCCGAAATTTCTTTTTATATTTCCCGCGCAGAATATAAAAAGAACGAGAGGACCAATTCGGAAAAACAAAAAAGAAGAAGAAGAAGAAGAAGGTGGAGCCAAAGGTGGCAAAAGGCTTGGGGGGTTGACCGTTGACCGGATCCAGCGAAAGATGCAAAAGAAAGAAAGGAAGGAGCTTTTACCCGAAAGCGTTCGTGCGTGGGTGGGCGCGCGAGATCGAGTGCGCACGTGCGCTGCGCTGTCCGGGTCGGGACGCATCGAGAATGATGAGCCACGTAGGATCCACGTGAACGGTGCTCGCATCAGAGCGCAGCAGAAGAGAAGGGTCAATCTGTCTTGGGGAATAATAATAATAATAATGATGATGGTGATTAAATAATAATAAAAAAAATATTAGAAATATATATTACAAGTTAAGATTGAGGAGTTCGAAACGAAGGCCGTGTACCCCGCGCCACCATGTGATGTCTCGTCGCTACTCTTCTTTTTTTTTTTTTAATGATGTTCTCCTCGTGTATTGATAAAATAGAAATTATTTTTCTAATCCGAGAGTCGCGTGCCGAATCTCGGCCATCTATTTATTTATTTATTTTTCGAGTTTAACCCGGGCTTCAAACGAATCCCCCTTTTTCCGCGAATTTTCGGCTTTCATCGGACGCCATTCGTCTTACTCCCGATGAATCGATCATAGCGAGGACAAAAAAAAAAAAAGAGAGAGAGATTATAGCGAGGACAGAAAAGGAATGTTTTATCTAGAATTATTTGGAACGCGGGACGTATTGCCCGTATTCAACATCCGTAAGCAGTCGCCTTTTGATTTAGCTCCATTCACATTCTCTATCTCTCTCGACTATTCGACTTCCGCGAATTTGTCGTGATTACTCAACAGGCGGATAAAAACCGCTCTCTTTTTCTCATGGTTTTTTCGTTTTTTCTTTAACTCCATCTCCTCGGCAGCCGAATTAGCGCTTTCTCTTCGCGATCAGAATACGCGCGTATAAAAGACGCGAGGTATATACGGACCCCGTAAATCCATAAAAGAAAAATATATAATGCGTGTATATACGCGGGCCGAAAATTAATATTGATACTTGACAATGCGGTAGGCGAGAGGGGTTTTATTCAAGTAATTTTATGGGAATCCACGATGAAGAAAAGAAAATGCAGAAGCCCGCGCCCCTCCGTCTGGCTACACTGAATGCTCGAGCTTTGTAAGTCGCGGCTTTCGCACGTGTGACCCCTTCGCTCGACGGGGGGCAAGACGGTAATTTCGACGTCCGCAAGGTTGACCAGCGACCGAGGCCCCCCCTAACCTAAAGCGCGCAAGTTCACGTGCTGCGCACGCGACAGGGAATGTTGTATGGGGGCATAAGGAATCCCCGGGTTTTGACCGCTCATAATTGAGGCTCTTCGAGTTCGAAAATAAATAAATAATAATAATAATATATTATTATTATTATTATTTAGGCTTCGATTGAATTTGGGCAATGAGGAGACCTTTTTCCGAACTTCAAAATGTCGAGATAAACGGAAAAAACCGCTTGGATTGCTTTCCGACACATTGGGTTGTCGCTGCTTTCGACGGCTTATTATTAGTCGACGACAGATCGAGCTGAGCTATAATCATACAGCACTGGATAGATAGGGTCGCTGTTCTTTTCGATATGAAACGTTACAATTGAACGAGTGTTATATTCGCAGCGGGTGCCCCCGAGATAGTTATTAAATTTATTTTATTCGGAACGAAGATGTCAACGGTATCTTTCCGAAATGAAAACGGTAATTGCATCCCCGTCTTTTAACATTTAGTGCAGGTCGATTCGAAAAGGTCATCGAAAGCGAGGAAAAAAATCGGTTTCCGACTTAATATAACTGGTATCGAATATAGAAATATTGCGATTCGGAAGTAACAGCGGATCATGTCGTGAACGGAAGTATTTTTTCGCTCCGCATATAAAAAAAAAGTGCCAAATTCACTCCTCCGTATTTTTTTTTATTTATCTCGCTCCTCTTTGCTATGTACATGTACGTGCAGTGCTCACGGAGATGACCCCCGCCCGACCGCCCTGTCCCGTCTCCAATCCTATTATCAGCGGGGCTACATGCCTGCTGGTCGCTCACTCGTACCTTTGTTTTTTTGGGGGTCGAAACTCGCTCGTGTTCGAAAAGGGCAAAAAGAAAAAAAAGAAAAGAAAATGATGAATGAGGCGGGAAAAATAAAAGAAGGAAAATAAGGAGGGGTTTGATATAATTGGGGAAATAATTGGGAGGGGGGGGAGCAGACACGTGGGACTGCTAGCACGCGTGCGTGGGGACACTCAATCATCACCCGACATCGTGTCCCTCCGCCTTCTTTTCACTAATAGAGCCTAATCTAATCCCAACCGTGTCGTCCTAATCGCAATTAGTAGCGTGTAATCTCTTATTCTAATCCCGCTCTTTATCATGCCCCCCCCACCCTTATTCTTCTTTCGCGTCTTCGTTTCGATTTCCTCATCTCCTTTTCTTGTTCTTTTTTTTTAATCACGGTTCGAGACGACGCGATCCTAATCATCGCGTGGGATTGGTAATTATAACCGGGGAGTGGACAAAAGGGCCTTATCGAAATAAAGTCGACTCCATCCAACGTATTTGATTGCGCGTGGGGAGGAACAGGTAGCGCCACGAAGACGACGTCCTTTTCTTTATTCGGCTCTTCGACACGAATGGCCATGCGATCCTTTCGGAAATCATCGCGAGCGAGCAACGCGGCTCTCGACACGTGAAACACGAAAAAATATCGATCGGAAAACCCCCCCCCCCAACGTCAAGCCGATCTGTCTTCGAAGAGACGTCGATGCACTGCTGCGAAAATTAGAACGGCGGGCGACCGGTACAATCATCCGTCTCGAATTAGTTATCGATAATCTCGATCGAGCTGCAATTACTTAAAGAATAATTCGAGCCGGGTACACTTTTTTCCTCGGAGCAGTTCCCCATTTTCAGGAAAGCCCAAGAAAACTTTGCTTGCTTTCCTCTCTGGGGGCCGCAGGAGAAATAAAAAAGGGGGCAAAGGAGGCTCGATCGCGCTAATAATTGAAGACGAAAGGGGCGCCCCTTAATCATGGCGTGCGGGGGGGGGGGGGGGGTTAAAATTAGCTTATTGAGTCCGCGAATAATTATCATTAGCAGCTGCTTTTATTCTAATGATAATAATAATTCTTCTTTCATAGGGCGGGCTAGGTGTAGAATCTAGGAAGACAAGGGGAGAAGATAGGGCGGCTGCTGTTGCATAGAAAAATGCAGGGAGCTCGCGTAATTTTTAGTAATCGGTTGTCCCTGGTGACCGCGAATTCCAACTAACTGGTGTGATTCCAATGAAGCTGTGGTCAGTCAGTGATGATGATCTGTTCTTTTTTTTTTTGTTTTCATTTTCCGTTTTTTTTTGCGGAGATATTTCTCGCAAGATTGATTTTTTTTTTTTAAAGATTGACTGACGAGGAGCTTTTGGGTCTATTTCGACTCCCCCACGGTTTTGGCGAGAAACCCTGCTGCGTGAATGATCTTCGAGGGAAGCAAACCTCTATAATCTCGCGATTTTAACTAAAACACAAGATGATTTGGTAAAAGTAAACAACGAGGGATCTGTATAAGAAGAGGAAGGGTATACGATAGGATATCGGGATGAGAAATTCGCATCTCTTTAGTAAAAATATTTATACTTTTGTATAAATGTACGGCCTAATTTTCTAAGAAGCTCTCGACTTTAGTTCCAATCTTAATTGCGCCCTGCGCTTTATTTCTATGTAGGAAAAATCCACAACTTTTATTTTAGTCCCAAATCTACTTACCCATCCAAAAATAGCCGCTAGATTTTTCAAACGAATCTACGTCTTCACCAATGTCCTCACCTCTGTATAGAACAACAGCAAATCCCTTTATATTGATTATCTTAAAAAAAATTTGCGGTGATTTTTCGGCGCGTTCGCATAATTCCCATGTTCAATTTCCTTTTTCTGGGGCGCGTGTATTTTTTCTTTTTTTGGGGGGGGGGGGGGTTTCGATTGTGGGGGGTGTTTGAAATTAAGTAAAAATAGGCTGGAAAAAGTCACTTAATTATTCATTGCTAAAAGAGACCCACCCATTATCTACGGCTCATGATTGCGGATAGTGTGATAAAAAAAGGGGGAGGGTGCACGAAAGTCATTGTTTCGAAATGGACCGACCGAGGGTTGGCCACTACATGAGCACCTCATCATTATTGTCGCGATCGGGGGGCGGGGGGCAACCGTAATTCCCCCTCCGACGCGGGGGGCAAAAACGTAACTGTGCGGCCGGGCGGGGGGCCGCAAAAACATGGGACGGAATTCCCATGAAAACCCGGAGGTGAAGCGAAAGAGAGAGAAGGCGATAGCGACTGTAATTCCATCCGCCCGGGCGGATCTCCCCCCCCCACGCGCCCGGAAGCCCCCACGCGCCCGCATCCGACGGCTCACGCCGCATCGTGCGCGGAGCGTGCGCGCCACGCGCGGGGACGGGGAGGCCGGGCGGGTTCCGTCAAATGATTGCGATGAAGTGGGAGTGTCGGGTCAAGAAGGGGACAGGGCGACAGGCGACGGGGGAAACGTGATCGTGGGCCCCACGTGAGCTGTGGGGGGTGCGGTGGGGGAGCACGTGTCCTCCAGCACGGCATGCCGGTCCACGTGAGCCACCGGGACGTGACCTTGAGACTCGCGTCTTTTTAATAACCCCCCTTCTCTCGTTGCGGGGAAAAAGGCTCGTGCGCTCTCTCTCTCTCTCAGACGCCTTTCGCACCCGCGTGAGCTCCACTCTCCCTGGTCCTGTCCGGACTAGGAGGGGTGAAGAAGGTTCCCGACTCGGAGTTAGATTCCCAATTTCTGGAACACGGCTGGACCGATCGATTCGGCTTCCGGATGGACTAATAGAATCGGTGGCATATTCGTTTTTTTTTATTTATCGTTGATATTCAAAACGAAATTTGAAATGTTTTTGATAATCGAAACGTTTTTACAGTTAGTGAACTGCGTGCAACATTGTAGGTTTTATAGAGACTTTTTCAATTTGTGGCGAATTTTAGTTGAAATGAGCAATTTCTGTTGTGTTTTGATTTGTTTTTGTTATTTTACTTACGTGCATAAATAAACAAAGTCGCGCTCTAGCATTGAGGGGCCTTCTTTTGTGAAATGAGAGATAGATTAGAATTTTTTTTTTACAGATTTTAAAGAAATAAAAGAAAATTAAAAAAATCGGTCATGCAAAAGATTTTGACGAAAACAAAACGTATACGCGGGAGCAACCAAACATAAGCTCTTTTTCCTATTTAGTTCGCATGAATTAATGCCGGCTTAGGTTACCGTGCGGTGAGTCCCACGCGCCGGAGCGAATCCCGTGCTTTGAAGAAATTTTCGTAACGAAAGGTTAGGAAAGCGACAACCTTTGCCCAAACACCCCGCCCCCTTCTTGGGAATCGTAAATAAGTAAAAAAAAAAAGTTCAAAAAAAAAAGGCCCCTTTTTTTCGGCATTTCGAGAATTAACCAGAAAAGGCGTCGTCAAAATGTGTCCAGTTAATCCTACCCGATTAATATCGAACGTCACTTGCAGCTTTTTCATCTTTTATTTTTTGACGCATCCCGCGTCCGTCTCACCTAGAAATACGAGCTTAATTATTTGCTAAAAAAATAAAAATAAAACTATCCATATCGACGGTAAAAAATGGTTAAAATGTAAAATGTCTGGGGAAAATGATTACACAGTCCGTAATTTCAGTATTCACCCCATTACTCTCTCTCTGTAGCTCAAACTGATCCGGCCTTTTGCCCCCAATAATGGAGGCAAAGGAACCATAAGGAGGGGCCCCCCCGAACACTAATTCCGCAACTCCGATATCGGCCGTCCGATTGCGTTTCCGGTCACTCGGCGCACCGGCGATCGTGCGGGAGGGGGAAGTTGGTCCCCATCGTCATAATTTTCAGCGCGCAAATTTTTTCTTTGGATTTATGCGGATACGTCGCCGGATACGAATTCTTTAAAATTGGGTACACCGTTCGTTTAAAAGGCTTATACGGCTCACGTTTCATGCTGGCGTCGTTGGACGATGGTGCCGAGATTCGGTCGATTTTGTTACCATGCGCGAGGAAATCTACGGGAACTATGTCATGAATGGATCCAAATCCGGCCCCGGGGCGGTCCACGTGATTTCCCTCACTCGACCGATCTTATTTCCATAACGCCTAGAGGTGCCCGTACTTGTCCGGTGATTGATTTTTCGTGGGCCTCTTGCTAATCGGAAGTAAAAGCCGTGCCCGTCCATTTCCGTGTTCCGATCTGACCCGTCTGTTCGCGCGCGTTTCTTGTTACTCGATAAGCGTTCGTGACTAATTGGATTTGGTGCCGCCCCGCTGCCGTCGCACGTGGTGACGTGGACGCCCCGACTATTGGCTAGAAGGGAAAGAAAGAAACGTAGGCGGACGATTGAATTGACGGTTTCCTTTGTCGGCCGGAATCGATATTATGTATTCGATATTTCACGTGTAGTGCTTTGTTCCACCTCTATTGGTAGGAAATATTGTCCAGTTGTGAGATATCATGTGCTCAATCAATCAATACGAGGTATTAGCTATGCGAATCGAATCTCGTGGATCAAGTACCATTTTGATCCATGTTAAACATTCACTTGCTAAAAACTCAAGGTAAAATGATGTACACAACATGCTTAGCATCATTACATTAGGTCCGGTTGCCACTTTAGCCGTGGTCAAGGTCAAACTTGGGAAGAGCGGAAAAGCTTGCGAAAAGTCGAAACCGGACAAACCAAGCCGAGTCAGAATACTTTGATTTAAATTTATTTTATTTAATTTAAGGTCTGAGGATGTCCCTGACAAGTAGTCATGGTTCGACTTACACGCCGCTCTCTCTCTCTCTCTCTCTCTCTCTCGCATCTCTCTCCACCTTCTTCTTCTTCTTCTTCTACTTCTCCTCCTCCTATATAAAAACCTGCGTCCACCACTTTCTCTCTCACATCCATCGGAACCCATTCTCTCTCTCTCTCTAGACCTCGCCCTCTCTCTTTCTGAACTCTCACACACGCCCACCAGGAAAGGAGGACGAAATCTTCAATCTTTCGGCCTCAGCGGAAGGGAGATCTCCCCTCGAAGTGACGGTTCTCGATCGTTTGTTTTCCGAGTTCTTGTGGTGGGTGTTGTCTGTTTTGCCCGGAGAGAAGAGAGGAAGAAGGAATCCGAGGGAACATGACGGTGGAGAAGGAGGATCTGGGGTTGTCCCTGAGCTTGAGCTTCCCTCACAGCAATCAGCCTTCCCAGATCAGTGTCTCTCCTTTCGGCTTCAGCCTCCACGAGCCCTCTCACCGGGACTGCCAGACCTTCGCTTCATTAGGTGGGTGGTCTTCTCTCTATATATATATATCTGAACAGATCTCGCAGGGGTTGGGGGGGGAGGGGGGCGAGGGGGGGAAAGGGGGTGACTTTCTTCGTTTTGAAGGTTTCTGACCGAACGTGTCGCATGCAGATCGGATCTCGGAGGCGGAGGCGCGGCCGTTCCTGCGGGGCATCGACGTGAACCGGCCGCCGCCGTCGACGGCGGACTGCGAGGAGCAGGAGGAGGAGGCGGGGGTGTCGTCGCCGAACAGCACTATCTCGAGCGTCAGCGGGAAGAGGGGCGAGAGGGAGATGGTCAGCGGCGGCGAGGACAACGATGCGGAGAGGGACTGCAGCCGCGGCGGCGGCGGCGGCGGCAGCGACGAGGAGGACGGCGAGAACTCGAGGAAGAAGCTGAGGCTGTCCAAGGATCAGTCGGCCGTCTTGGAGGAGAGCTTCCGAGAGCACAACACCCTCAATCCCGTAAGATTCTCGCATTTCCACACGCGTGTTTTGGGTTTCTTTTTTAGGGGGCCGTGAGTTAAAAAGGGCGGTGCTTGGGTTGCTGGGAAAACGAGGGGAAGTGCCGAGAAAATGATAAAGGCAGCTTTTCCTCTTCTGCTGGTCTGGCTTTCGGGACTTCCGAGTCTTTCTGTACTTTCCTCCTTTTCTGCTTCAAAAGGGTTATTGTGGCAATCGAGAGGGCTGTGATTGACGGGTGTTTTTACGTTTTTGTTGATTCAGAAGCAAAAGCTGGCGTTGGCGAAGCAGCTAGGCCTGCGACCTAGACAAGTAGAAGTCTGGTTTCAGAACCGCAGAGCACGGTGAGAGCGCAAAAACAAAAAAAAAGAAGCGATCTTGTTCATCCCTACCTTACTGCTCGTATCGATCAAAAACGTTTCTTGAATATTCCATATAAGCATGAATACGTGATCTTGAAATAATGGGATCTGTTTTATGGATGTGGTTGGTAAATATTTTAAATATGTGGTTGATAAGGGTACTTTTCTTCAACGAATATTATTAATATTGGTTAATTCGTCAGTAAATTTGTTCATCTCCCTAGTAAAGCACGGATTTGCAGGGGTAAAATGCTGATCGGGAATTGGGAAATTGTGTTTTTCGGCAGGACCAAGTTGAAGCAGACGGAGATCGACTGCGAGTTCCTGAAGAGGTGCTGCGAGAACCTGACGGAGGAGAACCGGCGGTTGCAGAAGGAGGTCCAGGAGCTGCGAGCTCTCAAGCTCTCCCCTCAGTTCTACATGCGCATGCCCCCTCCCACCACCCTCACCATGTGCCCCTCCTGCGAGCGCGTCGGGGCTCCCCCGCAGCCGCCGCCGCCCCCCTCCTCCACCTCCGCCGGCGGTCCCAGGGCCGTCCACCACCGGGAGCCCGTGCCCATGATCCCGTGGTCCGCGCGGCCCGGCGCGGTCCCGCACGGGGTTCTCCGGCCCAGGACGTGAGATCGGGGGGAAGGGCGGGGCCGAGGGCAGAGGACATTTTGGTCAAAAATCGAGGATGTCCTGAAGCCTTTTAGGATGCAGTTGTTGGCGATGTACCTAAGTATGTGAAAAATGGTAAAAACACGGGATGGAGCAAGCAAAGTCCAAAGATTTGGTGGTTGGGATTGGGATATGGTGGGGTCTTTATGTGATGTTTTTGTGGTATATTTGACCCTCGCTCCCTATCTTTGTCCCCACTCTCTCTCTCTCTCTCTGGGCTCAGATCTGAATCTTGACTTCCAGTCTTCGATTCACCGACTGTATGACGACAAATTCTCTCTGACTAGGCCCGACTTTGAAGGAAAAATCTGTTGCTTACGCCATATTTACTCGTTTCGATCCGCGTTCCTGAGCACAAGTGTTTGCGGAGTCTTTATCTGTCCAGAGATGCGCGAGGACTGGTATGATGTAGTTTGCACCATTTTCGGTCATTCGGCTTTCGTTCGAGAATCAAAATGCAATGCTCACGTCGACGCTAGTCTAGGATGCTCGGTTTTAGGAGCGGATCAATTTTCAAGGGGGAGATTCATGGAGCGTCATCGCAAAATCGGAGGAAAACTTGCTGCTGCATCTGAAACGGATCACGACGGCTCTACGAATCCGAAGGTAACAATCGGGAGTTTGCCCGAATCAGCTGATTTCTCAAACGTTTCATTGTGGTGCTCGAAAATGGCTCGTCTTGCCAGGACAGAAAACCATTAGTGGTTGCGGAATTCCATGTTCCTCTGCCTTCTCACCGCCCAACAATCTCTATCAACCAGCCTGCTTCTGGCCGACATGTCCCTTTATGTCTGGCGGACTTACCGGAATCCAACGACAAGGAACAGAAAAATCGCCTCTCTCCTTATCAAATTGGAAATCATTGGGTGGTTGAGAATTCGGTCATAAAATTTACTTCTAACATATTGTCAGTCGTCAAGTGATGGATGCGAAAACGTATAAACATATCAATACACCGGCGGTGGATCCGGCAATAATCTATGAAATCATGAGCGATTTGTCTTTTGAAACGAAGTTTATTTTTTTTTGCTAAATCTTTTCAAAAGAAGTTATGCTGGGATTACTTGCCCGTGGACTGAGCCTATCGTTATGCAATGCTAATGGAAAGGGAAATCTTTTATGATATAAGAACATTTCCAGTGAGATAAATTGATAAATTTTAAGTGCACTCGGAATGTGATATGACCTTGCTAATCAATTATAGGCACGGGGCATAGCGTATTCAAGAGTACTTAAAAATCTACTTTCACATGTAAGGTATCCCAGATTTTATGGTTCGTTTAATAATGAATCGCATCAAATCATCATCATCCTTGCAAGTTTGGTGGAATGGCGGGACTACCGAGAAATTCTTCCCAAACAAGGAATACGTCGAGGAGACCCTCTTTCACCATACATCCTTGTGTTATCCATGGAAATGTTATCTCACCTTATTAATGATGCAGTAAATTCTCCACCGTTTTGTTTTCGAACCTGTGGACCATGGATTTCCCATCTAATGTTTGCGGATGATTTCCTGGTTAACGGTAAAGGCTTCGAGAGGTCAAATGGATGTCATCATGGAATGTTCAGGTGATTTTTGCATTATATCAAGACAGATTGTGAGCAAAGCTAAAACTATAATTTCAATTAAAAGAATATTTTTTTGGGGCTGAAACGAAATTTGAGTGAGAATTCTAGTTTTGGTGTATGTGTGAAGCTAGGCAAATATCCGGGGAGTGCCTTTGATTCATGGCAAAGAACTTCTTCGAGGCATTTTCAAATATGTTTTAGAGAGGACGAATAAAAGGCTTAGTGGATGAAAATCTGAAAGCTTGTCAATGGCAGGTTGAATTACTTTATCCCAGTCTATACTTATGTCTATCCATATCTATCACATTGCGGTGCCCTAAAGTTTCAACTCAAGTTTGTCAAGAGATCGAAAAGAGTTGTCATGCTTTCATATAGGGAGATACAAGCAATAAACGTTGAATTCACCTCCAAAATCGGCAGTCCATCTACAAGCCTAAAATATGTGGTGATCTTGGTTTTAGGTATCTTGAAGTGACTAATCAAGGATTCATGATGATGCTAGCGTGGGGCCTCATGACTCAATCTGACTGCTAAATATTGTTCGCAGGAAACTGATTTTCATGCTAAATCTAGTAGATCTTATGGAAGGCGATAGTGAACATATGGCCAGCCTTATAGGAAGGAGCTTCGTGGAGTTTGGGAAATAGAAAACATGTTAAGTTTTGGATAGATAAATCGATATCAGGTATAGAGCTACTCTATAATATTGTTAATACCTAACTATCACGTTCCGCAATGGACATAAAAATTTGCGATTATGTGTTAAATGGAAATTGGAATTTTCGGATATTTCGGGAAATTATACCAGAAGATATAATCTTTCGCATTAAAGCTGTCAAACCTCCTATAGCCTTTAATGGGGACGATACTCTTGTGTGGGAGGGCATTGGAAGCGGGTTTTTCTCTGTTAAGTCAGTGTGCGAGGTAATCAATGGGGTAGACAGTCAAGAATCTAATAGTATACGGTCCACAATTTGGAAGAGGAGGGGATCTCAATGTATTAGAACTTTCCTCTGGCTAGACGCTTATAAGCGACCGTTGACAAATGTGAATTGAAGACGTCTTGCAACTTGAGAGGAAATCCATATTGCTTGATATGTGAGTTTCGTGTGGAAACAACTTTACATGTTCTAAGGGATTGTCCAACTATCCGTAGGATATGGCTTGAGTTTGCCCCACATCAATATTTGGGAGATTTTTTCTCAATGAATTTGTCACAATGGTTGAATTCAAATATTGCAGGACAACTTTTTTTCCTTTCAAATCCAATACAAGTCATTCGGTCATTAACAATGGAAATCATTAAAGCTTCATTTGTGAATAACTCGACGTTAAGTGGATCATGTACTTCTTTGATTTCGTTCAGATGGGATCATCCACCATCCAGGTGGATTAAACTGAGGACCTCTAAAGGTAACCCAAGACGTGCTAGTGCAGGGGGTTTATTTAGAAATGAAGGGGTTGACTAGCTTGGTGGGTTTGACGCTTTCGTAATAATATGTTTGTCGACACAAGCTGAACTTTGGGCTTTGTGGTTGGGAATCAACTTTGCAAAACATCTTGGTTTTCATATGATCATCATTGAAATTGACTCTAAAACAATCACTAATCTTATTATGCCAGAGCTTATGATTGATAATGCTGGCCCTGCTTTGCTTAAAGATATCAAAAGACTGCCTCGTTCTCACCTTGTCTTTAAAGTGCAACAGAACTTCTGGGAAAGGAATCAAGCTGCTGATCGGCTTGCTAGTCTTGTAATCGATAAGCGCTTGGGTACTAATTTCTTTTCATTATCTCTTACAAACTTACTTCATGTTTTATTAGATGATAAAATAGGGATAGTAGATTTACAACGTTAAATTTTTGTATTTTGACTTTAGTCCGTTTTCATATAAAAAAAAAATCTCTCTTTCCTAGGGAGAGAGAGTCTGCACTCAAGTAAAAATACAACCCGATTGCTACGTTATTGGCTTTCTAATTCATGGTTTGCAAACTGTCCTCCTCCAACCATGATTTCACGTGAATTTCCTAGGATAAATCATTTGATAAGTGACCACTACTAGTTCCATAAGCAAAGCAGCATGCGAATGTTGACAAATATGAGGCCCTGATCCATCAATGTGGAAAATCCTCTCGCGCGTCGAGAATGCAATATAAGCAGTCACTTTTGGCCTAAAACATCGAAAGTAGTCAACTGCCATTTTCTAGAGAAGGCCAGGCAGGAAGCGATGAATATCATTCGCTAAACACAGTCTATCCATAGTGCGACGAGGAGCGATGCAAAGTGTGTAAAACGATTTGGCAGCTGTGCATTTGCTCCAGTTGCTTCTCTCTTACTCAGTTACGTGGATGGATGTCTGCGCGTGTTTGGGAGCTGCATACTGGAAAGCAACTTCCACGATTTCGAGAATTTGGAATCTTGCTGATCTCTGTTTTCTGTAGCAATTTTCTATGAAGTGGAGGTGAGTACCGCCATTCATATTCGTAGTTCACCGTAGGGAATTTGCGGATATTCTCAAGCACTAATCATCTGGTCCTAACAAGGCTCAAGGGAATAAACAGGTCATGAGAAAAGTTGAAAGAAAGATTGACCCCACGCCTTAGCTGTGATTATGCCAATGCGGGACAATTTTTGATCTGAGAGTTGTCACTGACGCACTGTGCCGCGATGCTCTTAGCACTCCATTTCCATTTTTCACGAGGGATGAGATGGAGTAAGAGACTGCTTGTGTGTGTGAGAGAGAGCTACTCTTGTTGTCTGCTTCACTTCATGGTAGAAGCTTGACGATGGCTTATAGTCTTGTTCTGTTCTCTCCATTTTCTTTCATTTTGAATTCTCTCTGTTAGTCAGTCCTCGTCGCTCCTCAACTGCCATGTCGTCAGCTTCACACACAGATCTCTCCCTCCTAGTGGTCTCCGACCCAATCCCAACCGTCCAGGTCATCGAAAGCATCATCCGTTCTCTGCTATCCTACTTCTCTCAAGTGAAGCAGCGACTTCCACCCCGGAACGACAACAAGGCCCAGGTCAACCAGAAAGCCAGCGACTTTCATGGTGACATCAAGAGAGCGAGGAGTTTGCCCATCGAGAGCCTCACCAACGGAAGTGGCAGCAACAGCAAGTAGGCAAGTCCAGGAAGAAGAAGAAGAATTCGAGGAGAAGCAACAGCAAGGGCAAGGAAGCTACCGACGATTCTCTTCACGATGACTTGAATGTTCAGGTGTGTGATCAGATCGAGAGGCTTAACAGAGACCTCGGTTATGTCAAGGACGCGTTGGACAGGCTTAGGAAGACTGAGGACAGTGTCAGCAAGCTCATCAAGACCCTCTTCGAGCGAAGCAAGATTGCGGCCTTCCTGGATTCAACGCAAACACCTGGAGCTACCCACGGCAATTCAGAGAAGATCCAAGTCTTGCCGAACTAGTCACGAAGTTGAAGCTCCATATACCCCCTCCCCACAAGATATTGTCTCGACATCCGATTCTCCCAGGGGCGATCAAGTGGCTGATGAGTTTGGCAACTATAAAGAAATGCCTGACTAGCGGTAGAGGGGAAGTTCCTTGGTAGTTCGGCTTGCAAGGACTTACATTCCACCTATGAGCGGCTTGATACCCGATCGAAGCTGTGTTTGCTGTGTTTTGCCGTATCCTGAGCATGCTAAGATCAAGAAGAGAACCATGTATTACTGGTGGATTGGGGAAGGGTTAATTGACCCTTCAAATAGTAAAGACAAGTCGGTGATATTCTGAAGGATTTTGTAGAAATGTGTTTTATTCAACCGGTGGTCAAGAAGCACAGGATGGTGACTACAAGTAAAAGCTATATGATGTTGCCGCTGATACGCTCTATGGTGGTGATTCTAGCCAAGGAAGCGGAGTTTTTCGACTTCGATTCTAGGGGTTGCCCCACAGTGGACTTCTCTAAGTGTCTTAGGTCATGTTTGGTGAGATCGAAAGAGCCTTCCTGGCAGAAGGTGATGGACGATCCTGATTTGGAAAAGCTGCGTACTTTATTCAATGTCAATGAGCCTTACCTGGTCTTCAAGGTGGAATGGTTCTCAAATATGAAAAATATAAATTTTCTCTCCCTGGGAAGCTGGCGGGGGTCAAAGAAAGATCATTTCGAAGTCGAGAACACAGAATTCCTCCGGGCAAGAAGCACGTGAAACATCTGAAGTTATTAAGCCTTCAGGGTATATCTAGAATCACTGGGCTACCCGACTCGATTGGGAAGCTTTATAATCTTTGGATTTTGGATCTTGGAGCTTGTCACAACCTCAAGTCACTTCCGGATGAAATATGTTCCCTGAAGGAGCTCATAGACCTGGATGTTTCCGGTTGCTACTTGCTTGAATATATGTCCAAAGGGCTTAGTTCGCTTGTTAAGCTTGAAGTGCTTGTGGGGTTTGTGGTTAGTGATCTCAAAAGTGGAAGCTATTGTACTGTCAATGACTTGGCCAAGCTCCACAAACTCAGGAAATTGGGCTTTCGCACAAGCAGGAAGTCTTTCCCAACAGAGAAGGAGCTGAGGACTCTTCAAGAATTTAATGAGCTTCGCAAATTGACAATTGAATGGGGTGAGAATTCTATCTCAGAAGAGGATAAAGGTACAGAGTCAGCCGTTAATGCCCCAATCAAAAGCAAATGCATGACGGGATTATTTCCATTCAAGAAATGCGCTATCCAGAAACCAATAACTGACGAGCCAAAACAATTCGAAAATTTGGAGAAACTAGATCTGCTTTGTTACCCTTCGACCACACCACCTACATGGCTAATGCCTGAGAAGCTTGAGAACCTAAGGACTCTTTATGTCAGAGGAGGCTATCTCCATCATTTGGGCCAGGTTCAAGAAGATACGAAGTGGAAAGTCAAGACTATGCGTTTGAAGTATTTGAACGAGTTGACAATGGACTGGAGGGAAATGCGGCAATCATTTCCAGATTTAGTCTGCTTGCAGATGGTTGAGTGCCCAAGGCTCACCTTATTCCCGTGTGACAAAAATGGAGTGTGGCTGAAAGAGCAGTTTTCTGAAAGCAATTACAAGAGATTAACATCACTAGCATGAATACTAGTAGTCCCAAGGTCTTGGCAAGCTCAGAGTACGACTAGCAGCTCTTTTTTTCGATAGGTCTTTTGTCTTTTGGGAATTTTTGTGAAGGTTTAATTGTGTTCCTTCTGATTTCAGGTTCCAGGTACAGCTAATTTCACTATATATATATATATATATATATATCGTACATAAGTGTGCGCGTGAGATGGTAGATATAATGAACTTGCTGCTTCTAGCGGAGAAAGCTAAGTTGGTGATATTTTTATTGGAAGGAGGGAAAGTGCAGAAAGCTACAAGCATGTCACACCATGGCACAGAGTGAAAGAACATCTCCGAAGATGTGGTCCTTCTTCTTTCTGGGCAACAATCGTCGTTCATGAACTTCCTTCCAATTTCATCTTATTGCATAGTTGAAGGTGTTTGTTTGTTCTATTCATCTCCATAAGATGACAAGCACACTTAAGATTATGTTTTGTTGACTTCTGCTCTCCTGAATACTAGTATGTCTTAAAAATTTCTGCCTTTTTTTTTCTATCTTGTATGCCCTGCCCCTATCTAACCTTTGATAAGCTCTAACTTGCGACTCCAACAAACTCGAGTACACAAACTGGATTGCGTCCACTGTAGTTTCAGTGAAGACCGTGTTGTAATTTTTTCCCCTCATATATTGCGACATTCAAATAGTTGGAATATGATAGGGGAAAGGACTTAATTGCCAAAATACAGTGCATCATCCATGCAGAACAACGTGGCCATGTAAAATAACCTTCAATTCCTGGTTCAAACCAATTTGCAGAGTTTCTTTAATGTAATCAACCGGCCTTTCTGACAGAGAATGCCCTCTCTTATGATTGCATGGTGCATAAGAGTCCAAGATTAGAAAGGGTATCTTATGCAGGTTTGAAATCATCTTAAAAAGATGTAAATCATATGTTTGTTCTCCTGTTGGGTTGAAATGATCTGAGACTAAATCAAATACAGTAGAAGAGTACACTTTTATGAAAATCAAATACAATCGGAGAGTACACTTTTCTGAATCTCTGGCTGATGGTTTTGAGATGGCTCTTCATCACAAATTTATTTTTACATGATTTAAGTATCAAATACCAGCAATCAATTGTTGCTTCAGATTTTCGAGCTTTAAGAGTCTGCTAATAATATGTGGGCTTCAAGCTCCTGATCCTTTTTCAGCTTCTGCAGCTCTCTAGACCGATATATTTTAATACTTACCAGGGCAACAAGTCCGACAATAGTGATTCCGATGCTTAGAACTGCTGCTTCAGGGAAAAAATTAAAGAGCTTAGAGGTGCAGAATATATAACTGATTCAATTTGGTGAGTCTATATGAAAATCACATGGATTTCTGAGCAGTTGAAAGAAATATTTTGTACAGGAACATGTAAGCTAAAATATACCAAAAGCTTCACTGCATGCATGCTTCTGACTAGGAAAAGAGTCGACCACAGACTTGATCATAGACCAAGCGGTTCATTTGGGCTATCAAGCCGGGGCACAAACATAAGTTTTGTTATCTGTCGTGTCCAGTTGGCTTTTTAATATAAAACGCAGGCAGGGCGAGGCGATAGGATCGCCCCTTCCATCCAATCTCTTATCTCGTTGAACTATTTCAGAAAAGTATTATTCATTATTTTCCAAGGCTTATTGTTTGATTGTTTGGAAGGGTTGGGGATTTTTAGGCCTGATTGAAGCCCTGCCACCCATTCTGGCCATTTTGGTCTGCAATCTTTCGGAGCTCGTTTTGGTCACGCCCACCAACGATCGTGTCTACTTCAAAAGTCATAAGGCAATAATCAAGCCCAGACAACAATCTGCCTAAACTATACTTAAAATATTGGTACTAGAATTGTCAGTCGAGCGTAATCGAGTTTGTCACTATTCAGCTCAACCTGCTAAAAAACTCGAAATATACTGGATTAACTTGCTTCTCATGATTGTGCCTACACTTTTAAGCTCGAGTCATGCGTGTAATAGATACCATAGTGGCCAACATGAAACAAAAAAAAATAAACCTTTATGCAGAAGCTATCACCATTAATTCACATTTACAAAAGTAGACAGGGCGATGAAAAGTTACCTTCGCTATTTCCTCTGTCAATAGATAAGATATGTCGGTGACCGTTTGAGGTGAAGCCTTCAAAACCAGTCTGGTCCCATGTCAACCCTAGACCAAAGGTGTTATCAGATATATAAGGACTATAAGAGAATGGAATTGCAACTGTTTTAATCTTTTTGCAAGATGCCGGCACAGGAAGAGAAGATTTGACGGTATATACGTGAAACCCGACGCCACTCAAGCATGGAATTTCTGTGACAGGATTCGAAAGAGGTGCCGAGCAATTGAGGTAAGTGTAGTTCCTAACAGAATAATAGTAACGGAAGGGCGTGAGGGAAAGGTTGAGATTGAGAAAGACTTCATGGACACAATTTTTCGGGTCAATGAGATTGAGCTTCCTAGTGTTGTAAAGAATGGATTTCACCACCAAGTCCCCGTAGGACGGGAAGCGAATTGCGGTGGCGTTTTCTGTACAAATCAGCTCAAACCCAGAAGAGTTGCAGTCGTGGGGTTGTCGAAATTTCACCCAGAAAGGAAATTGAATTTCAGGACCTCCATGGCTGCACTGTAAAGTTCTGGAACTAGACCTATAAGCTTCGGTAGCTATAAAAATGGAGGATAAGAAGATCATAACTAAGAAAATGGATTCCATCAGCGAGATAGCTGCTAGAGAATGAGTGAATATTGAAGCAGCCAGTTATGATGGAAACGTGACCGTGAGTTTTCTTCCGGGCAACTTTCGCGGGAAAATTCCCAGTCAGAATAACGAAGCCAGTTGCGTCGAAGTTTTAACAAGCTCAGGTCAACTCCAAGAGCACTAAAGAGGAGACCCCTTCCTCGTCTTTAATTAAGTGCCCCACTTGACACGAAGAAGCCATTGAAATTACAAAAAGCAGAGTCAAGTCCTGAAGAGTGGTTACTGGGTTGGAACTTTCAGGTCAACTGCGTCGAAGTCCTGAAGCCAGTTGCGTCGAAGTTTTAACAAGCTCAGGTCACCTGCAAGAGCACTAAAGAGGAGACCCCTTCCTGGTCTTTAATTAATAGCACCACTTGACACGAAGAAGCCATCGAAATTACAAAAAGCAGGGTCAAGTCCTGAAGAGTGTTTATTGTGTTGGAACTTTCAGGTTGAAAAGTCAGAAAACTCCCCATCCCAGCATTGTGACATATTTGCAGATCAATGAGGGGATATCAATCTTGTGGCTTCTTTTCTATCTAGTCTAGATTAGAATTGATTTTCTTTCCTCCGTCTGAAACTTGCTGTCATGTTAATCCGAACCTTTAGTCAAGCGATGGCAACTTATAATTCACATGCATCGAGTAAGATTCCAACTACAAAAGTGGCTAGCTTTAAGGTAACTCTTGCGTGGGAGGTGTTGTGATTTGAACATGGGATCTACCCCATTAATTGGCTGTTCAGACCAGGAGGATACAGATTGGACTTCATTTGCCGTTCACAAATAAACAATTTCCGGATGCCACCTGCAGCAATATTAACAAATGAAAGTTCTAGCATCTTTATCCGAATCGTTTACTTCCTCTCTCTGGAATTTCATTGCTTGGATTTCCTTCTGTCCCCGCCAAAATTCCATCTTTCGTCGGCTAGTCAGTGGAGTTTCAGAGGTGTCACCTCCCCAGCCCCTAGTCTTTCTTGGGTCTTAGTTATTAACTTTCCTCAGGCCTTCATTGATTTGAATTTTCAACCCTAGAGAGATGACTTCGACATGTTTGACTTTCAGTGTTATCTATTCAATTTTGGAAAATGACACTTCATTCGGCACTTACTCTGGCGCTACAATTCTTCAATTTATTATTAAATGCCATAGTTTTTTAAAAACGTTATTTTCCTAGCTTGAAAATTCCATGTGGGCGCTCAATTGACATTGATCATTTAACATGACTTATGCGGAGAGACAATGACGGCAAAAATATTCTAGGACAACGCTGTCTAAGCCCTTTCGTGCCCCTAATTTGAGGATCCGGGAATATGTTAGGTCGCAATCAAAACCCTAACTCTGTTTTCAATTGCAAACTGAAAATCAATGCTTCACTTCGAACATCACGCTGGACGCTCTTCTCCTTCTACGACCACCAGCATCCTCATGTCTAGCAAACTTTTCAGAATATAACAACATTTTTGAAAAAAAAAAAGAAAGAGAAATAAGGAACGACTAATAATACATATATATCTGTAAGTACTTAAAAATTTATTTTACTGTGTTGTGCACTTTCTAATTCTTTGTTTTCGAAATTGTCCCCTTTAACCATATCCGATATCTTAATTTGAGGAGATCACATCGAGGGAGCAAATTTAAGCACGTTAAAATATTCTGTTAAACCCATCTAACCAAAAATTTAAATCAATGAATTATGAGCCGCTTTGAATATATTAACTTTTCTACACTACACTACACGAATTTTCGTGAAACTTTTCTAACACATTTTACAAGTGTATCTCAATGACAAATATGAGGCCTCGGCCAGTCAAAGCGGAAAAGTATCTCTGGCAGTGAAAATGTAATACAAGTAGTCACTCTTGGCCAGAAAAAAAAAAGATAAGTGCATTAGAATTCCTAAAATTTATCGTGAAAGTGCAGTTGAATTCTAAAACTCCAGAAAAAAGCAATCAAGCTCTAAAATTTGTTAAAGTGAAAATTTAGAAATAAAAATAAGAAAAAAGAAAAAGAAAGAATAACATGGTCTTCTCCTTCTTTCTTACATTGGCATGTACTATTCTTTTTTTTTTTTTCGTTTTCTTTAGTTCATCCGCAAAGCTTCGGGAGGGTGCCGCCGCTTCTTTGTCTTCTCTCCGTTCGGGTCTCTCCACACTCTTTGATCTCGACACCCAGGGTCGACCTCGAAGCCGTAAACGGAGCTCAGCCTAAATGGTGTTGAGCTTGAGCGGCATGGCAGTGCTTGCCTAGATATGGGGCTCGAGCTCAACCTTGCAGCAGAGCTTGTGGTCTTTGCCTTAGATATATCATCTATTTAATAGTGTTTTTCTTGTGCACATATCGAGTTTATCCCACTTGTAATATTTTGGACTTTGACCAATCAAAGGTCAAAAAGGAAAAAAGAAAAGAAAAGAAGATACACGTTCATATAAAGAGAAAAGGAAAAGGAATAGAGAAAGAGAAGACGCACGGAAGAAAAGGGACGGAAAGAAGAGAGAAGGGGTACACGCCACGAAACCCCCTCAAAGTCAGATTTATTTCGATTTACAATGCTCCGTTGGGATTTAAGCATTTTGTTCTTCTAATTGGAGTAATTTTCTTAATTATGGCACAAATTCGAAATTATGTGAAATTGGAATTGCAGGCCCGATTTAGTAGTTGTTAAGCTGAGAAATTATGTGAGATTGATAGTTTTGGGTGTTGTGGAGTTGTAGGATTTAATATAATCAATTTCGGCTTACGGTTTGCCTGAAACGAAATTTCGAAGTTTTTTATGTGTGTTGAACAGTATTCGACTAGCAACTTTCGGGCCAATTTTCATCGGCTGTCGACTAGATTTTGGATCAGCCAAGCTATAGGTCTTCTAGTACTTTGAAAATGCTTTTTTATTTTATTTTATTATAAGCTTTTCTTGAGGAGTTTGGTGGAGAGAGTTATGGTGCAAGAAAGTTTGTTGCGTGAGTGGCCATTGGTCATGCAAGTGGTTGTTACTCACGTTAGTAATTTTTTTGCCACGGTTGGCCATTCTTGAGGTCCTTTGTCGACCCATAGTGAGCGTTTTGACTCTGAAATGGAGTGGTTTAGTCAAGTGATTAGTTAAAGTAGTGTTTTACTTGGTTTTGATGTCGATTATAGTGTAATTGATAGGATTACAGTTTCATTGATATGATTACGAGATTGTTGGCTTGTATAACTACATTGTTTGGTTTTAGGCATTTTCAGGTGAGTAGTGCTATCTTTTCTTTGAATTTCTAAACTTATATTTTGAAAATGAAAAGGATTAAATATATTATGTGCAAAGTATGAGGCAAGAGTAATTTTTATAGCATACTTGATGCATAAAGCGGGATCAAACATTTACTACCCTTTTAACTATTTGAAATGGCATGAAAAGCATTTTTAGAAACGATTTATGAGTTGATTATTGTGAAATGGTTTGAGAAATATTTTATAAAAGGGATTGCAAAAAGGTTATATGTTATCGATTTGTAAATTTGATTTATGAAAAGTTATTCTGTAGCAAAAAAGGTATATGTTTCGTATTGTGAAAACGATTTATGATGCCGATTCTAGATTGATTTGGTGGAAAGAATTGATTTGTGAAAGGATATATGTTCTGGTTTATGAGATGGATTTTGGATTTGATTTTTGATATTGTAGGATGATGGTTTGATGTTTAATATCATTATGAACTCGGTTAGGGGTTTTTGGGTATGCATACAAGTTTTAGAATATCCTTTTGGGCCGAGTCACTGACTAATAATAGGTGGAGACCTTGCCAAAGGAGAAATCTTGGTCGTCTTATTACTAGACTTTGTGTCGTGATTATGATTTGATATTGAGCAATAAATTGGTCAATTGAATTGACCATTGACAAGTGAATTGATGAGATGGATCAATAGAATAGACCGTTGATGTGTAGTATGAAATTAATCAATGAAATGGATCATACAATATCAATTGAGGAGATTGACAATGGATTAAATCATTGATATTTGCCTTTGATATAACTGATGAAATGAGTATATTTGATATGTATAAAGTTTTGTTGAAAAGATAAAAATCGTTCTGCATATGCTATATTGTAGATTTGAATTAAATGAGCTTTGGTATGGTTTTGCAATTATGCATAGTGGGCGCTCGATTTGCTTAGAAGAGATATGCACACCCCATTCATTTCAATCTTTTTAGGTTCTTAACTAGCGACAATCAAAGGCGAGAGCGTTATTGGCGAGGAGCTTTTGGTAGTTGCGTTTTGGATATGAGTTGAGTTGAGATAGTTAGATATATATATTTTAATATTAGATTTGTGTTTGAGGTTGCGTCCTTTGAGTGGAAGGACGACCGTGTCATTACCCTATTCTTATAAGATTCGGGGTGTGACACCACTCTTACTAGATACGTGGAGACATGAATTATGTCCATTGAACCTTTTACTTCATTGCGTCAGAATGGAATGAAAATGGAAGAGCAGAGATTAAACCAGGAAGTAGCCTTCGAGTTCATCTTTTAATTGCTCTAAGAAAATTAAATGTAGAAACGTTCAATTTGTTTTTAGACCTTGATTTTCGAACTTGCTTATCTGTGTCCACGTTTGGAGGCTTTAGAGAGATACTTGAGAATACAATGGCTGCCGAGCTCATGGACCACCAGCCCAAATCCGGCAAGCTCCACCCAGAAGCTCGAGATTGACACCATGTGGGTCGAGCTTTGCTTGCACTATCAAGTCGACCTAAGATTTGGATATCACGCTCCGCTTGTGATGGAGAACTCGAACTTAGATCTCGGGGTAACTTATAACAACCTAGTTTGACGAGGGCTGGGAGTGAATGTTGGGGCTAGAGGGTTTGGATAATGAGCAACTCCTAACAGGCTTTTAGGATACGAATGGGGTAGGGGTAAACAGAACTATGTATTGAATAGGAGGAGAGCGATTCTAAGACACACACACACACACACACACACACACACATATATATATATATATATATATATATATATGAAAAATGTAATGTTACTTTTGACTTAACGGCAATATTTAGTTTTAGAACTCGAAAATTGAACATGCTCACAAGTGACCTCTTGGAAACATGCTCATTTGTACGCTAAAGAACAAAATAGTGAGACTCGATATTTGATGGGTTAAAGCGAACAATACCTCAGTGAATATATTCAAGGCATCACAATATAATATCAGAGTGGGGCTCTTCTAGTAGGTGTGTGGTTCGCCAGAGGCATGGTCCTTCAAGAGAGAGAAGCGGCTCTCGACAGAGAGTGCAACGACCTCAATCAATCCGACCTCATCTAGGAAGACATATCGCAGCCCCACTCCGGCAACGGAGCTAGCCCTGGGTGAGTTTCCTTGTTCGGCCTATGCGTGTGTGCTATGAAGTAGAGCGTACGAGCTTTTTCTTCATGTGGTTAGGTTTTCGCTTTGTTGGTTGTGCGAATTTGGTGTGGGAGGCTCCGCCAGCGCTTTATCCTCGCCCTTGCCTCCAGCTAAAAGAGAAGAAAAAGAAAAAAAAAGAAAAAAATAAAAAAATTTAAAAAATTATTAAAAAATATTTATATCAGCACTGATTATTCTACAACACCGATCATATCATGTGCGGTTAGCATACACGTTAGTAATTTTTTATTTAAATTAATTGGATGGACTAAATTGATAATAATATGAAAATATATATAATTAAATTGATGTAATTAAAAAATTTTAAAATTGGATTGATGCGTCCAGGTAACGATTTTAGGATTATTTGGGGTTGCTTTTCCCCGGAAAAGTTGGAAGAAAGGTCGGCCCCATGCCTCAGCTGTGATTATGCGTTGCGTGACAGAGCCTTGACTTGAGAGTAGTCACTTTGACTCACTGTGCCGCGATGCTGACAGCACTCCATTGTCGTTTTTCACGAGCGATGAGATGGAGAAGAAGACTGTGCATCCGTGTGGGAGAGAGAGAGAGAGAGAGAGAGAGAGAGAGAGCTATTCTTGTCGTCTGCTTCACTTCACTTCACTTCATGGAAGGAGCTTGACGATGGCGCGAGTCTCATTCTGTTCTCTCCACCATCTTTCGCTTTGAATTCTCTCTGCCGCTCACTCCCACCTCGCTCCTCAGCGGCCATGTCGTCGTCTTCACACACGGATCTTGCCCTCCTAGCGGTCTCCGAGCCGATATCGACCGTCCAGGTCATTGAAAGCATCATCCCTTCTCTGCTCTCCCACTTCTTCCAAGTGAAGCAGCGACACGTTCCACCCCGGAACGACGACAAGGCCCAAGACGACCGGAAAGCTAGCGACTCCTCTCACGGTCGCATCCAGACAGCGAAGAGCTTGCCCGTCGACATCAGCGCAACGAAGAAGAGGAAGAAGAAGGAGCTGACGAGACGCCGCAGCTGTGGAGAGGAATCGATCGACCATTCTCTTCGCAGTGATTCTAATCACGAGCTGTGTAATCAGATCGAGAGGCTTTACAGAGACCTCGGTTACATCAAGGACGCGCTGGACAGGCATAGGAAGGCCGAGGACAACGTCAGCCAGCTCATCAAGGAACTCGTCAAGCAGAGCAAGGACGCGGCCTTCCTGGATTCACCGCAAGCACCTGGGGCTGCCAACGGCAATTCCGAGAAGATCCAAGTCCAGCTCTCTGACCTCACCGAAATAGTCACGAAGTTGAAGCTTAATATTCCCCCTTCCAACAAGATATCGCCCACTACCTCCGATGCCCACAGGGGCGCACAAGTGGCCGATGAGTTTGACGACTGTAAAGAAATGCCCTACTCTGCCGTAGAGCAGAAGTTGCGTGACGGTTCTGTTTGCAAGGACTTACGTTCCACCTACGAGCAGCTTGATATCCGATCGAAGCAGTGTTTGCTGTGCTTTGCCGTATTTCCTGAGCATGCTGAGATCAAGAAGAGGTTCCTGTATTACTGGTGGGTCGGGGAAGGGTTGATTGACCCTTCAAATAGCGAAGACAAGTCCGTTGGTGATATTTTGAAGGATCTTGTGGATAAGGGTTTCATTCAACCGGTGGTTAAGAAGCGCAGGATGGTGACAACGAGTAAACGCTATAAGATGTTACCGCTGATACGCTCCATGGTGGTGATTCTGGCCAAGGAAGCGAAGTTTTTCGACTTCGATCCCAGGGGTTGCCCCACAGCGGACTTCTCCGAGTGTCTTAGATCTTGTTTGGTTAGATCGAAAGAGGCTTCCCGGCAGAAGGCGATTCCCGATTCGGATATGGAAAAGCTGCGTACTCTATTCAATGTCAATGAGCCTTACCTGGATTTCAAGGCGGACTGGTTCTCAAATATGAAAAATATAAATTGTCTCTCCCTGGGAAGCTGGCGGGGGTCAAAGAAAGATCACATCGAAGTCGAGAACACTGAATTCCTCCGGGGCATGAAGTGCATGAAACATCTGAAGTTTTTTAGCCTTCAGGGTATCTCTAGAATCACAGAGCTACCCGGCTCGATCGGGAAGCTTTATAATCTGCGGATTTTGGATCTCAGAGCTTGTCACAACCTCGAGTCACTTCCCGATGAAATATGTTCCCTTAAGGAGCTCACAAACCTGGATGTTTCTGGGTGCTACTTGCTTGAATACATGCCCAAAGGGCTTGGTTCGCTTGTTAAGCTTGAAGTGCTGATGGGTTTTGTGGTTAGTGATCTCAAAAGTGGAAGCTATTGTGCTGTCAATGACTTGGCCAAGCTCAAGAAACTCAGGAAATTGGGCTTTCGCACAGGCAGGAAGTCTTTCCCAACAGAGAAGGAGTTGAGGACTCTTCAAGAATTTAATGAGCTTCGCAAACTGACAATTGCATGGGGTGAGGATTCTGTTTCAGAAAAGGTTGAAGGTGCAGAGTCGGCCGATGATGACCTGATCAAAAGCAAATGCTTCGCGGGGTTATTTTTATTCACGAAACGCACTGCCCAGAAACCAACAACTGACGATCCGAAACTTCCCAAAAATTTGGAGAAACTAGACCTGATTTGTTACCCTTCGACCACACCACCTACGTGGTTAATGCCCGAGAAGCTTGAGAACCTAAAGACTCTTTATGTCAGAGGAGGCTATCTCCATCATTTGGGCCAGGTTCAAGAAGATACGAAGTGGAAAGTCAAGACTATGCGTTTGAAGTATTTGAACGAGTTGACAATGGACTGGAGGGAAATGCGGCAATCATTTCCAGATTTAGTCTGCTTGCATATGGTTGATTGCCCAAGGCTCACCTTGTTCCCGTGCGACAAAAATGGATTGTGGCTGAAAGAGCAGTTTCTAAAAGCAATTACAAGAGATTAACATCACAAGCATGAATACTAGTAGTCGCAAGGTCTTGGCAAGCTCAGAGTACAACTACTAGCTCTTTTATTTTTTTAAAGGTCTTTTTGTCTTTTGGGAATTTTTGTGAAGGTTTTAACGGTACTCCTGATTCCTGGTTCCAGGTACTGCTAATTTCACTGTATAAATATATTCTACATGAGTGTGCGCGTGTGAGATGGTAGATATAATGAACTTGCTGCTTCTGGTGGTGAAAGCTAAGTTGGCGACATTATTATTGGAAGATGGGAAAGTGCGGAAAGTTACAAGCATGTCTCACTATGGCACAGAGTGAAAGAACATTGTAGAAGATGTGGCCCTTCTTCTTTCTTGGTACCGATCATCGTTCATGAACTTCCTTTCCATTTCATCTTATTGCACAGTGAAGGTGGTTGCTTGTACTATTCATCTCCATAAGATGACAAGCACACTTAAGATGATGAATATGCTGTGCTAAATACTTGGCTTTGAATATAATATCACGTTGCATTGATATCGATCTTCTCTCCTTAATACTAGTAGGTTCTTAAAATTTTCCTTTTTCCTATCTTATTCTGTCCTTACTTGTCTGTCGTATGCCCTGCCATGATCAAACCTTTGATAAGCTCTAACTTGCAAGACGAACAAACTCGAGCACACAAATTGGATCGCATGCACTTTTGTTTCAGTGAAGACCATGTTGTAAGTTCTCTCCCTCAAAGATTTCGACATTCTAAATAGTTAGAATTTGATAGGGGAAAGGACGTAGCTGCGAAAATAAAATTCGTCATCTAAGCAGAAAAAGCTGGCCATGGAAAATAACCTTTAATTCCTGAATCAAACCAATTTGAATCATCTTGGTGACCCTTAGATTGTGCTTGAAGTCCAAGATGGAGACCTAAGTCTTACTCTACTTTTGGCTGGCGATGCTTCCTCAAGCACATCTGGTTGGTTTTCTCTTGCAAAGGTGAAAGCTGAAGGGGAGATAAAAGAAGATTAGTAGTCTGAGCTTGATGTATTTGACAAGGATGTTCTCGACAGTTGGTGATGAACTTCGCCGGTAAGAAAGAGAGAAAAAGATGTGTTGAAGCATGGTCTATTTTGATGGATAGTACAGTTACTTTAATCCAATCAACTGGGCCTTCTGACAGAGACTGCGCTCTCTTGTGATTGCATAGCGCATTAGAGTCCATTAGAAATAGCATCTTATGCAGATTCTAAATTATCATAATAATATGTAAATCATATGTTTGTTCTCCTGTCGGGTTGAAATGATCTGAGGCTAAAATAAAAAACCATTAGAAGAGTACACTTTTTCTCTCTAAGACTAAAAGAACAGCTAAATTCTGAATCTCTCTGGCTGATGGTTTTGAGATGGTTCTTCATCACAAATTTAATTTTATGCGCTTCTAGTCTCAAATACCAGCAATCGATTGTTGCTTCAGATTTTTGAGCTTTGGGAGTCTGCTAATAATTTATGGGCTTCAAGCTTCTGCTCCATTTTCAGCTTCTGCAGCTCTCTAGACCGATAAATTTTCATGCTTACCAGGGCTATGAGTCCGACAATAATGATTCCGATGCTTAGAACTGCTGCTTCAGGGAAAAAATAAAGAGCTTAGAGCCGCAGAATATATAACCGATTCAATCCGGTGAGTATATATAAAAATCACATGGATCTCTGAGCAGTTAAAAAAAATCACATGTACAGGAGGAACATATAAGCTATAATATACCAAAAGCTTTACTGAAATTGCATGCTTCTCACTAGGAAAATAGTCAAACTATAGACTTAGATCAAAGACCAAGCGATTCATTTGAGCTATCTAGCCATGACACATGCAGAACTTATGATCTGTCGTATCCAATTGGTTGGCGTTGTTTCTAATATAAAATCCAGGCAGGGCGAGGCAATATGATCACCCCTTCCATCCAATCTTTGATCTCGCTCAACTAGTTTCAGAAAAGTATAAATCATTATTTTGAAAGCTTTTTGTTTGATTGTTTGGAATGGTTGGGGATTTCAGGCCTGATTGAAGCCCTGCTACCCCATCTGACCATTTGGCCTGCAATGTTTTTAAGGCGAACCTCTCACAAGCTTGTTTTGATCACACCTGCCAATAATCGCGTCTACTTCAACAGTCATAAGGCAATAATCAAGTTGAACCCAGACAACAATCTGCCTAAACTTTGCTTAAAATAGTGATACTGGGATTGTCAGTTGAGCGCAATCGAGGTTTGTTGTCACTATTCAGCTCAACCTGCTTAAAAACTCAAAATATTCTATATTAACTTGATTCTCGCGGTTGTGCTAGCACCTTTAAGCCTGTCATGCGTGTAATAGATACCACAGTGGCCACCATGAAACAAGAAAAACTTTTATGCTGAAGCCATCACCATTAATTCAATTTTGCAGAAGTAGGCAGGGCGATGAAAAGTTACCTTTGCAATTTCCCCCGTCAATAGATAAGATATGGCGATGACCGTTTGATGTGAAGCCCTCACAACCAGGCTGGTCCCATGTCAACCCAAGACCAAAGGTGTTATCAGATATATACGGATTATAAGAGAACGGGATTGCAACTGTTTTAATCTTTTTGCAAGAACCTGGCACGGGTAGAGAAGATTCAACAGTATAAACATGAAACCCGATGCCACTCAAGCATGGAATCTCTGTGAAAGGATTCGAAAGAGGTGCCGAGCAGTTGAGGTAAGTGTAGTTCCTAACAGAATAATAGTAATGGAAGGGTGTGAGGGAGAGGTTGAGATTGAGAAAAACTTCGTGGACACAGCTTTTAGGGTCAATGAGATTGAGCTTCCTAGTGTTGTAAAGAATGGATTTCACCACCAAGTCCCCGTAAGATGGGAAGCAAATTGCGGTGGCGTTTTCTCTACAAATCAGCTCAAACCCAGAAGAGTTGCAGCCGCGGGGTTGTTGAAATTCCTCCCAGAAAGGAAATTGAATTACAGGACCTCCATGGCTGCACTGTATAGTTTTGGAATTAGACCTACAAGCTTCGGTAGCTCTAAAGATGGAGGATAAGAAGATCATAACTAAGAAAATGGATGCCATCAGCGAGATTGCTGCTAGAGAATGAGTGATACTGAAGAGCTTATTAAGATGGAAACGTGATTATATATCTATTTCTGGGCAACTTCGAAGAGAAAATTCCCAGTTAGAATAAAAAAGCCGCTAACCAATGCCTTGGAAGTCTTAACAAGCTTAGGTCAACTGCCAGAACACTGAAGATGAGACACCTTCTCGGTCTTTACCTGAGTCCACACTCGACGCGAAGAAGCCACTGAAATTACAAAAAGCAGAGTCAAGTCGCGAAGCGTGTTTACTGGGCCGGAACTTTCAGGTCGAAAAGTCAAGAAAACTTCTAGCAGAACCCCATCTCAGCATTATAACATATCTGCAGATCAATGAGGGGACATCATCATCTGTAGTGCATGCATTTGGCTTCATTTCTGTCGAGTCTAGTTCAGATATAATTGTCTTTCCTCCGTCTGAAACTTCCTGTCGGATTAATCCGAACCTGTAGTTCAAACGTGTCACGCCAAGAGATTATAGATTGGACTTCATTTGCCGTCCACAAATAAACAATTCCAGGATCTCACCTATAGCGATATCAACAAATGGAATTTTTTCGCATCTTTCTCCGAATTGTTTTACTTCTTCTTTCTGGAATTTCATTGGTTTGGTCGCCCACTGTTTCTGACAAAATTCCATCTTTTGTCGGCTAGTTTGTGGAATGTTTCACAGGTCTCGCCTGACCAGCTCCAGGTCTTCCTTGGGTCTTCCTTGTTAACTTATATAAAGTATTCATTGGTTTGAATTTTCAATTCTAAAGAGATGGCTTCCACACGTTTGACTTTTAAAATAAGAAAATGACAATATGGTGTTTACTTTGGTGACACAACTTTTCAAGATCTTACAAAATTCATAACTTTTAGAAAATATTCATTTAAGTTGCATTGGCAATTTCCCTTACCCGAAAGTTTCAAACGGGATTAACTTAATATTTAATTATCCGAGGTGGCTTGTGTGGAAAGATGATGACTGCAAAAAAACTTATAAAACTATGCAGTTTAAGCCCCTCCATGCACCAATTTGAGGATTTGGGACTAAATTAGGTCATCCAAAAATGGCTGCTTCGTTGCTCGATAGTCCGTTCGAATTGAAATTGGAATTTGAGGCTAGGGCTTTCGGGAAAACAAATTAAACCTAACTTATCAATTTGGAGCAAGAATTTTGGGTCTAGTGTTTGGTTTATGGAGCAAGCAGAACTTAATCTCTAAAGTTGGGGCAAATTTGATTTGCCAAGCAACGTTGTTTGATCTGTATCTCGAATATCTTTACATCTCCGGTGAGAGTTGCATTACTTACTCTAAAATAATGCTTCATGAGATTTTCTAGTGATAATAGTGGTCGATGTCGTTTGAATGATTGATTTTCAAAAATTGTTTTACTTAAGTGATTGCTTGAAAGTAAGCGCAAGGCACTATTCGAGTCAATTTATTTGATGTGCTCTCCAGAGTTTGGATGATGAAAAACTAGTCAATGGAAAACGTGTTTCATTGACCGAAGAAAAGTTTAAATTGGGAAAAATGACTTTCCATTATGGTAAGAAGGAAATTTTCTTCCCTGATTTCTTGCTGCGCATCCAAGTGAGAAGCATAGGTTCCTCTATTGTATTTCCTATCTATCATCAAATTATGTTTCCCGTTAAGTCTCATAAGTTTTTTCATAACTCTCGTCTATCATCTCCTTAATATATTTCATTAATGCTCTTGTTCTTCTACTTTTTTTAAAAAAAATACCGTCATATACAGTATTTTATGAATATGATATCGTAATTTCTTTATTGATTTCTTTATAATTCTCATTATTTTGATGGAATATCAGATATATAAAGAAGATATTGATTCTAATTTTTTTAGTCATTGCCTGTAATTTTTAAGCATAGAAGCTGGCTTTTGTGATTCACTTATTATCAAATACCAGCAAACCAAATTTTCAACTTGTTTTCAGCATGAACAAACACCAGAAGACGGTTTACTTTCTCTAAATTCAAACTTACTCAAATCATTTTCCAGCGATAAGAAGATTTCGGTAAAACATAAAATCCCTAATGATTACTTTCCTTTTCCATTTTACAAGACACAGCAGGGGTGCAATATATCAAGGGGAAAAAAGGGCCTGCAAGCGACGCAGAATGTTCTGAGTTTGGTTCCCAGGACAGTGATCCAGGCAATAAGCTGACATAAATCTGACTTCTTTGTATGTATAGATACTGTTTCCCTAATAAGTCCTCGTGAGAATTGCCAAATTCCTAGTCGTTTTATATTTTTGGTTCTGTTAACTTTGGAGAGTTTGTTTGTTTTCCAGCTTTTAATTGCGATCAGTCTGCCAAAAGAAAAGTCTTGCCTGGTAGAGAAGCAAATCTAGCCTGTTTAAGATTGAGATCAAAAGACCCACTAAGAGATTTGCGGAACGAAACACTTGACCAAAGTCATTGCCTATTTTCTGAGTCGAAATCACGGTCAGAGGCTAGCTTTAATGGACCAGACTAGTTTTCTAACCAATAATCTAACACCTGATCTGAACCATTGTCTTGATTACTAGCATCTTCTGTTTGTGTCTCATCGTCCCCACCTTATCATCAAGATTATGCAAGCCCTGTAGAGGATCATTTACCTTTATTTCTAATGAGATTTTACAGTTTCAGGGTCAATCACTTGGAACTTAATTGCTGAACTGGTTCAAGCACTGAAGCAACACCCATCAGCTTCCTGGTTCTCTTTGTTTTAACTGGCTTACCCCCAATCATTTTCAGGGTCTTTTTAACGCAATGGAATGTTTCATCCAGTGAAAAGATATCATTTCAAATTCATACTCGACATTCTGGTGTATACACGGAGAAATGTCGCGACTAAAGTAACAGAAGATGCACGACTTTCCCGATGTTGCTATAGGCATGATGCATGAGAAGAAAGAATTACATTACTGGGATACCTTGTTAATTTCGTCCCTCTGTGACTTATCAGCTCCAGTATTTAAGGAAACTGGAACATCTCGAATGGGAAAGCAACTATTTCATACTCAGACATCGAAAGCTAGAGATGCTACATGATCGGAAAATCATCATTGAGCAAGGTACATCAGCTGCTTCCTAGAGGTGGACCTGCTAGCCTGAGCAGGCTTCACAGTCATCTTGGGAGTCAATTACATGGTAGTAGAGGGTTGATTCTTTGCCGTCGAACTTGGAGGCTGATTGATGAGCAGACAATCCGCAATACTGTTTCCTCAGCCAAGCAATGTAAATATCGATTACTTTCTTGAACATTCTGTCGCCTTGGATGAGTTGGTGCTCTACAAATTCGACCAAAGGCATCCACTGCATAAAAAATTCAGCTGGTATTTTCAGTGAAAACTGTGATTATGAAGTCAAAGCAGCGAATGATGTACTTTTACATCCTTGTTCGAGCATAACCGAAAATATTGCTGATTTGCTTTAATATTCTACGTTTAACAACAAGAATCCTCCCTGAGAAAGCTTTGCTACTCTATGGAGGCAAGCACTACCTTGGCCGCTTGAATTTCGACATCATCGACCGATATTTGAGTCGAAAGAGGTCTTAACATGCAAATGAAGAACAAATCTGACTTGTTGAAAGCTACATTGTGCGCATGCCTGAAATTGAATGAAGGAAAAGAAGAGATAATGAATTATAATCCATGAAAGGTACGGCAAAAGTACCATTCTTTGATATTCAATTCACTTCTAAGAAGATTCTGTCAACCACAAGGCAACTTACAGGAAAAAGAGTTCTTGTCATTACCTGAACCCGATTATTTCTATAAACTCAGTATCTATCTGCAACATGAAATAAGGAAAAAGCTTGTATTAGGGAAGAATTTGAAATAATTAAGAACTTATAACTGCTTGTTGATCCCGTCATCGATGTATAAGTAATGCAAAAAAAGCGAAAATATTGTGAAAAAGAGATCCTTACACCGGTTTCTTCCTTGACTTCTCTTACAGCTCCTTCAAATATCTCCTCTGACTGCCAATTAAAAGAGTAATATAATGACAATAAGAGGAAAAGAAAAGAAAACTCAAGTTAACCTATCTTGCACATTCAATCAGATACCTCAGCAATGAATCCAGTCGGTAATTTCCAGAGACCAACACACGCTGGAGAACAGCATATCTCTTGCACTACAAGGACCTGTTGGCACTCGTCAGTCATTGCAGAACTGTAGGACTAGACTTTGGCAAAAGGTCAAAAAAGGCAACATATAGAAAGAAACGACTAGACTCTAAGCAGGTCACAATTTCGGTATTGGGGGCTCAGTCCATAAGATGCGTCAACATTGATGAATGTTGACAGAGCAAGAATGAAGCATATGTTTTAGGTGATTCTTAAGCCCCATCCATTTGAGGGAATTACAGTCAGTTTCTGTCTGCCTCGTTTTCATTCAAGCTCCAGAGCTCGTTCACATACAGCTGTCTAAAAGTTAATTTTGATGAACGATTCAGCCAATCAGCATGAGTTGTTGTCAGATAAACCTTAACAAAAGTTGATGTCCTTTTATTTGATCAATGTCAATATCAACATAAATAGTATGAGCCTTACCAAAAAAAAAAAAAAAAAAAACATAAATAGTATGAGCACGACAATCGCCGGGACAAGTTCACTGTGAGTTCAGCTGTGATTCCATGAATTTGGTAGCATCATCTACTCTTCCAATTTATCAGAGAAAACATGTCGTACCTCATCCTTTTCATTGATGACAAGGCCTCCAACACCAACTTGATGAGAAGCATTGCCAGGAAGCATGCATGGCCCTTCCGGTAACCAGTACGTCAACATCACGTAATTTACTTCTGCGTGGTGGTATCTGAATCCTTCCTTCAATCATACATAAGAGGAGTAAAAATGTGTTGTCAGTGGCGATATCACTCACTACTTTTGAACTAAATAATCTACCAGGGTTACATATATATAAGAATCTGCAGGGGCCGTCACAAAGTAGGTACATGTGAAATATTTTCTGTTTTGTGGTGGAAATTAAGTAACTTACGTATGATAAAGGAATAGTGAAGTACCTTCACAGCAATTGGAATAAGCTCAGACATGTGCAGAGGCAACTTTAGCCATATTCCCTTCTTTCCCTGCAGTTATATGATATAGGGTTTAATCCCTTGCTATCAAGATAACTGTGAAATTAGCATTAGTCTGCAATTAGGTTAGAAGCAGCCATTGACCCATTGTCACATTCAAAATGCAAATACTTGTATATTACATTAACAATACTATTGTCAGTCCAAATGTTGACGTCTCCTAGAAGAATTCCATTATGAACCGATGTCTACGGTTCAGAGAAAATGGCCTACAATTGCAAACAGGATATTACATTGCTTTTTTTTTTAATTAGGATCAATTTGTCAGGAAAGCTCGTCACTGCCACCAATGAAAGCTCGAGAGGATGCTTCTGAATGAAAAGAATTGTAAGCGGGGATATTTCAACACAGGATTATAAGGTATTGAAGACTCTTGAATATACTACCAAAATTACAGCATAGCTTGAAACTCACTGCATAAGAAGACACATCACCTTCATTTTCCAATGTGAAAGAGAGGAACGAAGCGTCAAAGCGAAGGCATTTTGATTGGTGGGTAGTTTGTCCGGATCAACCACAAATCCTCCATATTCATCATCGTTGCCATCTAGCACTCTCAGATCTCTTGAATAAACACTCGAGATTATGCCGTTTGTCCCGCTAGTATGATACAAAGAAGATTCTGTCACCCGTTGGCCAGATGAACTCAATGCCCCATTTGAAGTAGTATGAGGATGGTTTGATGTACTTGACAAAGCAGTTCTAACTGAAGAACCTAAACAATGAGAAAAACAACATTATCAAATGGGAATTAAAGTGCATTTATCAAATCGGCAAGTCTTTCTGTATATATAATTCCAATTCCAAGTATGCACATTTTCCTGATTTATCCGTGAAACAAGGACAAACTTGAGATTGAACATTCTAAATTAACGGTTAGTAACCATGAAATCAGCATTTTCTGCTTGGCAATAAAAATGGCATCTTTAAAGAGCACTTACCTCTGCAAGAACAAAACAAGGGAGAGACCCTGACACTCGGAGTGTCCCTCCAATTCATGACCGAGGTCGAGTATAATCTTATGTGGGCTAATGTAGTAGACTGCGAATCAAACAGTTTCAGCTCCATAAATGGCAACCCTTCTAATACCTCGACAACTTCAGTTGAAGTTGAACCCGAAAACGCCAACTTTTATATCCAATCAAGATCCCAAGATCCATCACGATCAGAAACAAGGAACGTCCTTCGGATCCAACGTCCTTCGGTAACAACAATGAGAAAGAGGGACCAGAGAGTTCGCACAATGCAAAGTACAGAAGGCTACTAAAAGAATGATTAAGGTGAGTCAATTGGCACGATCATAAGCTTTAAAACGTGTCGACAAGGCCATTAGAGAGAATGATTAAGGTGGTGGTGATTGATATCTTATCCAAAGATTCTTATCCAAAGATACTGATAAATAGTATTCGAATGGTGGGTATATTGCTTACCGATTTGTGGTGTGAAAGGCGTGCTCCTTTCTTTCTTTTTATGCTAGATGCTGACGAGTTACAATGGAAAAAGGAAAAAGAAGAGGTTCCTGTTTCAGTAGTACAGCTAAATGAAGAAAACGAGGAAGTAAGTAATATTTCTTGAGACTTCCATTTATAATAAAGATCGGTGCCCAAAAAACTTAGGGAAAATAACATAAAGAGTCTCCGAACTTTGGTCCAATATGCAATATGGTCCATAAACTTTTAATTTATTCAATATAGTCCCTAGATTTTTTATACATGTTCAATTTAGTCGCTGAACTGTATTGAAATGTTCAACGTAATCCTTCTATTAATTAAAATTCAGGAACTACATCAAACATTTTCATATAGTTCAGGGATTACATAAGTCCATAGACCATATTGAATATTAGGTTAAAGTTCAGGGACTACGTTGAACAAATTAAAAAAAATTCAAGAACCTATATTGGACATTGGGCCAAAGTTTATGGATTGTTTGCGTCATTATCCCAAAAACTTACTAAGTACCGATAAGAAAGACCTGTTAGAATTAAAGTGATTATTTTTCTCTTCTTACATGTAATCCATACTTTATAAAAATTGAAATATATATCTTATTGATTACATATTTAACCGGTGCTCGCCATGAAGATCAATAAGGATAATGGAGCGGACTCAACTGTGTTGGGCATTGGACTGAAACCCTCTCAAACATCAAACAAGGGCGAACTACTCGGCTAGGTCAACCTCCATCGCTATGTACAATGAAACTTAGGAGACAAGAGCGGGACGTGGACAAATTACTCATCCCCTTTCTTCTTCAACCGTTCTGCTGCAGATTTCGCATGTTTGTCTGTTCTCTTTTCGCAACCACGTACAGCTAAATATACACGGACACGCTGACCAGTTCGAATAAGTTAGGCTTCGACGATGACGAGAGAATATCCCTGGTTGACTATGAGAGCATCCTAAGAACCAGCTGAAGTTTTATAGTGCCAAGTTGGTGGGAGATTTTGACGTGTGGGATGAGAACGAAGCAGAGGATGTTGGACTGACTAGACCTGCTTCCAATTCATTTCTCCCCTCGCTTTCATCTTCGTCGTCTTGATCATTTCTTTATTGTATCTTCCATAGTTACCAAGATTGCGTAGATGCGGGAATATATACGCAATCACAGACGTGATTCACAGGCGCCGCGCGAATAACGTGAAAACCTGCACCACTTGCCCATATGGTATTGTGGGGCATGTCGGTTTTCATCTTTGTTTTTAGGAATATAGACAAAAATGATCCATGAACTTTGGCCCAATATACAATATAGTCCCTGAACTTTTTATTTATTCAATGTGATCTCTGGACTTTTGGCACATATTCAACTTAGTCCCTGAACTATATGAAAATGTTCAATATTGTCTTAAACTTGAATTAATGGAAAGACAACATAAAACATTTTCATATAGTTCAGAGACTAAGTTGAACATGTACCAGAAGTCGAAGGACATCATCAAATAAATTAAAAGTTCAGGAATCACATTGCACATTGGCCTAAAGTTCATGGACCACATCGAATGAATTAAAAGTTCAGGGACCGCATTGCACATTGGGCAAAAGTTCAAAGACCATTTATGTCATTTTCCCTTATTTTTATATATAAAAAAGTTTTATAGTGACTTCTCCTTCAAAATTTTATAAACAAAAATTATTCTAGCTTTTAGAAAATTATGAAAAGATTTGACAACATTCGATGCAAACGGCTATAGAATATCCAAACAAAGAAAATTTGTCAACTTCAAAGCACTATTTTTCTCGGATTATGCACGATCAGTGCATTGAAAATGTAGGTCTTTTATCATTGGGTATGACTAACAAATATCCCGGGGGCACCGTTTAATGATACCTTCTCAACATTCAGGATATACTATCAAACATATAATCATATCTAAAGTGCTAAAAGTTTCAAGAACTTAGAAAAAAAAATCATTTCGTATAGACCGCCAAAGAAGACTGATTAGTAGTGTATCGAACCTAAAGCTTTAGGTAACTTTCCCATGCATGTTACCGAAAGGAGGACCGCATCGTTTCTAATTCCATTTTATTTCGTTCAAATTTTGTTATGATTTGATGAGTTGAGCGACAATTTAAGCTATCAGAAGATGAATGCTCACGCTCCGGTTGTCTTCAATCTTCATCATCATGCTAACACGTACCAACTAATTTTGCGAGTTATTTTCTTATTGGGTTTAACCTCGCTCTTCGTCTTCCCCAATGCTATAACGCCACTGTGCCTTCAGATCTATCGGAGTAAATTAATTTGAGTGTTTCGTCTTCGTCTCTCTCACCCCATCAAAGTTAGCTCCTTTTTTCAGCAAAGATTGTGGCTGTCTCGCTCTTCAGACCTTTTTCCTCTTTTTTCTTGTTGATTCGACCGAATACCAAGATGCGTGTTGCAGTTTTACATCCCCAGAACCACTTCATACACGACCCTCCCTTTCCTAGAAAACATAGCCTATCGCAACCTCCTGCGAAACCAACGTCCAAGGCCAAATCCTACTCCAACCGCGCCCATCAAAACCGCCGGAAGAAAAGCCAGGTCGCTGGCGACGTCGTTGCCTCCTGCATCGCCGGCCGGCGAAGAACCTCGTCACGGGTCAAGTCGGGATTCTGAAGCACGGTGAAGAGACTGCCTCACCGGCAACGACTCTGGAGTCAAAAGTCGATGAAGCTGAAAGAACAGAGGAAGTCAACGGGCAGTGCGAGTCCAGCTTTGGAAATGGCTCAAGCTTGGACACATAAGGCTGAGTCGGCCCAAGTTAGTGCCGGGTCTGAACGAGTCTTGGCCGGGTTCCACGCCAGGACGGGGTTTATCCCGTCCCTCACCGGTCAATGCCATGGAAGAAAAAGAAAAGGAAAAAATTCAAAAGAATTATTAAAAAATCATAAAAAATATTGACGTCAGCGTTAAACATACCAAGAAGGATGGCCGGCGTCTACGACAGCAATTTCTAACTTAAATTGGCCAGGTGGACTCAATTAGTACCAATGTGAAAAAAATTTCCGAGCCTTAAGATTTTTTGGGTATTTTTTCCCGATTTTCTTAGACTCGCAAACAGACTAGAGTAAGAATTTACGAGCCTTGAGACAAACTTGATTCGACCCACCCGACCATGTGGCTTAACAACTTTGATTCTATGAGTTTGATCCATACACCATGTCTAATCATGACCGGATAATAGTAAGGACGACAGAACTTTGAGAGATAAAACATGTTTACGCGTGTGTAAGACAGAATTACAGAGCAAATTGAGATCCCATTAGACTGGAGATGGGCCATGAATATATATGACCAACTTCGAACGAAACCAAAAAACACGTTAGCCTCCAGAATATGAGGTCCCATCCACATCTCTCTCATCCAAAGAAACAATACTTGCACCGAGGCATCCTTGTAAATAATCATGTTCATCGAAAGAAATTAATTAATTGCCACAAGAACATAAACTTATAAATCAACGAGGATGATATCCCTACATTACATTGTTGCGAATACAATGGCGCGATTCCTGGATTGCCATAGTCGTGTATGTTAAGAGCTCTTATTGGTTTGTAGTTTGTGTTACATAAACATGTTGAATAATTTGGAGACAAACGGCGAACAGTGGGGCAAATAGCTTTGAGAAAATGCGAGGTCGAAACGAAGGTGCGCAATCAGCATCACTTAAACGGAGGCGAAACCCGTAACTTCGCGGCTTCAGACAGTGTAGTGAGGATTGACATCAATGTCTAGACCCCTCAGTTTTGCAAATGACTCCACCTTGCCCTTCAGAGTGTGAAGTTCCCTTAGCCTGCATTTTGTGAGAAAATTAATCTCGTTAAACATCATGAAGGTCTGCTCAGTTTAATTACATGATCATGGAAAATACTGAAGATCAGCGGGCTTACGCAGAAATTTTTATCAATTTGATAACACGAGGTCGAAAATGTTTGAATCATTCGTTGCAGATACAGATATTATTATATGATGGTACGCATTGGTTCTAATATGACACGGAAAAGAAGTAAAACATGAGCCCTCTTTCGTATTGGCAATGTGGAGAATTATGGTGTCAATGAATTCTAACCTTGCGATTTCCGCGCGTCTCCTGGCTTCTTCGGCCATGACGCTAATATCCCCGATTGTGTGCTTCTCAAACATCACTTTAGTCTCCGTGGACGAGAGGCCATGCCTTGTGCGCTGCTCGGCAGCCCAGGCAGCCTCACGCGCTTCCTTACCGAAGTCCTTTTGTGTGGTCAGTGCCGTCTGCAAAGAAATTCAATCAGATGTTCATCAATAAGGAATGTATGCAGTTGGTCAATTTCATAGCATGACTAACCAATCTCACCATGAGTATTAATGGAGTGCAGCTAAGCTAATGCCTAATCCAGTGATTCCTAAAGAGGGTTAAATGATCATTTCACTCACCCTTTTGTTGTATACCAAACCCCATGCTCTTCCACTTAGTGCATACCGAACAGCGAATTTGATAGGATCGAGCAGCATGTAGGTTACAATGTTGTATATCCAGATGACACCGGTCCACTTCCACCCGATATTACTGATTCCAGCAAACTCCCATGTCGCTACAGCAGAGAGAGTAGTTGCTACCTGTAAGATCAAAGAATCGAGCAACGAAATGCCCATTTTAGTCGTTCCTTTGTTGCTATATATACTCGTACTGGAGCTAGTGAAGGGGCCACTGCTTAGACATAAGGGTAGTCCACATCTTCTTGCAAAAAGTAATTTGATTCTTACCAATTGAGCTATGATAAATGCAGCCACGAGAAGAAGACCGGGTCTTTCTGTGAAAGACCATCCCCTGGAGCGAGTCACAAAAATGAGAGCTTGGCTGATGGTGCTGACTTGGAGATATACAGCAGATGCTAGCTGTTGGTTTATGGCCTTGGACACATTAGGGTCGGACATATGGAAGTGTTTCTTGTTGAAGTTCTTCACACCGAAATGTCTCTGTCCGAAGAAGATGGAAAGCATCAGTTACTGGCTTTTGATTAGGAACACCAAAAATAGTTTTTATTATAATCACACGCCTCAATTAGTAGATGAAAAAAAAGTTGCTATGCAGGAAGCATACCGCAAAAAAGTTAGTTTCAAAGGTCATCCAGAAGAATACTACAGTCATGATGGCAAGGTAACTGCCTATGACAATTCCAGTAGCGAAAATTTCGCTCAGCTTCCAGCTATCTGGAATCGGTGATGGCTTGACTCTGTCTTTGGATATGGTCATTATCGTACCTAATAGAAGATGCCATGCCATGCCATGCACATATTAGGAGACTATATTGAAGATAACTGCCCACATTGTAGGCATTGAGCGGATGGAGAGGAGAAGCTACAAGAGCGAAAGTTCTTACCATCGTTGAGGATGGCAATGATGAGAACCATGAAGGGTGGGAAACTGAACTTCCAGAACACATTGAGTAACATAAATCCAAGCTGTTAGATAAGCCCACTGGTCAGTATAAAAAGACGATAGGGTTTTGTGGAAGCAGCATCTGGAAACCAAGCAGGATAGGATAACTTACAACAATACGGATTGTGATAGACACTGCATATATCTGAAATGAGAGGAAAAACAAAACAAACATGAAGGCATTAGAAGTGATTGGATACCTTGAGCCCAAATAAAAAAGTTGTTAAATAAAGTGGTGATCAAAAGAGTTGATCAGGTCCCAGTAAAAAAGATTTCATCACTGTGTAATTCTTCATCCGCTGAAAGATTGCACGGCTAGTTAAGACAGCACTAATGATGACACTGAGTCCAGGCTCTGTGAGAACTATATCAGAAGCACTGCGAGCAGCATCAGTTGAATCAGCAACAGCAATGCCTATATCTGCTATTTTCAGTGCAGGTGCGTCATTGACCCCATCGCCCGTCATTCCAACAATGTGCTTCTTCGCTTGTAATCGCTTCACGATCTCATATTTGTGCTCTGCACAGAGCAAAATATGCTAAGCTTGGGATTGTCCTATTAAATTTGTAACATGATGTGATGTGATGTGTTTACCAGGAAATACACCAGCAAAACCATCAGCTTTCTCGATGAGCTCGTCAACCTGAAATGAGATATCCTTATTTTCACCGAGCAAAGATGAAGAAGGATACATATTCGTGCCCATGCCTAGACGTCTTCCTGTCTCCTTAGCAATTGCAAGTTGGTCACCTGAAACAAAGAAGAGAAAGACATCGATCAAACTATTTATCTGCATTTACGAGCTAGACGATAATTGATTACTGAAAACATATAGTGGTTGTAACTACTAACTAGGGAACTTTTGTTGAATAAAGTAGGCTTAATAAATGTAAATTGGATCACAAACTCAGCCAGGAGAAAAATATAAAGGTCACGGTGAAGACCTGTAATCATCTTAACACTAACTCCGAGATCTAGTGCTCGTCTGATAGTTTCAGCGCTGTCATGGCGAGGCGGATCAAAGAGGGGGAGGAGACCGACAAATTCCCAGGGCCCCCCAGGACTATCTTTGGTACCAGCCGGTACTTTCTGTGGAACACGACAACTTCAAATCGATAAGGAATTGGGAAACGGGAACTCATGTAAGCATGATGGAGTTCATTCCAAGCATAATTACCTGATGAGCAACGGCAAGGGACCGAAGCCCGCGTTCTGCAAATTTATCAATCATTGAGTGCACCCTTTTCTCAATCTCAGGTTTGTTCCATGCCAGGCTGAGAATCTAAATGTTCACATGAAAATGAATCTGATTGTTAACAGCATATACATAGAACTCTTTTTAACTTAGATTCTGAAGAGAAACCATCATATATAATGTACCTGTTCTGGGGCACCTTTGCTCACCCGGTGCATTTTACCACTCTTATCAATGTATGTAAGCGCTGTCCTCTTGTCGGTTGGATTGAATGGAAGAAAGTGGACTTCTGTGATTCCAGTTCGTGCCTTGTTAATGAGAAGGGCTTGATCAGATTTACGTTGACAATGCACTCTTTTGGAGTACAAGATGCTTACAAGAAAGTAACTTTCACTACAGAGAAAAGAGTGCGATGGTAGGACATGCCTACAGGAACGATAAGCGAGTCATTGCATGAGTTATTGGGCAATTAGCCCCAAATACCTCCTTTGGATCAGCCAACATTGACACAATCGCGGCATCAATAGCATCTTGATTCTCCAGCCTTGAAGCTCTGGCAGCCATCAACACAACCATATCCTTGTCAACATCTTTAGCAAAAACCTGCACAAAAGTATTGGAATCATCCAAAAGCTCATGCCTCAAGCATGAGAACCTAGGAAGAACAACCTATGAAATTTTAAAGTCGCAAATGTAGTACCTCTATCAGATTCTTGTCGACTGTAAGTTTGTTGAGTGTGAGAGTGCCGGTTTTGTCACTACAAAGCACATCCATCCCAGCCATTTCTTCAATGGCTGTCATTCTCTTTGTAATGGCACCCTACAAGTAACAGAAGAAATTAACTTAAATGCAAGAACAGTTATCGGCAGAAGGATCACATACAAATATGATCGCTCAATGTTTTACAAACCTGTTGAGATAGGCGATGAGAACCGATGGCCATAGTGACAGAGAGAACAGTTGGCATGGCAATTGGGATCCCACCAATAAGTAGAACGAGGAGGTTATCGATACCATCACGAAATCCTCTATCTTGAAGGCCATATATTACAACGATTTCAATGAACATCCCCACAGCGATCGAGCAAATGCAGAAGTTTCCAATCGCTGTTAGAACCTGAAATCACAGAAACAAATGATGTCTTATTACAATAACAAAGTGCAAACTTCTCATCAATTAACTGCATCTTTCATTCTGTGAAGAAACGTTGCAAATGGTTCAATCAACGTGAATTTATTTAGCTTGTACTAAAAGTAAAGGTTTCATCATGCACGGTGTATAATCTTGGTTAGTTTCCTTGCAACCAATAACACATTAAGTACAATAATGAGCCAAAAGCTTCCAGCTCAAACCTGCTGAAAGTGGCCAATGTGTGTTGTGGTTTCAACAAGATGAGCTGCCTTGCCAAAGAAGGTATGCACTCCAGTGGCTATAACGACCGCTTCAATCTCACCTTGTTTGCAGGTTGAACCAGAGTAAACTCCATCACCAGGATTTTTTGTCACTGGAAGCGACTCTCCCGTGAGAGCAGACTGAAAGAGAGATTATGCAATGAATTAACCCCACCTTGGAAACAACTGAAGAATCACTTTGTTCCCAAATTTTGAATTCCATCAAGATGAAACACCTTTAGGTGCATCCTTTCCTATTACTAGTCATTGTTAATAACAACATTTTTTTGTGGAAAGTGGAGCACTCCAGAATAGTTTCTTCTTGTAACCCTTGCAACATAAAGATGGCTTTGTACCTGATCAATCTTCAAAGGATCTCCTTCAAGCAATCGCGCATCAGCGGGGATGATGTCACCAAGCTTGATACTGACAATGTCCCCTGGAACCAACACCGAGGCATCTTCTTCACTCCATTTTCCATCTCTTAAAACCTGAATGAGACAGCCAGGTTTGAGTGGAGCAACAAGAAAAAAATAATGTGGAAAAATCAGTCGACTGTTTGTTATTAAAATTTCATTATAAAAGGGAGTATCAAAACCTTAGCTTTCGGAGCCAACCGAGCCATAAGGGCTGCAGCAGCATTTCCAGCATTATTTTCTTCGATAAAGCTGATTGTTGAGTTGATTATGAGCAGAGCAATGATGCCAAGAAAATCAGGGTAATCCCAACCCTTACCCTGCATAATGAACTCGAAGAGTCAGAAACTTTGTTGATTGTGTATGCAATTTCAAAGATCCTATGGACATACCCCTCCATGTGCAATTGCTATGGCCATAATTGCGGCAGCTTCCATGACCCATGATAGAGGATTCCACATAAAGCTCAAAAACTTCAGTAACTTACTTTCCTGCAGAGGTAGTTCATTAAACCAAAACACGATTTAAAAAAAGAACCCACTAGTAAATGATCCTAAGTTTCCAAATTAGAGAAATACAGAGGGAAAGAAAAGGACCTCTTTCTCTTCAAGTTTGTTATATCCAAACACCTCAAGCCGCGTCTGAACCTCATCAGAGCTAAGACCCTCTTTTGTGCACTTCAACTTTTCGAAGACTTCTTCCACGGGGATGTTCTCCTGCCAAATGTGGAATTTGCCATTAGCCAATGAGCATCTCTACCACAGGTTCCTAATGAGCATTTTTGCATCATTGTTGCACAATAGAATATCTCATATATCATCAAAGTAGACATTATCTACTGAAGTGGGAAGAGTTGAAATCTGAGTATTATAGCCCACTTATTTTTTCCTCACTCTGGGAGAAGGAGCATATTATAAAGCTTTTCCAGAGGGGTCTTACATGAAGTGTCGAATGATATTCGTGTTGCAAATTGATATGACTTACGAGAAACGCGTGAATATCAGCACAACCACTGAACCACAAACTAGTTTGCCTTTGGCCATTTTCAACAAGCAAAGAAGACCTGCAACACCGATCTATTTCAATAATACAGGTCCTGGACGATATTGACACTCACCAGATCAATGGTTTCCTTGCTGATAGCTTCTAGTGCAATTGCAGTCTTATCCATTGTGCAAACCCTGATTCGGCTTCAACCTGCCGATTACAGTTCATCATCTGATCATATAAAGCCATTTGCAACCACAAAACTAATGACCACTCAATCTTAATCTAAAAACAAAAGGATGAACTGCGTGGAAAATGTAATATAAGTCCTCCTAAAATTACTGAAATTGTTCAAAATGAACAACAGCATCACCCGGCAAAGAGAATGCATAACTATGCAGGAAGAAAGTAGTGAAGAGATCATGGTGGTTAATCAGTTCCACAAATCAGCAAAATCAAAATGGATTCTCATTGTCTTATTCCGGCAAATATATAATCTATCTATTAGTAAATGCATGATGGCAAGTTTGTTTTAGCTCGTAGAAGATAAAAATCATGTCCCACTCCCACTTTTGATCATCGAATGACTCACAAGCCTCGAGAGGCCCCATCGTGCACATAGTTTTGGTGTCATGAGATTGAGCTCATGCTACAACCGATATTTATGTCTCCTCATTCCCAAGTTACACAAAACATCCTAAACCCACCCACAAAAACTGCATGAAAGAAATTAAAATCAAGCAGACACTGAAATCCCACACAAGGAAGCACTACAAGAATGAAACCAGATCCTCATAGTTATGCGTAGTGAACATCAATGAACATAGAGAATCCCAAAAGAGAAAGAGGGAAATAAGTCTTTACGTTGGAAAACTCTCGAAATGGCCACCAGAGGCCAAGTTTGTTGTGTGAGGGCAAAAGCCAAAGAATGTGGCTTCTGCAAGGTTGGTCGGGGAGACAGAGCGAGTGCTTTGGAAGGCATGGAATGAGTTGATATATGTACAAACTGCAAGAACAAGACAGCCAGTGAGAAGCTTGATTTCATATGCCAGTGAGAATAAGGAAGGTACAGCAAAGTGCAAAGAAGAGATAGAGAGTAACGTCCATGAGGAACAAGACAGCCAAGAAGCTTGTGCAACTCCGTCACAGAGCATAAGGGGTTGTTTCTAATGGCTTTCTGATGCTCACAATGCAGATTTTGATACAGGTTTCAATCACCCTTCACAAGTACACAAGAAAGTCCCAAAAAACAAGAGATAAAATTCTTAAATTGTCTTTTGCCTCTGCTTATTCATGTCAGGATGTCGAAGAAGCTCGTACGGCCTTGTGCCGCGCCAGTCTAGTTTAATCATTTTTGGCCTAGAGTTTGAACATTGTTGAAGGAGGGTCATAGATTCATCCTTCTTAGTAAGGCAGCCCAAATTTTTTTTTCCCAAAAGTAGGTCATTTCTAAAATTTCCTTTTTAAGTGACCAAGCAGTATATTTTAATCATTTTAACGCACAACATCAAACATTTTTAATAAGATTTAAGTGGTCATATCATGCTAAACGCGTCACTGACATATATTGAGGTCAATTAGAGATGAAAACTCCGTTCCTTACAAAAGCAAGACATTTTACGAAGACTTTAATATCCCATTAAAGGATTTATATCGCATGGTTTGAGTAGTCATAGTATACATCTTTCCTCTACACATTTGCATACACGTTCCCATGTAGATGGGCTCTCCGCGACATTACAATTGTTTGACTAGTCTTTTACGGAATCAAAACGAATTTGGATCGAAATTGTTACTAGTTGTGTATCCTCTTCTCAATTGGATAATTTTCGAGCTATTAAGATATTGCTTGTTACAGAAGTGCACGATTGGATAATGCATTTCAGAATAATTTGGGAATATTTGTTCTCATAATAATAATAATAATAATCATGTCTTATGTTTTTGGCACTTTTTCTGGTAACAAAAAAAAAGGAAAAATACATGAGTTCCTTGGTTTTTGTCTGGAGTGCATAATTTCCCCTCCGACAGCACCAATGTCATTGGACAAATCAAAATCTCTTGCTTTCTTCAACTTTTGGCTTATTGCGAGGAAAAGGGTGCCGGATGTTTGAACAAAGTTCCATAAGAACATGGACAGAAATCGGAATCACTGAGATCTGTCTTTTGGTCTTAACCCCTTGGATCGCTTTCAAGAATCGGTTGTCTCGAGAGTTTTGGCAATCCCAAGTCTGATTGCTCGTGCAAACGATGCAGCATTATTGGCTTTTTCTCTAGGTAATTATCAAAGAGATCTGAGTTGTAGCATCTTTAATGGCAATTTACAGCTGGTGAAATAACCAGACGACCCAGAAGACCAATCGATGAGTTCGTGAGATGGAATGAGTTAATTTATGTCGTTAAAGGATGTGAAAGAGAAGATGGGATCATTAGTATAACCAAATAGATGGTGTCATGAGGGATCAAATCACACTTAGTGAACATTTTCGCACTGCAGTGCTTATCATCAGGCGGAACCTTTATCAAAAGGGACAAGAAATATCTTCCAGCACAGTGTTAATTCTTATGGAGAGCAAGCAAATGAGATAAGAACCAACTTCATCTAATTAAGTGACAAGAATGTTCGACTTTTGCGTTGAAGGGGGACTATCTTCACTTCTAATTGGCTTTATCAAGATTGACAAAACGTACTAGAAATTGAATTAGTTCTTTTTCCTTTGGCAGAAAGTATTATCTCTTCAATAGGTTTTTTAAGTTGAATATTTTTATGCTACTGCATGGAGATTAGTTTTATAGGAGCTATCGAGCCCGAGAAAACATTCATTTCTAATATGCTCCTTTTTCCTTTGTTTGCCGGTACAAATCTCTTGTGCTTGTCATTGGCTTCATGACCCGTCACACATGATTAATCGAACAATGTTACTGTGGATAAGTGCGGACTCGCGGCGAGTAAAGATGAGACGCTATGGCGGGTCACTTCGAGGTCATGGCAGCCAGTCCTTTTGTTTCAACGGCAGCCCGTGGCTTGAAGGAAATCGTGGAGAGCTATCTACGGTTAGAGTAACTAAAGTCGAGAAGCAGTGACATCCAAATGTTGAGAAGTTTAGAAGCATTAAAGCTTTGAAGTGCCACAAGTTTTCAAATGAACGAATTGATCGGGCATTTATAGTGAGAGAGTTATGGTTGTTTTTTTTTTGGTCGAATGTGAGAGAGTTATGATGGTTAACGTAAAATGATTGTGACATATGGCAATTCTTGAGTAGGAAAATAGATAAGGGATAGGTAGCCACGTGTCATTGGAACATGGGGCAATTATCGATTGACGTGCGTCCGAAAGGCACGTTGAGGAGTGGCAACATGCCGGAAGAACATGGGCAACCACCAAGCACACTAGAAAGTATTAGTGGACAGGCCAAGTCATTCCTACGAGTCCCATCCTTACTTCATCAGGCCAAAACTCTTTAAAACATTCCATTCAAACCGAGATAACCTAGAATACGGAATGTCAATACTACATGGAGCAGTACTCCACTATGCGAATCTCAACAAATCCCTAAGTAAGAGCATTTGTTAGTAAACTTGATGAATCATAAGTGGAAATAATATAATTATTACACATTAATATAAAGTGACCAAATTACGCATCATATACTCACTCTTTGGAAAGCATGAGGATTCCATATTTTTCCTTTTATGAAGATTCATAAAAATATTGGCATAATTGATACTAGAAAATTAAAGCATAATCAAGCAATTGAACTATTAAAATTGAAAATCGAAAACATCATACAAAAAATGTAATCAAACAACAGAATTAGAAATCATAATTAAATTTAAAAAATGCTACAAAAAATTCCTTAAAAATGTAAAAATGAGTAAAAATAAAATCATAACTAACATTTAACTGAGAAAATATAATATATTTATACTAAAGAAAAACTAGAAAATGAAATGAATTAAGCTATCCCTAATCAAACTATGCATAACATCACGAGAAGTGAAATATTTCACCAATCTTAAGCATAGGTAGCTTAATTATGACAAATTATGAGTCTCATCGAGATTCGATCTATAGTGAAATATGCTTTCGATGGAGAAAGAAAAACTACAACTAAAACAAACATTTAAGAGATAACATTGCAGATATTTGATAAAAATGGAAAATAAGTGTCAAAGTTATAAAACGATAAAGAAGTACGATTTTAACACCACTTTGGGGGAATTTTTTTTTTCCGATGCTCCTAATAATTATGGCTGTCCAATTATGAAACCCATCAGAAAAAAGAATTGTGAAATCCGACCCAAATAAACACTAAAGACCAGTGGACTTTGTCCAAGGCCTGTGTTTATGAACTTGTCAACGGCCCAATTGAGTGGCCGGTCAAAGTTGGAGGACTATTGTCATCCCTTCTTTTGGTCAATGGAGTTTGGATTTGATGATGTAACTAATGATTGGTGTGGATTGACGTTTGTATCCGGTGGGCAAAAAATTCCAAAAAGTCATAAATAATAATCATATTATATTAATACCAATTCAGCTCTAAATCTTTTAATTAGATCAATTTTATCCTAAATATTTTTACATTGATACCAATTGAGTCTATCCGGCCGATTTAGATTGAAAATCGCTAACATGGGATGGTCAGCGTTAATATAGACAAATTTTTTTATAATTCCTTCTCTTTTCTTTTCCTTTGGCCTGTGGCCAGTCACGCATTCATCTACCAAAGGTTCAGAGTTCTAATTTCCCTTATTATATATCTACGTGCTTAGTCGAAGGACAAAGTCCAGCTCGTGAAGATATCTAATGGATATGTGATATACAATAAAGTGCATTGTCTTATCAAATCACGGATCCGTACCTTATTTATTTCAAGTGTAGGTTGGTAACCAAGTTGGTGCAAGCACGATATGAAACTCACATTATTTATCCAATTTGAGCCCTCCAAAGAAAAATCAATTCCAATTCGCTCACTATGATCAAGAGCAAGACCTATTCCAATAAGCAGAGGCCGGCAATGTCAATTTATGCACTATATACATCGCAAACCCATGTTTAATAATGTATACTTTTGAAAAAGATGATACCCTAGATGTCAAATATTAACTCGCGACTCAAAAATCAACGATAGATGGCTCGCGTTTTCTTAAAGAAAATTTTTAGATTTGGTTAGTGAAAGTCTCACGTTCTTGCTCGGTAAAAGTTGGTAAACATCCATGTGATATCACTGCCTCTTGACTCGGTAGTTTTGAACTTCACCGGTGTAATAATAACCCTAATATAAAATCACGTTACCTTCATCTTCGTTTGTTAGATGCGCGTGATCCCTCAAAGAGGTTTCTGTTCCTTCAAGCAATGACCTTAGTATCACCAAAAAGTCATCGAAACCCTACACTTGTGCACAACCGCACTCCACGGGCAGAGATTTTATGTGCTTTTAACGCATTTTTCATGTCCTAGATGTGGAAAATGTGTTAGTCCCGAGCTTAAGAAATAGGTTGCGATGACTGATGACTTCCTTTAGCATCTTTTTTGTCAAAGAAAGGAGGAGGTCACGATGATTTTGACTTAACAGCACGACACATAATTAGTTTTCCTTGTGCTGAATCTACTGATGACGGTCAGGACGATATTGTTGCAGAGTCAGAGATACATTTCTTACGGAAACCTTGGTCTACACTAGATCATCTAATTATCATCATACTGACTTTTTTATTTTTATTTTGTTCATCCTTAGTTAAAAAAAATTACATTAGTGGTATTAAATTTTTTCATTAATACAATACAAAACATTGCTTATTATTGGCCCGTTTCTTAACAATATAAACTTTTAAGAAAAACTGTTGTTTAACGAAATTATTTTGTATTTTCGGGTAATGTTAAATCAAGAGATCAACAAATCATCCTAGAAACTCGCCCTAACAACTCACATCGGAAAATAACTTTTAGGACCGATGGCGATTAGAAAGCATAATTGCCAAAGATCACAGCTACTCTATCTCTGTAACAGTTGTCTCTGATTTGATTGATTATCGTCCAAGGTTAGTCAAATCTCTCCCTTGTGTTTAACATTTTTCATTAATACAGTATAAAATGTGAATCTCGTATGTGGTTTCTCAAATTGACTTTTCATAAGAATTTAATCGAGGGGGGACTGCTGCATAAACTAACGATCTCCCTTGTACGTGAAGACTCGTATATTTCGAGATGGAGTCTATGCAAAGATGACATGGGGGTCAGCTAGTTTTTGATTAATTGTTGTAAACTATGAACTATTTTAATTTCTGAAAATTTGGCGAAATGTTAACACTTTGAAACCTTGACCAGGTTTAATTATACTGGTCACTCAAAAATAGTCACACCATATACAAGAATAGGCAAGGAGCACCCATTTTCTGAGAGTTGACTGATATACTTTTAGCAGGCAAATGAACAGATGTCATTAGGATTAATTAAGACAACAAAGTTGTCCATTTATCGTACTTCCATGTGATAACGTGATCGGTGTGGATCAAGGAAAAAATTACGAAGAAAGAGAGACAAACCCCAAACTTAAGTTGCCACGATGTCTTTGATGCAGGAATATCTGACTTAACTCCATCGACAATTTCAGTACTATTAATGTTCATTCAAGCTAAGGTAGATTTCGGTCATAACTTGCTTCGGTGGATCATTGACGAGGGAACTATTGATCGAGTTATCGATTAAAGTTATCAATTCACCAAGATACTTGCTGATTTCGAATCTAATCAATAATTTATTGATGGGAGACTGCTCCAAGCAATTTCCCATGATAGATAACGATTTCCTAAAGGGATTATTTCCTGATCAAGGTTGGAGCACGAATTTTAGAAGATAAACAAAAGGAGAGTCCTCCATTGTAAAAACGAAGACTTGTTGAATGAAAATACATGAGATTTTCCTCTATATGAACGAAAATTTTTGGAGAGTGGATAACTCCTGTATCGATTTCTTTATTCTTGGAGAGTAAATTACTCATCGGTGGTTAGTCAAGAAGCACTTTATCCTCGACTAATGGTTTTTCTTTAGGTTCTGGTGAAGTGCTTCTCCTATCTCGAAATCTTGTATCCTTGGCGGGTGGCTTGCTCTTTTAAGCCTCGATGGTGAACTTCGTCGATCTCGATCCTCATCTTTAGTTGGTAGTGCATCCTTTATACCTTGGTGGCGATCGCATTATATCCTTCGTTTCTATTTTACCCATCGATATACATCCCACAAATATACACCTATCTATACATGTTATCCAGAAAACTCAATTTCTGGAGTCACCCGCCCACACACGCATCAGTCTTCCATCATTGTCCCACCCTTTTATCTCCTCGAATATGGTGGTTGACTTGTCCTTCGGCCACCGATTCTTGACATTAGTATTCTTAAACTGTTTAGTCATGTCCATGCAAAAGAAAGCTCCAATAAACCGGTTATTCTGATTTTTTTCTTCTTGTGAGTTGGAAAAATTAATTTAATGGACCACCCGTCTGGATGGCGCTGCTGGAAAGGGCACTCTTCCTCTCGCAAAAGGTTGAGTGTTCGAATCCCGGGCGCCGCAGGGTGACTTAACCGGTGCACGTGTGTGGTGGCTAGCACATGTCGCCCCCAGGGTTTACCTCCCGGCTGTCGGCCGTGCGGGGGTTTCCTGGGTTATCAAAAAAAAATTAATTTAATGGAAAAATTATCCAAATAATCATAAACCTATCGTACAACAGCCAATTTAGTGCTAAACTTTTCAATTGTATCAATTTAGTCCTAAACATATTGACAACTTGCCAATTTAGTCCCATACCTTTCAATTGTACTAATTTAATCCTAAACATTTTGATAATATGTTAATTTAGTCCTAAATCTTTTAATGATTTGCCAATTTAGTCATTCCAACAAATTTTGGCTAGAAATTAGTGACGTGCAGTCTAGTCGGCATTGGCCGTCCTATATGAAAATTATCTAATTTAGATTAGGATTTAATATAAATTATTTCCTAGTTTAAATTAGGTCATAATTTAGATTGAGGGAGTTTCCTATTTAAACTCATAAAGAAAATCTCAAAAATATCACATACATATCTTATATTGAATTAGTTTTATAATATCCACATCATATTGCATGTCATATTAGATTATTTCATAATTCTTTTGTTTGTCATTAGAAATAGCTCATATATAGATTGCATTTAAATAATTCATGTCAATGTTATTAGTTTAATAATTCATGCATGATAAAATTAGAATTCATGTAGATAGAGTATCTAGATTAAATTGCATTCATGTTAATTATTAAATTGTTAGCATACATTTCATGTTAAAAGTTTGTTCGTGCATAATGTTGCATTCACATTTTCGTTAGTGGTTTAGGATTAAAATTAAATGAGACTACTTGCAAACCATTTTTGAAATAAAGAGAAAAGGAACTGAAATGGCATCAGATTTATTTAGTGTAAAAAAGTTCATGTATCCATGAAATCTCTGGTTCACAGAAGTAAAATATTCTTTCACATTTAACTTGGGTTTCTAATTAACTCATAATATATTAGCAATGACTCAAAAATGAGTTGATTTGCATGTTTAATTGATCAAATTAAAACCCCAAAGTTGTGATTGGTATGCACTTGGTAGAGTCCGCGTTAAGTGTTTGCTTGATAATCCATTAACTTTCCCTTGATGGTTCATCTCGAGAAAGATCGTGACAACTTGTTACTCTTAGCTTACAAAATTACCCATAAGCAAGCCAACTCGTGGATTAAGTATGATTAGGGGTGATCGATTCCCGATCTAGTCCGTTCTTAGCCGAAAACCGGACCAGGAGAACCAATTCCCGATCTCTAGAACTGAGAACCGGACCACGTGATACTAGAACTGAACCGGATCAACCAGTCTGGTCCAATTCCCGGGCGGTTCAACAGAACCGGTGGATACCAAGCTTGTCGGCCAAGTGATCTTTTGTCATGATAAATGCCGTATTGGGAAGCCCATGAATTTTCCTCCCAAAAACAAAGAACAGAGCGTCTCGCCCCACCTCGTTCAATTGTTCCCAAGAGGAGAAGTCACACTCTCTCTCTCTCTCTCTCTCTCTCTCTCTCTCTCTCTCTCTCTCTCTCTCTCTCTCTCTCTCTCTCTCTCTCTCTCTCTCTCTCTCTCTCTCTCTCTCATGGAAGCTAGTCTCCCTTCCCTCATCCAGTTTCTTCACCTGCAAAAAATGAATGAGTATCACAATAGCGTACAAAAATATATGTACACCCGTCACCGGTATCCAATTTTATGGAATTAGGAACCGGACCGACGCCCTTGGGAATTGCCCAGAACTGGCTGGTCTGGTCCGGTCTGATAGGGTGATTCCTAGTTCTAGCGGTCCCGTTGCACACCCCAAGGTATGATCTATATTGTGAACCCACATGTTCATTTGTTAATCACTAAACCAATATACTATGTCTAGAGGCCGTACACCTCAAATCAACATTGATCTAGGTCAACAATGACTTTCAAAGAATAGTATAAGAAGATTACCTTAAATATCAATTTAGGCTATTATGATTTTCATGAATGTATATGTTGAAATATATTAGGTTTTACCCTCGAAGAATGGTTGGCCTCGTAGGCAGACAAACAGAAGCACCTGTAAGTAAAATTTGGAAATTAACAGGAGTATAAACAAATTTTTCAATGAACATAGAAAAGATCACATAGTCATAACGGCCAAATGGTTCCTTTCTAGAATTGAAGTCAAATATTGTCGACCTGTAAATGTTATGGCTGTATTTTCCCTCATCCCTAATTGAGAGAAATCTCATAGTAATAGAACTCCGACTCAGTGGATTGCAAATATTATCATCATGTACATGTGAACATAATTAAAGACAAGTGTGAGCAATGTCTATGTTCAATCGACAACATGTATTCTCTAATCATGGATGGTCGAAAATATGCCTTAAAATGCTTAATGGTATATTTTCCTCAAGCCAATAACTTTCCAAATCCTCCTAGGACGGAAAAAAGCGTGGAGAAAGTTTCCATGCAAGTGAATTATTTTTCCCAAGAAAATGAGCTCACACCACAACCCTTAAAGCCTTTGATATCTATGGGATATATTCGCTAGAAATCTTAAAATTTATCATGAAAGTGCAATTGAGTCCTAAAACTTACAAAAAGTACAATCAATTCCTAAAACTTGTCAAATTGGTTCAATCAAGTCCTAAAGTTAACGCCGCCTAATTTACTAACGGAAAACGCCATGGCTTATTTTAATATTTTCTCTCTCCTACGTGATGATGACGCGACTTTTTATATTATTTTAATGTGATCCTTGAACTTTTGGTACATATTCAATTTAGTCCCTGAACTATATAAAAATGTTCAATGTTGTCATTCAATTAATTTAAGTTTAGGGACAACAATATAGGCTAGGGACTAAATTTAATAAAAATCAAAAGTTTAAAGACCACATTGCATATTGAGTTGTAGTTCAGGGACTACATTGCATATTGAGTTTAGGACCACATTGCTTTTTTTTTCCTTTTTTTTCTTTTGTTTAAATTGTAACACAAACTCCCTTTCTTGAATCTCTTTGTACGATCAAACTTGAATATTTATCCAGGTGAGATTTCGTAAACGGCTCAAGCTTGATACATAATTTGACACCAAATACGAACAAAAACATATGATTATATAATATAACCTTGACTTTAACTTGGGGAAAAGTACCTTTAAAAGTCCTAAACCTATTACATTGGTCCAATTCAGTCATAAATCTTTTAATTGGACTAATTTAGTCATAAACCTTTTCACATTGATACTAATTCAGTCCGTCCGACCAATTTAAGCCAGAAATTGCTAATATGGATATCAGCAGTCCTACGTGGCACGACTGATATTGACATTGACATTTTTAAATAATTTTTTAATAATTTTTTGAATTTTTTATTATTTTTTTCTTTTATTTTCCCTTTTCTTTTTTCCTTTCCTTTTTTTTTCTTTCCTTCCTCTTCCCTCCGCTGGTCGCCAGCCTCCCCGGGGACCCGCGGAGGCTGCTGACGACAGGCGAGGGCGAGGGCGAGGGCCAAGATGCCTTTGCCAGCCATAAGGGAGGCCAACCTTTGGCAAGGGCCAACAAGGGCTAGACGAGGTCGCCCCTCGCTAGATTCGGCGAGGGGACCCTCCCCTAGCCCTCGCCGGCCTCTAGCGACGGCAAGGGACCTCGCCCACGACCTTGCCAACCTCCGGCGTGGGCTGAGCAAGGGTCCCCTCGCCGGATCTGGCGAGGGGCGGCCTCGTCCAGCCCTCGCCCTTGCCGGCCGCCGGCAGCCTCCGCCGGTCACCGTGGAGGTTGGCGACCGACGGAGGGAAGAGGAAGGAAAGAAAAAAAAAAAGAGGAGGAAAAAAGAAAAGGGCAAATAAAAGAAAAAAATAATAAATATTGGACAAATTATTAAAAAATTATTTTAAAATGTTCACGTCAGTGTCGGTCATGTCACGTAGGACCGCTGGCATCTACGTCGGACCGCTGGCATCCACGTCAACGATTTCCGACCCAAATTGACCGTACGGATTGAATTAGTACTAATGTGAAAAGGTTCATAACTAAATTGATCCAATTGAAAGGTTTAAGACTGATTGGTACCAATGTAATAGATTTAGGACTTTTCCCCTTTAACTTGTAACACGAACTGCACGTGAAATAGCCAACATGCATGATTTGGTCTCATCGATAGTGCCAAGATAGATAATGTAGAGAACTAGGGTTTATTCATTATAATGCCGTCTAGAATCAAACAACAAGCAACCTTGTAAGTATAGTTGAGAGAGAGAGAGAGAGAGAGAGAGAGAGAGACTTTGTTCAAAGAGAAGATTTACACTAATTTGGATTGTAGCTTGTAATTAATTGTGAAATCTGCATTAACTTCCGGGCTTGGCGGAAACCATTTACCGGGGAAAATAAAAAATTCATTTCGCGAGATTCAAAAGATCTTGATTGTCTTAATAATTCATATTCGCCTCGTAATGCCGAGATTCATGTCCCATCCTTTTTTGACTATGTCAAAGACAAATTTAACTTTTAAGAGCACTTGTGAACACAATTTAAGGGATCTTGAAAATTCTTATTTCCACTTTTAATTAACTAAACTAATGTTCTAAGAGAACTTATTAACAAAACCCTTCATTTTGATCATGTTCACAGTCAATATTGTATCGACCGACCAAAAAAAAAAGTCAATATTGTATCTACCCTTGATATTAATGAATTGCTGGTGTTTAGGTTCACAATAAGCAATCACGTATTAGTTACTCATAGGATTTGTTTAATTAAATGAGTCGTGCGTACCCAATCAATCATGACACAACCTATATTGACCACTTTGCTTTGACTTGCAACTTTTTTCCTTCGAGGCTTCGTTTGTTACTCAAAAATAAATTATTTAAAAATATTTTCCTAAAAATGAACGTTTGTATCGCTTGAAATAATTAAATCAATGAAAAATGCTTTCATTATCGATAATAATTTATTTGTAAATATTTTCGTGGACGATAAAAATATCTTTTTTTTCATTTCATTTTTGTAAGTGATACAAATGATCTATTTATAGGGAAATGTTTTCCAAATCATTTATATTCCGCAAAACATACACACCATATATTTATGAAGATAGCACACATGGATATAATACGCTCACAAATTTATTTTAACTTAAGTAACTCAAAATTTTTTCTAAATTTAGATATTTTCATAAAATAAACAAAAAAATTTATTAGTTTTCTTACTTTTCCCCTAAAATTAGTTTTTTTATGTAAATAATCACTTTTAGAATGTGATTTTTGTGAATAAGAGCCCCGTAAAACTGAATGTTATATAAAGGAAGCTATTCAGGTTATGTTCGGGTTGGATTGGCCCAATTAACTAATATAATTAGCGAGTCTATTCGAGTTGAGTTTCCGATAGCAAGAATAATAAAACTAGCCACATTATATCCATATAGGTCTATCTAATAGTATTAACGTAACTTAAACAGGACACAAATGTTTTATCTTATTTATCGTAATTTTATTAAATATGCTATATGAAGAAAGTGACCCTGATGTAAATTAACCCCTATGTTTCTTTGTAAGGTATAAACGTCGTATGAAAGACTTTCCCTAACTTTACCACTATCCCAATTTGAATACTGATAAAATCATTAGGGGTGTCAAAAAAGACCACGCCGGCCTAACCTAGACAGGCCCGGCTTGACCCTACCCTAAATTTTCAGGTATTTTGGGATTAGGCCTTAGTTTTTTTGGGGTAGGGTTTTAAGGTATGGGTATTGTCAAGGTAGGGTTGGGTCGAGCTAGGCCGGGCCGGGCCAGTGTGGGCTTTTTTGACACCACTAGGGCCAGAGCGAGCGGCAAAGAGAGCATCTCCCTCTCTCTCTCCTCCCGTTCGCTCTCTCCTCTCTCTCCAAGCGCGAAGGACCTGATCACCTGTCCGTTCGTCGTGGATTTCTGTTCCGATGCCTTACACAACCAAGTCCTCTCCTACTAGCGCTTCTTCGACTCGATCTGTGATTTGGGCATCCTCCGCGACCTCTCCAAGGTCCTCTGCGTCTCCACTGGATCTAGCGAGGGGTGTCAATAGGTAGGGTCAATTTTTGGGTATTCAAATTGGGATCACCATTAACTATAGGTTTAGGGTCGGGTCAGGTATCATGAAACCCGACCAGACCCACCCGACCTATTGACACCTCTAGAAACCGTGTTATTGCCTTTTTAAGTGACATTCGCAAGCGCCAAAACGCACACTTCATCGTTAGAAAAAAAGAGAGTAAAATTTCAATCACCGATCATTGGTTTCTTTATATAATAATTATCTTTATGATAAGGATACGCAATTAATAAAATGTCATCTTGTACTCACCCTTTTGTTCATTTGTCATCAACAAAAACAGATAATCTAACCTAATGATCTTACTAGTTTCGTGAACATGCAAGTTAACTGGTCTCCTAAGCAATAAAGCACCTTCGACGGGGTTACTACATCACCGTCAAAAACAGTTTCGCTTTCATTGTACATAGCTTTTCTGACTCCATGCGGGAACTCAGCTACTGTTAATAAATTCGCGTAATATTATAAACCGATCATCATCAAATCAAATTGATACTAATGTAATAGGTTTGTAACTTTATACTTTTCCTGATAAGGAGGACCTTCTTTGTGCTCTCAGACAAGGAGAAGGTATTTGCAGCAGACCACCAACTTTTCCTGGTCGACCCAAGACCAGGAAACTTTGGACGGTACGAGGCCAAACATCAGGACAAGAGGGGAAAAGACGATGACATGGTCATGGTAAACCATTCGAAGACTAGACTCGCGGGGATGGCGATGTGGATGAAGAGGACAACGACTGAACTTCTGGTTGTACCAAGACTCCATCGAACGAGTATATTTGTCTATCAGCCACTGATAAGATCAAGGTGAAGCCGGCCATTGGGATAAAATGGTGAAATAGATATTTCTGGTCATAAAATTGTTCGATTTTTAGTTTGGTAGTCTATGGTCACAAAAAGCCTAAATTGGGGTCAAGAAACCTCTGGTCAACAACTAATCCTCGGGTTTTGTCGTTCAAGTCTTTGCCTGATTTTTTTTTGTTATTTAGGTTTTCGTGTTTATGCTTTTACCGTCTTGGCGGTCTTATGTCTAACAAAATGCTTTTTGAATAAGTGGCTACATTAAATGATTGAAATATACTTTCTGTAGAAAGATAATGAAGATTGTGGAAAATGGATGATAAGCTTTCTGTCACTATCTTTCTAATCTTTATGTAAGTAAGACATACATAATGCACGGTACGCTACTCATTTAGTGCTTTATGGGGCCTCGAAGATTGAATCGCACTGCATCTAAAGATGACCAGGTCGAAAGCTGATTTCTCCACTGCCAAAGAAAACGCTTTCAGATATGCAAATAAACAATCGACTGTGATTATTGGAGTCTCCGAGGATAGGTAGCGAAAGGGAGATTGCAAAGAAACTCCTAAGATAAAAGGCTCCTAAGATAAAAGGCTTCGTACATATATAGTCGAAGCAGTCAAAAGAAAATCGGGTCTCGAATTTGGTTGGAGATAGATTGCACATCAAGACCGTTATATGTTGAGGAAGAGAACAGACTTATAAAAAATGGGAATATTGTCCAAAAAATCATAAACTTATTGCACTTTTGCCAATTCAGTCCTAAACCTTTTTAACTTTGCAATTGAGTCCTAAACATTTTCATTTCTTGCCAATTGAGTCCATCCGGCTAATTTTGACCGAAAATCGCTGACGTTGATGCCGGGTAGCCACATGGCGCTGACGTTGACATTTTTATATAATATTTTAATAATTTGTAAATTTTTTTATGTTTTTTTCTTTTTTTTTCCTTTTCTCTATTTTTTTTTTCTGGGTTTTGAAGTTAGGGCCGGCGAAGGTGGCCGGCCAACCTTTGCCGGCCATAGGCAAGGGCCACCAAGCCCTCACCTAGCTAGACCTAGGCGAAGGCGTCGCGGCCCTCACTAGATCTGGGCAAGGCCTCACGGCCCTTGCCAGCCTTAGCTTTAAAATCAAGAAAAAAAATAGAGAAAAGGAAAACAAAAAGAAAAAAACATAAAAAATTCAGAAATTATTAAACTATTATATAAAATGTCCACATCAGCGTCACGTGGCCGCCCGGCGTCCACGTTAGCGATTTACGGTCAAAATTAGCTGAATGGACTCAATTGATAAGAAATGAAAAGGTTTGGCAAAGTTAAAAGGTTTAGGACTGAATTGGCAAAAGTGCAATCGGTTTATGACTTTTTAGACAATTTTCTCTATAAAAAATAAAAAGGATTAGTATACAAGTAGTCATAAAACTTATCGTGAAAGTGCAATTAAGTCCTAAAACTTTTAAAATGTACAATCAAGTCTCTCAAATAACTCCGTTCAATTTGATTAATGGAAAATGTCGACATGACTTTTCTAAAACACATGGCGCTAGTATGGCACCCACCAAACGCCACATTAGGTGGGGGGTCTTATGAAGATCAAGTGGTTCGATTGAGCTTGCACCGAGAAGGCGGGAGGGAGACTGGAGGATTAGCTTTTAGATTAGGGAGACTCGAGTGTTGAACTTTTGTCACAAGAAATACTAGGCTTTAATAATTCCCCTTCGCTAGTTCTTTCTTTTTTTCCAACCGGAAAAGTGAAAACAGATTTTAGTTACTTTCACTTTCTCAAATCAAACGAAAACACAGGTTTTCTCCCTCATTCTATCTCATGTTCACTAATTCATCTCTTTATTCAGACACCTAAAACAGTTCGTTTCATGACAAAGCTTCGGGCAAAAGTATACGGGAACTTCAAGCTTCAATAAAATTGTAGATCTGCTTCAACCAATGAAGCCTTTCAAGCTTGGACGAAGTCCAAAGGTTTCGCTGAGGCCTCCTAAAGCTTCAAAGAAGATGTAGCTTTGTTGGAGCTTCAAGAATCTCTCGCGACCTTCCTAAAAGCAAACCACCAAAAGGAAAGCTAATGGGTTACTAACCCCAAAAACTTAGCGCAAACTCTCCCCAACCTATACCAACAGCAACTTTCGGGTTTTATTTTAATTAATTTAAACATGTAAATCAGATTATACAGGAGTCGCCATTAATCAGTTATTAGTAGGTTGATTAGACATATAAGCAAAGTGCTATGCAAATCAGAAATTCATGGATACGAGGACTTAATTATGCTAAATCAATCTAAACACCATTTTGGTACCTTTTCTCTTTATTTCAAAAATATTTTGCAGGCAGTCATGGTCAATTTTAACTTAAGCCACTACCATGCAAGAGGTAATCACATGAATGCACAAATAAGAATTTAACAACCAATAATCAAAGTTGTTAATAAATTGCTAGAAATAGAGCAAGAATATAAATACCTCAAGCAAGCAAAAGCTCATTAATTGCAATGCATCAAATGTTCTGCAAGATATTAACTGGAAAATGCATGCATGTTCTAAACATGACTTATAAATGTTTATGCAATTGTAATTATTTCTTTTTTTTTCTTGTTTATGAAAACTAAACGATATGCAATTTTAATCTAAGCTTAACATGCATGAATTATTAAACTAATGACATGAAAAATCTCCTCTAGAAAAATTAAACAGATAAAATTATCACGCAAAATCTCCTTTCAAAAAAAATGAGCATGTTATAAGCTTATCGGCTTTAAGCACGAAAAGTTTGTAACTTCTAAACAAACAATTTATCATACTAAAAAATTTCATCAAAAGCATGAAACATAGTTTTGTGCATTCATTTAAGAAAATGATCCCTGCAAGAAGTGTTAGATGTCAAGAATATCAAACGCAGAGGGACATTCTTTGAAATAGGTGTCCTCGGATTGCCCTATCTGAAGGGGAAAGGACATATGTATGCAAGTTTGATCTTCAATTTGATAAACCCTTTATTGTTGCTCTTGCTCCTACAAAAGAGAATGTACATGAATAGGATACTATGCAATAGAAAAGGGAAAATTGTCTAAAAAATTATAAACCTATTACACTTTTGTCAATTCAGTTCTAAACATTTTCACTTCTTGTCAATTCAGTCCTAAACATTTTCACTTCTTGCCAATTCAGCCCTAAACCTTTTCACTTATTATCAATTGAGTCCATCAGGCTAATTTTCGCCGGCCAGCATTGATGTGGCCGCCGGTTCTCCAACCAACGCTGACGTGATAATTTTTAAATATTTTTTTTAATTTTTTTCCTTGTTTTTCTTTTTTTTCTTGCCCTTCTTCCCTCTAGCCGGTTCGATGACCGACAACCAGCCAGAGGCACGAACCTCGTCGACCACTGGCGAAGCTCACCCCCGCCAGCCACTGGCGAGGGCGAGCCTCACCCGCCGCTGCCAGGCCGACCTCGCCAGATCTAGGCAAGGTCGAGCCTCGCCCAGCCAAGGCGAGGCCGGCCGGCGCCATCGCAGGTCGGCCTAGCCTTGGCTGGGCGAGGTCGGCCTAGCAGCGGCGGGCAAGGCTTGCCCTCGCCAGTGGCCAGCAGGGGTGAGCTTCACCAGAGGCCGGCGAGGTCAACCTTGCCAGCCCTCGTCTCTAGCCGGTCGCCGAACAGGCCAAAGGGAAGAAGGGAAGAAAAAAATACTGAAAAATTCGAAAAAAATATATTTAAAAATTGTCGCATCAGCGTTGATCTGACGGCCGGCACTAACCGGTGGCCATGTCAATGCCGGCTGGCCAAAATTAGCCGGATAGACTCAATTGGCAAGAAGTGAAAATGTTTAGGGTTGAATTGGCAAACTTAAAAGGTTTAGGACTGAATTGACAAAAGTGCAATAGGTTTAAGACTTTTTGGATAATTTTCCCCAATAGAAAGGTTTAGGACTGAATTGGCAAATTTAAAAGGTTTAGGACTGAATTGGCAAAAGTACAATAGGTTTAGGACTTTTTGGATAATTTTCCCCAATAGAAAAGCATATGCAAATTGAGACTCGAGAAATTCCGGTCAGTCATTTTGGCTAGAATCAAAGCACTATCTCAGTCGAATTAGTCGGTTTGCTATTTCTATCGAAATCTGATGTGCCCCTCAATTTGTCATCTGCAAGGGAAAAAAACAGAGTATCATTTCCAAAATGAATCACGTTCGGGAACGTGATTGTACATTTTTCTTTCAAAAATAATCTTTTTTTGACTTGCCTTTGACTTGGGAAGCAGGGGCTTTGTCAGGTCAGCCAAAAGGCGCGGCAACAATGCGTCGCGACGGGCAGAACAGCAGCTTCGCCGATGGGGCTTCGCATATGGTGTTTCTGGTCACCGGAGAGTAGCAAGGACAGCAGGTCATCTTCAAGGCAGCATCAACAACTTGGGCCTTCACCGGCGGGGCAGAGGAGCAGATCGATAGAGAACCAGGGATGCGTCGCGATGGTTGAGGGCGCAGCAAGGGACTCGACTGCGTCGGTGGTGGGGGTTGGCCGAGAGGGGTTCTCGGCCGAAACCTCTTCTCTCTCCCTCTTTCTTTTTTTTACTCATGTGTTTTCTTTTGTGAGTTCAAAGACTAGAATTGCCGACCTTTAGGTTAAGAGGCATAACTGTATATTTATGATGTTTAACATAGGTTTAATGTCAAATCATACAGGCTTAAGCTTCGGCTTTTTAATATAATGGATTTTAATTCGAGGCATTTTCCAAATTATACTTTTAATGGACTGAATTAAGCTTAAATTAGGCCAATCAAGGCACACCTCCTTAGTAAATTTCGGCCACTACTCCTCACATAGGCTGGCCGAATTTTGCACCCTCTTCACAGGCTCAGTCTATTCATTTTAAGCTCAAAACCATCCATCACCGGTCTGATTAAATGCAATTAATTGAAATATACTCCTAATGATTATATGCTACTATTTTTGCTAGGGGCCGGAGTAAATCCCTAATTTTTCATGCAATAAATTACTAAATAAAACGCCAAAATTTTTGTGTTAACAGAGCGATGGATTTGGGGCAAGAAAGGAGGGGTTCTAAAGTGACATCATTTTTTAACATTCATGGGCTTTTTTTAATTATGGAAAACGGCACCATTTTGATCTCCGGGGTCCACGTGAGCACCGGCCATCCACCAGTTCGGCCAATGTTGATTGGGTATCCACATAAGCATTTTCTAGTCTAAATTGGCCAAGAGGACTAATAGGCAAATCATCAAAAGGTTAAGGATTGAATTGGTAAAATTAAAAGGTTTAAAATCGAGCTGACCGTCGTATAATGGATTTATGACCCTTTTTATAATTTTTTTTCCTTTTTTAGTCATAGCATTAGGCATAGATTCAATAAATACATTGCTATGACTTTGTTATATTATTCATAGTCAAATATCTTTGACCAATTATTAGGAAAGTGAACGTCATGATATTATAATATATTGGCGTGCACGCATACATGAAAGATGTAAAAATTTTGGAAAAGAAGTTTGACTGCGTTAATGTTCATCCTTGATCGGAGGTATCTGACTTTTGGTTGGTGGCTACAAATATTGACCATCGCTAAAATAAAAATGGATGATGTCCATATTGATAACCCGTCAAGGCACTTTTAGTTTATTTTTAACTCTTGACACGAAGATCAACGGGAGAAGGGTTGCGTTTCGGTTAGGTTGTAATTGTAAAAGTTGGTAAACATGTATCTGATATTACTGCCTCTTGACTCATAGTTTCGAACTTCGCCAATGGATAATTACCCTATACAAAATTTAGTTGCTTCAACGATCGTTTGACGGATCCCACGAGATGTTTCTTGTCCTTCACGTAATGACCTTGTTTTATTATCACCAAAACGTCATCAAAACCTTACACATGTGCACAACCGCACTCCACGTACGGTGATCACGTGCTTCTCAAATACATTTTTCTGGTTCTAGATGTCTAAAATATGCTGGTTCCAAGCTTAAGAAATAGGTTGAGATGACCGATGACCAATGACCGATGACTTGCTTTAGTATCTTTTGTCAAAAAAAGGAAGGTTGTCATGATGACTTTGACTTAACACAGACATAACTGATTCTCCTTCTGCCGGCGACGGTCAAGAGGATAATGCCGCAGAGTAGGAAAAACATTTCTTTGCGGATATTGTTGACTGAAAAGAGATGATATAATCGTTATGGTATTGACTTTTCATTTCATCCTTAGTTTAAATATTATACTGGCGATATAAATCTGGTTCATTAATACGGTATAACTACGTTATCGACCCGTTTCTTAATAATTTAAATTTTTAGGATATGACTCTTTTTAGTGATTTAAATTCAACCATGACCTGTCGACATGAAAAAGAAAATTCATGTGTCACGTCATATTTCAAGTCATACTTATTCTCATAGGCAGCTCTCATTTCGTTTGAATATATATATACACGCACATATACACTAAGTCTTCAGTATTTTCTCGTTTATCCAGCAAAGGTTCACTAAAAAAAAATATCTGATGGGAATTTCTAGGTGGAGTCTATATTGTGATAACGTGGGTTTTCAGTTAGTTTGTAATTAATCGTTGTAATGTTAAGAATTATTTTAATTTATGAAATTTTATTGAATTCTTACCACTGTGAATCCTTGACGAGGTTTTCATTGTATTGGTCACTCAAAACTGGTCACGCCATACATAAAATTGGGCAAAATTCACGCATTTTCTGAAAGTTGACTGGCAACAGTTGCCATTAGAATTAAAATGACAAAAGTCATCAAATCATCGTAGACACTAGGCAAGTGCAACGTGCTTGGCGGACAGAGTAACTCTTATTACGTGGAAAGAAAGAGACAAACCCTAAACTTAAGTTGCCACAACGACTTCTATCATTGTCCCACCCCTTTATCTCCTCGAAAATGGTCGTTGACACTTCGGCCACTAGTTCTTGACATTAGTATTCGTAAACTGTCTTTTTGTCATGTCCATTCAAAAAAAAGCTGCAATAAACCGATTAATCAGATTTTTTTTTCCTTTTCGTGAGTAAAATAATCTAGTATCTTTGTGCCAGGTAAGGCTTATTTCGTGCACCTAGTCCACATTAGCATACTCTTTCATTAATCATTGAGATACCGTCGCCTAGGTATGACCTACCGACAATACCAGCAATAATTTTCAAAGAAAAGTATATCGAAATTGACATAAGTATTTATTCAAGGTTACTCCGAGCTTACAAGATTACCCATAAGCAAACCAACTCATGAACCAGGTGTGACCTCTATTGTCCGCCCACATGTTCATTCCTCAATCACTAAATCGACACACTATGTTTGATCCAGAGGCCGTTTGCATCGGATCAACATTGATCCAGGTCATTGATGATTTCGAAGAATAGTATAAGAAGATTACCTTGAATATCAATTTTTTCTATTGAGGATTTTCGTTGCTAGTACCGTTTGCCTCTAACCACTATTTCCTACTTTCCATGTGATAACTACGATGGACCAATGTGAAGTCAACGTACACATGTAAATAAATTTTGTTTTCTTATGCAACAAATGGAGGCACATTTAGCAGGAGTATAAACAAGTATTGACAAACATAGAAACAATCGCACGATGAGAAGGCCCAAACAGTTCCTTTCCAGATTTGGAGTCAAATATTGTTTTCCTGTAAATGTTACGGATGTATTTTCCTTCATCCCTGATTGAGAGAAATCTCCTGATATCAGGACTTAGATTTATCAGGTTACAAATATGAACCTCATGTACGTGTGAACTTAATTAATAATATATGTGAGTAATGGCCTTGAAATTATGCCAGACACGACCAAGAACGCATGATTATACAGTACGGCCTCAAGCTTAACTTGGACGGACTGCGTGTGAAATATCCAACATCCATGATTTGGTCTCAGCGATCAGGCCAAGATAGATAATACAGAGAACTAGGGTTTATTCATTACAATGCCGTTTGGAATCAAACAAGCAGCAACGGAGTAAGTACAACTGAGAGAGAGTGAGAGAGAGAGTGGAGATAGAGAGAGAGAGAGAGAGAGAGAGAGAGAGAGAGAGAGAGAGAGAGTCAAATGAGGGAGGAGACTTTGTTTGTTTGGAGAGAAGACTTTGACTAACTTAGATGGGAGCTTGGAATTAACTGCGAAATCCGCGTGAACTCCTGGGTGTGGCAGAAACCATTTGGTGGGAAAAAGAGAAAAATCCCATTCGCAAGATTCTGAAGATGTTGCTAGTCTCTGTAGTTCATATTCGCCTCATAATCCTGAGATTCCATGTCCTATACCCTCTCTTTGACCCTATGTCTTCGAGAAGTTTCTGGCGTACATTGAGGCCATCAGTTGGTTTAAATTCATTTTTAGGAAGATTGTTTTTTTTTTGTCTATCTTATCTCTAACTCTCATTACCTTTTTACTTTTGGTCTGTTTCTTGACAAGTACGGGAGTCGAACCCTGCACCTTTGATACTAGCATCTCCACCGTCCTAATTCATTTATCAACAAAGCCGCGTGCCTATTGGCTTTTAGGAAGATTGCTGAAAATAGCATTTTCGGAATACTTATTAAGTCTTCTTAAACGTAGCTTATTAATTTATAATTTTCTATTTGAAATAAGTGACTTTAATTAAAAGGATTAATACAACAAAAAATCACAAATTAGTACACCAGTAACAAATTTACTCTTCGTCAGTTTTCGTTAAATTTTGCCATCAAATTATAGAGCTAGATGACTTATAACAGTTGACGGGTGTACTAATTTGAGATTTTACCCTCCATTTGTTAAAGTGTATCAGTTTGTGATTTTTTGTTATATTAATCCAATTTAACGGAAACTAACGGATAGTAAATTTGTCACAAGTGTACCAGTTTGAGGTTTTTGGTGGTCAAAAACTTAACTTGGGGTAGATTTGTCAGAGGTATATCAGTTTGGTGTTTTTGGTAGTCAAAAAATTAGCTTGAGGTAAATTTATTACAGGTATACCAGTTTGAAGTTTTTTGGTAGTCAAAAAATTAGTTTAAGGTAAATTTGTCACAAGTGTATCAGTTTGGGATTTTTGGTCATCAAAAAAATTAATTTGGGGTAAATTTTTCATAAAGGTATCAGTTTGTATTTTTCGTTATATTAAACCCAACTAAAAATGTGTAATTCTTCCATTTGTAAAGGGTCTTGAATTTTTTATTTCTAATTTTAATTAACTTAACTAGTGTTCTAGAATCGCTTGTTAACAAGACCTTTCATTTTAATCAACTAGGTCATTAATTATTGTGTCTACCCACGATGTTAACGAATTGCGAGTGGTCGGGTTCCCGAATTAATTGCTCATAGGACTTTGTCTAATTAAATGAGTGGTGCGGGCTTGATCAATCATGACATGACTTGCAACTTTTTTCCTTTAATATTTAACAACGATAGTACAAATGGATTTTCCCTATTTTCTTACTTTTCCCCTGATTTTTATTTTTACTTATGTAACTCAATAAAATTTCTAACTTCAGATATTTCACTAAATAAACAAAAAAATGAATTGTCCCTATTTTCTTACTTTTCCCCTGATATTACTTTATTTAATATAAATAATCACTTTTAGCACATAAATTTTGTGAATAAAGGCACTGTAAAACTAAATGTTGTACTAAAGAAGATAATGTGGTCATGTTAAACAAGCCACGCTCTATTCATACATGTCTATCTATCAAAACAAACGTAACTTAAAAACGATAGAGATGTGACACATCATATATAAATTGCCGTCTCTATTTTATTTTATCTGTAGTAATTTTATTGAATATGCAATATAAAATATAGTGACTATGATGTAAATTACCGCCTCTTTGTCTTCGTAAGGTATTGACATCACATGAAAGACTTTCCCCAACTTTAGCACTGCCCCAGCATGAATACTGATACCATGTTACCGCGTTTTCAAATGACTTAAAACATACGCTAGCATAAAAGGTTAAACTTTGATCAACGATCAACGGATTCATATACACATCAAATATCTTTATAATCTGTATGATAAGGATGAACAAATAGCATATAAAATGTCATCTTGTACTCACCCCTTTGTTTGTTTGTCATCGACAAAAACAGATAATCTAACCTAATTACCTTTACAAGTCCCGTGAACTTGCAAGTGAACTGGTCTCTTGGGCAACGAAGCACCTTCCACGGGGTTACTACATCACCATCAGAAACACCTTTCCTCTTTCATTGTTTCTAGCTTTGCTGACGCCACGCAGAAGCTCACTACAGTTGACGATGCGCTTGATATCGAAAGCCAGTCTTTCCACGCTCGAGCCTTGATCGACTCAGGCTAGGAGAGAAAGTCGTATCAGCAACGGACAGCCAAGTTTTTCCAGGTCAACCCAAGACCGGGGAAACTTTGAACAGTACGAGGGCCGAGCATTAGGACAAGGGGGAAAAGGATGTAACGACATGGACATGGGAAACCATCCGATGACTAGACTCGCAGAGACGGCAATGTGGAAGAAGAGGACGACGACTGAACTTCTGGCCGTTCCAAGACTCGATCGATCGGAGTATACATATCTACCAATTTACTATTGCAATGAAGTGTTGGGCATAATAAAATCAAGGCGACGCCGGCCATTGAAATGAATGGTGAAAATATACGTGTACTCTATTCATAAAAGCGTTCATTTTTTTTTTTGGTAATCTTTGGTCACGGAAAGCCTTAATTTGTGGTCACGAAACCTCTGGTCAACAACTGATCTTAGGGTTCCCCGTTCAACTCTTTGCATAACTACTTTTTCTTATTTAGGTTTCCTTGTGTTTAGGCTTTCACTGTCTTCTCGTGTGGAAGAGGATGTTAAAATATGTCTTGACGGTACTAACTTTTGAGTAAGCGGCTACACCCAGTGATAAAAATATTTCCTTTTTTTTATATTTTGTAAAAGCTAGTGAAGATTGTGGAAGATGGATGACAAGCTTTTTGTCCAAAAAGTCCTAAACCTGTTATACAGCAATCAATTAAGTCATAAACCTTTTAATTGTGCCAATTTAATTCTAAACCTTTTGACAATTTGCCAATTTAGTCATCAACTTTTCTTTGTGTCAATAAGTCCTAAACCTTTTGAATATTTACCAATTGAGTTCTATACCTATTATTCGGATATTTGGTCGGAAGGACTACACGTTGGCAAATCATCGAAATGTTTAGAACTAAATTGGCAAATCATCGAAAGGTGCAGGGCTAAATTGGCGCAATTGAAAGGTTTAGGACTAAATTGACAAATCGTCAAAAAGTTTAAAGCTAAATTGATACAATTAAAAGGTTTAAAACTTAAGTGGCCTCCGCATAATAGGAATAGGACATTTTGGACAATTTTCCCCTTTCCTTTTTTTTTATGTAAATGAAGCATGGATAATGCATGGCATGCTGCTCATTTAGTGCTTTATTTGGCCTCGAAGATCAGATCACACTGCGTCTGAGATGATTAGATCAAAAGCTGGTTTCTCCACTGCCAAAGAAAAGGGTTTCAGATACACAAACAAACAGTTGACTTGATTAATTGGATTCTCTGAGGAGAGCTAAGTGAAAGATGAGACTGCAAAGAAACTCCTTGCACGAAAGTCTTTGTACATATACAGTTGAAGTGGTCCAAAGAAAATTTTGTCTTGAATTCGGTTGGGTATAGACTGCACGTCGAGCCTGCTATGAATTTGCTATATTATTCATAGTCAAATAACTCCAACCAAAAAAAATAAAAAAAAATTACTTCGACCAATAATTAGGTGAGTGAACATCGTGATACTATGACGTACCGGTGCACTCATGGAAGATGAAAAGTATTTGGCAAAAGAAAATTTGACCGCGTTTTCATTCGTCCCTGCTCGGACGAATCCAGCTTTCGATTGGAGTGATGTCCATATTAATAACCCATGGTAAAATATCCGATTAGATATTATCCGATAAGAAATAGAGGAGAATAAACGCTATATGTAAGTCCACAAGAGCGGTCTTTTTCGCGTAGGATATCTGAGCCGTAGAAATTGGGAGCACGAACCCAAAGCTTAAGCCATCAAACAGCTACCCCGACACAATCGTCTAGACGTGTCGTCCATAAGCACATTGAATAAATTCCATGTACTCTATATAACGAGCTCATTAATAATGTCTGATATTTCTCGGCGAAATTCATGTGCACCCCCAGTGTTGATCCTTTCAATACGTGAGTAACAGGAATGTTGTTCCCCAGTCCTGTCTTGTGACGAAGCAATTTGCATGTGGTGTACGTTGTCTCGCCAAGCTGACCAATTCCAAATGTTGCCACATTTATATCTCGCTTCTATCCATAATGCCATCTAAGTCATTTTCAACCTATTTAGCTACAATGCATAAGACAGATCGAATATATATAAAATTTTTATTTCGCAATCATTTGAACAAATCTCTTGAGTTTGGCCAAATTTTTCTTTTTTTTCAACCCTGTGCACAATACTACGCTCCCTAGAAAAATCCACAAAATAAAGCGAGGGTAGAAAATTAACTAAGATTGATTCCTCAAATAACGGTCAGCTGCGGGAACACGAACGCCTGATGCGGAGACAGCGGCGACAGCGGCGGGACGTTGAACATCCCCTTCACGTCTCCATCCAAGATCGACGTCCAGCTCGACGGCGTTAACGGCGGCGCCTCCGCGCCGTAGCCGTGCTCGCCGGAGTTCAGCGCTGACTTCTCCCTCTTCGTGACTGCTCCAGCCTCCTCCTCGCGGCGCCGCTTCTTGTGATCCCGGGAAGCCATCGGCTGGGACTTGCCGGCCTCGAGCGGGAAGTTGAGGATCGCCTTGGAGCCGCGGAGCTTGAAGGCTGCTCTGTCGTACGCCCTCGCTGCCTCGGCGGCGGTGTCGTAGGTGCCGAGCCAGACCCGCGAGCCCTTCCGGTTCGGGTCCCGGATCTCCGCGGCGAACTTCCCCCACGGCCTCTGGCGGACTCCTCTGTAGTGGCGGTGGTCCTCCTCTGGCGGGGGCACGTTGACCTCCGCCGGCGCCCGGTCCCCATTGCTGAACTGGAGCCACTCCACCTTGTTAGGGAGCGAGATCTTCAGCGAGGGCTTCCGGCTCGCTTGACTCGAGCCGCCCTGCAGCGAGCTGCTGGCGGTCGAAACCAAAGGCTTCGACTCGAACTCGATGAAGCCGCTCGACTCCCGGTTCGAGGAAAAGCTCGAAAACGATTCCGGAGCAGTGAGGTCGATGATCTGAGGTTTGGCCTCGACCTCGAAGAGGTCGGCAGGGCTTTGGATTGGAGCCGAACTCAGATCAAAGTTGAAGATATCAGAGCCGTGGAAGCAGTCGAGCTCCGAGATGGTGATGGTCGAGTGGGAGCTCGAGTCTTGCGTGCGAACAGAGTCCGATCGCGAGTACCCGAGCTCAGGTTGCTTGCCAGCTCCATCGACCCGATGAGCCTCGGCGCAACTGAGGAAGCCGCCGCCGCCGGGGTAATTGCTCCCGACGGGAGAGGACTCCCCGAGCAGGAGCTGCTTGATGAGCTGGAGCTTGTTGGAGACTTCGTTCGACGCCTCGGATGACGACGACGGTGATGCCATTTTCTCGATGTAAAAGCTGTGTGTTTGGTGGAGTGCCCGAGAGAGAGAGCGAGCGAGAGTGATGAACGCGAGACCTTTCCGCTCTGGATTCTCTTCTTCTTCGGAGAAGGTTTGGAATATGCCCGATGGAAGCTCTCCGGAAGCTCTCTGGAGACTCGAGAGTGCGGAAAAGATCAAAAGGCGAGGAGGGTATTTATAGAGGTGACTCGGTTTCGCATCCTGAACCAGCGAGACTTTCCCGGTTGGTTCCTGCTCTAACACGATGGTGTGAGCAAAGGCACTGCTTCGAGTTCCCTTTTCTCCCTTCTAACAATATTTTATTCCCCCCCATTCTTTGTTTCCGAATCTTAACGCAGTCCGTGGCGATGTATTTTGTAATAATTCCAGTACCAAGAAAAGATTATCCAGTACAGTTGTTGTTGTATTGTACCGCGATGTGTTCGCGATCCTTATGGTAAAAGTGTTGATGCGTGGAAATTGGATGAAGAAGCTTTTTCAAAAGGTTATTGCGACCGTGGAGACGCTCGGCACTTCATCAAAACACCTCAACATCCTTTTCACAGCCCTAACTTTGGAAAAAAAAAACAAAAAGAGCTGTACTAAACATTCTCGAAGCGTCGTAATAAATAATTTCTCGGTTTCGATACTGACCTGTGATTAGCTTTTGCGGTCTATAAGGCTCAAAATACGAAATTACTGTCAGGCTCCAATCAAAGGTTATTGCGACCGTGGAAACGGTAAGCACTTCATAAAATCCTCAACGTCCTTTTCACGGCCCAAACTTTGAAAAAAAAAAAGCTGTACTAAACATTCTCGAAGCGTCGTAACATATAATTTCTCGGTTTCGATACTGACTTGTGATTGGCTTTTGCGGTCTATAAGGCTCGAAATACGAAATTACTGTCAGGTCAGATACTGAGTTTTACTGGTCCGTATCTATACATCTGTGAAATTTGCCCTTTACATGCCTTGATTTCAGGAGATCGGATAATTCCCAAGCTCTGTTGTATTCCCTCATTGCTCAGAGTGTATTAGTCTATCTTTCCATTTTCCTAATTTTCAATTTGAACCGTTGGATTGTTCCTTACTGTTGAAAGTCAAAAGAGACCCTCGATGGGTCTGATTTGTTGGGAGCAGATAATTGCCTCAGTTTTGTCCCTTGCACAAAGTTTCTATTTTACGGGTCTCTGCAGCTCCGTCCTCGCATATTTTCGTGGAAACTCCTCCCCCGAAGGACAAGGTTTATCCAATGGATAATGTTGTTAAATTGGAGGGGAATCGATAACCATTGGCTGATGATACATTCTATGAGGACGAGGGCAGAGGAGACAAAGTTGAGGAGCGAACGTAGGATTTGGTCGTAAAGGAGGGGTTTTTTGGTTCACAAGGTAACCTGCCTTGGTATCAAAGCCAAAGAGATGCTGCCATTTACACATGAAACAAGCCAGGGAAAAAGCACGAAATGTCGGATAATTGCGCGTCAAGTTTGGTAGGATGATGGGTTTTGTCTTGTTACTGATCTTTCAATGGGGATGGACTCCATCGTGGCAGGTAACATTCCAGGGTCATTGAAGCTTCGTCTTGACCCAATTGACATATACGTGAGTCTTCTTGCCCGAGAAAAATGTGAACATGGATTCTTAGGAATGTGGGGTTGGATTTGTTCGATGTGAAATGAAACGAGAGAGAGACGTTCCTTTTTCATTGAGAGATTGAGAATCTGAGACTTTTCCTTTTAGCGCTTAAGCAGAATTATTCCCATGAAACATCTGTCAAACAGCAGGATAAAGATCCTGGAAGTTGGACGAAAGCTGCCTCTGCGACCACAACAGACAAAAATTATAGAAAGTGTGGAATGATCGCGCTTTTCTAGTTTCCAATTTGTTTATAAAATCTTGAAAGAGATGGCAAACCATTGTTTGTGGAGATCAAATCTTCCAACTTGGTTCTTTCCCCGACACAGAAGATTTGAATGGACGCGCATCTCTATAGATTTGAAGTCCGTTAATATCTAACGAAACATCGACTGTATACTCAATCTCAAAGTTGGCACCAGACCCACGTTATAAAATCGTAATAGAAATTCCAGCCCAAGAGCTTAAAATTTTTATCTTAACAAATCAAGACAAAGTGTCCTTTTTTTTGTTAGCTTAGCTACAGAACCAGCCAGACGCCAAGAAAAGATGATGGTTTTCTCTGTTGGAGTAAGTTTGTGCCAAAAGAATGATTATCATCCTTTGGCCTAGCTCGGCAAAAGCATACCCCACAAAACAAAAATGGAAGTTTTCATGTCTCGCCCTGGTTGGGTCCCCTCGTGGAACATAAGCAAAGCAATCGTGTTTCCTTGTTGGGCTTGCCCATGCTCACTTGCTCAGCGTTTGAAGAGCGTGGACAGCAAAGAAGCGGTCAAAGGCCTCAGCTTGTATTAAATATTCGCAGTCTTTGGTCCATTTTCGAACATCCGCTTTCCTCAACCACTCCCCCGTATTAAATGCAGACAATAGTCATTAGGGGAGAGCGAAAACAACTGCGGTTCAAGGATGACCAGTTCTTAGCAATTGTGTTGTCTAATTGATTAGTTAGCTGGTTCCACTTCCTTCATTGTTTAGTCTCTATTTAGCAGTTAACAGACCCTGTAAATTAGTTCCCTGTCGCACGAAGTCTGCTGCAAGTTGTTAAACTGGAATACTATGCTTTTGATACTTGCGATTCTTCTGAAATGCGACCCATGAGAAAATTCTCACTTTGCAACGACGTGATTCATGTAGACGCGGTTTTTATCATACTGTAACCATAGTCAGGGTTTAGATATAGGCTAACAGTTGGATAAATAAATACTGCCTTTAATCCCGCATTCTATTTTTCTTTTTAAAATTGGCTCAGTCAAGTAATCAGTGCGGATTGCGATTACGAAAGTTATTGCAGTAGAAGTAGCATGAGTTTGAGATTTGTACTGAAAGATGGTATGGAAAAATGTCTAAACAAACATTCCTTGGGCCCTCTTACCAAAAAAAAAAAACATTCCTTGGCCCCCATCATCCCGTAGTATTTGTTGCTTTCTTTTCTGGTTAACCAATTGCCGGTCAAACTTTCCAGTTTCTTCGTCTTTTCTGTATGCATGAGGAACCAAGAAGACCGGTACCAGCTTGAACCAATTGAGTAAATTCGGTTGACTCGGTTCTGTGCCCTAGGGTCTTCTTCATGCCACTCAGTTCCAAGATGCAGAGTCGGGAGGAAATTAAGTTCTATCTATGACTATGAATCCGGTTCAGAATTGCTCATGAGTCAGTCCTGCTTTTGAAAAACGATGGCTGAACTAGTGCCTTGATTTCCGTGCAAACTACTGTGAATGTGCACTCATGAATGAACATTTGACATAGTTGCACATACTTTAGAAAGAGGAGAGGAAATTCACAATAGCTTTGGTTTGGATGGCATCCATGTTGGATGATGGATGGGTCATAGAACTTAGGGAAAAGGCGAGAACTTAATCATATAGGCGGAGTTCGCAGTTAGTACTGGCGCTTTGCTCTGCTTACATTCTGGAGCTTGTATGAAATTATAAAGATTGATCGGGATATAAGATGTTAGCCCTTTGTCGCTCAATCACTGCTCATACTGCATAAGAAAAAATTCAGAAAAATTTGGATAGATGCAAACTGATTGAGAGTCTGGGAAATGAAAAGCTGTCCGATTTCTTGATACTAGCTTGCAGAACATATCCATGTTTTGGCAAACAAGAGCTTGATTAACTTTCTCCTGCAAACTTCAGCTGGCCCAGTTTAAGAACACCAGCATAGCCCATTGCTCTAGGGAAGGAAAGTCTCTGAGGCCCATAGGCGAATTCTCTCCCTAGCAATTGAATGTATAGTACCTCAAGAATTATATGGGAACCTCCTCTGTTCCGAGGCCTATGTCTTCTGTAATGCCGAACCCACCTGAAGTTACGAAAAGAGTGACCAAAAAACAACAAAAATGGACGCCAGTGGAAGCACCCTCAGAATTGGAACTCGTCGTTTTAGGTATGTTGTAACCCTCTATTTCTTCTAAAAGCCCTTAAATCTCATTGTGTATCGCTTCTATTTAGCCCACAGGATGCACAACTGGAAATATTAACATGCCAATCCAAGTTAAATTACAAGCATATCCCATTCAACAGCTCTATTTTCATCGGCAGTTCACTCAAGAATCAAACGAGTACGTTACGAAACTAACTACACTAACCGGGTCATTTTCTTATAACATTTCCTTCCCATTTGTCGTTAGGAAAATAAGTTCTTGGACAACGAATTCGATCAGCGGCATGTCCTTATTAAAGGTAGTGATAGTAGTAAGTGGTGGTGAATTTTCTTCGTTCATTCATGCTGATCAAAGTGAGAGTCCATGGATTTTTAGTACCATGAAAATTCTTGGGCCTCTCTCTGATCCTCCAACAGGAATTCCAGTTATGAACTAGCAGAGTGGTGTTTATCCCTTGCAAGGATGTCATTGATCCAAGATAAGAACTATACCGTATATTTCTCAAAGGCCCGGAAATGCTACCTCACAAATTCCGCAGCCAAATCTCCTCGTAGCTTTAGCATCGCTTCCCTAAGGCAACATATACTCCCATATAAACACTTTGGGCATTTGCAGGTTCTATTATTGTTATGAGTCAACTGTGAATCTAATTGACTGCGATTGCTTTGATTAGCCCGAGAAGCTGATTAGAGGAACATGGTGCACATCTTGCTACAATCTGTATCAATATCAAAACCAGCAGGCGATGTGCCTTAATTTGGTCAATTGGTTTTGCCGATCGAAGTCGATGATGCACCGAAATCAAGTCATAAAGACCATTGAATTGCATCAATCTGCTATTTGGATTCCACATTTCTGACATAGATATATGGTACACTGCCGATATAAAGTATGCTTTACACAAGTAATCATAAAATGGAAACTATTATCTACTAATGGAATGAACTCATTCGTTAAAGTTAAATATTATAAAATATACATGTACTCAGCACCTGAGCCCTGCTTATGTAATGTTTTTTTACATCGCCAGTATACCAAATAGGAGTCCCAGATATATGAATAGGCACTTTTTAATTTCTATTTTTTGTTTCGTTGCCTATGTTTGCATCAGTGGTTTGGTGAATTTCTGTTTGTGGGCAATGTTTCTAATGGATATGAAATTCAAAGTTGATTACCAGATTCCAGCATTTAATGTATTTCCTCATAGCTATTTTTTCTCATTCCAAGAAGAGCAAGTGGAGGGGCAGCAGGGAGGTGAGAATAACCTAGGTACATGGCCACCCTGATTTCCTTGAAAGGTAAAAGAATTGGATGCAGCTGAGGGAGATAGCAGTGTCAAATCATCACCCATGGCTTCACGTTGCTGAACTCAACGATGTGAGGAACACTCATGAAAAGAGCGGAGGCAAAGGCAATATGAATTTTGCCAGAAGCATAGATGGCTTTAAAACATGTTTTTTGATACTGCTTTAATAGATCATGGCTTCAAGAGGCAGAGATTCACCTGGTGTAACAACAGAGAGGATAGAACTATAAGAGAAAGATGGAGGCCTTGTGAATGTTGCTTGGAAGAGTGTTCCTCCCTTGAACTCAAGTGCTGCGTGATCCTTCTACAGGATCATAACATTTTTCATTGATAGTTGACTCTGATTATGGAGATAAGATTAATGCAAAGCCATTCAGATTAGAGTGAGGGCCATAAAGGAATAACTCAAAAGGCGTGGTATGTGGAAACTGAAAGAGAAGATCTTAAACGAATGCAAAAAAAGTCTTAAAAAATGGCCAAACTGATCTGAGGTAGTGCAGTGAGGAGACTTTCTTTAATTAATTGAAGTAGATTGAGCAGTTGAAAGCAGAACCGAAGAGCCTGCAAGATTGTGAAGATGGAAATAGCCGATCTTCTGAAATAGTGGGAAGTCATTGCAAAATTGGAAGAGGTTTAGTTATGTGAGGAAATCTACTGGCACCAGTGAGCTCGTGTTAATTGGATTGATTGGGGACAAAGTTTATGCTTTCTCCCACCAAATCACCCTGATTAGAAGAAGCAGAAACAAGACCTTGCAAAGTTAAACAGACGAAGGTGTATGGATTGACAATGAAGATGAGATTTTGGCAGTTTCCAATCTGTATTATCATCATCTGTTCAGATCAAATGGTTCTCTGACTTCTTCCTGCAATTATACTACCGTTGTTTTGAGACAGAAAAATCCATATGCAACCTTTCTTGAATGAGATCTCTGAAAATCAAGGCGATTTCATCTCGATGGTGCCTATTATGACTTCTCCATGAATTCCAAGACCTGAAATTGGCTCCAAAACACCAATTTGAATTTTTATCGAATTGATTTAGAGTCAGGTCTTCGTTCCCAGATACGTGGGGTATTGTCCACTCTGTCTGTACCATGATCCATTCAAACTTGACGATTTCACCCGATCCCAATCTATTCTCGCCTTCTGCACATGGATCCTTCCTTGCATATTGATGCATTTATGTTATCCAAATTATTCTTATTCTATTTGGTCCGTCCGACCACCTCAACAATCTCACGTTTCATTTGTTCACCGAAATCCAAAGGTTCATTCCAAAACACTTTCCACTCAATATCGTGCTTTTCCATGTTGATGCATTTATGTTATCCAAATTGTTCTTATTCTATTTGGTCCGTCCGACCACCTGGACAATCTCACGTTTCACTTGTTCACCGAAATCCAAAGGTTCCTTCCAATTCTAACACTTTCCACTCGATATCGTGCTTTTCCATTTGCAGAGTAATTAAGAAAGCTCTGCACCAGCACAGACGTCCCGTTGTTTAACACATCTGCATATGAACTTTTGTGGGTAGAGCATCTTCAGTCTCCCTCCATCTTCTTTTTCATTTCTACAACTCCTTCTGATGTTAAGGCAATGCCCCCATGAACTTTGCTAGTTTTTCCTTTGAAGTAATGAAGATCTTCTCTGGGGCTTAGACAAAGAAGGAAGAGCAAGTGGAAAGGAGGAATAACGAATAGTCACGGTCAATGTTCTGTCACGTTGTTCAGTTTTGGACATTTAGGTCTGCCTAAATTTAGGGTTGAATTCAAATTTCGAACCTATCGTCATTCAATCTAAGTAATTGAACTTTCCAACTGTAGAATCTCGGAAGAAAAGGGTTGAACGAGAGGAATATGCAGCACATCATCCAAAGTGCGGTCCATGTAATATTCTAAAATAAAAAAGGAAAATGAAGTCTCGTATTTTATTTCCGGTTGACACGACCTCTTTGGATCAAATTACGACTAACCAGTTCATCGTGAGTCTCTTAATCTCAATGTAAACAGCCAACTCTTTGACCATACTTTAGGAGACGGACTTTGATCTATTATATAATAATTGACTTAGGTTCACACCTAACTATGACATTAAAATAAATTATTGTAGTGGATTGCAGCAATTCCTTTTAGGCATCATTTTCAATCATTTCCCAACTTTATAGAAACCCTAAATATTCTCCTAGAAAATCTTGATGATTTGAACTTTTAAACTCTTTAGTCCGAATTCGATGCCGGGAAAATTTCCAAAAAGTCTTTAACCTATTATAATTGTGTTAATACAATCTTGAATCGTTTCTTTTTGCCAACTAAATCATAAACCTTTTGCATTTGTGTCAATTTAGCCCATCGATCAATTTTAACCGTAAATCATTAACATGGACACCGACCGTCCGACGTGATGCGACCGCTGCTAACATGGACATTTTTAAGAAATATTTTAATAAATTTCTCGACTTTTCATTTATTTTTATTTTTTTCTTTTCTTTTCTTCTCCGTGTGGCCGGAGGGCAAGAGTCAATGAGGTCGACCTCACCCAATAGCACGGCGAGGGCGAGCCTAGCCCAACCATTGGCGAGCCTGGCCGTGATTATCTCGCGCTTCGTCATGATTATCTCATCATGATTATCTCATCGAGGGAAAGGGTCAATGGAAGGCATTGATTAACATTAATTGGCAAATTTAATGCTGCTGGTGATGACCCTGGATGCCAACATACCCTAAGCTGTGACCAACTTGGCCGAAAAGGAAGACAAAAAAAGGGACAGGAGAAGATTTTCATAAAATATTAGTCGCGTGCCGTGATTGGAGTCCCCTTCCACATCGCGACTTGCTAAAGGGAATTAAATTATTGTATTGCGGTGGTTAGATAAAAGCAAAATAAATAAATCAACAAACAATTTTAGCCCTATGTTTACTAGATTCTTGCCACCTTTTTTTTAATTAGAAAAGTAAAGGCCGGGAAGGTCCCAGGAAACATCGTCCTCTTTTGAAAAAAGTGCTGCTGAAATTGATCTTCGCGTGCATTTTGTGTTTTTGGCGATTCTAATCTCGCACGAGAAAAACCATTTGGTGGCGGGTCCTGGTCGTGTCCATCTTTCTTCGCCTTGATTTCGCGCGATGATAATGTTGGGCTAGGAATGTTATCATTTTCCGGTGGCGTAGCGCACGTGCTAGGGCTTTGGCTCGTGCGGGTAAGAGCCCAAGGGTTGACCGACTGTTCTTCGTCAAAGCCGGGGAGACAGAATACATTAAAAATGGAACATATGATAGGAGACAATATGACCCGACTTCCTAGGTTTTTGGCTAGCCGTGCATAGGTCACGCTAACTTTTAAAGGGTACACGACATTTGATTCATATTCCCCGTCAACAAAAAAAAATTGTACGAGGTCCCACTCTTCAATAAATTAGCAAAGGTCCGAGGGCAGCCCTACAGGGGGCGGCACACCCGGGCCGCCAAAGGGATTTTAGGCTGCGTTTGGTCGACCGGATAAAAGTCAGGATAAGATATGTTTTATCCTATCCTGTGTTTGTTGGTGGTCTAGGATAGGATAAGGTCAGATATAAACCGGATATAGACCGGATAAAAAAATCCGAGGGGGGAGGTGGGATAGACCCGGATAGGATTTCTAATGCCTATTTTTCTAGAAATCCTACGCTCCACTTGCCATCATCTTCATCCCCACACCTTGTGCGCTTTCACCAAAAAAATTTCTCGGCTTTTTTTCCTTCACCAACTACTCCGAACCCCGTGAATAGCAAAAAAATAAAATAAAAATTATCCTATCCGACTTTAAATCCGTAGTCCACCAAACAGTGAACAGGATATGAAGAAATCCCAAGATTTCTTATCCTATCCTATCCGGTCCTATCCTGTTTAGAAATCCGTAGTTTGGCCTCGTGTTAAGGCCCCGAAAAATTGAAAATGCCATGAGATGTTCGGAAATGGTTGAAGTAGTTGAATAGTTTGGAGTTAGGCTCATGAATAGCTACTAAATGACCTGGGGTTTTCTTGTGCAGCTTTTATATAATACATTTTTCTTGTAATCGAGAGCTGTAACAGAATGGTGGAATGCGTTAATTATGGCGGAATAGTTACCGCTAGTTTAAGGGTGAATTGGGACAAAATCTTACGTCTCGATTTTTCTCTCTCTCTTTACTCTCTATTTTGTTATATCTGTGCAATCAATCCTAATAGTATGTTGGTGCGGTATTCGAGCTCGAGAGTATAGAGTCGTCTGAACTAACATGTCGGTCGCGGTAAAAGTAATCGCGACGCAATATCTCGGCTAAAAAATCAAAGTCGGGAACGAAGCCAAGGGTCGTTGTCATGTTTGGCAATCCAATGAATATTAGTTTGGCATCGTTCCGGCGAATTCGAAGTACATTCCAAAGCTGCAAGCACGAAGTGAAGAGCACGATTTGAGCATGGGGTCATGTCCAGCGTCGTCCCCAAATGTATTTTTCAGCTGCCTTCTCTTCAGCAACGAGACAAGACTAGGGTTTGTTCGAGTCTTAATGGCAGAAACCCTAATAATCTCCTGGCAAACATCGCAGTTTGTTGCACTCTAGTCTCTCAAATTAACCCTTTTTAAGTTGTTTTAAATTATGAACTTTGCCATGTTCGCGCGTGACGTCACGGTACGCGTCAAAATTGAGATGCTGTCCGCTTCCAAAGTGACTTGGATCGGGGCAAGTGGCGAGTGGAAGCTCCGTACACGCACCAAAGCGGCTTTGAAAAAGAAAACGCACCTAAAATTAGGGAAGAGCGGAAAATGCGAAAATTTAAGGAGACAGAAAAAACGGACTTGAAGTATCGGTTCGATCGTTGAAAAATGAACAATTTAAAAATACCTTTCTAAAAACGATCGCTCGTATCTCCTCGATGTAAATTGCTATCATGAAAATATTTTTCAGAGACCTAATTATTTCGAGCAATATAGATGATCGTTTTTTTAGGAAAACGTTTCCTGAGCCATCCCTTTTCCGTAAAACGATCGGGACATGAATAACGTGGCGTTCCTTTCCTTCTCGGTGCGATCTTAATCGAAAATGGGCAAGTGGATCGGTCGCCTTCCTCGAAAGGGGAAGGAGTACTAGCCGAAAGGATAAGCTCGAATTGAGATTGAGTGGTGGGTGGTGGGTCACCAACATTGGCATGTGACAACAATTTCACAATTGACATTGACAGCTGACTTTGGCCTGCCGCCATCACGAGACTTTTGTGTCCTCGACATGTCCAGGATCGATGAATTGAATTGGCACGACCCAAATAAGAAATTTGCCCGTGCCAAACACATCCAAATCGAACAAGCTCTGGTTCGACCGATCATTTGCATCGAAGAAATAGAACATTATTAGTTCAAAGAGGTAATCGCGGCCGGGAAAGCCGAGTACCTAATCGGTCGTAGTTGAGAATGTTATGCCTGCAATGTATTGCAATAATGAAACACAATATTCAGCGGACATTTCTACCCGGGAGGGTCACTTCCGGCACACCTCAGCCTCTGTTAGTCCAGTCTAATGGAAGTCGAGTGGAGCCAATCCTATCGCTTTAGCGAAGCATCATGTTTGGTCGAAGCCAGGTTTCATTCGAGATCACGGTTTGTGCTATCTTCCGTAAGATACCCCTAAATCGTTGTTATGCTCAGTGTCTTCCCCTCCCCAGCGGTATGACCACCCATAGAGAATGGCTTGAGAGAGATGGCCAAAGGGGGGGGGGGGGAAGATCGAAATCTGCCGACACGTCACGATTCGAAGCTCAAATCGATACATGCCGGCTTGGCGGCATAAAATCTACGAATTATCTTCTTCCTTCTACGAATTTGAATACTCGATACGAATTCATTATCTTTCAAATTGTGATTTCGCGAAAGGGGATTTTGAATAGGAAAAATGACACAAACAGTCCCTGAACTGTGGCTCAATGTGCAATTTGATCCCTGAACTTTTAATTTGTTCAATATATTCCTTGAACTTTAAGATGATTTCAATGTGATCCTTGAACTTTTAATTTGTTCAATATGGTCCATAAATTTTTGGTGCGCATTCAATTCGGTCCACGAACTATATGAAAATGTTCAATGTAATCCATGAACTTTTAGTGCATATTCAATTCAGTCCATGAATTATATGAAAATGTTCAATGTAATCTCTCGGCTCGAATTGAACATGTACCAAAAGTTTATAGATGATATTGAAGAAAATAAAAGTTCAGGAATCATATTGAACATCAACCTAAAATTTAGGAATTAAATTAGATATTGAGCTAAAATTTATGGATTATTTACGTCACTATGCGTTTTTGAATAAAGTAGTGGGAACGGAATGAAATGGCACGGACGGACCGACGCCCCCGGGCGAGCAAGTTGGGCAAGTTGGGGGCGACTAAAACGTCGGCAATGCGACAGATCAAAAAGCAGCGAGACCGCGACAACGAGTCCACGCAAGCGACCAGAAAAACGACAAAACATGGGCCACGACGTCATCGCCCTTACCTTAGCAAAAATATAATAAAGAAGACACCCCCCCCCCCCCCTTGGGGAATTCGAGCACGTTTCTCTTCGCTGCCACGCACCAACTTGGCACGATCGCGAACTTTCGAAGAAGGTGCATGCATTTTATCGGGCTATATATGCTCCCCTCTTCCTCCATCCCCCGAGAAGAATTCCCCACCATCATCGTCCTGAACTCCCCTCTCTGCCTGTGAAAGTGTATAGTTCGGATCTTTACCTGCATCGCTGCCGAAAGGTTGGAGTTCTTCGGATTGAAGGTGTCTCTGCACGACGTTTGATCATGGCCGTGGAGATGTTTCAAGAACCGGATCCGGCGTTTCTCGAGTCCATCCGGAGGTACCTGTCGGAGGATCCCGTGTGCCGGCCGTGGGAGCCGGCCCGGAACTCCTGCGGCGGCGCTGCCGTGGCCTCGGTGTTCGGCGGGAGCTCCAGCTTCAGCAGCCTGTACCCGTGCCTGACTGAGAACTGGGGTGAGTTGCCATTCAAAGAAGATGACCCGGAAGACATGGTCCTCTACAGCGTCCTCCACGACGCGGTCACGGTCGGCTGGGCGCCGTGTCAGCTGAGCGGGCCGCCGGATGCCGGCCACGCCGGGTTCGGGGCGACCCAGGTGGTTAAGCGGGAGCTGGATTGCTTGCCGGCGGCGCTGGCTTCTTCGCCGGATGGCGCCGGGGCGGCCCTTCCGATGGAGAAGGCGGCCGAGGCGGCGGTCCCCGTGAAGGGGAAGCACTACAGGGGAGTGAGGCAGCGGCCGTGGGGGAAGTTCGCGGCGGAGATTCGCGACCCCGCGAAAAACGGACAGCGGGTTTGGCTCGGGACCTACGAGACAGCGGAGGACGCCGCGCTGGCTTACGACCGGGCCGCTTACCGGATGCGCGGCTCGCGGGCGCTGCTGAATTTCCCTCTCCGGGTCAATTCGGGCGAACCCGAGCCAGTCAGAGTGACGTCGAAGCGGTCATCGCCAGAGCCATCACCATCCTCCTCCTCCTCCTCCTCCTCCTCCTCCTCCTCCTCGGAGAGCGACGCCTCGAAGAGGAGGAAGAAGGCGGCCGGGCCGGCGAGACCGGCGGCGGCTCAAGCCGGGTCGGAGCAAGTGGGGACTGCTGCTGCTGCTGCTGATGCTGTGAATGGATCTTTGCAAGTTGGACACCATGTGGCAATGTGGACAAGTGGCCAGCAGCAACTGGTCAGTGGATGTAGACCGACGGTGAAATGTGAAAGCACTTGGGGGACGGACGAGGACAATGTGATAAAGGCGCCAAGGACGGTTGCGTAGGAGTATAGATTTTTTGGAATTCGTTGGGAGTGAAATTGGGGGAAGAAAGCCTTACCAAAAAAAAAAAGAAATTGGGGGAAGAAATTATATATCTATAGAGTGAATAAAAGGGAAGATTTCCCCTGCTTTTTTTCCTTGAATTTGTGAATACGACAAGATCTGTCGATGCATGATTGAAAAGTTTTGGGGAAGCCCACGGTTAAGTGTTTGCAGCGTTGAAATCTTTTCCATTTTCACATTACCAATTCATACCTAGCAGCATTGAGAAAGAAGTGGGAACTGGATCTTGGCGCTCGTGATGCGATTTCCCTTTTACAAGGAAAACATGGGTCTTGTAAAGCATAAGGAATAGGATGAGCAAAGAATAAGTATCTTGATTATCGCAAGCTTTCCTTACTTGGGTACCTCCCAAATATTCATTTTTTTTAATGGGTTATTATCCAAATATTCAAACATCTTTGAACTAGAGCGTGCTTGTTTCGTGAGAAACTTCAGAGTTCTGATTTTAGTTTTTACGTGGGTGAGGAGCAAAATTTTTTTTCTTTACTTGAAGAATGTTCAACAAGAATCAGAATTCGCACAAGAGAACCGAAGGATTCATCTCAAATAAATTAAAAAGCGCTCTGAAATCCGGAGAAAAATCAAACGCTCTGAAGTTGTAGGTTTCAAAGGATTCATTTTTCGTTCAGACAATAGTTCAATCTGTTCCCACCTGTCTCCAATGCGAACACCGGACAGCGGACCAAAGCTCAGACAAATAGGGAAAAAGCATGTGCACGTGCGCTCGAGGACTAAAATAGAATGAGCCCATCTACAAACTACTTTTCCATTTCTTGACTTTTCGAATTTGGACTGGACTTGTTCAGTGTGAGTTCACATTCAAAGAGGAAAAGACCATTACCAAAAGCCTCGTAGATCTGCTCAACAGCTTAAAAGGAAAAAAAAAAAAAAAGGGATAATGACACAAGCAGCCCATGAACTTTGGCTCAATGTGCAATTTGGTCTCTAAACTTTTAATTTATTCGATGTAATCCCTAAATTTTAGCCTAATATTCAATTTGGTCCCTGAACTTTGAATTTGTTCAATGTGATCCCTGGACTTTTGATACATGAACTATATAAAAATATTCAATATAGTCCTTCTATTAATTCAAATTCAAGGACCATATTGAACATTTTCATCTAGTTCAAGAACTAAATTGAATATATGCCAAAAGTCTAAGAACCACATTGAACAAATTAAAAGTTCAGGTACCACATTGAACATTTAGAAAAAAATTCAGGGACTACATTGAACAAATTAAAAGTTCATGAATCAAATTGAACATTGAGCCAAAATTCAGGGACTGTTTGTGTCATTTTTCCAAAAAAACAACAACTGGGGTTCATTCAAATCAATGTTGTACGATGTCGTTTGCACTGCCGGGCAAATTCACAGTGAAGTGGCGCCACAGTTCAATCCCAATTGGATCATCCATAATATGTAGAATTTAACTACCAAATGGTGTACATCAGCAGACTGAGGTAACACTTGCGGCAATCAGATAGATACATGTGTTACTTACTACCGCCGCAACTAAAAATGAAGCTGACACCAACCGAGATCTAATTCATCCAAAAGCCGCACGCATCTACTATTGGCCAGTATACTTGGGTTTCCGCTTCTCGGCGAATGCCACTAAACCTTCCAAGCGATCTTTTGTGTTCAGTAGCTGCTCATAACAATCCTCCTCCAGCTCAAGTGCTGATACCATGTCTAACTCCAATCCCTTAGCAATAGCTCTTTTAGCCATCTTGAGGGCTAATGGACCCTGAAAATAACAGGAAATACTTCAAACATGTGTGGGATGAAAGATGATAGATGATTGACACAACAAATTGATGGGAGATTTCACGTCAATATTCTATACATGTTGTTATCAGAGAAACAATTTAATTCTTTGAAGCGATAGGCGGCATATACTTGGTGATCAAGAAGTGTCGACAATCTCGAGATAAGTACCATGGACTACACGGTTGTTGCCATTTAAGACTTTCAGGAACTAGAGTCGCAGAGCTTGCTATGCTTAGGAGTTGGTTCTTAAATAAAATCTCGCTATATCACCCTTTTGGTAAAGATAACAGCTCGGCTCCTTGAATTTCTGAATGAACAATCTTAAGAGGTTGATGTTGTATCTTTGAGGGAAAACACGATGAATGGCAATCCTGTCAGCAAAACGAGGCACCATCACAAGCCTCACATTTATGACAAGCTTCTCTGCACTCCTTCAAGGGGAAAACATTTTGCTAAATTCCTCGTACAGTCAAACAGATGTTCTAAGTTGATGAACAGCCTAGCAATCCTTCCGCACTTTAGTTTTAGTGCATCTATGAGCAGTAAGCTGAATCCGAAAAACAAAGAATAATAATATTGGTGATAAGTGGGATAAAGCATCTCTCGAGCACTTGTTTCCACTCGATGGATCAATTCTTTGCTCTTGACAGCCAGATAAAGTATCGTGACCATGTATCATGGGATGATCTGGTTGCTACACCATTGTTTTCCACGCACATTTTCCGCATGTGAAAAATAGCAAAAAAGGACGTCATACCTTCTGATTGATAACCCTCGCAATTTCAAGTGCCTTTAGATGAGCTTCACCAGAAGCAACACTGTGATTGACAAGACCTGCAACATAGCCAATGTGAACCACTACAGCATGAGTAGCAACTTCCTCTTCCCTGCTCATCAAAGGGACAACACCAGGAACCAGATAAATGTACCCATAGATTTTGCATCTTTGCCTCCAACTCTCCGGCCAGTGAATATGAGTTCCTTTGCCAAAGATTTTCCCACTAATCTAGGAAGCCTCTGTGTACCGCCTGCTCTGCAAAGAAACAAACCAAGTGAATTTCCCCGTAGAAGGAAGATCTAATATCTCCGACGCTTAAAGATGGACAACAAAGAGATGCGGCATCTTCAAGTCCTCTTGCATATTGTGCACTTATTGACAGGAGACTGACTCTTGATGAAATTTATTTACACAGAAAGAAGAAAAAGTAAAACCACTTATTCCCTACTTTTTATCTGATCTGTGAAAAACAAGATCTTCTGCAGAACCTAAAAAAGTATAACCAATGATTGCGGTTCATGAGTAAGGTGCTTCAAAAGAAGACAACAAGGAAGCAATAATGAGAATGCGGAGGAGAATAATTGCGTCAATCTCTATACAATGAGCTCAACATATGAAGCAAAGATAAGTAAGAAACGGAAAAAAGACTCGGTTCTTAAAGTGCTGAAGAATATCAGCAATTCTCACTGGATTAAAATCATCCAATTCCTAAATGTGGAGGGCCACTTTTTAGTTAAAATAATTTGCCCAAGAATATCTATTTTATGTAACAAATATTGATGCAGGTGATGACCTGCCTTGCCAGTCCAAGTACTGCCAAGTGATTTCCAATTCTTATTTTAATTTCCTTGATTGTCATATGATTAACCGCCTAGTTAATAGATCTGCTTCGTACAGAAAAGCAGTGCCATTAGAAAAAGATGAATGATACAAGTTAAAAAAATTGGGTAATACCCTGGAATTATGGCAAGTCCTGTTTCAGGCAAGCCCAGAACCGCATCATCTCCTGTCAATCAGTGGCAAAAACAAGGACGTATGAGGGATATCTGACTATGAGGAACCCAGTCCTCAAGTAAAATGAGGTTGACTTGGAAGGTAGATGAAGAGCTAATACCACATATTCGAAGGTCACAGGATAGGGCCAATTCAAGTCCTCCTCCTAATGCTACTCCCTCAATAACAGCAATAGTAGGAATATGGAGATCCTAAATTCCGCATTCAAGTAATACATGTAAGCAGTCAAACATAACTAGCATTATAGCCTTGCGCACTAAAACAGAGGGATCCGCTAAGTAACATAAATGAATCAGAAAGGCCAACAAGATACTAGAAGCCAATCCAAAAAGTGTCAAGTGACTATAACATAATGCTGCAGGTTAAAAGGTAAAAAGGAGTTCATGCAAAAGTGTACAAGAGTAGGTTAATGAAATGTTATTCTGCGTAACGATATCCATAGCCGATAACATAAAAACTTGTCTAAACTTCTGAGCTCTTCAGTCTCTTTAAGAAAAGGCACAACTCAAACTAGAATGCAAATCCACAATGCAATGCAATGCAATGCAATGCATGGATTTACTGCAGCAAGATTCATCAACGTCATTCATAAGGTCTTACAGACAAACTATTGCAAGTATATCCCTAGCACAAAAAATGTCTTGGGCTCGTCATTGATGGTTCTTTGAAAAAGGCAACTTCTTTTGACTTACACAGCTAAACTTTGATTAATTTTGATTCTATCATACAGGAATAAAATTAGCAGATACAATCAGTGTGCATACAAGAAAGACGAAGAATTTGTCATGTTGAAATGAATGAGTATCTAAAGATTAATCTCACTCCAAGCTCCAAATTTTACACAAAACTAGTGCACCAATGAACATACTAAGACCTCCAGAGGCAATAAAAAAGTAATAGCTCCTAAATGCGCACTGCCGGCAGCAAGCAAAACAATATGGTAGGAAAACAGAGAGGACAAAAACCCACCTCCAATGAGGAGAATGCCAAACGTAGCGAATTCACGAAAAACTGAACTTCAGATGGGCTCATTGTCTTGCGCTCCTGCCAACTCAAAGAAAAACGAGGGAAACAATGAAGAAATTGAATATGGGAAACATGCTTTTAAAAAGAGTAGTAGAGAGAGAAAGAAGTGTAACCAACATCAATAATCCAATGTACAAGAAGCGCTATGCATTCTAGAAGCACATTAGCCTGTCAATAAGAGTTATCTCCGACAAAAGCAATCAACATTTTGGTACTCCCACCAAAAGTCATCTACTATGATTTCCAAAAACAGCTGTGCATAGCCAAGAACATACATCCGACGGAAAAGGGCATTTAGCCTAAAATCTTAGTATTATGATGATAATACCTTCAAATCAGCACCAGCACAGAACACTCTCGGCACTGCACTGCAGATCATCAAAACATTCGCCGAAGCATCCTCCTTCACAGCTTCAAACGCATTCTGCAACCCTCTCAACATATCCTTCCCTATCGCATTCTTAACTCCAGGTCTATCCAAACAGACCTCGACTATTCCTGAAGATTGCAATGAATCCTTCTCAAGAAAAATCCTTGTCAAATCAAATCATACCAGATTCAAACATCACTCCTCATACCCAATCACTATAAGAAATTGAAAAAATGTTCAACAAACTGCTTTTCAGTTTTTTAAGTCATTATCTCTACGAAGAAATACCAGAACAATCTTCAGTTGTGGCCACTTTTGTGTTACTCTGGTGTCCATGGAAGCCTAATCAATTCTGAATATAAAGAACAAATGAGAAAAGCATTCACTTTCTTGTAGTGAGCTAATTGTCAAGCTTTTTCCCTGCTTACCCAAGAACACCCATCACGTCAAAATCTCAAAAACACGCTCTTTCTCTCAAAAATCTGAAGACTGATATTTACCCCACTTCACGAACAACGTAGAGCACATATCTGAGCAAAAAAAACTAAACTTCACAAACTCAACCACCCAGAGAGACAGCGTATGCAAAACACGAAGTACCGGAATCGGAATCGGAGAGCCTGTTCAGTTTCACCGACTCCGACGCAGAAGTAGCCGGCTCCAAGATGAGGGTCCGCCGAGTTTGGAGCTGCCAATATCCGGGTACGAAAGGGAGACATTGTGGGGGTGCTATCGTTCTCGAGCTCGACGCGAGCCGAGTCGCTTCGCACGGATGGAAGAGCTTGGCCGAGGAATAAGGAAGTGGGTTTCGTTTCAATGATCTGGCGATGGTCTGGAGACGCGAAAGGCTCGCCATTTCTTCTCCTTCGGATCAGTTTCAGAGTCGGCAGTGAGTTGGAAATCGGAACTTGAAGAGGGAGAGTCTGCAGGTATTCTTTCGTTGACTACTAATGTACAGATAAGCAAATCACAATCATAAATATTTTCTATCGTCCACCAAAATTTTAGGCATAGAATTTTATCAATAATAAAAATTTCATTAATTGATTATTTCAAGTAATATAAATAATTATTTTTAGGAAAATATTTACTAATCTAAAGGGAAAAAATTAAAATCCCATCAGATAGGTTGCAGAATTACTTTTGCCATCACACTACAAATCTCTCCCTGTTCATTGAACTCCAATTATAGATACACTTCAACTCTGCAATTGATTCAAAGCGAGTGATTCACATCTTGACAACTATCGATAGAGCACGGCGTCACGCGACATCCTATCGACTAGTGACAAGCACGTCGCAACAAGGGCTAGGCTTGGTTTTCTTTTATAATTCCAATGGATGTGAAGATAAAAAGCACCTGTAGTTGATTATCTTCTGTGTTTTTGTGCATCTCCAAGATCAGGATTTCCATAACATGTCATTTGTTTAATGGAATTTGACCAACGTTACTTCTTATCCTGTCTGAATGAAAGGTCGCAAGGAAATACAATGATAAACATTATGATTTGTAATGATTGAACTCCCTCAACTAAGGGATTTAAAGAAATAGGACTCACAAATATATGGAACCTGGGCTCAAATCAACGATCACAGCAACTGCAAACTCACTTCACCATAATGCATTTCCCACTCAAATTTCTTTTCTTGTCACTCAATATCAGTTCTTTACGCCTTACACGAATTTATATCGACTACGGTTTCATATCTGAACCTGCATTCAACACAATCCTGTCACTCGTGATTGACTCGAATGTGATTCAGGAGATGCCGGAGCTGTTTCTGCAATTGATGAAATGGTTATGCAACATGTTGCAACATGTCATAACAACGTATGATTTATTTCACTAGGTCGGGTCATGATCTATTCAAGGTCTCAGTTTGCTTTCCGTTTTCATAGCATTCCATTGGAAAGTAAATATATCACCCTGCTCAAGCTGTGACTTGTGGTTTTACAATGAGCTCTTGATTGTTAGTGTTGTAAGAAATTTGAACATCGTGGATTGTCAGATCTTGAGAAAGGGTTTTCATTTTTCTAAGATTGAGAAAAACAAAGGTGACCAAAGGTGACTTCAGCACTTGGCTTATCCAAGCCATTCTTACATGGTGAAGACCGTAGGCAAATAAATCCCCTTGTATCACCAAATGCAGAAATTTTTGAACACTCGATCTGCTAAACCTGACATCGACTTATTTTCAGGGAAAAAAGTTGCTCATATCGAAAGACCTCAGACCAGAACAGGTACCAACATGATCTCGTAGCACTTGAGACTATAATTGATCTGAAAGAAAAGGTGTTCTTGTCGGTGTTGGCCCAATCCATAATCTTGTCAGGTGGCTTCTAACTTATTATAATGCCTTTAATTATAACAGAAATGCTGATACATCAATGACTTGTCTTCCAAGCATCTTTGATGAACACTGACAAAGTTTACTTGTATAATGAAACAACAAGAAAAGGCTATGATAATACTGGTGCTTCAACTTGCATTCAAAATTTACACAATTAAGTGCAATTACTCTTGTTCAATAAGAGGAGATGAAAAGAGTAGTACAGAAACAAATCCACCTGATTTTCACAGTAAAGACTTCTCCTTGACGCTTTATATACCACTGTCAACGATTTCATGGATTCTGAATCCGGCTACATCTCCGTATCAGATGCAACCTCAGAATGCCCCCAACATTTTCAGGAAACCAAGTTCTTGAAGGCTGAAACATGGCTTACTCACTGGGGAATAGGAAAGGAGAAGATAGTGTGCTTGAGCTCAAGATGTTCAGAGGGTGGTAATCACTCCAACAATTCTGATCTGGGTCATACAAACAATAGAATTCAAGAACGCAAAGCTACGAATTGTTAAGGTAAGCCATTGTCTTGTGATGTGGAGAAAGTAGTCCACACATTTTTCATTATGAATTCTCTGGCATTGAATATCAAATTTCTCTTCGCCAATTTGTGAATACTGTATTCAGATCCTATTGACCCATCGTTCTAGTCTCAGCTGCTTCATTGGGGGTCCAAGAATGGGTTTTCTTTTCTGAGGACATTTCCATTTCCCAGCGGACTCCTGCACATCAAAATTGCTCTGGAAATTAGTTATTTCCAATAATGGCTTCATCTTGGCTTCGTCCTCTATAGCAGCTGACGAAACATTTCCTCTAGCATGTAAGCACTGGTGCAAAGCCCTCCGTGGCCTCGTCAATTCATCACTTGCACTTGTAGTTTCCTTCCTCCTTATGGAAACAAAATCAGTGCTGTCATTATCTGTTCGATTGTTTTCTTTGTCATGACTTCTGTGAGTTGATCTTCTCATTGAAGCTTGATCAACTGGAGATGAGCCCAAATCGCCTTCAAGCAGGGTGTGAGCAACTTCCCTACTCTGGACCTTCACTCTTGAGCCCTCTTCAACTCTCCCAATCAACTCTCTACGAGCTTTTCTTTTACCATTGCTTGAGTTCTCATTGATATTGGAGTGAAAACGGATGGCTTCTTCAGAATGAAGTTGCTTCGGCCTCTTACTTTTACAATCCCGGTCATTGTTTAGCAAAGCTTTACAGTCCATCCTTCCATCAATAATTTTAGGGCAAGGAATCTGAGGTAAAAGATGTTTGTCCTCTTTAGATGTATTGCCAGCCTTTAACTTTTAGACATTTGCATGGATTTAGAAACTGAAGTATCTTGCTTTTTTTTTCTTTTCTTTTCTTTTTTTTTCTAGGAGAATCTTAAATATATTGTTGTCCAAGAACTATTTGATCTAAACAGAGAAACACAGAATTGAAACCACCGAGAACTTGGCTGACTATATTTTATTGTTAGTAAGCTGTACTTCATAAACATCCGTACTGAATAAACAAGGGAACAAACAAAGATTACCTCATCCTCAGTGTGCTGATATTCATGCTCGAGATCTTCATGAGAGCTGCTACAGAGGGCAGAGTTCGACCGTTCATTCATACCGGTGCCACCATCTATTCTATTACCTGAAGAGTTATGCTGATTGTCTTCTTTTTCTCCAATAACCTTTCTAAGAATCAAATCATCTTTCCCATCACCAATTTCCTCAACAGGAGATCCTGGGAATGTGCTTAATTCTGGAGATTCGTAGACATAGCTTGAGAACCAATTTGTTATGTCAGGAGGCTCTGACAAACAGGAAATAACTCATTTTAGAAAACACAAACACACATATCTAGATATATGTAACCCACATAGACACACACATCACAGTCTCATTGTATCAACCTGCTGGTAAGCCTACAAATGAGTAACTACCAAGTTCGTCACTCATATATAGCCCCTTAGAAATCTTAACAGCTTCAAAGAGGTCAAATAACAGTGCCTTGTAACATATGAAAGAAGCTATACCAACCAGAGAGTAGAAAAGGTGGGCTCATGGAATCTACTATCTGCACCAGAAGGGGAAAAAACGTATCATTAAGAATGAATACTGAGCTTTGAAGTCATGTTTAGTTGTACAACAACCATTGAAGAAACACAGAGAGGAAAGCTGACTACAGGAACAAAAGTCAGTGTTATGGAAGACCCAAGGGGATCGTTTACCATATGATCACAATAATGGGTGTTTCATCAAAACGCATAAGGATGATGCCAGGCCAAACCCAATTCTAAACACAAAAGAATGCAGAACAATACCTTGGTCAGTGTTTGATTTTCGCAATCCTGATCCGCGAATGAGCCACCACCATTATACACAAGTCCATTGGCGTGTGGTACCTCACGGGCACCGGCAGCACCACCATTATTCACTTTGGTAACTTCCCCTGAATTTTCGTGCTCTTTCTTGCTCTCCCCAGTAACAGGCCCTTCTTTCTTGCATTCACTTTCTATGGAGACAAATTCTCTGCTGTGTTCACTCAACTCGGGTGACTCGTACACATAACTCGAAAACCATTCTCTGACATCAGGAGGTTCTGTATCAAGCAAGCAAGAATCAGAACGAGTATCAGATTAAAAAGTAGAAATCCTTTTACTGCTTGCGGAAATGGAAAATCGATTCCGTTCTGCATAATACCGAGAGATTGATAAATCAGAACCTTGGCAAATTAATACAAACCTGAAATTTGCAAAGATGACTCCAGGGAATCTGGAACCTACAGAAAGAGTAATGCAAAAGGGTATCAGCTTCATTGAAAGTTTCCTGCCGAAGCTGATAGCACAGCATGAAGCCCCCCCCCCCAAAAAAAAAAGAAAACTTTTTGACTCCATGAAGCCATTCAGCGAGCAAGACGAGATTAACTCGCTAATTTAGCAAAACTGAATCCAGCGAATCACCTCTGTTGGAGGCTCTTCTTCACGCTCATTGCTCCCGAAATTTCTGGTGAACTCAAGAGCGCCCACTGGGTATCTGCCTCCGACGCAATTCGAGCCTCGCGAAGTCGCTCCTCCTCCTCCTTTTCTCCTATCGTCAACAGCACACCCGCCGCTCTCGCGTTCGCTCTCGTCAAGAAGAGAACCCAGAAAGCCCTCGTCCGTACCCAGTGAAGGCGATCCGTAGACATAGCTAGAGAACCATTTCCCGATATCGGGAGGCTCCGCGCGCAACGTATCAAGCGAAAAAGAATCGGATTTTCCCTGTCGATAATCAAGCCCGAGAGAGAGAGAGAGATGGGGGGAAGAACGTAGCAAGCAATTAGCATCTGGAAATCTGCGACCCGCGACGACGATGAAGATGGAAGCGCGACTTCGTACCTGCGAATCGCGTACGCTGGAAGGAGTGTCGGGGATTTTCGTTCGAGCTGGGTTCGTCGGCTCCATCTCTCTCTCTCTCTCTCTCTCTCTCTCTCTCTCTCTCTCTGACCTTCGCTGGTGATTGCACGTGTTATTTCTGGGTTATTTTTCGGAAAAAATGAATGGCGCCAAATGTTTGAAATTTTGGTGCGCCTTGTTTTACCCCTGTTTCTTTCGTTCGGTGTAAATCGGAGGTGTTAGTCCTCTTGATATGACTATTCGTGCAATTTGATCCTCCGTATTAGCAAAGTCGCTCTCTATGTTTTGCAATTTGTGCAATTGAGAGTTGATTCGTCGTTCACCGGCGCCGATAAAATATATAAATATTAAATCATATTTTCATCTAACAGTTTAAACTTTTAGAACAGCCGGTAGTCGTTCCACAAAATCTCACGTTATATCAGAGCACGAAATCCTGAGTTTAAATCTTAGGATCCCTACTTAGTACCGGGCAAAAGGATCGAACTAGAAAATCCATATTTGTCTCTCTAATTACATATTTCCACACATTCATCTAAAAGTTTAAGTTTCTCAATAGTTGATAGTAATCTCGCAAAATCTCACAAATACTAAGAAAACAAAAAAGGAAAGAAACGTGGAGCAAGAGAAAAGAGCCCCAAAGTCGACGATTGTCCGGCTTTTAAGACTTCAATCATAGCTTAATACATCCATCAACATAAACTAATTTAATGAAGAGGCCAATAGGATTCCCATAGAAAGAATAGTTTGTATTTTGACGTCGTTAGTTCGATTAATTGCTAAGGAAGTTCAAAACTAATGAACATGAGAAACGTTGATTTCTTGGATACAGCGAATCTAAAAGAATGTCCTCTTATCCACCCATCGGTGGCCGCGTTGGTTTGCGCTCAGTTCTTTTCACGAGAGGTCCTGAGTTTAAACTCGCCAATCGGTGATTTAAGCGATGGGTCGTGGCGGTGGGATGCTGTGCTAGCCCCCCTCGAGGACTAGTCACGCATCACAGTTGGTTTGAGCCCTAACTCGCTGGCCGCGCGGACACCTCGATTATCAAAAAAAACAAAAAAAAATGTCCTCTCAATCATACGTCTTTTTTTCATTCAGTGAAATTCTCGCTTAGCCAGCTTAAAAGATAATCACGTCAATTGCAAATCAAATGTGTTCTTGGCGTATATTATTTGAGTTTTTTCTCCTGTTGGTGTCGTGCTTGAATTTGGTTTGGGTAACTGAATAGAAAATTTTCCCATGTTGCCACGTGTAGTCATCTAAAAAAAGTTCGTGCATACCTTTAATTGCCTCTTGCCACGGTGCTTCTCCTTAGGCCCTGCATGAGCCCGGCAGTTAAGATACTGACGTTTATTGATAAAATTACAAATAACTCTTCAAGATGTAAACGATTTTTTTTTTTGGTCGGAATGTAAACGTGAATTGAAATCACGGAACACCAGCTAAATTTTAGACCGGTTAAAAATGGGTCATCGACCCATTTCTTAACCTTATTTAATGAGCCGAGTTACGTTGTATATTAGTTATATTTACTAAATAGATCATAAATGGGTTTAAAACAGTAAAGCCTAAAACAATATGGATGTAAAATGGGTTCATAATTTATATAAACACAACTCATACTATGACTCTTTCTTCGCTCTCTCGCCCTCACTTAAACTTGCGCTCTCTTACTCCTCGCTCTCACCTCGTGTTGGGTATGAGTTTTCCTAAATTGGATTAAACATGGAAGTGTTTTATAAATATGGGTTAGGTTGGGTTGCGTACAAGTTGGGTAAAATATGGATCGTTAGATCTGCGTTGCACGGTAATAGGTCAAAACGGGTTGAATAAATCGATTTGGGTCGGACCATTTTTTACTCGACTCACCTGTTAATGGGGCCAGTGGACATGGAGGCAAGAGATATTCTATCGTAACACCTGCAAGAAGGTACGATTAAGTGCTATAGTTCGGCAATTTAGTTTAGAGGATCTAACTGATAACGGTCGTATTGAAGATTAGTCGGGAAAATAAAGAGACTAATCAGGGTAAAGCGTTCCTCATGGAGAGGTTTCGCATAGAGTTTGATTCAAAAAAAGGGCGGAGTTTCTGAAAAAGCCGGAGCATTACACATGGTTGCGGAAACTAATTTCAAAAGGTTGATGGTAGGGAGAATCGTGGACGAGTCTTTCGACCCGATCATTGACACGCGCAACAGAGAACTTCTAATGGAGTCTTCATGATGCGGAACGTCTATCACCACAGCTTCAAAAGTAGTATGCTTATTTGTGGCATGCGGTTCACCTGCTATAGTTAGAAAGATTGCAGTTGCACTTACTATTCGCGGATCAAATTTTCCAAGAATTGATCGCGCATCGCGGTTCTTGAGAAAGGGACGAAATGCATTCGCCCGTGTCCACGAGGTACGCACAGTGAAGTACGTGTATGTATGTATGTATGATGTATCGAGTCCGTTACCGTACGAAGGATATCAATCCTCGATCGGTCAAACCCTCGAGCCGCACAAGTCAGCAACAACTTTCCTTATTTAAGTTTCACTTTTTTATTTGAGTTCATTGCCCAAATAAATCCAAGGTATCGTTCGAAAGAAAGGCAAGATAAATCAAAGTCCAATTAAGACCCTTTCCCTTGCTCCTCATCTAATGCGGATCGGTCTACAAGCTCCGATCGGGTCGAGTCTCGCACGTGGCTCGAGCACGCGAGACTAATTTAACAATGGTTATGCGTTTGAATACAGGGGACGGTGGCTGATGTGCCATTCGTCACCACTCGTGAAGTTCACGGAACAAAAGAATGATCAAGAAACCCCTCTGGAGTTTAAAGACATAAGTTGAAATCTTTATGTACTGAGAATGACTGCTTACTTAACATCTGCCGAGTCTTAGGTCTTTGAAAAAAGGAACCAGGAGGTGCAATAACTTATCGAGCTCTTGACACCAAATCCATCTAAAATAAGGAGCAGATTACAAGCCGGAGCAACTCGCTAATTCGCGGGAAGGTACTCTCGTCGGAAACCACTCGATCCGACACCGACCCGCCCGTCCGCCAACTTCTCCGGACCTCGAGCACCCTTCCTATTCACCGCATCTCCGCTCACTCTCTGTTTAGCTCCCGGAGCATTTAACTAGCCCCTAAACCCGCAATAATCTCCGGAGCTCGCGATTACGTAAAAAAAAATAAAAAGAGGAAGAAATAAAGAGACACGAACCGATTAGCTCGAGATTGCCAAGGACTACTGTTAGCGAGATTTGACACCCTAGCGACCAGATACCCTGAGATGCTTGTCAATAACGCGCACAAGGGAGAAGAAGACAAGAAACGAGGAAAGCGTGCCCGATCCAACGTGATGCTCATGGCCGAGGTCCTACATCTGTCCGCGACCAATCACACTATCCCGAAACGAACTCTAAAAAAGAAGAACAGAGCCAAAACGTGGCTGTGCTTTCTGCGTACTGCATTCTTATTCTAATCCGTGATTAATCTTCCACGCCCGCACCTCTCCAGTCTTTCTTTAAGTGCCCTCTTGTCGCGCAGCATGGAGCACGTTCTTGCTTTATCGAAAAGGTGGTGCGCTTCGGACTTGGTGGAGCCAGGCGGGAGCACGAGGGATCTTATCTCGCCTATAATTGAGTGGCCTTTCCATTTCGATCTCAGTGGTCGGACGACAATCTAGTCCTAGCGCAAGCGGACAAAGCGAACCGCCACGAATCTCCGAGCGACGCATCCCATGTGGAGCAAATCTGAGGAGGAGGACTTCACTTTAGTTCGTCAAGCAACTAAACCTCAGTTTGGAGGGAATTACCGAAAAAGTTATAAATTTATTGTAATTGTATCAATTCAATTTTAATTTTTAATTTTTTTCAATCGAGTCATAAACATTTTGTATTTGTACCAATTTAATCAATCCCGTCAATTTTGACCAGAAATCTTTAACGTGACGCCACCGGTGTTGACGTGAAAAATTTTCATAATTTTTTTTTATTATTTCATTTTTTTTCTCTTTTTTCATTATGGCTGGCAAGGTCGTCGACGACCCTCATCGGCCGAGTGAGGCTTGATCTCGCTAGCGGCTGTGCTAGCGAGGGACGGGCTAGCGAGGGTTGAGCCTTGCTAGCCATAGGTAAGGCCCGACCTCGCTAGACCTGGCAAGGTTGTGCCTTGCCTAGCCACCAGCGAGGGCCGCCCTCGCTATAGGCTGCGAGGTTGGAGGCCACGAGGGCCTCGTGGCCTCTGGTGAGGCTCACCCTCACTGCTGTCGTCGCTGAATGAGGTTGACCTCGCCAACTCAACTGCTGCTGGCAAGGTTGTGCCTTGCCCATGACTAGCAAGGCTCGATCCTCGCTAGCCCAGCCATCAGTGAGAGTGCTAGCAACCTTGCTGCCCATAATGAAAAAACAAAGAAAAAGGATAAAAATAAAAGAGAAAAAAATAAAATTATAATAAATTCATAATATTATAAAAATTGTTTATGTTGGTATCGACGACGCCGCGTCAACGATTTCGCTAAAAAATGGTCAGATGACTGAATTGGCTCAAATGCAAAATGTCTATGACCGAATTGATTCAGTTGCAATAGATTTAAGATTTTTTCGATAATCTTCCCTACAATAGTCTCTAGTTAATGGGTACTTCTCAAATTGACACGGCATCCAGAAACGATCGGAAAGCTAGGGAAGTGTCCCGGTTTGCTCATCCATTTGTTCCTTTCTAGGGTTTCTAACGAAAGGCCTTTCCGGTGTAGTGTTCCATCAATGCCGTTGTTCCTTTGTGTTCGTATTTTTTGACCATTCTCCCCGTTCAATTACGACGACTAAACGATTTCGAGGTAGACATCTACCTCCTTCCTTTTGTTCAATGCCAACACTATAGTTGGGAATTTAAAAAGCTGACTTTGTCCTGGTCGAATCCCCACTTCGGGGTCAACAATTTCCTAAAGTCTTATTTTAGCCGTTCTAGGAGCAAGACAATATGTGTGAACGTAGTTGGTCGGTGGCTTGGTTCCTGGTTGGGAGCTTGGAGACCATAGGAGATGTGTGGGAACAAAAAAAAAACGTATGCTGTCGTAGCATACTGATGTTGACGGAAATTGTTCTTGACCAGACTTGTCCTTAGTAAAATATTTGATCCGATGGCCTCTGTCTTCCAAGGTCGGTCTATGAATTGCTCGAGATTGAACCGATCAAACTTAGACCGACCTCGGAAGACAGAGACGATCGGATCGAATATTTTACTCGAGATCAAACAGCTAATTTGAAGGCAAATCGAGTTCTTAATCTGTTCGTCGGGCGTACGTGCCGGCTCCTACGCTTAATTCGTCGATCTCATGAACCGAAAGAACGCGTCCTCCTATACATTTTGCATTGCCGTATGACCCTACATATCCGTAGGTCCGGAATAATGGTCAAGCACTATCATTGTCCAACCGTATGCCAATCCCTAACTGTACACGCGCTCAAGCAAATTACTTGCTTGAGGGTTCTTGATTTTTCATGGACCTGTACACATCGCACGTCAAAATCAATGTTAGATAATTGAATGAGATCGGCGTAGCAAAGTCCTATGGGCGAAAAGTCCACGTAGATTTTTAAAAAAGTCGGGGGGCATTCCCGTCAAATCGTCACGGGGCCCGGACAGCGTGTCACGCTGATCTCCTGCCACGTCATCTCCCGAGTCTTCGAATCGGGGGGCATTCTTGTCAAATCACGCGGACACACGGCGTCTTAGCTGCTCTCGTGGCCCTGGGGAACGCCAGCCCGGGATCCTTCCTCGAAGGAACGTCGCGATCGCTCTTCCCGTTTTGCCCCTCCCCGACAAGACCGCGATTTCTGCACAGCGCGTACGGTCCCCCCTAATACGATTGGGGTACGAATCGTAATTACGAGCCAAAGGGAAGGGTAACGAGTTTATATGGTGGCCTATATGGGCGCAAGTTCATCCATTCGAGGCCACTCGGTTTCCACTTCGAACCGCTCATTCTCTCTCTTCTTCTCTCTCTGTCTCTCTCTCTCTAGGAGGAGCTCGCGCAAACTCTTCAATGGCGTCCGGTTGCATGAATCTTCACATTTTTCCGGTCAGTGGCGGCGGCGGAGGGGCCAGCTTCAAGCGCCGCTTCTCGTCGTTAAAGCCTTCGGCGTCTTCGGCCGCCGCCGTCAGGCCCATCACCTGCGCCGAGTCGACTCGGAGACACCTCGCCAACCTCGACCGCGTCCTCCAGAAGGAATCTCCGCCGGCCTTATCGCGCCCGCAAGGGCCACAGGAGCCGGCTCGCGAGCCAGATTCTGGGGTCGGCGCGCCGTCGCCGTCGCCGTCGCCGTCGAAGAAAAGGGGCAGAGGGCTGCTGGAGCGCTTGAACTTGGGTCGAATCTGGCCCGAGATTAAGGCGGCGGCGGAGGAGATGTCCCCGCGCCGCCTCAGCACCCTCCGGCGGCTTCTGTCGAGGACCCCGGAGTATTCCCCGAGGAACGGCCTCGGCAGCCGGTGGCGGCAGTACCACGGCTGCGGCGACTGGGTGGGCCTGCTCGATCCGCTCGACGAGAACCTCCGGCGGGAGGTGATCCGGTACGGTGAGCTCGTGCAGGTGGCCTACCACGCGTTCCACTCGGACCCAGCCATGCCGACGGAGGAGGCGCCGATGCCCCACGACGTGGCGCTGCCGGACAAGTCTTATCAGGTGACGAAGAGCCTGTACGCCACTTCGGCTGTCGGGCTCCCCAAATGGGTGGACGATGTGGCTCCGGACCTCGGCTGGATGACGCAGCGGTCGAGCTGGATCGGTTACGTCGCGGTGTGCGACGACGGGAGGGAGATCCAGCGGATGGGGCGGAGGGACATCGTGATCGCCCTGCGAGGGACCTCAACGTGCCTCGAGTGGGCCGAGAACTTCCGGACGAAGCTGGTGCCGATGTCGAGCGCCGACGACCCGGAATCCAAGGTCGGATCCGGGTTCTTGAGCCTGTTCAAGACCGGCGGAGCTCACGTGCCGAGCTTGGCGGAGTCGGTCATCGAGGAAGTTCAACGGCTCCTGGAGCTCTACAAGGGCGAGACGCTCAGCATCACGATCACGGGCCACAGCCTCGGCGCAGCACTAGCGTTGTTAGTAGCCGACGAGCTCACGACGCGCGTTGCGGAGCTGCCGTCGCTCGCCGTGTTCTCTTTCGGAGGACCTCGGGTCGGGAACAGCGCTTTCGCGGACCGAATCCATGCAAAGAACATCAAGGTCCTGAGGATCGTGAACGATCAGGACCTGATCACCAGAGTGCCCGGGGTGTTCCTAAGCGAAGAACTAGAGCGCAAGCTCAAGGACGCGGTCAACGGCGCGCTCGAAAACGGCCAAATGCCGTGGGACTCCTACTCGCACGCCGGGACGGAGCTGCGCCTCGACACGAGGAAGTCGCCGTACCTTAAGCCGAACGCCGACATCGCGTGCTGCCACGACCTCGAGGCGTACTTGCACCTGGTGGACGGGTTCCGGGCCTCGAATTGCCCCTTCAGAGCGAACGCGAAGAGGAGTCTAGTGAAGCTGCTAAGCGAGCAAAGAACCAACGTGAAGAAGCTGTACACGAGCAAGGCCAAGGCCTTGTCTTTGAATGTTGACAGGGAGGCAATTAGACCTCCCCACATGGCTAGCTGCTTGCATAGCCCACTCAATAAAGTCGCCTCTTGATTTTCAGACAGCATTCATTCGTCGTGTTTTTCAAACAAAGAAGTATCGCGAAACTGTAATTTTACGCCTGCGATTGGTACCCTGCTCGAGATATTGAAACCGATGAGACCGTTCGCTGCGCATCGCATGAATAGCTCTCCTTGGGAGTTCGAGACCTCGTCTCGCCTCACGTGGGGAGCGTCGTGCTGTGCGTGTTCCTCTTCGGTCAAGCTAGACAGAAACGGGGGCAAATCGTCGACCGGGTCATACAGTGGCCGACACGCGCGGCGGCGGCGAGAATTGCTTGATGAAGGAGCTAAAAGCTCAGACTGATGCGCCGACGATGCTGTGTTGACGTCAACCTTGAAAAAACTCGCTGTAGGTCAACAAACGGTGAAGCTGACGAGCCAAAGGAGGAGAAGTTGGACAAGTTCATAAAAAACAGTTGACGAATTCTCGGTCGTTGAACTGGTATTAACCTAAACCACTGGGTTTGCTCACGTGGTCTCCCCCACCTTTTCACGTGCTAGGGGGCGGAAATACGTAATTTCAAATGTCGATTTCGACTTCCACGCCCTACAAGAGGTAGGACTAAAGTCTGATAGCGAGTTAAGAATTAGAGTAAGACTGATAAAAAAAAATTGGTATTAACCTCGGACCATCTATATGGCAGATCTTGTCACTGTTAGGCCTCCGAGGCTCCATCCAATTTCGCGGAGGGGAGCACGCGTATTGTTTTCCATGTTGTATTATTTATATAACCCCGTTTAGAAATTTGATGTAATAGTTTTCGAATGACCAAAACACCATGATCTATCTTGAAATGGAAAAAGGATAAAAACAAAACATCACGCATCGTTAATAATTGGAATTCGATATCTTTGGGCGGGTTTCCTATCAATTCTCCAATTTATATTTATATTCCCCGTCCAGAATCATCCGGACCCATATCAAATTTAGCATGCACACAGCGCGTGTGGAGGAACTAGTTTGATTAATTGTAATAGTTACGAGCCAATCAATGAGGCATAACATAGACAAGCTGAATGTCCAAACAAGTCGGGCGGGAGAACTGTCCAAATTATCCTAAACCCATTGCACTTTTGCCAATTCAGTCATAAACTCTTAAATTATGCCAATCGAGTCCGAAACCTTCTCATGCTTTGACAAAACACAAGGGTTGCACTCGTTGCGGGACAAATTGAGTCCATTCGACTAATTTTGATTGAAAAATCGCTGATGTAGATACCAGGTGTCATACATGGAACGGCCGGTGCTGACATAAATAAATTTTTATAATATTTTAATATTTTTTGAATTTATTATATTTTATTTTCTTTTTCGTTCTTTACTCTTTTTTTTCTTTTTTTATTGTTAAGGGCCGGCAAGGGGCCGCCAGCCATCGATTGAGGCCTGGCGACTCCCATCGGCCACTGGGCGAGGGTTTGCAGCCCTCGCCGGCCGTGTGGGTGGGCAACAAGCCTAGACCAGCCACTGAGCAAGGGTCGTAGCCCTAGCCCACGCTCGATAAGGGCCTTCCAACCCTCGCCCATTGGCCGGCGGCTCCCTACCGATCTTAACGATAAAAAAAAAAAGAAAAGTAAAGGAGGAAAAAGAAAGAGAAGAAATATAAATATTAAAAAAAATCGAAAAAATATTATAATATTATTAAAAATTATAAACGTCAGTGCCAATCGTACCGCTTAGGATAGCTAGCGTCCACATCAGCATTTCCGATCAAAATTAGCCGGGTGGACTCAATTGACAAAATACAAAAAGGTTCATGACTCAATTGACATAATTAAAATGGACAAAAGTATAATAAGTTTATGACTTTTTTAATAATTTTTCCAAAATTGGACAGATGTCTACCCTGACTGTTAACTAGATCCCCGCACGTGCTAGAGTACATTTAGTTCTGTTGCTTTTGTGCGAGACGGACATTACAATTTTTCTTCAATCAATTCACATGCATCCGTAAGAGGTGAAGTGTGTAATGACCCTCCATTATCTTAACAATGTATTTACGTATATATAAATTTGCTAAATTTTCACGATAGCCGCTTGCATGTACTTTTGTTCCATCGTGTTGGAAAGCAACATCTTCGTCTATTGTTTTAAGGGGAAACTGTCCAATTAATCTTAAATCAACTGTGCGGATGTCATTTGCAGTCTTAAACTTTTCAATTTTGTCAATTTAGTCCATAAACCTTTGCTTGAATTTTCAATGTAATCCTTCTGGCTATTTTTCGCCGAAAAATCCCTAACGTGATGGTGTATCACGTAGGATGACTGGCGACGACTGGATTGCCACGTCGACGATTCGGCCAAAATTGACAAAGAGTAAACTATGAAAATGGCATCGTATTAAGGCTTATGGTTAAAAATATAATGCAAATGTATCGAGATGTTGCCTACATATCTAAACAAAGGCCAAACTACGCGAAAATTACTGTATAAATAAGTCCACTATAAACAAAACGGGAATCGGGTGAGTTTTTTTTTTTGGATAAGGTCATTAGAAGTCCTAATATTTGTCATGAAAATGCAATCAAATCTTAAAACTTTGAAAAATTGCAATTGAGTTCTAAAATTTTCAAAAAGTGTAATGAAATCTTAAAACTTGTCATGAACGAAATCTCAAAACTTGTCATGAAAGTGCAATCGAGTTATAAAATTTTAAAAAAGTGTAATCAACGAAAGGACTTGATTGAATCAATCCGACAAGTTTCAAAATTTAATTGAATTTTTTGAAAATTTTAGGATTCGATTGGACTTTCGTGACAAGTTTTGGGGCTTTATTGTACTTTTTGAAAGTTTTAAGATTCGATTGCACTTTTATGATAAATATTAGGACTTTTATCGTACTTATCATTTTTTTTGTTCTTCTTTTGGTCAAAGAAACTCAGGTGTTACATGCGCGTGGAAATTTGAGGAAACTGGCGACAACGTGCCCTCGAAGGTTCTTGGTCGGGCTGCCCATGATGAGGCCCAAGAAAGCATACAACTGAAATAAAAAGGCCTTTTTAGCTCTTACAGCCTCAAAGTTTTATCTTTTTCTGTTTTTTTTTACCCTTTTTTTCTTAAAAAAAAATAACGACACAAACAGTTTCTAAACTTTGACTCAATATATAATGTGATTCCCGAACTTGTAATTTGTTTAATGTAATATTTGAACTTTAGACTAATGTTCAATGTAGTGTTTGAATTTTTAATTTGTTTAATATAATCTTTGAACTTTTGATTCACGTTAAATATAGTTCCGGAATGATATGAAAATATTAAACGTATTGGAATGACTACAATGAATATTTTCATATAGCTAATTGAACATGTACCAAAAGTTAAAGGACGACATTGAACAAATTAAAAAGTTCAGGGACCACATTGCACATTAGATCAAAGTTCATGAGCTGTTGTGTCATTATCCCTTCTTAAACCGGTCGAGGTATCCAACTGGTCGTCGCCATGGCACGCTCTCGATGGCGACCTTCTTAAACCGTTGAGCGCCGTGATATGAATCCAAATCCGAGCCAAGAATACACACGCCGATGCATGCACGTGAAGACGAAGGACGAAAATGGACCGCACAAGCGGCTTGAAGATCATTTTGTCGATGAGATTAAGAAATACCGGAGCTTTTGCTTTTCCCCACCGTTTGCAATGTAATTTAAATTTCAAAAAAAAGAAAATCCCAGAAAAAGATTGGCGTGCGAACCTACGCGTCGAAATTCGCAACGCGCTGCGGAAGTTTCGGGTGCTGCAAAGCTAAGAAAAAACAGACAGCATTTTCGTTGAGCGAAAGTGCAGAGGACTCTCTGCATGCAAAGCTCTTGCATCCTGCGAACCACCGTCTGGAAGAGAAGAAAAATTCGGCGTCGCTCGGTCCCCGGTCCGACCAATCAGAAGAGCGCGCGCGTCTCCTTACGGTGAACCCGCCCGCGCCCAAACGTTCCCCCTCCTAGGGCATTTATAAGGGACCAGGCTTCCGCTGCGTTATCTTCTTCCTCTGCTGCCGCCACCCCTAGGGTTTACAGTCGTGCTCGCTCTCACTATCCCCACCATCTCGTCCCTCCCGTTCCCTTCCCTTCCCTCTCTCCCTCTCTCTCTCTCTCGAGCATCGGCTTCGGTCCGTCCCCTGAGCTCGAGCAAAGCTCCGCCATGGCTCGCGGCACGCTCTAGGGGGTCTCGCGGTTCGCTCTCGGTCGCGCGGCGGTGCTCGAGGTGTCCCTTTTTTGCTCCGTGGCTCTTTGAGAGTGGGAGGAGGGAGAGAGAGAGAGAGAGAGAGAGATGGCGACCATGAACCCTTTCGACATCCTCGGCGACGATGACAACGAGGACCCCAGCCTGCTCGTCGCCGCCGCCGCCAAGCCGGCCGAGAAGCCCAGGAAGGCCCCGGCCCAGGCCGCGCCGCCGCCGAAGCCGGCCGCCAAGCTGCCCTCCAAGCCGCTCCCCCCTACCCAAGCTGGTGAGTGTGCTACGCTGCGGTCTGTTCCGGTTCTTATGCGTTTGATTTGTTGCTCTCTTGGTGGTACGGAATCTTGAGGAGAAAAAAATTTCATTTTTTTTTTTGCTGTAAGTATGAGACGTTGAAATGAAGAGGGCGTGTATTTAGATAGTGATTCGAGAAGATGTTCCCGCAAGTGAGAAATTTGAGGAAATTTGGAATGATCCTCTTGTGACTTTCTGGTAAACATGGTTTGACTCTTTGAGCGAGAAAGCTGGAGTTGCAAGTTCGTTTCGGGTAAATTTCTGTTGTATTTGTTATTGTTTAGCTTCAATGTGTTGGCTTGTAAGGATTACGCTTGGCAGTCATTCTGGTAATGGGGATTTTCTTGCCTTTTAAGCTGTAGTTGCAATTACTAATCTAGGCACTGCGATTTTCTTTGATTTGCCTGAAGAAATTAAATGTTTGCTGAGTACCTTCAGTTGGAATTGCTGACTGTCAAAGCTAGAGTATGAGCTTCTTGTGCTAGTGCGGATCGGTTTTTGACCGGCCGTTTGATGTTGCATTTGGGCGAGATTGAAGAGCTAAAATAAAGCTTACAAAACTCTTCTTCTTTTGTTTTTCCATTCAGTTTTGTGCTTCAAATACCATTTACTTGTAAACCTGTCTTTTCCTTCTCCCGACTTAAGTCAGTGATAGTTTTTCCTGAAAACTATATTTGGAAATTAACCAGCCATATGATGATATCCTGTAACAGTGAGGGAAGCAAAGAGTGACGCTGGTCGTGGTTATGGCCGTGGCCGTGGAGGTGGAGTTGGTCGTGGTTATGGCCGTGGCCGCGGAGGCGGTCGTGGCTATGACCAAGATTCAGGGAACAACGAGGGACCAGCTGGCGGCAATAATAGCTTTTCTGGGGGTTATAGAGCCTCGGAGGAAGGTGATTCTGGAAAACCATCTGAAAGGGGTAGTCGAGGTTTTTTCCGTGGAGGTCGCCCTGGTGGTTATAACAACGGAGAAGCCGGTGAGGGAGAGCGTCCAAGAAGAGTATTTGAACGCCGCAGTGGCACTGGACGGGGGTTGGTATCGTAGACAAGAATGTTACATTTTAGCAATGTTACTCTCTCTCTCCGTCTCTCTCTCTCTCTCTCACAAACTCACACGCGCACACACGCAAGAAGTTATGTGCCCTCCCATATTATGCACACATACATGCAAATGGACAACGCACATACGTGCCCAAAGTTTTGCTGTTGATGCTGATCCAAAATAATTGCTTCAGAAATGAGACCAAACGAGATGGAGCTGGTCGTGGAAACTGGGGAACTCCTACTGATGAAGTTGCTCCGTGAGCACCTTTTTTTGCTAAACTTTGATATCTAACTATCATTGATTTTTTTCCTTTGGGCGATTCTCTTGATCAATCAATATTGTTATTTTGCGACTCTCAGAGAGACTGAAGAACCTGTCATTGAAGTCGAGAAAAATGTGGGATCTGAGAAGCAGTTGGCTGCTGAGGATGGTGCAGATGCTAGCAAGGAGAATGCTGTGAATGAACCAGAAGAAAAAGAGCCTGAAGATAAGGTAAATCTATCGTGTGCTCATGGATCTTCTTTATGGACTAGTAGTCCTCTTCTGGGCTCCACCCTGTATTCTGTGACTATCATGGTCCAACCCTTTTTTTATGATCACGTTATCTTAAGTAGTTTTCATTAGCTGTTTCTCCTTTCTAGACTATGCTCAATCTGTGGAGAGAAGCTCGACTTGGCCAAAAGCATATTTTATTCATTTGGGGTTGGTTGATTGTTTGACTTTGTTTTGCGGAGTGTTTCTATCTGTATATTGAGAATACGTGAAAATGCATAGAAAGCTGAAGGTTACATGGCTGAAAAGCTCAAGAGCGGCAATTATTACGGCAATAGTGGAAGGAACCTCTGTTATAGTCGCATTATTAGAAAAAGCTGGGGCAATGGTGTACCACCTGAGCAAGGAAACTTCTTCTCTAGGCTTAACTTCCCTTAGTTTCTCTCCACTTCCACCCAGTCAATCAAAGTATTGATCTTAGCTGCGGTTACTTTTCTAAGAAGCAGAATTGTTGCAAGCGCTCCGACTACCTCCCATGCAGCTGCAGCTTGTATTTTTCTTTTTTTCTCTGATGGTCACGAATAAGCAAAAATTTCTGGATGATTCTGGTGATGGATGATCCATAACAGTTTATGGCTTTCCATCTTTCTTTTCTCTTGTCCTAAGATGAAAATATATGCTGGCGTGCCAAAAGATCTCCTGCCATGCACTTCAAAGAGGAATTCTTCGTATCCTTGGTGATTAATACTGTTGGAAATAAGTTGTTTGAGATGTTTAGAAGTGCAATATCCCGCAGTGCTTTTGCAGAGGATTGAAAAATAGTGTTTGCTATTCCTGTATACGAGTCTATCTACCGATCTTCCTTGGGAAAATTGACATGGTTTCTTTCATAAGCTGTAGGGAATGTGTGCTTAGCTTTTGGGAAGGAGGACAGGAAGCAGCATTTGTTACTTTGTTGGTCGAAGTAACATTATTGGCCAGATGGACTGAAAAAAAGATTGTTTATTCAAGTTTTGATGGAAAAAAGTTTTATCCCTGTCTATCTTTCTGACCAGCCACCCTTTGGATTTGCGTTATAAGATCGCTGTTGACAGCCTTAAATGTTACGAACTATTTGACATGTATTTTTCCAATTTATTTAGGAGATGACATTAGAAGAGTATGAAAAGGTCCTTGAAGAGAAGAGGAAGGCATTGCTTGTACTGAAGACTGAGGAAAGGAAAGTGGAGTTAGACAAAGATTTGAAGTCCATGCAACAACTTTCTAACAAGAAGGAAAACAATGACATCTTTATCAAGCTGGTGAGAATGATTGCTAGTTGTTTCTGTTTTCATTTTTTCATTAGTAGTTGCTGAGAAACATCATACTAACCAAGCATTTTTTTGTAGGGATCTGAGAAGGACAAACGCAAAGAGGCTGCTGAGAAAGAAGAGAAAGCCAAGAAGGTTGGCTTGTCTGTTATCTTTTTCCTTAACAAGTTTAGAGATTTGAGTTTACTTCATGTTTTTAGATAGCTAATTGAAGATACCTCCTTTTCATGTATTTCTTGTCTCCACATAAGAATTGAATGTTATATGTGCTTTGCTTCATCATTGGTGTCTCCTCATATGCATGCATTCTTTTGTGTGTAGTCCGTCAGCATAAATGAGTTTCTGAAGCCTGCTGAAGGGGAGAGATTCTACAACCCGGGTGGTCGTGGGCGAGGCCGCGGCCGTGTTTCCAGAGGTGGTTATGTTGGTGGCTATCCTAGAGATGTCTCTGCTCCTTCGATTGAGGATCGTGGCCAGTTCCCCTCCCTTGGTGGGAAATGAGGCTTCACCACCGCATACTTCAGGCTGAGATACTTCATGCTTGAAGTCGTGACCTTCCAGAGTGGTCGGTCGGGTATTTAACGGGATTGATATTCTTCCTGTAATAGAAACCTCTGATGTTATTTGTCTTTTTGAGTGTAAAAATTTTAGTTTCTCCATGGATTTACTTTGGTTTTCTTTTGACTCGAATCAGTTTTGATTGTGTTAGGTGAGAATGAATTTAGTCTCTGAAGTCTCTTGTTTCTTTCAAGTCGATTTATATTATTGTCTCGATACATGTGACCACGAAGGTAATGATACCTGCTCCGTTCCTCCACATCCTGCTTCATCCTGTTTGGTCATTACTGAATCTGTGATGGCAGGGGTGTGTATGGGCATCACAACTCACAAGGTACCCTTTTAGGGTGGAAATTTTTTGATGATTTGCATGAGCATTTCGATTTCCTTAAGGTGATTGTCCTTTCTCAATTGCCAAGATGTTACGCAATCTACAGGATTAGACTCTTGAGAGTGACAGAGAAGTGGAAGCCACTAATTAGAGATCTTTAAGCCACTAATTAGGTGGGTGCTACAAGTAATGATGAACATGTCCACAGTCTCTCTTCTAAATCCGAGCGGTTCTACGGATGAAGGCTGTGATCGAGCTGAGGTTTAGTGATTCGTTATCTTGTCAAGGATCCATGAAACAGACATGGCTGTTTCCGACGCGTGACACCAGTCTCTGCAGCTGGTTCTTACCACTGCCCCCCCAAATTGGGTGTCTGTAGACATGATCACATTGAAAATGAACGAGATTAGAGTGATGGCGATGGCCATGTCCGCATCATATCTGCAAGAAAGTAGGAATTTGCCGCTTCTGGAGCAATGCCCCTCGACACTTACCATCACGGTCACTGGCCATGGCCTTGGTGTGGCACTAGCATTATTTGTGGCTGGCGTGCTAAGAACAAGCGCAGCGGAGCCGCCACTGTGTACGCCCTTCTCCGGAGGAGCTCGGGTGAGGAATAGTGCTTTCGCTGACCGAATTTGCTCGAGGAATGTTTAGGTCCTGACGTGAGGACGTGATCCCGAGTGTGCCCAGGGTGTTCCTAAGCGGAAGATTTGGAATATCTACTTGACGGGCTCGGTTCGAAATGGCAAAAAGCCGGGGAGCTGAAGCCGATTGTCGACGTCGCGTGCTGCCTTGAACGAGCGAGGGGACTAACGTGAAGGAAAACGAGCAATGTCGCCGCCGTCGATCATGTGGGTCCCACGCGCAGTACACGTCATCGAAGGTGGCGATCGGATTGTCGTTGTCCATTTCATGGTGGTGGGCGTGGCGATCGGGTGAAATGAGTGATTTATATGTGCCACAAAGGTTGTGGGTTGGCGTGCCCATTACGGGCCCCAGAAAGCACAACTTGGAGAGGACCTCCGTAATACGACAAAACGATCTTGAACTTGTTATCTGTTTAACAATAAATTATTGATAATGTTCAATATAGTCCTTTCGTTTGTTCAAATGACAAATTATTCGTTATTTTGATGACGCGAATTATTATATGCCGAGTTTGATTTTTTAAAAATGACGAGTCAATGGCGAGTCAATATATTCATCATTTTATTCATTTACTTTACACAGGAAAAAAAAATTAGGCGATCATATGTCTATCTACTTTGGACAAGAACAGCACGTTGCGCTTGGATTAGATGGCAAGGGAACTTTCTAACCCTTATGGTCTTTTGGTTCGAGCCTTATCGGGAGCACTGGAGAAGCTAAAACCCGGAATGCACCAAACTAATGTGGAGTAACACGCCCTTTCGTGCATCCCAATAGGCAGAGCTTAATCGAGGCGTGCGAAATTTTGCATGGACGCCACCTGATCACCAAACCTTATATGCATGGTGTCGAGCATGTTCCTTCTCATTCTTCCCAAAAAACTAATTCACCGTCGAAATGTATCGTATCCTTAAGGTTCCATTTGTTTCACGAATAATATATAATTTGGAAACATTTTTCAAAAAATGATCATTTATATCGTTTAACGGGAAACTATTTCATCATCATTGCCAATAATTTCTGTCCAAATATTTTTATGGAAGATGAAAATATTTCTCGTTCATTCATTTTTGTAAGGGATACAAACGATCATTTTTAGGAAAATATTTTCCAAATCATTCGATTTTCCGTGAAATGAATGGAGTCTAGCGTTTCGCCGTAATTGAAAGCGTTGTAGTATATTATACTTCAAAGTTTCTTTTTCGATGAATAAACCGATTTTATTTACTTGTATCAATAATTTAAGGGATTGTGATATAAATGGTCTCTAAATTTTGGCTCAATGTGCAATGTGGTCATTGAACTTTTAATTTATTCAATGTGCTTCATGGTCTCACTTCTCTATTGCACTCTAGTTTATGGATCATATTAAATAAATTAAAAGTTTAGAGATAAAATTGCTACGTCGGGCCAAAAGTTTAAATATCATTTGTGCCATTTTCTTCCAATTAATTTGACGAAAACCTTGCCCTCTTGTCGTTTAGCCCCATCCATTTTTCGTAGCTAGAGCGCAATAGAGAAGTGAGGTTTCGTACGAAAAGTATGCAAATCGGGCGTCCGCCAGATCGTTCATCTCGTCCGACGGAAATCCAAAAGCGCGCAACGCTTCCTCCGGAGTGAACCCGTCCGTACCGGAACACAACCCAGTAGGGCTTTTATAAGCGACGGGGTTTGCCCGTTGTTATCTTCTTCCTCTGCCGCAATTCGCTAGGGTTTTCTCAGGTCACTCTCAAGCTACCTCACCATCGCTCTCCCTCTCTTCCGACAAGGGCGCGCCGGCTTCGATCCGTCCTGGGCTTCGATCCGTCCGGAGCTTCGCATGGCTCGCAGCACGCTCTAGGGGGTTTCGTGGTTGCTCTCGATTGCGCTGGTGTCGGAGGTCGCCGTCGTCGTCTTCTTCTTGTCTCGAGAGACAGAGGTGAGAGCTCTCTGAGTGAGAGAGATGGCAACCACGAACCCTTTCGATATCCTCGGGGACGACGACAATGAGGACCCCACCCAGCTCGTCGCTGCGGCCAAGCCGGTCGAGAAGCCGAAGAGGGCTCCGGCGCAGGCCGCCCCGCCGCCGAAGCCCGCCGCCGCGCTGCCTTCCAAGCCGCTCGCCCCCCCGGCTCAAGCTGGTGAGTGGGTCTTCGGGCGGCGAGCTCCGTCTTTTTTTTCTTAGCACGGATTTAGTTGTTTTAGTGCCGTGGAATCTTTAAAGTTAATATCTTGCTGCTCGCTTGAGGAAGAAAAGAAATTCGTTGTTTCGCCGTAATTATGGTGTGATGAAATGCGTTGAGCTTTTTAATTAGATAGTGATTGGAGAGGATGTTCGCGCAAATGAGAAATATAAGGAGAAATGGAGGAACCCTTTTGAAATTCTCTGGTAAACGTGGTCTTACTCTTTGAGCGAGGAACCTGGACTGCAAGTTCATTTCGGTGAATTCGGGTGGGTTCGGCATGTGTAGTTGGCTAGCTGCAATGTATGGCTTGCGAGGGTTGCACTTGGTGATCTGTCTAATGAAAGTGGTTTTCTTGCTTCTATTTTTTTTTGTTTTTGCATTAGTTGGAATCAATAATTTAGGAGCTGATTTTTTTCGTCGATTGACCGGAAGAATGATTTGGTAGCTGAATCTGTTGGATTTGTGGTTGTATTCCTGTGTCAAATCCCGATGAAGTGTTGGGATTTTCAAAGAAAGATTTTCTTTGGTTGGATCAAATATGGCCGAAAGTTTACCGAGTAACTTAAGCTGAATGTTGTCTGTCATCGCTAAAGTTAACACCGTTTTGTATTAAGACACATCAGTTTTGACCACCTGTTGGGTGTCTCACGACACTTGGAATTTTCATTCATTGCAGCCTCTTATTATCCTCCCGTTTATTCTCAACAGAGAGGTCTCTGAATTGCTCATATCTCTTGCTCGTTGTGCAGTTATGAATTTTGCGGACGAGTTTTGGTTTTCTTAATTAGATTCTATCTTAATTACAAAACATAGGGGGAAAAGGAAGGTAAGCAATGAAGTGTAATTTTATTCTTGCAGATCTAAGAACTTTTTTTTTTTTTGCAGCAAGTTAAAAATCTAGTTTCATCTTATTTCGTGATCATATTCTCAATTGAACCTGCAGGGGGCAGTTTTGTGCTTTAAATGCCAGTTACTCAAGTTAATACTTAATTTATTCTTGATGCCTAACTTTGCTCTTACCTGGGGTGGTAAAGAGCATTGGAATTATTTTGGCTCAAACCTTTTGCTACTGTGAAACCTGTCTTTCCTTCTTTATACAATGCAAATTATTTCCGAAAGCTATCATTGGTAATTGACCTATTATATGTTGTCTTCTATGCTAGTGAGGGAAGCAAGGAGTGATACTGGGCGTGGCCGTGGCCGTGGAGGCGGTCGTGGTTATGGCCGTGGCCGTGGAGGCGGTCGAGGATATGACCAAGAGTCATGGAGCAGCGAGGCTGCAGCTGGCAGCAATGATGGTTTTTCTGGGGGTTATAAAGCCTCAGAGGAAGGAGATTCTTACAAACCATCTGAAAAGCGTGGTGGCCCTCGGGGTCCTTTCCGTGGAGGAGGTCGCCGTGGCGGTTTTAACAATGGAGAGGCTGGTGAAGGGGAGCGTCCAAGAAGAGTATTTGAACGCCGCAGTGGCACTGGACGAGGGTCGGTATTGTAAACCAAGAATGTTGCATTTTGGCTTCTAGTTACTCTCTCTCCCGCGTGCGTGCGCACACAAGTGCATGTTTCCAATGCTACCAAGAAATTGATCTCACACCCGATACTTGCCCTACCACATTATGCACGCATACATGCAAAAGACAACCCACATGCACTGTCAATGTTTTGCTATTGATGTTGCTCCAAATTAATTGCATCAGAAACGAGTTTAAACGAGATGGAGCTGGTCGTGGAAACTGGGGAACTCCTACTGATGAAATTGCTCCGTAAGCATTTTTATTTTGTTGACCTTTAATATCTTGCTATTATTGATTTTTTTTTCACCACTGGTGATTCTTTAAATTCATCGAGACTTTTATTTTGCTGTGCTCAGGGAGACTGAAGAACCAGTCATTGAAGTTGAGAAAAATGTGGGATTTGAGAAGCCATTGGTTGATGAGGAGGGTGCAGATGCTAGCAAGGATAATCCTGTGAATGAACCAGAGGAAAAAGAGCCTGAAGATAAGGTAAATTTATCTTGTGGTCTTGGGTATTCTTTATGGATTAATAGTCCTCTTCTTGGCTGCACCTTTTATTATGTGGCCCAATGAAAATCCAAACCCTTTTCTTATGATGCCTTATCTCAGGTGTTTTGGTAAAACTGTTTCTAGTTTCTAGAACATACTCAAAACTGTTGATCGAAGCTTAATACTACCAAATGCACATTTTATTCGTTACGATGGATTGGGTGTTTGACTTTGTTGTGCGGAATGTTTCTATCTATATTTCGAGAATACTTGAGATTGCATAGAAAGCTGAATGTTGCATGGCTAGAAAGCTCAAGAATGGCGATCATTGGGGCAATAGCAGAAAATCTCTTTGTTATATTCACTTTTTGGAAAAAAGCTAGGGTAATAGTGGCACCTGATAAGGGAACTACTTCTCTAGATTTGACTTCCCTTAGTTTCTCCACTTCCACCCGGTCAATTGAAGCACTCATCGTAGCTGCTACTTTTTTAAGTGCCTAAATTGTTGCCAGTTCTCTGACTACCTACCATGGGGCTTGTATTATCCTTCTTTTTTTCTCTGATGGCATGGAGCTTGTATTTTCCTTTTTTTTTTCTGTTGGAATATAAGTTATCGAGATGTTTAGAACTGCAAGATTGCCTGGTGCTTTGGCCGAGGATTGAAGAGTGTTTGCTGTTACTTTATACGAGTCCATCAACCAATTTGCCTAAGGAAAATTGACAAGATTTCTCGAGAATTGTAGCCAATGTTTGCTTAGCTAGTGGGAAGGTTGATGGGAAGTATTTATGTGACCAGTGTTTCAAGATCGTCATCTAGAGGCTTTGATGACAAGATTTTTATTGAAATTTGTAGCCATTGTTTGCTTAGCTAGTGGGAAGGTGGTTAGGAAGTATCTGCGTGACCAGCCATCTTTTGGACCAGTGTTTCAAGCTCGTCATTGACAGGCTTTGATGACAAGATTTCTCGAAAATTGTAGCCAATGTTTTCTTAGCTAGTAAGAAGGTGGATAGGAAGTATCTGTGTGACCAGCCACCCTTTGGACCAGTGTTTCAAGATCATCATTAACAGGCTTTGATGTTTTGACCTATTTGACATCTATCTGTCCAATTTATTGTAGGAGATGACATTAGAAGAGTATGAAAAGGTCCTTGAAGAGAAGAGGAAGGGGTTGCTTGCATTGAAGGCTGAGGAAAGGAAAGTGGAGGTGGACAAAGAGTTGAAGTCCATGCAACAACTCTCTAGCAAGAAGGAGAACATTGACATCTTTATCAAGCTGGTAAGAGTTAAGAATTGCTAGTTGATTCTGTTTTATATTTTCATTATTGCTTGCCGAGAAACGTCCATACTAAGCAAGCATTTTTGTAGGGATCCGAGAAGGACAAACGCAAAGAGGCTGCTGAGAAAGAAGAGAAAGCCAAGAAGGTTTTTCGTTGAGCTTTGGAGATTTTAGTCTACTTCACGTTCTTAGTTGTCTAATTGATACCATCTTTTCATAAATACTTCTCTCCACATAAGAATTGAATTGTATACGTGCTTGTGCTTCCTCATTGGTGTCTCCTCATATGCATGTGTTCTTTTTTGTGTAGTCTGTCAGCATAAATGAGTTTCTGAAGCCTGCTGAAGGGGAGAGACACTATAGTCCTGGTGGTCGTGGTCGAGGCCGCGGACGTGGTTCCAGGGGTGGTTTCGGTGGTGGCTATGCTAGAGATGTAGCTGCCCCTTCAATTGAGGATCCTGGCCAGTTCCCCTCCCTCGGTGGGAAATAAGGTTTTACCACTGCATACTTCAAGCTGAGTGTTGCTTCATGCTCGAAGTTGTTGTGACCTTCCAGGACAATTGGGTATTAACGGGAATGACATTTTTCCTGTAATAGAAACCTTTGATGTTATTTGTCCTTTTTGAGTGTAAATTTTAGTTTCCCCATGGATTTACTCCGCTTTTCATTTGACTCACGTCAGTTTTGTTTGTGTTAGAAGAGAATGCAATTAAGTCTTTCTAAGCCCTCTTGTTTCTTTCAAGTTAAATTGTTTTTTCTAATTTTTTTTTGTCAATCATGAAGGAAGTGATACACGCTCCATCGATCCATATCCTGTTTCATCACTGATTGCAGATTAGCCATTGTTTTATCGTCGTCTGTGGTGCTGGTGGATGATGTTCTTTTCCAGTTTTGACTCAATTAATTTCTTATGCTTTATCTGCTATGATTCATCAAGCCGATGTCTTTCGATTGGTTTTCACTGTCTACTAAAGTTTAATCAAGTTAAGTTTGTGCTGCTTTATCATAACTCAAGTTATAATCTCATCTTAATTTTCGAGCATATAAATCACACATGGGTGGTCGCTCTTTAGAGGTCTGGTCGCACGAAGGACAAGAGCTTTTAAGTTACAAATCTAGGGTTGAAGTTTGATGATCTGCTTGAGCATTTCTACTCTACTGTAGTAAGATGGTTGTCTTTCTTCAATTGCCAAGCCGGTTGTCGCCGGTGCTGACGAATGATGATAAAGGGTTTAGAATCTAGGAGATGAAACATGAAGGGTAACGGAGAAGATACTCGATGCCGCTTATGTTCTTGAGCCGCTAATTAAGTAGGGGCCGTGAGTAGGATGAACAAGTCGACAGTCGTTCTATTCCTAGGCATTCTCTTGCTTTAAGACCCTCTACGTAAGTACCGTCATCTTCCGAGCTTTCAGGCCTCGTAATATCTTTTCAAGAGCCATCATACGAGATGGCTGTTTCCACCACCAGACACCAGCATGTGGCTGGTGCTTGCCATGGCCATCGGAAGGCATCTGCATTGCCGCCACACCGTTTCCGCTCTCGAGTGTCTCGGCACCAACACCAATGATGTTTGCCTCTCGTAGCTGTCAATGCAATGGGAGTTTCTTGAAAAGAATTTATTTGACTTATGTAGTTCCTGCTCTTTCCTAACCTAAGATGAAAGTGTGAAAAGCGCTTTTCATTAGGTTTGGTATGCGCCCTTATCAACACCGTGATTTGCGTTGCACCGCTGGACCCTAAGCTAACGAGGCGCACTTCATTAATGCGTCTACAACTTTTAAGCCGCATCCAAAATTCGACTGATGCACGCATTTAATATTTATGGCTCCACAAAGAGCATGAAATCGAAGAACCTTCAAATTAACTGACAAAGACAGAGTATCATTGACCAGCTCCTTGTTAATTTCGATTCATTTCAATATGAACAAGATTTCTACTTCTTGAATTGACTATAATATAACAAGTACAAAACAAAGGAATAGATTGATATTTGGTAATGTATCAAAATAAAGAATTTACATTTTATACATGAACAGTTTTCAAATAGAATTGAATAGAAATGGATTTGATAACAGAAAACAGAGTTGAATTTTGATTGCTATTAATAGTTATAAAGATTTATCATTGACGAGCAACAGCAATTGCACCTATCAACTCCTCATCGCCACCATAGAGATTGTAGTAGGCATGTCACACTGGTCATAATAGTAATAATGGATTAAGAAACTGATAAAGAGAGATCAACGAGGCAAATACTGCTATTCACCAACATTCCTAATTTGTACAGACGTTTGAGAATCAAATACATGAGAAAGAATGGAAATCGCAACAAAGTACCGGAATAACCACAAAATGCATATCTTAATGAACTGTCTTCACAGCAGAGCACCACTTCAAAGATACTAGGTTTACATGCTATAGCCAAAGAGAACAGATTTTGACATCACAAGCCCGCCGAGGAAACTTCGACTTCAAGAAGAACAGCAGCCGGCCTTTTGGTTGACAGGTTGTCCTCGAATATTCACCGTCGGAGGTCTAGCATTGTTCATTGCAGGCTGGCTCGCCATCCTGCAGATACGGAAAATATGAATGGTCAGATCTGCGGCAATTCAGAAATTCAAGTTGCATTCAGATTTTCACAACAGTAAAAGAACGTTGAATAAACGAGCTACTACAAAAGATTAACTAGTTCTATTCACAAGCATGAGAACTACATAGCACACCTATTCTTGATTGCAGCAGCCATGGCCATAAAAGCCTGCTCAACATTGGTGGCATCCTTGGCACTTGTCTCCATGAACGGGATCCCAATCTCATCCGCAAATGCCTACACAATCACTTTCAGCTACTAAGTCGACCTAAGTCGGCATGAAGAGAATGCACAACAACTCAACAGTTTTACCTTGGCTGTTTCAGTTGACACAACCTTTTGTGCCGTCAGGTCACATTTGTTTCCAACCAGAAGCTTGTTCACGTTTTCACTAGCATATCGATCGATTTCACTTAACCACTGCTTGACATTGTTGAAGCTCTCCTGGTCTGTGACGTCATATACAACCTGCAACACGTCATTAACATATTAGTAAGAAGTCATGCAAGAGGTAAATCAAGAACATAACATTTCAATATTTAATGTAAGAGGAGTTTGGGACTCACGATAATGCCATGGGCACCACGATAGTAGCTGCTGGTGATAGTTCTGAAACGTTCCTGTCCAGCTGTATCCCACTGAATCCAGAGAAAGAATGGACAGAGAAGTTATAACAATAACAAGCAACTTAAAGAGGGTTATACTATATATAGTTTCCCATATAAACAAACACAAACACACAAGGTATTCTTCACTGAAGGTTATAGAATATCTAATGGCCAATTTGGGTTTAAAAAAAATCTGGATATTACGTGGACCTGGTGATTTTTCTAGCAAATAGCAGTCACTTGCCCACAGGAAAACAAGTTTTCTAGTTCCAGTTCTCATTAAGGAAATTTTAACTATCATTGAGGGAACCGCGTTAAAATCAGATTAAGTAAGCAAAAAAAAAAACAAGAGATCAGACAAAAACATACAATCTGTAGTTTAATTGTCTTCCCATCTTGTTCCACCGTGCGGATTTTCTGCATAATCATACAAGTGAAGGAAAAGTTAGGACTGCACACATAAATACCAAAACAAACAGACTTAATCATTAGATATTCGGTGGCTTACAAAATCGACGCCGATGGTACTAATGTAGCTCTCCAGATATGAGTCGTCCTGGTTGGGATAAAAAAGATGTTAATTTCAACAGCAATGAGGCTCTGGAATGACGAAGATTAAACCACATAGACGAGCATGCAACTTTTGGTATATCCATGTGATGACATTCAAAATTTTTAACACGTCATCTAGACTTGATGAGGCTCTGGCATGACAAGATTAAACTACATAGACGAGCATGCAACTTTCAGTATATCCATGTGATGACATTCAAATTTCAAGTATATCATCCGGACTTGATATGATCAACAATCATATTTAGATAATTTGGAAAAATTCCGAATCTTAGAGAACAGGGATTAAATTTGTAAGGAAAAAAATAACTTATCAGAAGCTTATACAAGCAACTGACAATTTCTTGTATGCATGGTGAAATCCTCAAAACGTTGTGCTCAAATGAATATATCCAGACCGCCTATATGCTAGAATCACATGGTCAATTTGGTGAACCAGACAAAATGTATAAATGTGCCTCCAACAAGTATGCTAAATGGAGGAGACATACAAACAAATAAGGTTAATGAACTTACAGCAAACCTCAGAAGGAGACATGATTTACCAACACCAGAGTCCCCAATGAGCAAAAGCTTAAATAGGTAGTCGCTGCACATGACATCATGGAACAGTTAGAGCTTTTGAGAGTGGTAGTTTGGATTTAGAGCACGTCATTGCACGCGGAAAAGATAATACTTTCATGAGGAGGCATGATATCAATAAGCTAAACCCAACACGCGGTCTTAGTAGACTTAAACATGTTCAATTTCAACAAAGCTAATCAGGCCTCATAGCCATCTCCGCCATTGATTAACAAGCAAATCACAAAATGTCATGGAAAGGAAACAAGTAAGTTACTATCAGATACAATTGATGTGCCCATGACATGCTGAATTTCATGAATCCTTGAGGATACCGACATTATTATTGATAAATTCAACTTACATTCATGGAAAACAGGGGAGAAAAAATGGAATTAAAGAGGCCCTTTTTCACAAAGTAGGACATGTAAAAGCAAGGATAGAATCGATCTTGATTCCGGACATTCATTAAATCAACCTTTCCGTTTGCTCAGCCTCCTATTGGCAAAAAAATGAAGTTTAGACTAAATATCCAAGTGCTTCAATAGCTGAAAGTTTTAATCACGAGTAAGAATCCACACAACCATCGAGGAACCTGTACGTGAAAAAGGACACCACTTCTCTATGACATGGGGTAACGGCCTCATAGGTCCCCTCTACAGGATTTATATTTCCCCGGGGGAATTCATTAATGCATCCCACATATCATCTCCATTAAGAAACAGCATCCGATGAAGACCGTGCACCACAATCCAATTCCTAAACGAAAACTTGAAAAAAAAAATTGCCACAGAACCGATAACATATGATCCTACGGCACATAATTCACAAACAGCAACACCAAAATAAACATAAAAAAGAAAATCAACTTTAAAGTATAACCCAGAACTCGCGAACGGATCTGAACCCAAAAAACTCGCCCGGATCTCAATCACAGCCCTCTCAGAACCAAAACTCCCCGAGAGCACCACGCGAAAGACCATCCGAACAAACCCGCGCCCTAATTAACCCCTCGATACACGCGGGAAGCGCGACCGCGCACCGCGCTTCGCAAACGCACAGAGCGCAGCCCGGCGAATCGAACAGATCCAGCAGAAATCGAGCCGCGGAGCGCGAAATCGCGGCGCGATTCGCGACCTCAGGGGAACGATCGAGGGTTTTCCTCGAGTTAAATAGGGGGGGGGGGAGGAGAGACGACGACGACGAAGGAGGAGGAGAACGGAGGGACTCACTATTCGGGATTCATGGCTCCGAGATGCCGAGATCAGGGAATCGGGCGGCCGGGGGGTCGGCGGGCGCTCGGGAGAGGCGGGCGGAGGCCGTCGTCCGGCGAGTGCTTGGCCGGTGTTTCGGTATCGTCGCGGGCCAGATAGAGAGAGAAAGAGGAGAGAGAGAGAGAGAGAGTTCTGACGGAGAAGAAAGGCGCGGGGGTAGAGAGAGAAAGAGGAGGGGGGGGGGGCGTGATTTTTTAAAGGACCCAAATTCTCCGCGACTGCGGTGTCGTTGCTGCTTTTTCTTCCTCCCCCCCTTTCTGGCTAAATATATATATATTTATTCATTTTTTAATCCCCCTCTTTTTTTTTGGGTGGGGTCGGAATATATTTATTTTTAATCGAGTGTGATTAATTTAAATGCGGCTTGGGGGGCGGCCAATGGGAAATCGACACGCGTATTTTCGACGCCATCGGGGCTGTTGTAATGGGCTCTGCTGGATAATAATGTGGCCGCGTGCATCCTTCTGGAATCGGAGGAGTTCGTCCATTCAGCTCCCGGACCCGGATCCGGATCCGATTTCTCGATTTTTTCTCCCTCTTTTTTTTTTATTTTTTTTAATTGGGGGGGGGGGGGGAACGACATGACCTGTACTTCTTTCGAAACATGTAATGGCTTTATTAGAGCACGGGGACATGAATTTGTTCGCTACCGAATTGATACGAGCCATGATCGGACGAGGGAACTTCACCGGGTCGATCGCCGTTACGTTTATATTATTGTCGCTAATTCACTCATTTGAATTCTCGTCGTGGAGCCGACTGTTTAGCCGAGGAAAAGGATTTCTTAATAATCTCCTGTCGTTCTTTTTAAATATTTATTTGGCGTTCTGGGTTCGTCATTCTCTCGAGAGTAGCCCCGATGAATATCGTAATAACTTGTGGGCCAGAAACGCTATAATCCCTTGGAGGAGTTTGATTTTCTAGCCACACCAGACCGATTCAAGTACGTTCATCAGCGAGTTATTTCTTAGCATTTTTGAACTCTGTTTTTGCAATTTTCTGACCGCATAATATTTCCGATTCTAGCGAGAAAGTAGAGATTTTTTTTTCTTTCGTTTTTTTTAGTTTTAGAAATCATAAACAAAGCAAACTTTCCATGAAAAGCTATCAAAGATGCTATCCTAATCGCTTGGACACAACAAAAATCCGAATGAATTTTTATTTTAATTTTCCGGTGGCGATTCTTGTAATTCATATACTAGTGATTGGCAATCCTGTCGTATATGATTGACGTCAGGACAAATGATTAGAGCAAAGAAGAAGAAGGTGTTGGAACAGGAAAAGGAAAGGCCAGTTGTCGTCGTCCATAGCTTCGTCGGTGCTTCGTGTTCCAACCCGAACGTGTCGGCCACCCCATCCGCATCCCACACACGATCCAAGAATCTCTCTCGGGTCGTCGTCGTCGTCTTCTTCTTCTTCTTCTTCGGAACAATCAGCGATTTTTAATTTCGAGCAAAGATCTAAAACTAAATTGATAAAATTGAAATGTTTAAAATTGAATCGGTATTCGTACGAAATATTCAGGGCTGATCGGATAGCTCTCCCAAACTTCTTTTATTCCACCGACGAAGAAAAACTAATGTTATGACAGTGATTAAACCACATATTTAATGCAAGACCGTGCGATTAAAGCTTGTGTGGGACATAGTTGTTGGGAATCTGGCTTGACTTACGGCACCGATTCACGTTTTAAAGAAATGCAGTGGGGGGGCGCTTTACTTGTATTACAACCTCTTTCGCATGTCGCTTTTGTGCCACGATGATGTGGTATCTTTGTTCGACTTTGAGCATCATGTCAATTGACCTTCCCAGTTACTTTTCTGTGTTCTTACCGGGCGGAGCAGCCGCGCCAAGCAAGAATTTCAGCCCGAGGCTGCTTCCGGAGGCGCGTAATCTCGGTTCTTTTCGCATTGTAGCCGATATGGTTTCGAGTTCGGTGAAATGCCCGATGCCGACTCGACACCCCCCAATAGATTCTGTAACAAGAAGCTCAGAAATCCATATGTGCCTGAACTAAAATGGAGGAAATCCCAGTAATCTCAACCCGTGAGCCGCAAGCTCTCTCTTGCAATGACAAATGACATTCTCAATGACAGCTCGAGAATCAGGCTGAAGTAAGAACTTTCCTCTGTACATTTGATTTGTCCATGATATGCAGGTACATCAACATGCAAAAAAGATACAGTGTTATTACATAAGTTGTTCCCAAAACAAGCGGGAACGTCCGCGATCACTTAAAAATAGAGTGCAGCTCCGAGGATGGCTCCGGAGAGCGGCTTGCCGGGTATAGCCTGAGCAGCTTTCCCCCCTTTTTTCTATAGAGGCTCACAAGCAAAATTTGTGTGTTCCAGCATAGGTCCAATCCTAACCAGCTTAGGTATGACCACATTGTTCCGAACAGAACAAACAACTGGGTTTTCCCACTGCAGAAGCGAACCGACCAGGTTCGCCCGTACTGTTAAAGGGAAGATACGGGGCCACCTCTCGCTCTCGTACGATTTTAGTGCGCCTTCAACTGATCCATTCCCAGAATTGACTGCATTCGCGAGTTTTCTAGCCAGAACGACCGCATCCTCCAGAGCACAGCATGCGCCTTGCCCGAGATTCGGTGTCATCGGGTGCCATGCATCCCCTACCAGCACGACGCTACCGGATGAAGCAGAGGGGCTTACCGTAGGCCACAACCACCGATCAACCAGCGGAGTCCGAATGATTGTGTCACCTGGAGTACGATCTATGATGTCCAATAGCTCTGAAGGCCAGTTTCGAACTAGTTCTCGTGATTGATTCTTCAATATGGATGGATCAGTGATCTTTGGACCTGTAATAAGACATGCTTCACATTTATTTCTTATTCTTCCGTTCATTTATCAGTACATAGAGAGATGCATTCCAGGGGAGCCTACTCTATTATGCTAGCTCTTAGGGATAAGCAGGACTTGTGCCAAACTATGCATGGAATTCTCAAAGAAAGAGATGGAGCCAACATTTTCAGCTCGATTTATACATGTCTGGTTGTTTGAGCACAATTAGGAGCAAGATTGACCTGGAGAAGGGCTGTTGAAGCAGACAAACCAGTAAACTTTAGTTGGAGAAACAGGGACATATCCGGCACGCAACCCTCTACCGTAGACGTAAGTCACCCGTGGTTCATAGGGTTGATCATCAGGATAAAATCCTAGACCACGGAAAGCACAATAGCCAACATACTTAGGCTCGGAGAAGCCCATCCATTTAGCTACTGGAGATCGAACACCATCACAACCAATCACAATCTGTCGATTGAGAGGAAAGTGATTAAGAAGGTCATAGGCCTTTTATTGCAACCATATGAAAGCTGTAACATTTGAGAAAGAAAAGATGCAATGCCCTTTATCAAGACTAATCTCTTCGTCCCAGTTCCTAAAATTTGCGTACGTACAATGTTCAGTGGAGCGATCAAATGAAAGGGTAAGACTATTGACCTTTGCAGATATACGAGTCCCATCCACAAGTTCCAACAGAGTTTCTCCATTTTCACTTCTGCCAATCTTTGCTAGCTTCGATGAAAATCGGATAGCCCCAGGTGGTAGCTGATCAGCAAAAGTCTCCAGAAGTATTCTCCTCTCGACTGCACGGACCTCTTGGCTGCGCCACGTCAATTCATGGAAAAGTACCTAAAGTTAGTCGATAAAAGACCCTAAATGAAATGCAGAAAAAACATGAAGATCTTGAATTTTTCTCAGCTGCTGTACCTGTCATCCTCATCCTTGAACCTAAACGACCGCAGCTCCCTTCCATCTTCTGATTTTACTACCATCCTGCACGGCTGGTACAATGAATAAGGTCAGAAAGAGCAAGAATCATCGGCAGCCATTCCTTTGAGATGAATTTCTGAATTTCAATAATTTAACAGCCCTTCTCCGAAAGCTGTTCAGACTTTCAAGCATCTCTGTATGAGGGTCGCTACACAAACTTGAGAATAAATAGTTTCGGTCATCGACCTTGCCAGTCGAACTATATGCTGGGTTTATTGAGAAGACTCAACAATGCACGATCCCGCACCAGCATTCTTGACTTCAATATCTAGCATCTAAATCTAACTTGACTCCGAGTTTATCAATTTGGTGGAAAAAATCATGAATGGTCTGGAAAATTCCTGCCCCGGTGAGCTCAGTACCAGACTCCAACACAAGAACTATGCTCACCAGGCGTGCTGTATCAGAAGCGGCAGGAACCCGAAAACTGAACTTGAACATCTGGTAGCCCAAGAACCGATATATCAACAATCGACCAAAGGGCTATCCATGTAACACACTCACAGCAATGTGTAGGTAGTTCAACAATTTACCAAACACCAGGAGAAAACAGTGCTCGTAGCTTGTTTACAGAAAACGCACCCTTGGATTTCAATAAACTGAGTCCGAAGATCACTCCCGACCCCAATCGCATCCAGCACTCGCCACCCATTCTTGAACAGAGTGAGCGAGGTCCCACCAGTCCTGAGCGACTCCGCCTGCTCAAACACCAGGGACTTGACTCCAAGCCTGCGGGGATTCCAAAATTCAGACGTCAACACGCAACGTCATCAGCAAAACCGAAAAGTGCACCCGAAGGTCCAAAGTCCTATCGACGATGAAACCGATGTGACCGAAGATGGAAGGAGCAGAAATTTGAATCACCTGTGGAGCGACAGCGAGGTGGCGAGGCCCGCGATGCCGGCTCCGACGATGACGACGTCCTCCTTCGAAACGCCGGCCTCGGCCCTGACGGAGAGCGCGCGGGGGAGCCCGTTCACGTCCCCGACGCGAAGTCGGAACGCGCGCCGCCCGCGCGGAAACGCGTCGGTTGGCGACGAGCGGGAGGGAGAAGGAGGAGCCGACGCGGCGGAGCTCGAGCTCCAGCAAACGGAGCACGGAGAGACCGAAGCCATGGCGGTTCAGTCGGTGCTTGCAGCGATGAAGCAACCGATGGAGTGACGGCACTGGTGGTGCTCCGCCCGCCATGCAAGCAACGAGTGGTGGGAAGTTCTTTGAAATTCCACCCCCCCCGGTGAAGATGCCGTGCCGTACAAACCGGGGCCATTTGGGCCTTGGCCCAGAAGTCCAGTTGGGCCCGTGTCGGACCCGGGAAAGCCCATTCGATTCTCGACCCGGCCCGGCCCGGTCAATTTTGCAAAGGGAAGACATTAACCCCCGAACACTGGAAAATTACACATTAACCCCCTCGGACCCCGGCGCCCGTCAGAGCCCCGGAAATCGGCAGTTTCGGAGCGTCAATCGTAACTTCTCAAAGTTTTGCCTTCGCGGGTGTTCTCGTTACGAAATAGCCCCGGGATTCGGGGAGAGTAACATGTTAACTTTGCAGCGGGACCAAAAGTACGGGAAGGTCCCGAGCACGGCGAGCAGTAAGTCCCGATATTGAATGATGAAATTTCGTACCTTCGGCAGGTGAAGCCATAAATTGGATCGTGCCGTATAATCCATCTAATCAGAGCACATTGGTCTCGCCAGCTCTCGAGAGTTGGACATCCCGAGGGGCAAGCTGTTGGATCGTACGTTGCAATAATCAGGCAATGTCCATCGGCACTCGGAGGAACACTGCGAGTTTTACTCAACTGCCAGCCGTTTGTTTTTTGTAAGGGAAGCGAGCTGGCGCATTCATGTTTTCAGCAAATCTTGCTCGGACCACGCCCGTGATGTCTCAAAATGGTCTCTGTTCCCTGTCGATTTAGTTGGTTTGGCGGAGTTTACGCCAGGGTCAAACGAGAGCGTCGGAACTAGGAATTCGAAGGGATCATTTCCTTACCTTCTTTGCAGAGCAACTCTGGTTGGTGCTGCCCTTGGGGTTCCTCGCATCTTGATCCGAGACCCGCGACTTGTTCGGTCCCTATGTGGATATAGGGAACGATTCGGTTCGCGTATATCCACATCGGTTCGCGAAAATTCATTACGAAGCGCGCGTGGGGGACTCGAAATGTCAAACTAAGGGGCTTCGTCGCTGTGCTTTGATGTTGCACGGGCTTGACTTACAATCGTCAAGCAAAGAAGACAGCCTGATGAGTACACACTCGGTGTTTCTTTATTTTGTAATTAGGAGGAAAACGCAACGACAGATACGTAGTTGGGCCAAAACTGCAGTCTCCAGTGCGCAAAGTTCTGGGGGTAGATGCTGCGGTTGGGAAAAGTTCAGTACCTTTTGCAATCCCCTGGACAAATTACTTGGCTAAAATGGGCCAATCAGTACTTACGTTCCCACAGAATGATTCTTCATTTGTAATGTCCTAGGCTGCTAGCTCTAGCATCAAATTTCAGTGCGCATTTCGGCCGCGTTATATCGTTTCTCAAGTCGTGCATCACAGCACGAGCCTCTTTTGCCATCCATGGAATGATGAGGATTTACATGATCGGAATTGGAAAGTGTTTTGAGCTACAACCGTTTCGCTGGATTTAACAACTCAATTCTCTCGGGTAAGGTCCGTGCTGGAGCCCGCGCGGACGTTCGGCCTTTCGCTGGATTTTCTTTGCCTTGGAAAGGAAAGCGAAAGTGATGTGATGAGGAAACAGAAGGATTAGCTCCAATCTGACGACCAAATCATGTACAAGATGCTGTTCAGTTCCATTTCTAAAGTCTCCTTTTAGTGCTGTTAGGTGTAGCAGCATACCAACTGGCAGTCCCTGTACAAGAAACATATAATTTAACTCCACTGCTCTTCTAGAGCCAATCCTCACTCGACACCTCAATCGGTGACCATGTCCACGGACCCATGATTGACACGGGGCAAACAGTCTCCTTTAATGTTCTCAGATCAACTGTTTTCCAAAACATGTTCAATAACGTGACTTCTATTTGTGACTATAAATATCCCACACAAACCATTAGGCACTGTCCCAAGTTACCAAAGATGACGACAACTGACGGCACGACCACTGGATCTTCCAGAGTCCAATACGAGACCATCCAGAGCGTCACTGCCTTAAAGGTGACCGAGCCACGCCTGACACAGCCCGTCTTGGCGGCCGACCCCACCGGCACCGGGATTTTCCAGAAATGCTTCAACGTCATTCTGTACTATAGAGTGAGGGCGGAGGGCGAGACCGGCTGGGCCTTCACGGGGTGGATCAAGGAGTCGCTGGGAAGAGCTTTCACCGAGCAGCCGCTCCTCTGTGGGCGGCTCCGGAGAGGCAAGGGCGGCGGTGGAGAAGAGCTGGAGATCGTGTCAAACGACAGCGGTGCCAGGATCATCGAGGCCAAGATTGGGTTGACCCTGGACGAGTTTCTTGGCTCTGGGAGGAGGGCAGATGGTGAGGCTGAGCTAGTGCATTGGAAGGACATCGATATGCAAAATCCTCAGTTCTGTCCACTCTTTTACATCCAGGTAAAATTCAATAGTCATAGTTTAGGGTCCATGCGATATATAAATACTATCGACTGGTTCGGTCTCCAAAACTCATCCTAGACACGAATCGCAGTCGCGCGGGTCTCGTGTAACGATCTGATTTCGCTGTCCTAGACACTTAAATTAGTGAAGGAGGAGAAGAGAGTTGATTAGAACTATATTAGCAGATGACGGTCATGATTTTCCCCCCCTTATTTTGTTCGTGGTTTTTCCAGGTGACAAACTTTCAGTGCGGTGGGTATTCAATTGGTATAAGCTGTAGCCTATTGTTGGCAGACCCAATCTCTACAACAAATCTCATCAAGAGATGGGCCACCATCCATAATGACCTCAATTTAATTCCTGGAGACAATGCACCCAATAAACCCATTTTCTATCTGTCAAACATCAAACGCACCGGCTCCCCATCAAGCTCACTTGCCCCAAGTCCTTGCCCGAAGACTGTCCAAACATTGGTCTTCAAAGCCGACACCGTCGATGCGAAGGCCGGCGGCAGCAAACTGTGTGAAGCACTCGCACTGCTATGCGCCAAGGAGGCGGAGAAGAAGCTGAAGCACAAGATGGGGTCGAAATTTGCGTTGCTGGTGAAAGAAGAATCAGGGAATGTCAAGGTGGAGAGCGTTGAGAAAAGCGGAGCTGTTCAGGTCAAGAGTGAGATGGCCATAAGTGAAGTGACTCTGGAGACTACGGGCTTGAGTGGCGTAGCGTTCAGCAGAGGAAACGAGCCTGCTCTGGTCTCACATTGGGTGGCGTCTGCTGATGGGTTTGTGATGGTGGCGCCATGCGATGGCGACGACGACGGTGTGCCTGGATTTCATGTCTTTGTCACAATTCCTAGAGAGTAAATCACATTTATCATGAGCTGCACCTGTTTGCCATTTTGGCATCTGTATTGATTATCTTATATACTGTCTTGTTTTTTAGCCTTCTTGAATTCGATGACCACCTTTTCCTTTTTCGGCTTAAAATTCAATGATCACTCAAATCGATCAAGCTCGTCCATTTTCCGCGTCAAAACTCGACCTCGAGTGCGAGCTCATTCAAACTTCAAATTCAATGCCTGCGTTGCTTCGCAAACACATCAAAGAACCGAAACTTTCGACAGTTTTAGTATTCGCAATATACAATCGAATGGAATAGCTCATCTCGAGCTTGTTGATTATCTCTAGAGCTCAAATGTTCATTGAGCTTGAGCAGACAGAGTCCACTCCTCCTCCTTTATTCAGACCTTGACACCCTCAAGCAGCTGTTTCTTGCTCTTCGCTCTTTCGCCAACAACTGATCCACAGTTTTATCCAACAAACCAACTGCGTTTGAGTAAGAAGCCTCATTAGCCCAGAAACGAACCAAGTCGACCCAGTTGCTTCACGGCACACCATGGCGTAGTTCGCACGTTGTGGTGAAAGAATGGCCAATGAGAAGAGACATCTTCTTGCGTTGTGTTGGACAGTATAATGGCTAATGAGGCTCTTAAAGAGTGAAGCTTGCCAGAAAACAAAAACTAATGGATTGCAGCTGCTGTTTATCTTATCTTGTACACGTTGGAGTGACAACTAGCGCCAACCCAAGTTCATGTCAGAGTCACCCGTGAGATCTGCTTCTTCTCGGCGAAGACTCCTTTGCTTCACCATCAACACCAGGGGTGCTGTTGCATGAAGAAACGTGTGCATATATTTCTGAAAGGGAAAACGATATTAGAAGAGGCATAACTTTCATACGACATTCTAGTTAGTGCCAAATTAGAGAAAAAATGATACCTAAAGTGCCTCCGGTGATAAATTCCTTCCAAAGAGTCCTACATGGCTTTTTTAAAAGAAAAAGAAAATTCACTTAGATATTTTATAAGAAAAGGAAAAGTTCACGTCGCCTACATCTTTGGTCAATCAAGCCTATGCAGACCATGGAAACACACCATGTCGTGGTCCAAGGTGCCGAACGAGCCATCATCCATGGCCGTTGTAGCTGTTGCATGACCGACGAGGCGGGTCGACCTCCCTTTGCATCATTGTCCGTGGCTGCTCCATGACCAACGAGGCGGGTCGTCCTCCCTTTGCCTTCGTTGTGGTAGATTAGTTCTGGTCGACCAGATATACGGCCATGGCGACGGAGCCGACCAAATTTGGACAAGCGGCTCGCGTGGAGAAAACGGGCAAAGACTCGGCGATTCTTCTTCGAGTGGCCTTTTGGCGCAACCGTATCAATGAGTCTCCTCACCGTGATAAGGCTGGTCAATGAGCCATTAGATTTTGTGATATGCTGAATTTTCTATGTTCAGTAATAATTTTTAGGATCTAAAGTTAAGTTAAAGTTGCCAACAAACCAGTTGGGGGGTCGACTAGCCTCGCTTGAGGCGGCCTCGGGCGGTGGTCACCTGGGTCACATGACCCACGCCTCGCCTGTGGCTATGAGGTCACGCGACCTCAGACAAGGCTGAACAGGCATTTATAAAGTGTAATTTTTTTCGAACAAAGCTTAAGTTAAAGTTGTTTCTCGGCGTGCTTTTTAAATCACGCTTCACCAAACACCACGTGTATTTCGAAAAAAAAAATGTCGACCAAAGCAATTTGCATTTTTCCAATGGCTTTTCCCAAAATCGAACCAAACCCACCCGAAGCACGGGCTTGGATTAGCCGCACCGAGAGGTTGGCAAAACAGTGCTCGTCAGACCGGAACGACGCGATCTTACTTGGGCTAAAAAAACCGCTCGCTCGCCAACCCAAACCACCAAAAGGACCCAACCATCGTCGCTGGCTGCGAAGACGCCGCGCCTGCGAGCAGATGCCTCGGTCCTCGTTTTGACGTTTGGTTAGCAACGGACTTCTTAGGTGAGAGAATTAGACACCATCGTCAGGAACACCGGAATACCCAGCTCCATCATCGTCTCCTGAACCCGGTTTACCCTCCCCTAATTCATCCTCAAAGTACCGATTCCGCATCTTGTTGCCGCTTCGACACACGAAAGAAAAGGAGACGAAACTATTGCACCCGCTGCGTCGGCTCACGGGGAGAAGCGGAAAGGGATTTGAAGAGAGAGACGGGGAGAGAGAGAGCGGCTGAAGGGAAGCAAGGTATATCCGCGGGCCGGGAGAGGCTGTTCTTCGGCTTCTGAAGAGACGTTGGAGTAGGAGAGTGGCTTGTTGAAGAATGGAGAGCAATGTCAGCAACGGTGGAAGTATAAGTAGCAGTGGCAATAGCATGGCTTTGAGCAAGCAAAAGAAGCCCTTTCAGGGTATACGGGTACAGAATCCGTTTACTTTCAAAGTGGGTCAAGTATTCACTGGCTTCGGCATCGGTTGTGGTCTTGGTATCGGCGTTGGCCGCCCCATAAATCTGGGTACGTTCTCTCTCCGTCTCTTTAAACTCTTTCGTGGATTAGCGAGAATCATGGATTTCAGAGGAGTTTTCAAGTCCATCGGTGCCAAGAAGCCATGTACTCTGTTCTGTTTGAAGGGTTTTATTTGTGCGCGTGTGGGTGTGGGTGTGTGTGTTTGCTTTTGAGTTGCTTAGCTGTGAGGTTAGCAAGCATTGCATTTGTTGAATGTAATTTCGTGATTACATTACTCTGATATGTTGGGGATGTCTACCAGGTGCGATACCAGTGGTGAACCAAGTCATGGGTGCCACCAGTGGAGCCACTTATGCATTATCTGGTGTCACAAGGCACGTCAACGACGGGGTGAGTCGAATTGTAGTTATTCTTCTTCCTTGATGTAACTTGATGTCTTTGCTGATGTTTGGTCTCTCGTTGATTGGTTTTCAGCTGAGGAAGCTTGGAGCGAAAAATATCGAAGCTGGTATTGGATGTGGAGTAGGCTTCGGCCATGGCTTTGGAGTTGGTATGCCATTGTTCATGATCCTAGAGGCAAAATTAACTTCTATGAATGCACGTGTTGAAATTTGAGTTCACTTTGGTTGCATGATCCATGAGCCTCGAAAAAAGGGCAGGTTTTATGTTGTTTTTATTGCATGTGGTAATGCCCTAAGTCGTCCCAAAATGGTAGATGTAACCTGTGACATGGTTATTGCAACTTGAAGTCAATGGTAGGCAAATGTTTGTGTCAATGCCGTTTCGTTGCAAGCATCTCTGAGGGGGGGCGAATGTGGGAGACAATTGTAGAGGGATTCTGCAATCTTCAAGTGCCTGTATCGGCATACAGAAAGAAAGCCCTGCCTTTAAATTTGCACAGATGATTAAAATCTAAAAAGCTGACCGTCTATAAGCAGTAGGAAAGAGTAGTCATTCCCAGAGTATGTTGCGATAGCTGAGTTAACACGAGAAAAATGTCATGATGGGATCATATAATATGGATTTTGCTGATCAGGTGACTGTTTCAGAAAGTATGAGTGTGGTGCTCTCTCATATTAAGCCAGAATATTGTTGGCAGTGATTGTCTCTAATGGAGATTGTGGATGCTTTTTTTTACTTGTAATTACATGAAAATTATTGTATTCAGTAAATGCGGATGTATTTAAAAATAAGTTGGGCTTTTCTTTAGTAGATTGCCTTTTCAATAGATTGGTAGTCTTTTGATACTCTAGCAATGGATGTTTTGTTTTTTTGTACAATCCAAATACCTCTATTTCTTCTATAGGTTTATTCTGGAAACTAACCATCAATATTGTATCCTCTCTCTCACACACACTATGTAAGCTCACAGTTTACATTGCCCTGCCCTCCGTATTTGAATACTGAACATTGCATGCTTACTTCAACAGGACTTGCACTGAAGCCTGGAGTGATGAATCAGATACAATCTAGTTTACTAGTATGTATGATCTTCTTGATGTCTTCTGTGTTTTTTGTCATGTTAACGTCAGTCAGTCACCTGAGTGCCAACTCTGAATTTGGCAGCAACTCATGACGAAGGTGATGACAAAGTTTGGGATGGCTCCCAATTTATCCATTGGGCAGGGAGCCTTTCCAGCTTCTCTTCAAGGGGGCTTGAACATGACAAACATGCCCTCAAATGCAAACCAAATACGAAATCCTATGCAGCTCACTCCCAAGTTACCTGGGAGCATACCATCAGGACTACCAGGACTGGGAACTATGGGCTTGGGTTCTTCACATGAAAGTTTTTCGGCCACGAGCTTTCCAGAGGACTCGGACCCGTCCGTTACCAGTCGAACCGAGAAGGTTTTAAACAACTTCTTGCAAAATCCTGTTCTGAAGCAAGAGGATAGCGAATTAAATGATCTGGTATGTAGTGGATTTAGAACATCACTACCTTTGTATTCCTTGTCAGAATTTCTGTTAATTTTAATTTTGAGAGATTTTGATAGTTTTATTTTGCCTTCTTTTTATCATGCCTCATTCTTATCTCCTTTTGCATATTTTCTATTTTGGTTCATCTATTCTCTAATTGCACGAGTTTGCTTGTCAGAAAGAAGTCTTTGAGTTATATGTTGGCATGATATCCTGTTTCTTCTGTTGATTTAGTTGATAAGGGGCAATGGAGCTGTTGCTATGGCTAACTGTATTGCTGCAGTAATTTTCTTGGTTGCTGGTAGGCCTTTGTTTTCTTTATATGGGTGGGACTGCTGTTAAGTTCCTTTCATTGTGGCAGTTGAATTTAACATGCGGTAACAATGTTTCATCTGTCTGCAATGTTCATTTCAGAGGATAAGATCGCTCGGGAACAAACAATCTTTAAAGTGGACTCTTTTTTGCTTTCTTGTTTCTTATAAAGAAAATCGTTAGAGTGGAAGAATATCCTGAAGAGACTTGTTTTTCTATGCATCTGCACTATATTATTTTGGATCTGGTATCGTCGGCAGAACCGTGTTTGGGAGCCTCGTGACCTTTGAGGACATTATCCTGTAGTTATTGAGTAACCAAAAAACATAGTTGAGGATAAGAGCACAAAGTTTCTTCCAGTGATATCTAACTTAATTGCTGCATGCCTTCTAGGAGATTGCTAGTTGTTATATTATTCAAATAGGAAAATCAATCCGGTGCAAATAGTTTCAAGGCTGAGAATCTTGTTTCACTTGAACTGCTATATACGAAGCGTAGCATCACTTCGTTCTCATTTTATACTGGTTGAGGTATCTGCTGTGTGTCAGCGAGATGTACATTTTCCTTCATCTTTTGCGTGGATGCAGCTGACTCACTCAGTAGGCAAAAGCTTGTTGCTGTTATTGGTGCTTTTATCCGGGATAATATCTTTGCCAAGAGTTTTCATGCTTTACTGTGGCATATGACTTAGTTCATTTGATTTTATATTTGTAGGTAGCACGCTTGCGGTCAGAGAATAACATGCTTCAAATGGTAACTTTTACCAATATATGCACCCTGTGTGCTTTCGTGTATGTGGGTGTCTGAGTTTGCATCTGTCCTTGAGAGATCTTAAAGTTGACTTGCTTACTGCATTTAAGAAACCTGGTCATCCCCAGAAACTTCCGTCTCTTTGGTTGAGAGACCGGGGTTCTTAAATATTGTCTTTAGAGATGTTTAGCCTCCACAGTTGGTGCATTTTGCAATGATATCTGTGCCACTTAGCTGCTTATCTTCAATGGCGTGCAAGTTAGCATGTCATCTATTTGGTCGATTGGTGCCTCGTGCATTTAGTTCAATTGCTCTATTTATTTAGGTATTGAAGCATCAGCAAGTCATCGAGGAGCTCATGGAGGAGAATGAAAAGCTGCGCCAGATACTGGTCGAAGACTTAAAAGTATCTCCGAGCAAGATAAAAAGCACGTACTCTAGTAAAAGTAATTCTCCATGTGACGATTGTTTTGAGTGTCGAAGGAAACAAAGACGAAAATAGAATGAAATACAATAATTTCCTGTGCAATTATCAACAAATACTACATTAAACTTCGGGCTTGACCTGAGAAGCTGCTGCCTTTTTTCTTGTGCTGAGTTTACCCTGTTGAGTTGCCTCTGAAACTTAAAAGCAGCATGATCATTGTCGGGGATCTGTTAGAGCAAGAGGCAGCTGACTGTGGTTGAGGATTCCTCACAATTTTGTTTTAAATAGGAAGCAATAAATGCGCCATCGGTTGGAGGAGTAACCCACACAGATTTTTGGATGTGCATAAGCATTCTATCTTGAGCGATAAATTGTATGTTTATTTTCTGACTTGCTTTTTGAGAAAGGAAAAGAAAGACTGATTTGAGGAGGAATGTTCTCGTCTTCGCCGTCTTATGTTGCTCCTTTAGTGCATACATGCTTACTATTTTCTTCTCTTGATTGGAGTGCCAAGGATGAAAATTTGTATATCTAGAAGACTAGAACTCATGCAAAGAAAAATCGCCACTTTTCCGATTCTTGTCCAAATGTGTCAGGGAGGATGTTGGCTTCGAGCATTCAACAGGGGTGGGTCTAGTCTAGCTACTCCAACCTGGAGGGGGGTATTAACGAGGTGACACTGGCAACTGTAATGCCGCACTTCGAAAAGTCTGAAATCTCAAGAGTTGTGCCAGGGTGGTTAAGCATCTCCCTTGAGTATGGACGCACCACTGTGAAATTATGGAAATCTGCTTGTATTTGCCACAGCCATGTGTTTTGGTTTCAATGCGTGCTCTGTGGTTTTGCAATTGTTGCCGCACTAGCTCGAAAAGGCCTTCCCAGTGCCCCATTTGTATGACGACAAATGAAAGTCAATCAAGCCTGCGAACGACATTGAATAATGGCCAAAAGGTCCCCCGAGGAAAATGACGTGTACGCACGAGAAAGGCCATCATTATTCAGGATTTTCTGTGTCAATTGAGTGCTTTTCTTATCTGATCTATGCAAAATAGTTGGCGTCAATTGATGTTTTGTTGCTCATACGATAGGGTCAAATCACAGCGAAAAGAAAGTATTGCTTCCACGTTCTTATATTTGGATTCAATATCGCGCTCCGTGTTTCTTCGAGCGTGAGTTGCTTGGTTCGTTGAAATGAGTTTAATTAGATAATTCTCCATTGAGTGCTAACATGTACATTGATTGGCATCGGTGAAATATTGAGCTAAAGAACTCTAGGTAAAGGTTATGGAAAGGCCGCTTTAGTATCGTGTTCTTTAGGGAAAGAATGCAAAGTCGAAAGAGAAAGGCATGATCCTTTCCTCACTCATTGTACTTTTCTAGATGGAATCCAATGCTCACACTTGGCTTTTTCTGTGGAAACATTAACCCCTTTACCTTCTCCTAAGAATCTGATTTCCTTTCCTTCCAGGGCAAAAGAGATTCTCTATGACTGGCTTAATTTTCCCAACAGTAAGTGAAACTTTTTGGATCGCTTCTACTCCTTTGCAGTAGATTACTATCACAATCTGCAACTCACCGCACAATGTTATCCTCTCTAACCTAAAGATCAATGGAACCTAGAGAATGATTTGGTTGCAATCGCTGCGTCATGCTTGCTACGTGACTTAGTAACAACGTACACGAATTGGGTTCTTTCCTATTTATAACGCGTAAATTTCTCTATCTACGTGACTGTCGAAATCCGGCAGTAGCTCTCTTCTGTGTTAGTAGGTTATAATAGATGATTGTAAGTATCTAGTCCCTTGTAGTACTTACGCAAATGTGGAGAATCATCAACTGGCGTGTGAACTTCCCGATTGCTGGCACCATCCGTCGGCCGTATTTTAATAATTTATCGTGAAACATGGGTACAACTTAGAAAATGCACGCTAAACCCAACTTCCTCTCTCTCACTCTCTCTCCAACACACACAGACAGGTACAAAATTGTGGGGTTGACACACCATGTGAACATCACTTTCCTACGATCATTGCTCCACTGTCTAAAAGCTACGTCTCAGCCCCACCATCGCCAATTGCCAACCATTCTTGCCCACTAGAACTCTCAAAACAGCCCCATTCCTTCCATAATTTCTCTCCCACAGTCCCACGTCACATCCCCCCCCCCCCAACCCCCCCAAAAAAAGACAGTACAATAATATACTCTCCACATCTTCCCATTGCCAAAAGGAACTCGAAGCCCGACTTTCTTCTTACAACAGCTTGCACCACCTAACTTTATGTTCACGCCCCACCACCGCCAAGTCTCTCTACCATCATCCCTTCTCCATCTACCCTCCCAAAAAGCCATCTAGGTTTAGGAAAATCTAATTGGCAAGTTGATTCTTCAAACATGTTTTGACTAATAAAAGAGTATCATTTGAGGTTTTTTTGCCAAAAAAAAGCAGAGCTTAATTAGTACAAGCTACGAAGCTTGGACCCTGCATGATCGATAACAGAAGATAGCCCAAAAAGAGTTGTATTGCTTAAGAGTATCAGAAAAAATTGACATAATATAAGAAGCATAACATGACATACATCAATCCCAGTTGCTATACCCGAGAAGGCTAATGTAGCTTTTTAAAGACGAGCAAGTTGAGCTTGGACGGTTACAGCTTTTGATAAATGACCCATATGTCTGTTTTGTGTTACTAGTTCAGAAGAAAGAAGAAAATGCTAACGTGGGTCTTACGAGGAGTGAAACACAAACCAGACAACATCCATCTTATTCAGCTATACTGTCATAATGCTACAAAGTGCTGTAACATATCTCGAGAATCCTCACAAATGATCACCTATGTGTAATAGGTAGGTACCCCAAGAATCGGAGAAGTTAACAGGGGAAGGAAGAAACCCATGACTAAATATAAAGAAAGAACAGGACAAACAAAGGACAAAAGAATTACGTGAAAGGAAATCTCAATCTACAGGAAATTCAAACAAATGGACCCTGTGTGATAATTTAGAGCAGGAATGCAACTGCTGCAGATAGAATCATCAAGGCCAAGCTACTCCCTTGAGCAACAGCAATGTTGTTGCTCGGCGTGGAGGCTACCGGTGGCGTGGAGGGTGGTGTGGAGGGTGTCGGTGCCATTCCACTTGGGCTCATTGATGGAGGCGCGGGAGGAGAGGACGAAGGTCCCATCATGGGCGGAGATGACGCAGGCGACGGCGAGCTCATGGACGGGCCAGGGCTCATTGTAGGGGCGGAAGTCGGGGGAGACATCTTTGGTGAAGGCGATGAGGCAGGGGTGGTGGCGGGGGTCGGCGCCATGGTGGTTGGAGCCGGAGCCATGGCGGTGGGAGGGGTGGCGTGGGGGGAGGGTGGCATTGTCATGGGGGTGGTCGATGGCGAGGGTGCAGGAGCTTGAGCAAGTGCTGATGGGGCTACGAGAGAGAGGAGGAGGATTGAGCAAAGCATGACACTGTGGAGAGCCATGCTTGTGCTTCTTGTGGGTGTGAAGAGTGATGTGTGCGACTAACAAAATGGGAAGTGAACCTGGTTTGGCAAGATGGGAAATAATTGGGGTGAGGTTGCTATATAGAGCCAAGGGCAAAGAATAGCCGGAAGGGCCATGACTTTTGGTAGGTTAATCATGGAGTGTATGGACATTGCATGCAATCTGTTGCCCCACTAACTAAGCAATAAGTGTGATATTTCTTGTTAACTTATCAATATATTTTTTTAGTCCAATTCATATACTAACTGCATCACTCTTATTCCAAGGCCATGATTAAAGAGCGTTGGAAAATTACCCAATCAGTTATAACTTATTGCACGACTACCAATTCAATTGCTCATTATAGTCTTGAACCTTTTGCTTGAAATTTCAATATAATTCTTCCGATCAATTGTTGTTGAAAATCACTGAGATGGTGATTCATAAGTTGGTTACATTAGCGTGCCGCATAGAACGGCCGATGATGATTGGACACCGCGTAAGACCACAATTGCATAAAACTAGGGAATTTAAGAATTAATCCTCAGTTTTTGTCTTAACTATGTTTGTGTCATAAAGGGCCGAGTTATCTGTTGTGGCAAAGTGTGTCTCAACCAAGTGGCATGAAACCTCCGTGCACCCCCTATGCAGAGAAGCATTGGTTTCGAGGGAATTAAGATCTCCAAATTCAATGTTGGAGATGTTCCAAGGGTGCGGTGGAGATTGGCTCCATTTGTCCCCACGGCCCCTTTTAATCAATCTCTTCAAGTCGTGTCTTGTGGGGGACTTTCTCTTTTTTTTCTTCTTTCTTTTGCTATCCTCACAGGAGCATATCGAGGCAATAATGGCCATAAAGCTCTGGGCAACCCAAAAATTGGAAAAAACGTGCTTGTTCACGCCCTTGTTCCTTTGTCCTACTAGAATGTCGATCAGCATGCGAAATTCCAACTTTTTCCATGAGAATCACAATTGTGAATCACAAGATAGCCGAAGAATCAATCTAGAGAGAAAGGCCCCCATCTTAGGACTTTGATGAAACGAGAACAACCTCAGTTAGATCAGACCTTGGTGTTACTCAGCAGACATTCATGGTCTGTGCTAGAACATGTGGTCGAACAAAGGTTCTAGCTCTCACGTACCCTTCATTGGGCAGTACAAGTAGATGGAAGTTCCTGCTTTTCTTAACAAAGTTACAGATGCGGAGGGTCGATTTACAGTTCAGTGGAAAAATGGCAAATCGGTCACGTAGCAGATGCAGACAAAGACTCAGCAAGACAACCATATTCATGCTCAGAATGCAGAACGCATCGCGTTCTCGAGAGCCACTCGTTTCTGGCTCTTCGGATAGACCGTTAGTTCTTTCCTTCTCCTCCTCCTCCTCTTCTTCTTCTTTGTTTGGCTCCTTCTCGCCTTCTCCATTTAAACCATGAAAGAAGAAAATGGAAATGAAAATCTCACTGATATGGAGAAATCGACATTTCTAGCTGTTGTCCACTATCATCACGGCGTGTTGCGCATGGACGAATACGGATCCCTGGTCCTCCACCACCACAAGAGGCCGAGTCTCACGGCGTAAATTGGTAACTATTCATAAATTTCCTAGGGGAGACGGCATGCGGAGGATGCTTGCACTACAAAAAAACATGTAATTTGCGACGGAAATTATCAGTTGCAAATTTGCGATGGAATTTGCAACGGATTATATTTTCCGTTGGAAATTTGCGACGGAAAATTTTCCGTCGCAAATTTCCGACGGATTTTGCGACTGATTTTTATTCCGTCGGAAATTTGCGACGGATAAAAATTCCGTCGCAAATTTGCGACGGAAATAAAACATCGTCGCAAAATCCGTCGCAAATTTGCAACGGAAAAAAGTTCGTCGCAAATTTCCGACGGAATAAAAATCAGTCGCAAAATCTGTCGCAAATTTGCGATGGAAAAAAGTTCGTCGCAAATTTCCGACGGAATAAAAACCCGTCGCAAAAAAGTTCGTCACAAAGTTCCGACGGAAAAAAAACCGTCGCTAAATCCGTCACAAATTTACGACGAAAAGAACGTCCGTCGCAAATTTGTAATTTACAGCCCGTGATATTCTAACTCTATCTCTGTCTCTCGCTCTCTCTCGCTTTTCTCCCTCTTTCATATGTCTGAAATCAGCAAAATCCGCACACACACATATTAATTTCGGTGAAGCTTTTGTACCGGTAAGTATCATAGCTAGCTTCGTGACTATTCATCGTTGGATTGTAATTTCTTTTTTATATATATGTTTATGTTTGTTTTTTTTCGTATATGCATCACCGGTTTAACGACCGGCGACCGGCGACACCTCGCCGGACTTAGGACAAAGCCGAACGGCCATGCCGTTTTGCGACGGAAATTGGGATTCCGTCGCAAATTCGCGACGGATGAATTCCGTTTCCATCGCATATTAGAAATTATTAAAAAATAATTCTTAAGTGATTATTCTTTTTGGATATGTCTCTAATTGAAGATCTCGCAATCCAAGTAGACGTTGCAATTCTCATCAAATTGACCACTTTCTCCTACCAATATTTCAGTCAAATATTTGGGTAAGTCTTCTTTACATGGCAATTTTTTCTATTTTTGCAATTTCATATTAATTGTTGCATGAATAACAAAAATTATAATTTCCAAAAATTTATGGTTTTAATTAAGAACAATAGATATGATATTTTAAATATTTTACCAGAATTTTTTATTTTAATACAGACACAATGCAAAGAGAAATGGCTTGGATGTATAATAAGAACTTACCTGGACGTCAAGGATTGACATATGAGTTTCGTACTGAGTTGGAACTATTTTTAGACTTTGCTAGTAGCAAATATGATTTCATGGATGGAAATAAGTTAAGGTGTCCGTGTAAAAAGTGTGGTAATGGTAAATTTCTTGTGTGTGATTAAGTTAGAGAACACCTTACTAGATTTGGGTTTACTCCGAACTATTATAATTGGACTTCCCATGGTGAACTATTTATATCTGATGAAGGATATGGAAGAAGTGACTAATTTTCAGTTAGGGAAGAATGTGGCTATTATGAGCAATTGAACCCATACGAGAGGATGGTGATTGATGCAACTAGTTATAATTTTGTCACGTGATCAAATCATGCAAGTACTAGTTTTACTCCTATACGTGAACAAGTGGGAATTAGTCATGCTTCACAATTGAAGATATAGGAGTAACGGGTTTTGATGAGAATGTGTATAATGAAAATTTTCAATCTAATCAGTTCTGGGATGTGTTGAAAGCAACAGATGAACCTTTATGGGTAGGTTGTGAGGACCACACTAAGTTATCGGTGACAGCCCGACTATTAAATATCAAGGCAGAGCATAATGTGTCTGCGGATTGCTTCAACTCTTTTGTTGAAGTAATGCAGGAATCATTGCCTCGTGATAACATTATGCCAAGTGATTTTTATGATATGAAAAAGCTAGTGGATAACTTAGGTTTTCCGGTTGTAAGGATTGATGTATGATATATTGGAGAGATGATGAAAATGGAGAATCTTGCAAATTCTGTAGCCAACCTAGGTACAAGATTAACAGGAGGCCGGGTCGTAATCAGAAGCGTAGACCATGCAAGCAAATATTTTATCTGCCCTTAATCCCCAGATTGCAAAGGCTTTATGCATCTAAAGCCACTGCTGAACACATAACTTGGCATGCAAATCATGAAACAGAAGAGGGTCTAATGTGTCATCCTTCAAATGCGGAGACATGGCAATATTTTGATAGAACATACCCTGAGTTTGCGATGGAGCCTCGGAACATCAGGTTAGGTCTCTGTGCCGACGGATTTGCTCCATTTGGAAAAACAGAAAAAAGTTATTCATGTTGACCAGTTATCTTAACGCCATACAATCTTCCACCTGGTATGTGCATGAAGACACTTTATATGTTTTTGGCATTGATCGTGGCAGGGCCGCAAAATTCGAAAAAGTTGATAGATGTTTATATGCAACCATTGATTGAGGAGTTACAACGGCTATGGGTTAAATGTGTCCCTACGTGTGACGTTTGTACCGATCAAACATTTGTAATGAAGGCCGCCCTTCTTTGAACGATAAATGACTTTCCAGCTTACGGAATGTTATCTGGATGGAGTACAGCTGGAATATTAGGATGTCCGATATGTTTGGAGAAGTCAAAGTCATTTAGATTAAAACATGGAAAGAAGCCTAGCTATTTTGACTGTCACAGATAATTTTTACCGCCAAGTCATCCTTTCAGAAGGAATAAGAAAGAGTTCATCAATAATAGGATTGAAAGAACGTGTCCACTATTGAGGTTGACCGGCAATCAAATTTGGGAGCGTGTGCAAAACTTGCCAACTATTGTTGAGAACCCGCACGGCACGACTTTTGCATACGGAAGTACACATAAGTGGACAAAACGCAGTATATTTTAGGATCTACCATATTGGAAGGCCCATCTTATTCATCATAATCTTGACGTCATGCACATAGAAAAGAATGTTTTCGACAATGTCATAAATACTGTGATGGATGTCGCCGGAAAAATAAAAGACAACTTGAATGCAAGAAAAGATATGAGAGATATTTGCGATCGGTCAATACTAGCTGTGGATGCAAACAGCAGGGGGCCAAAATCGAAAGCAGTTTATACATTGGATAAAGAGCAGAGGCGAGTTGTTTGTCAATGGTTGAAATCTGTGCGGTTTCCTGATGGATATGCTTCGAACCTCGGGAGATGTGTTGATTTGAATGAATGCAAGTTCACAGGTTTGAAGAGTCATGATTGTCACATCCTGATGGAAAGACTAATTCTAATAGCTTTGAAGGAAGTTCTACCGAACTTTGTATAGGGCGCCATTACAGAGTTAAGCAATTTCCTCCATGATATTTGCTCGACAGTGTTAAAAGCATCGCACATTGAAAAACTAGAGAGAGATATTCCAATTATTCTTTGCAACTTATAAAGGATATTTCCTCCAGCGTTTTTTGATTCGATGGAGCATCTCTTAGTTCACTTGCCTTATGAGGCCAAAGTTGCAGGTCCCGTCCAATTTCGATGGATGTATCCATTTGAGAGGTAATATTTTTTTTAAAATACAGTTCAAATTAGTTTATCATATAATATGTTCCAATAAGCTTCTTTCCATTTCAACTAGATTCTTATATCATTTGAAGAAAAAAGTGAAGAATAAGGCACGTGTTGAAGCTTCAATTTGTAATGCATATATTGTGGAAGAAGTGACAACATTTGTATCGTACTATTTTGAGCCGCACGTTCAGTGCAAGAGGCGGAGAGCAGGCAGAAATGATGAGGGCCCCATTGATCCCAATTGCACAGCATTCTCTATTTTCAATTATCTGGGTCGATCAAGCGGCACATGTCAGTTTCATTACTTATCAGGTGAAGAATTTCATGCAGCCCATACTTATATTTTACTGAACTGTCCAGAAGTCGAGCCATACTTCAAGTAAGTGTAAATTTGTAAATATATGTTTTGTGTGTCAAATATTTGCTAATATTTAAATGATTTTTAATATTAGGATTTTTCAAACTTCAATGTGTGGACTACAACCAAATGAGTTTGACCGTTTGTACGATGAACAATTTGCAGCATGGTTCAAGACATATGTAAGTTGCCTATGGACCAAAACCAAGTTATTAAAATTATATACATCATTTAGTAAAATATATATTATTGACTTTGCATGTGTAACCTTAGGCTCACAGTAATTATGATGAAATTAGAGAGCAAAGATTGCTATATCATCTATCATGGGATCCACAGTTAAGAGTTCGAAGTTGACCAGCATATTTCATAAATGAATATAATTTTCATACTCAAGAATATAGAATGGGAAAATCCACAATGAATAGTGGTGTGTCTGTTCGATCATCCAATGGTGGCAGTGCAGAAGATGATTTTTATGGCTTGTTGGATGAAATCATAGAGATAGAGTACCCTGGACCATTAATGATGCGGGTTGTGTTATTTAAGTGCACGTGGTTCGATCCCGTCAAAGGAATAAAGGTGCATACGAAGTTCAATTTGGTTGAAATAAATCACAAGAAAAGGTATATGAAGTATGAATCATTTGTCTTGGCACAACAAGCAATTTAAGTATGTTATGCATCATATCCTAGTTTGAAACGTGACAAAACTGATTGGTGGACTGTATGTAAAATCAAAGTACGGAGGAAAATTGAGGAACACTGGAAGGATAGAGCCTGCTAACAAGAGGAAGTGTGTAAGACGGTTGAAATTGAGGAATATAACATATCAACTTTACGAGATCCGTGTGGAGCAATGATAGATGTGGATCGAACTGAAATTTGCGAATGAAATGTACAAGAATATTCAGAATCTGATTTTCAGACGGATGACGAAGACGAGGACGAAGACGAAGATAAAGACGAGGACGAGGACGAGGACGAGGACGAAGACGAAGACGAAGACGAAGATTAAAATTTTTGTCACAAAATACTACAAATGTGTAATTATTAATGCGACAAGTGCTATTTTGGTTGTTATCATTATTATTCTTGTTATTATTGTTATTGTGCTTTTTTAATTATCGATTATTCTTTTTATTTTAATTTGATCGTCCGAAATTTTGTCCTTAAATGCCGACAAGTCAAATATTAGTAACGTCCCCTAACATTTCCGATATTCTAATTTCCATTGCAAAATTTGAGATGCTAAAATTTTGGACTGAAAAAAAGACGTAGCAAATTTATGACCTAATAAATGATATGCTAAATTTTTAGGCGAAAAAAAGACATCACAATTTTACAACGATCATTTAGTATGTGCATATTTGCGATGGACATATTGAGTTCGTTGCAAATTTGCGACGGACTATACTGGTCAGTCGAAAATTTTGTGAGTGAATTTTTACCGTTCGAAATTTGTGACGGATATTTATTTCCGTCGCAAATTTGCAACGGATTTTTTTTAACGTCGCATATTTGCGATAGATTTTAATTTCCGTTGGAATTTTTCTGATACATGTGGAAAATTTGCAACGGACAGCGTCCGTCGCAAATTTACGACGGAATCCGCTGTCACGTCGCAAAATTGCGACGGACATAGAAAGTCCGTTGTAAATTTGCGACGGGACAACGGAGTTCCGTCGCACATTTTCGATTGGAAAAAAATTTCCGACAAATTTTCGAGCGGGAAAAATCCCACGCAAAAAATTTGCGACGGACTAAAATTGTCCGTCGCAAATTTACGACGGACTAAACCCTTCCATCGCAAATTTGCGACGGACTTTCTATGTCTGTCTCAAATTTTGGACCGACAAAAAATTTCGGACATATTTTCGATCGGGAAAATTTCCTCGCAAAATTTACGACGGACTTTCTATGTCCGTCGCAAATTTGCGACGGAGTCAACCTATCCGTTGCAAATTTCCAACCGGAAAAAAATTTCCGACATATTTTTTTTTACGTCGCAAATTTGTGACAGATTTTAATTTTCGCCAGAAATTTTTTGTCGGTCGAAAATTTGCGACGGACATAAAAAGTCCGTCGCAAATTTGCGACGGACACTTTAAGTTCCGTCGCAAATTTGCGACCGACTTGGGTCCGTTCGTCGCAAAATTGCGACGGACAGTTGTGTTCCGTCGCAAATTTGCGACGGACCTAATTTCCGTCGCAAATTTGCGACATTTGTACTACCCCTCCCCCTCCCCCTCCCTCTCCTCCTCCTCCGCCTTCCCCGACGCCGCCCAAGCCGGATCTCTGCAGATTTGCGCAGCTCCCCCGCCGCCGTCGCCATCGTAGTCGTCGCCGTCGTCGCCGTTGCCACCCAACCTCTCAGCCGCCCCGCAGCTCCCCCGCCCCCCGGCCGGTCGCGCCCTCACCCCCGCGCCGCCTCGCCGCCCTCGCTGCGTCCGAGCAGCGAACCGAAGCCTCGCCGCCGCCGACCAGCAGATCGAGGCCGTCGCCGCCCAACCTCGCCTCCCAGTTGCTCGCCCGCCAGGAGCCGCCCCACGCTGTCGGCCCGCAGCCGCTGCCGTCGCCGTTGCCGCCCACCATCAGCCGGCCGAGGCTCTCGCCGGAGCAACCCCCTGCCCGTTGCCGACCTCGCCGGAGCACAGCCACCATCGCCGTCGGCCAGCCGTCGCCGACGCCGTCGTCACCGTCGCCGCCGTCCAGCTGCCGCTGCCGGCCAGCCAGCCATCCGCCTCCCAGTCGCCGGCCGACGCCGTTGCCGCCGACCGACACCGTCGCCGCCGACCTCCACCGTCGTTCGCCTCGTCGTGGCCGAGCACCTGGCCGACTAGTCACCATTTGGGCCCACACCCGCACCGGGACCGCCACTGTCCGATCGGCCGATTTTTGTTGTCCTTGAACCAAGTAAGCAACTCCCTAAACCCTAGTTAGTATAATTAGGTAATTAGTCGGACTTGTTTAGGGATTATTTAGGATCACTTTTCATTGGCTAAGTTACGGGTCGATTTCAGGATTGCATGTGGCTTTGATCGATGGTTGACTGGTTAATTTATCTATTATGTGGATGATTAAGCGTTAAATGACGATAGGCTGATTGATTAAGCGTTTTCACAGAAAATGCATGAAAATTGAACAATTATGTAAAAAATCATGAAAAATTACGGAAAATTATAAAAACGGTATATGTTGGCAACAAATATGAAATTTGACCGTAAAAATTTTTAAAAATTTTACGAAACTAAAATTTCATAATATTACAAAATGGCAAAAATTAATAGTGACCACCCATTTTGAGTGATATTAATATTTTTTAACGTTCCGGGAAAAAAATATTAAAAAATTAAAAATTTTCATAACCTTATAAAATTGCTTAAAATAAATGCGGCCACCCATTGTGAAGAAAATTTTTATTTTTTGGGAAAATTTTTTTAAAAATAATTAAAAAAATATAAAATTTCAAAACTGCACAGAATTGCCTAGAAAACATGTGGCCATCAATTTGCAGTGAAATTTAAATTTTTTAAGGTGGCCAAAAAAATTAGAATTTAAAAATTTTCAAAACTTAACGGAATGGCTTATAATACCTGTGGCCATCCACTTTTAGTTATACTTAAATTTTTTAACGTGCCCTAAAAATTATTAAAATAAAGAAGAACAAAAATTTTGGAAACTTTATCTAATAGCTTAGACTACTTGTGACCACCCAATTTTAGGACTGAAAATTTTTTTTATTTCACGAAAAAAATTTTATATTAAAAAATAATAATTTAAAAATTCTAAAAATTTTTATATTTCAAAAATTTACAGAATATCTTAGAATATCGGTGGTCACCAACTTTTAGTGAAATTTTTTTTTAGGTCCCAAAAAATATTTAACAATAATAACAATTTTTCTCTTACAAAACTTTACAAAATGACTTAGAATACCTGTGGCCACCTACTTTCAATGAAATTTAAATTTTTGTATGCAGTAAAAAAAATGTACTCAAAATGAATGCGATTTGTATAGTGATGTTTGATACTTGTGGCCACCCATATCGTGCTCATATATTGATGTTTCATATCAAAATGAATGGGATTCATAGTATATTTGTTCGTAGGAAATTGCACGTCATAAACACTCGACATTGGCTCATTTCAAGAAAACATTTTCTCAGTCTTTCCATCAAAATGGTAAGTTTCGTCATGTACATCATTATGTGTTCGTAATACGTGTCAATAGTTCTTTACATATTCGCATAACCTTCCTACTTGTCAGTATAAACGTGGAGGTCACATGCATAGAAGACAAGCCTCTTCCTCGTCCTCATCCCCGGCCCTTTCCTCTTCCCCTGTCCCATCATCTAACCCTCAACCACAATATGGTCCGTCACAATATGGACACGTTGGCCCTTCCTCCAATTTTCAACATGTTACGGGACTTGGCCACATGGGAACTGAATATCCTCAAGTTCAATTTCCTGTAGCTGCCTCTCCTTCCGTTCCACCTCATTATTCGGCGGAACAATCGAATAATGACGGAAACACAGGTCAAGAAGATAACCGATTCTTCATATGCCCATTTGGAGATTCGTAAGTACTTCATTTTTTTTAGTATATGTAATATTTAGGGCTTTAGATATAGATGTCAACTGAATTGTCGATGTTGTATAATATCCGTATGATTGCAGATTCATGGATGCTCCATCTATTGTGAGGGAATTGAACAAAATAGTAAGAAACTTTTGGATGGAAGAGTATATTACTTACAGAAGTGTTCCACAAAAAGTGAAAGAAATATGGTGGAATGAGTTCAAGATAAGTTTTACATATTTTATTTTCTCATCAATTAAGTTTGGTGTAGTATATTCATGGTCAAGAATGATGTAAAGGGACCAGAACAACTCTGTAGTTTTTGATACCTAAAGGACCAGATATTTTCCCCGACATGAACTTTACAAAATATGTCTATATTTGTTTGGTGCATGGTTATAGATATGTGATCATCAAAATAACTTTCAATTTGTGTTTTTATTCATTGCAGCGGAAGTTCAAGTGGGAGGAAGCAGAAGACAATGAAGTGAGAAGAATTTTCGATAAGAAAATCAATGATTTTATGCGAAATATCATGAATAGAGCGAAGATCAAGCAAGCGAAGCCGTCTTTCATTACAGCTGACAATTGGGCGGCAATTAACAGATTTTGGGCATCTGAACAGAGTCGGCAACTCTGTGAGCAGAATAAGAAAAATCGATCTTCTAGTTCTAGTGATGGGTCAGCCACATATGCTGGGGGCTCTATCAATATTGCGGAGCACCGCAAACGACTGGTAAGTCTGTTAAATGAGTTATAAGTTAATTTAATTCGATTACTCATATTTACATTTTGTAGGCACATGAATTGGGGGCGAAACCGACATTTGCAGCTACATTTGAACGCATATTTCAAAAAAAAGATAAGATATGGACTGGCGATCGAGCAAAAGCCGTTAAGGTATGTAAGGTTATACTTTGGCTTATATGTAAACTATAATGAAAACCGTGAATGCTTTCAATAGTTATGTTGATATATATATATATATATATATATATATATATATATATATAGTGATTTTATTTTCATCTACATTGTTAATGTAGGAAAAATATGATGAACTTTTAATGAGCAGTGCTAGTGGTAGTGATGATTGTCCTGAGTCCAGGCCATCGGGTGATAATATGGCATTATGGATGGAGGCAACGGGTGGGGTGAAAAAAGGGAAAATATTTGGGATGGGATCGTTGTCAAGGACGTATATGCCGAATAATCATGGAAGTTCATCATCCACTGCGACTGGTCGAAGGAGGTCACGACAAGACGAGCAATTGACCCAAGAAGTGGATCGTCTGAAAAATGTACTTGTTCAGAAGGACTAACGAATACATAACTTGGAACAACAAATGGCACTCGTTATACAATACCTTAACCTCAATCGCTATAACGATCCTTTTGTACCTCTAGCCAATCCAATAGGTCATGGGCACAATGATGACCAACCCATTGATGCCGAGAATGCCGATGATGATGATGATGATGATGATGATTTTCTCTAGATTTTCTAGTTAAAATTCTCAAAATCGGGGGTAAGCTTGCTTCATAATCTTGGTTTTTCATAATTTCACTTATATCCATATGTAAGAACATTTATGTTCGTCCTGAAACGTTTTTTTGTTAACCCTCTTGTTATTTTATACCTAGTTCTACATCCATGCATAAACGCTTCTTTTATATTCTGGACTGATTTATGTATCGACATTTCCTCAGGTCTCGACAACAGTGACTACTTTTGGTGTCTTGCCATCGTACCAAAGCTGTGTCTTCTTGTGTATGGTTTTTCTGCGTCTTATATGGTTGTCTCGCTTCTTAGTTCATGTTTTAAATATATTGTAAGCTTGGATATCAAATAATATCATGTCAGACTCTGCAACTTTCCTTCAGTTATTTGTTTCAATTATATGTCATTGTGGCTGGTTTGTCAGAATTTATGGTTTGTTCGTTTTTCTGTTTCAATTATATGTCATTGTCTCCTTTATTTGATATAAACAATAATTTATGGTTGAAATGATGTAAAAATAGCCGAATTTTGCGATCATTACAGTTCGTCGCTAATTTGCGACGAAAATTGCGATGAAATTTGCGACGAAATTTGCGACGAAATTTGCGACGAATTTTGCGACTAAATTTGCGACGGATTTGCTACGGATTGATATCGTCGCAAATTTGCGACGAAATATTTGCGACGAATTTTGCGACGGATTGTATTCGTGGCTAATTTGCGACGAATTTTGCGACGGATTTGCGACGAAATTTGCGACGAAATTTGCGACGAATTTTGCGACGAAATTTGCGACGAATTTTGCGACGAAATTTGCGACGAGATTTGCGAAGAATTTTGCGACTAAATTTGCGACGGATTGAGATCGTCGCAAATTTGTGACGAAATATTTGCGACGAATTTTGCGACGGATTTTGCAATGAGACCTAGTAGCGAAGGAATTTTTTCCGTCGCAAAATTCGTCGCAAATCGATTTGCGACGGATTTTTCCAAATTTTCCGTCGCAAATTTCGTCGCTAATCCGGTGTTTTTTTGTAGTGTTGGATTCATTGAGAAGATGACACTATAGTCATTTCAAAAGATCGAAATCTATGTTGGGCTCTATGCAGAAAAGGACTCGGACTTGGTCACTCGTTCTACCGCGCACCGCGATTCTCCACATCAATACTCCACTCGCATCGAGCTGCAGCGCACTTAGTTGACGAGAACTTCTGAGATGGGCCGACGAGAACATGTCGACCCGATAATGTCCGTCGAAGCATTTATAGTCTAGCAATTTAATTGGTTTTCTCCCGATGACGAGAAGCAAACTGAACAGGTTCGAGCGGGGGCGAGGACGGACCACTGTCGTAAAGATTTAAGCTTGCCGCCATGATTTCTAAATGCTCTCTCATCTTTCCTAATGATATCGAGCAAGGCATTTGGTCGTGCTTCGAAAGTTTCGGTTGTTCAGTCAATCTGCATCAACTCGTATAGTATGTTTATCGAAATCACGGAAAAATAAATAACTTACTAAGCTCCTAGTCCTGAACATTGGTGATTAAACATTAGAGGGTAGATTTACGGACGTGAATGGTAGGCGGGCTGCCCGATGGGCCTGCCCGCGCCCGGTTGCCCCGGACTGGCAAAACGGGCGCGCGCATGGGCGAAGCAATTCCCTTCTTGGACGCGATCCGCTCGCTTCGGCCTGCCCAAAGCCCCATCCATTTCGTATAGAGAAAGTTTAAAGTTCTTGATAATTGTTATCATGGGCGGGCGTGGACATGAATTGTCAATTGATTCATTGTAACATCTTCCCCCCTTCTTTTTTATGAGGAATAATGACACAAACGGTCCCTAAACTTTGGTCCAACGTGCAATTTGATCCCCAAACTTTTAATTTGCTCAATATAGTCCCTGAACTTTAGCCTAATGTTCAATGCGGTCCCTGAATTTTTAATCTGTTCAGTGTGGTCCTTGAACTTTTGGTACATATTCAATTTAGTCCCTGAACTATATGAAAATATTCAATGTAGGTCTTCCATGAATTCAAATTCAGAAACTACATTGAACATTTTCACATAGTTCAGAAACTAAATTAAACTTGTATCAAAAGTTCAGGGACCACATTGAACAATTTAAAAGTTCAGGGATCACATTGAATATTAAGCTAAATTTTAGGGACTATATCAAATAAATTAAAAGTTAATGGATCAAATTGCACATTTGATCAAAGTTCATAGTCTGTTTGAGTCGTTTCCCCTTTCTTTGATCATGCGCGTTTCAATTGGGCCATCGAAATCGGCGAAGAGGGGAGAGTATCTGGGCCCTCTTTGGGCCCAAATATGTAGGAAGAAGGCCCATGAACGTGGGAACCCAGTGGCCCAATTTGTCTGAGACAGCAGAAAAGCAGATAAGGTGTTTTTCGCTCTCTTCTCCGACGTCTCTCTATCCATCCTCCATCCATGGCTTCTCTGTAGGTCATTCTCTCTCTCGCGCGCGCGCGCTCACCATTCTCGTTCTCCTTCTTCCCCCGCCGGCGATGGCCTCCAATGTTCTTCCCCAGGTACGCGCCTTTGTGTGCAGAGCTGCGCAACGTTTGGGTGTTCGCGTGCGTGCGTGCGTGTGTTCGTCGCGGACATACTGATTGATTGATGCGTTCAAGAGCTCGCGGCAGTTGGAATTTCCATTGTAGGGTGGCGAATCGCGTCTTCATTTGGTATTGGCTCGTTTCAAGCTTGGTGATTGAGAGTTGGGTCGATTCCGTTCGTCGCTGATTGCAGGCGTTGATTGCGATTCCTAGAGGCGCTAACCGCGGCGCTCCTCGGAAGCTGGGGTTCCCTGCGCTCGTGTCTGGCTCCTCCGGCGGACCCTCTCGGGTCCACCCTAGGCACGGCGGATGTTTGCGCTCCAGGGTTTCGTTTGGCTCTAGCGGATCGAGCAGTCCGGTGATTCCGGCGTTTCCGAAGCGGAGTTTTCTCGTGAGAGCTGAACCGGAGCCGGAAGCCGAAGTTGTCGCCCGCGAGAGCGCAGAGAAGAACGCTGAAGCGGCTGCTGACGTCGAGGAAGCTGCTGAAGCAGTGGCGGAGGAGGAAGTCGCGGAAGTGAAGCCTCCAAGTAAGCCGAGGGTTAAGCTTGGCGATATTATGGGGGTAATTCGTCTAATACCGTCGGTAGCTCGATTATATGAATATCACTACGAACCATGAAGTGCGATTAGCGTGACTTTGCTCTCCAGAGCCTGCCTGTTGGTCTAGCTTTCCCATTTAGTACCGGTTTCAGTGATTAGGTTGTGTTGCTTTTACCTTCTTATATTTGGACATGGAAGGAATGAAAGACCAGCTGATTCCTTTTAGCATATGTGTCTCCTTATGATTGTCGAATGCTAGTTGGCTTTTGAAATCTGTTTTCTTAGTTGCAAAGTAATGGTGTGGTTGTAGTTAAGCGGTTGTTTGCTTCTGTAATTATGCTTGATAAGGAGATAATTTGGAGAGTAAAATCGACAATAATGATGGATATTTTTGGTTGCTTCTCTGTTGTTTGTCTTTCTCGTGAACGTGGAATTTCGAAATATGGGAGAAACTCTAATTGTCTCTTGCTGTTTCCATAGATATTGAACAAAAGAGCAGTTGAGGCATCTCAGAATGAACGGCCTGTTCCAGACATCAGGACTGGAGATATAGTGGAAATTAAGCTGGTAAATGTTGATGATTGTCTATTCATTTCTCTTGAATTTATCCGGTTTTACTCTTGTGAGTCTTATCTGTCTTTAAGTGATTCTTGTGAACACTTGTCTGATTTAAATTGCAGGAAGTGCCTGAAAATAGGCGCAGATTGTCTATCTATAAAGGCATAGTCATATCGAGACAAAATGCCGGCATCCACACGACCATTAGAATACGGAGAATTATTGCTGGCATCGGGGTCGAGATTGTATTCCCGCTGTAAGTGAATCTTTTTCTTCCTTGCAGTCAAATTCTTTGTAGCTCTTAGGTGTTGTTGAACTTATTTTGAGTAGTCCCAGTAATCAGAACCTGAGAGCAGATCATTGTGAATTTGAATAGATGCATGATGGGGGTCACGAGTATAAAATGTTAGGCTCTTGTAGTAATTGAGTGTTCTTGATATGCTTTGAATAGAGGCCATAGATAAAAATGCATCAGCTTTGCTGGTGCCACGGCAGTTTAGTTGGTTTTACAAATTATGATATGATTGATGCCAATGCATTCATCGATGGGATAGAACGTAGCGCTACGCATTGGAAGTCATGTGTCAACAGTTGTAAGTGGTGGTAGTGGAGTTTCGCCGATAATTTAGTTGATGTTTGTGGAGTGACTTAAGTGTTAAGACTGGATGATGTTCTTAATGTCTCGATGACTAGTGCTACACATTAGAAGTCATGTGTCAACAGTTGTAAGTGGTGGTGTGGAGTTTCACTGATACTTTAGCTGATGTTTGTGCGGTGAGTAAGTTTTGGACTGGATGATGTTCTTAATGTCTCAATGACCAGTGCTGAATAATATGTCAAGCCGGTTCATTTCTCGGCTTTCTCCTGTAAATTGCGCATCAACCTTGTTAGTCAAGATTTTTGCTCTTGGGGAATTACTACTATATGCTCTGGGCAGTGTATTTGGTTCTTGTAGTCTGACTGATTCAAATACTTTCTACTCTGTGTCCGTCATACCTTGTATATTTAGGTTTAGCTAAGCGTAACATACTAAATTTTACATTTCCGTCATCCCCTATTGTCACAGGTACTCACCCAACATCAAGGAGATAAAAGTTGTTAAGCACAGGAAGGTCAGGAGGGCTAGGTTGTACTATCTCAGGGACAAGCTTCCCAGGCTCTCCACCTTCAAATGAAGAACTTGCAATGCTGTCGCCACCCTTTGGTTCTGTACAATTCAAAGGAGCCTTCTTACCTGCAAATGGTATTAGAACTGGCCTCCTAATTTTTTGTTTGTTTCTTGTGATCCTGTATTTTCATTGTTTTGTTTCGTGCAGAGAGGGAGAATATCAGCGTACTAATGATTAGGAATGTGTAACTTCTACATCTCTTGTGCTGTTCGTTTTGTCGCAAGATGTTCCTGTTTTCTCATGTGTGATCAGCTGGATTTGTTGGGATGGGCCTGGGCAATAAATTTAATTCAAATCAAAGCAGTTGGATGTACGACTTGGGCCTATATGACGTGACCAACCAGCTTGGGACATGATTTATTCAATGCGAGGGGAAAGAGTATTTTTTTCATTTCGAAATCAACCATTTCATCTGAATGATAGCGCACCAATAGAAGAGTCAAATTTACGACCTCTGGCTTTGTATGGTCCATTTTGTGCCCTCTGGAAGATCCAAATTGGTTTGATTGAGCGGCTGGTGTTTTGATCTTTTGAAACTATTCTATGAGTACGAAGATAATAATAACACGGGAGGTGCCTAAACTTTCCATGACGCTCTCTTTCGCTGTCGTCTTGCACTTTTTGATCTAAGGCGGACCTCGAGAAGGAAATCCAAAAGGAACTTGAGTGTTCGGTGCAATTGCCTGAGAATTGAGACAGTTAAATTTCACTAAAATAGTTTCATTAGCACATGAGGTATTATAAAATGAGATTACACGTAATGTAGTTATATCATACATAGTCTTCAGATGAAATAGATTAATTAGGGGATTAGGTTGTATCTGACGCATATTTCTTTATTTAATAAATAATATAAAAAATATTTGACGTCGTTGCAACCTCACGTCGGAGGTCGCGACATCCTACCTGAGGTTGCTACGGCCTCAGATTGGAGGTTGCACCTTAGGCTTAGGTCCGTGTTCAAGTCTGACATGTGGACTCCATGTGGATCCCAACGTGTAGAAATTGACGGCGTCATTATTCATGTCGGCTAACCCTAATGAGGTAGCAACCATAGCATTTAAGATTTCGAGAAAAGAAACTATAAGGCGAACGGAAAAATTTGAGAGAGACTAGGGTAATTGAAATATGAAAAGATTTTTCCCAAAATCTGCTCGGTATAGACACTATGAATTTGAATACTACGATTTAGGAAAACGACATAAATAGTTTATAACTTTTGGCGTGATGCATAATGTTATTTTTAGACTTTTAATTCGTTTAATATGATTAATCCTCGAACTAATTCTAAATATTCAATCTAGTTTCTCAATTTTCCATTACAAAGTTAAACAAGTCATTCGATACTATTCACAAGTTTTCATAGGTACATTATTATCCAAATTTCAGAATATCTGTTCATCTCAGTCCATTTCCTAAATCAACAAAAAAATATCCTATCTTTACATTACCTTTAACCATTATTGGTCATTATAAATATTACAATAATTCCATTTAAGTATATACTTTAATTTGTGATCTCTATGATAGTAAAAATATAACCTCATTTAGACCTATATCGAATTCAAATTCCTTTATTTCTAAAAAAATGTTTTAATAAGAATATTTAATGACAATATTAAGTTATCTATAGATTTCCTGTACTTGTATTAATCTAAATTACGTTCCTAATCTTTTAGATAGATAAAATTTTCAACTCATTGGAGGTTCTATTTTTACTATGGAGAATGAAACCGTTGCACTATTAATAAAGACCAAGAACAAAAAAAGCAATAAAAGGATAGCCATATCTTTTGTTTATTTAAGAAATAGATTGAAACAAAAAGATACTTAAAAACCCAGACAATAGTGTAATTATGAAAACTAGATTGAACGGATTGATAGTTCAAGAACTAGATTGAACATTATGGAATAGTTTAAGGATCAACACCGAACTAATTAAAAATTTAAGGATAACATTGCATATCGGGATAAAGTTTAGGGAGTATTCGTGTAATTTATTTCCATAATTTATAATGGAAAATCTATTTCCCTATTAGACCTGTCAAAATAGGTCATAACATATTTAATGGGTTGAGTTGTAATATGGGTTAATTATATTCAATGAATGGGTGTAATACGGATGTTAAATGGCTTCATAATTTACTTAGACTAACTCGCCTATATAATTCTCTCTTGATCTTGAGCTCGCTCATTCCATGCTTTCTCCTTAGTTCGGGTATGGAATTTCCTAGATTGTATTAAATATATATATAAGTATTTTAGCAATATGGGTTAGGTTGGGTATATATCACTAAATTTATATTTTACGGAAATTGATTAAAACGCGTTAAATGAGTCGATTTGAATTGGGCAATGTTCGATTCGACGCACCAGTATAACAGGCCTATTCTTCGTGGAACGATTAACTCAATTTTGTAGCTAAAATTTTGAGAAAATTTAAAATAAGGGTTTGAAGTTGACTTTATTTTAAATAAAGGTATAAAGTGCCCTTATTCCCTTAAACGAGGCCCTGAAATAGGCATGCTAGTTTCAAAGAAAAGCTTGACCATACCGGCTAGTTAAGGACATTATCATCATTTACCCTTTTTTTTTCTTCTTTCTCATTTCTTTTTTTATTTTTCCGTCGCCGAGCCTACCCTCTCCAGATCTAGGCGTGGGTCGCCGAGTCCTTGTCGGCAAGGCGAGGGGAAAAGAAAGAAATGGGAAAAGATGAAAGAAAAAAGGGAAAAAATAAACAAAAGGACGAAAATGCCTTAACTAGCTGGTGAGATCAGGCCCTCCATTGAGACTGATACGGTCATTTCATATTTTCATTTGAGAAAAATAAGGCATTCCGAGTTCTTATTTGAAAGCCTCATTTGAAAATTTCCCTAGGATTTTTCAGTGTCATTCTCCCGTGGCATCTCTCTCTCTCTCTGTCGCCGATCCGAGCCATCGGTCGCTCTCATTACTTGGCAACTAACCAGCGCGCAACTACTAGTTGTGCACGGACACCCAAAAACCGCCTCCTCTCTCTCTCTCTCTCTCTCTCTCTCTAGCGAGTCGCGCTCTTCTTTTAGGTGACGATTCTGCATCGTTTTCAATGAAGTTTATAGCCGATATTTCAGGCGATGCACAACAACCCATCTTTGGACCGAGCATTCCTCTTCTCAATCCCTCCGCTTCCGCCGCGTACCTTCCCTCTCCGCCTCTCTCTCTCTCTCTCCATACATTTTCCTCTTCCTTTGTGAGTTCTCCTTCTTCTCCTCTGTCTCTCTGTGTCTCCGTCTCTCCGTCTCTGGGATTGGTGTTTTGGTTGCCTTGTTTTTTTGATTCGAGCGGGGTTTCGTTTCCTTGTTCAGTGGGCGTTCCGCGCGTTCGTGGGTGCTGGTGGATGATTACTGGATTTGGTTCGCGGAGGAGATTAGTTTTCGTGGCGGCTGTGTTGTTGCTGTTGCTGTCGTCTCTTCGCCATCATGACCGCCGGTGGTCATCCCCTTATCTCCGTTCATCCGGACGAGCTCAAATTCAACTGTATGCTCTCTTTCTCTCTCTCTCTCGCAAACGCATGGCAATGTCTGCTGAGATGTGGGGCCAGCGATGATGGGTTTCTAGAGTTACCCGTGATTTCAATGTCTCGGCTATCTTGTGGAGAATGGAATTGTGGACTTCTTGACATTGATCGATGCACCCGGCGACAAATAAAAGGAAGAGAAAAAAAAAAGGGATATTGATTGATGCTGATGCGACTGGAATCGGCATGTTGGATGTCTGTCGTGGATGGACCTTACGTCTTTTGATGTCGACTCTCACTTTCGATACCGTGCGTTTTCTGCGAGTTTGCCGTGGGAATTCGTCTTAGGTAGCGATTGATATAATTGGGCACTTTTGGCCCGGATAAGTGCATCGCTTCGGGATCAGAAAGGGATGTAAACATGTTCCGGAATTATTCGGGAATTGGATCTGAAGGACAGGTAGTCGTGGTTGCATAGTGTGAAGAATGGGAATACAGTTAAAACTATTTGCATTAGGTTCTACGCCTCACTAACATTGTTCAAGTAGTTAGTGTTTTTGCGTTCAAAAGCACATGTTGTTATCGATGTCGTCGTGAATGTCCATGAAATATTACAAATCTGAGATGATGTGAGATCGCACAGGGATAGGCATGGGCATAAACTGTTAATGCGAGGACAATAGTGCATTTGCAACTTCTTTCATTTAGTAGAATGTGGGCCCACATTTTATGTATGCTGTGGTGTGAGGTCTCGACATGTCAAATTGTTCCTTGAGACATACTATGTGATTGGGGGTAACATTAGCTTTTTCCGCTTTGTTGATACTGTTTGGAACTTGGTGCTTGTCTGACATGTGAAGTATATTATTTTTATCCTCTGGCTCTCCAGAAGCAAAAGTCTTAGAATGCTTAGCAATGCGAGTCAAATGTGAGGTAAATAAACGCCAGCCTAATCAGATTTTCAAGCCAATTTTATACTTGGCCGTCATCGATGCTTTCGGCATTTAAGTCTTTTCAAGTTACAGAGTAAGGTCTTTGTTCCCTTTTTTGAAGCATACATTCTCAGAGATGTGACGTATGTGTAAGTGCAACTGGCTGAATGAATGTTCAATAATATTGTACTGGTTTTTGTAAAAGGAAAAGGGGAATACTGGCTGTCACTGGTCATTTCTAATGTGCTCGCATTATTCCATATAAACCTGGTTGAATGACGCATTACCGTCATGGACTTCTTCGCCGTTTTTGAAAGTGTTTCGAAAGTAATTAAGCTCTTGGCATCAGCTGGAATTTGGGCCTCAGTGGTCTCATTGATTGATTTTCTATTCAGTTGAGCTGGAAAAGCAAAGCTACTGTGATCTTAAAGTCGTAAACAACACGGAACACCATGTCGCTTTTAAGGTACTATCTATCGTGTTAAAACATGTTCGGATTTATGCTATCTAGACATTTTCTTGTTCACATTAGTTCTTTCCCTTTGATATGCCAGGTTAAAACAACTTCTCCTAAGAAATATTTTGTACGACCTAACACCAATGTTATACAGCCCTGGGATGCATGTTTCATAAGAGGTAGCCTGCTTCGTATTCTTCTTCTTCTTCTTGGGATATCCTTTGATGTTATTGGTTTTACTTTCACATGACTAAGTGCGTTGGACAACACATGTTTAAATTGTGCTTTTTATGCCTGTGGTCATGAGATACGAATTACCTGTTTTTTTCCTTTTCGTTTATCTAATTTGCAATGCTTTTGCTTGTTTTTATTCCTTGCTTGGTCTGAAGTCACTCTCCAAGCTCAACAGGAATATCCCCCTGACATGCAATGCAAAGACAAATTTCTCCTGCAGAGTACAATAGTGCCACCAAACTCAGATGTTGATGACCTGTCTCCAGATACTGTAAGAATATCATTTACAAAGGACTGTGTTCCTATTTTGCTAACTGTTGCACTATATTTTCATTCTGTTTCTAGTACAATCAGGCTCTGTTCTTACACAAATATGCTGTGATTTGTTGTCCAGTTCAATAAGGATGGAGGAAAAACAGTAGAGGAATGCAAGCTGAGAGTTGTATATGTTTCTCCTAACACAGGTCAAGATAATTTGGAAGACAATACGCTGAAGAGCTCCAGACAAAGTTTTGATGACTCCACCGTGAGTCTTTCAGATTGATATATGTAGTTTCTCTTTTTTTTTTCAGGAATTTGGTAGATTTCTTGATCTTTTATTTTCCCCTCAAACATGGTGGGTATGGAAATTGCGTCCATGATGCAACAGACTAGAGAAGACAGAACACTTGTTAATAGGGGAGGAAGGTGAAAGGGGAGAGGAAAATTGTTAACCCACTGGATGCAACATTTCCTGATTTCTTCTTCATGCACTGATATTCTTTTAAGATTTCAGTCTTTAAGGTAGATTTGTGGAGAGAACTTTGATCATTGCATTGGTTTGCAAAACAGAATAATTATGGGTGAGGTTGACTTTTGAAAATGGCAAACTGTCTGCAATGTTTCACAGTTTATTTCCAAGCAAGACAACAACTAGACAACAACTAGAACTGCCAATTCAAGCCTTTTCTAATATGTCTCGTAACAGACAGATTCAAGAAAACAGAAGGAAAGGAGCGGGGAAAGATGAGAAAGACCATTCTTTTTCCTTGTGTTTCTTATTTGCTGCGAGATCTGTGGATCCATAGGTTGTAAAGACAAATATATCTTATGACAGAAATAGATGTTCCTGACCGCCGTAACTCTGTTTCCACGGAAGTTACTTTACGTACTTTACTATGTATTATTTTATTACAATTTCTTGCTTATTCTCTGCTATGTCATTATCCTAGAATCAGTCTGTGCAGCAACTGAAGGACGAGAGAGATGCAGCTGTTCGGCAAACACAGCTCTTGCGGCAGGAATTGGTAAATACCTTCCCCCTTTGATCCTCTTTGATGTCGTCTGCTAGACTGATTTTTAGTAAACAAAAAAAAAAGAATTGTTTAATTGCATGCAACATGTTTAAACGTTTGACTAGATGATACTGATCACTTTGGCTATGCGAGAGGTGCAAACAGCTAAGTTTTCAAACTTTTTGTTTTACAAGATACACTGACCGATCCATGTTAGATGCCTATTTGACTTACTCCTTCCATATATAAAGGTGTAATCACGTACATACTTACGATGTCGATGACACGAGGTACCTCGAGAAAAAACAGGGGGCAATGATGGGATACAAAATCAATGTCTGTGAAGTTTGCCATATTAGAAATCACTTTAATTCTCACTTGTCTCTTTTTCTTGTAATTTAGTCAAAATTATTTGAACATCTTTTAGACCAGTTAACACAATGATAATTTGAAGTCTCCGAATGAATTCTTGTTGCGGCTCTTGTTTTTTAGCTCTAAATCACGAAATCTGCGGGTGCAGAGATAATATTACCTGCATGTGTTTCTCACCTATTCTATGTGTGTCGTTCTAGCTTTTGTTCTTAGGCATTTCCATCAAACAACACGATATGGAACTCGGTCGTCCAAAACAACTATAAAGAAGACTTGGCTCTTCATCTTTGCATCGCCTTTACTATAGATCCCGCCCTCAGCAGAAAATTTGCTCCTATCTTCTTGTGCTTCAGGATATGCTGAGGAGACGAAGGCATCGGAAAAGTGACCCAGGCTTCTCCCTCAAATTCGCACTTCTCGTAGCTCTCATTGGAATCATGGTTGGATTCCTTTTAAACCTATCGCTGTCTTCACCGTCGGCGGAATAACTTCCCACGAAAGAAAGTATCGATGTCCTTGTAAAATTTTGCTGGCTCTGCTTGGAAGCAAGTTTTCCCCATGCTTTTCCATTTTGTACATTCTAGCATTATACATTCGTGTCTTAGAGGCTCCTTTGTCAGCTATGTCCTGGAGAATATCTGGTATTAGTTTGGGTTCGCACCGATCGAACGATCATCTTTCGAGCTTGTCGAATGGCGTGAGAGCGGAGTTTATGAATAATTATTTGGTTAAGTAACATTTAACTTGACTTTTCCTTTGTTAAATGTTCAAAGTGTAATAATCAGAATGATCGTTTGTTCGCAAATCCTATTCTTCAATATGCACTTTCTCTGAGTCTCGTACGGGTGGAAAAGGCTTTTACTCAGATGCAGAGATAGGGCAAGTTCTTCTTCCATTCTAACTTGAATATGTTGGAGTTCAAATTTATTACATGAGTTAAAAATGTCATCGTGAACGTTGGTAGGTGCAAATTGGATTTGAGCAGACAGATTGATAGCTTTATAGAGAGAAAAAGAAAAGCTGATGAATGTCCAAAGACTCGGCACGCCTTGGGGATTAGAAGTGAGCAGGACTAAATACAGCCCAAAAAGGGACAAAAATGTTAATTCAAATGTGGAATTGGAGAATGGCTTCCATGACATATTTGAGCATGCCTTATTAAATTTAGGGGAAATGACACGGATGGTATCTGAATTTTGATTTAACGTGTAATGTCATCCCTGAACTTTTAATTTGTCTGATGCAGCTTTTGAACTTTAGTCCAGTGCGTAATGTTGTCCCTAAATTTTTAATCTGTTCAGTAAGGTCCTTGAGCTTTTGGTACATATTTCCTGAACTTGTAATTTGTTTGATGTGGCTTCTAAACTTTAGCCAATGTGTAATGTTGTCTGTAAACTTTTAATTTATTTAGTGTGCTCCCTAAACTTTTGGTACATGTTCCCCGAACTTTTAATTTATCCAATATGGTCTCTAAACTTTAGTCTAATGTGTAATGTTGTCCCTAAACTTTTAATCTGTTTAGTATGGTTCCTGATCTTTTGGTATATGTTTTCCAAATTTTTAATTTATTTAATGTGGTCATTGAACTTTAACAAAATGTGCAATGTTGTTCCTAAACATTTAATATGTTCAGTATAGTTTTTGAGTTTTTTTGTACATGATCAATTTAATCTCTAGACTATATAAAAATATTCAATATGGTCATTCTATTAATTCAAATTAACAGAATGCGTTGATTTGGTTTTCAATCCGGTACGTATGAGCGGTGGGCGAAAAGCTAACGTCACACATGGATTATCTTTGTAAGATATTCAACTTAAATAAGGATATAATAATCCATATCATCAAAAAACGAGGATAATATCTTACGTGGATAAGTCATGTGTAATGTTATTTTTTGGTCCACTGGTCATATGTACAGGATTGGAGTCAAATAAGCAAATTGACAAATTCTGTTAGTTTGAATTAATGGAAGGATAACATTGAAAATATTTATACAGTCTAAGGACTATAATAAATATATACAAAAAGTTTAGGGATCACGTTGAGCAAATTAAAAGTTTAGGAATGAAATTGCACATTGGGTTAATATTTAGAGACCACATCGGATAAATTAAAAGTTCAGATATGACACTGCATATCCAGCTAAAGTTCCCGGGCAATTTATGTAATTATCCCTTTAATCTAAGCGTCCTCATCAAAGCTGGACCTACCCATCATCGGCGTAAAACGACGGGTCGTTCGAGCTGCGCGTGAGCCAAAATTATCAGGCGGGAGACCCCGCACGTGCCAATCTCAAACCCCACACGCGCGCCTTTCCCGCTCCCTCCACTCTCTCTCTCTCTCTCTCTCTCTCTTCCTCTTAGCGCCTCCCTATTTCGCAGATCTCACGCTCTCCAGATACGCGCGCCCGTGGCCGTCCCACCCCCTCGCTCACTTCCAAAACTCGGCATGTCAACTCGCTCCGCCGGGTCGCAACTCGCCGCCGCCGCACCGCCGCCGACCTCCTCCTCCGGCTCGGGCGACTCCGAGAAGGCGTGGCACCTCCTGTCCCTCCTCCTCTCGCTCGGCCGCCCGTCCAGCCCTCTCGAGCTCGCCTCCAGATGCGAGCTCTTCCCCGCGCCGCCCGACCTCGTCCGCCGCCTCTGCGGCATCCCGAGCTCGCCGATCCGTCTGGCGGGCGACTCCTCCGTCACGCTCTCGGTCGCCGCCCTAGTCTCGCTCGCTCGGTTCCTGACGAGCTCGAATCTGGTCAGCTTCTTGTGCTCGCCTCGGGTCGAGAGGCTGCGCTTCGGGAAGCGGAAGGGGAGCGAGCTGGAGTGCGAGGGCCTGCCGCCGGCGAAGAGGAGCGCGAATTGGGAAAGCTGCGTGAATGAGATAGTCTATCCAGATATTAGAAAGGGTAATGCGCGTGGTTTTTCTTGTGTTTAATTTCTGATGTCGGATGTAGTTTGTCTATGAGGACACGTTCGTTGATCGAGTTGATGGTTTTGGTACTAGGGAGTTGCGGTCCCTTCTTGTGCTTGCCTGAGGGGAATCAAGATGGTCGTAGAAAGGTACCGTTGACAATTGTTCTTTGTGCTGCATACTGTTAAATTTGAACATGCTTTTCATTATTAAAATGTGGATCTTGCTCTCATTCGTTGACGAAATTCTGGTGTTTACTTACACCGTTCTCATGTATAATTCTGTTGGCCCATGCACTCTGCATGATATCAGGGGCAATATAGATGTGCAGCAGTTGTTGAGGCAGACTTTCTTGCTACAAGCAGAGAAATAGTTAGTTCTTGAAGTTTTTGGACTGATTAGTAGCTTACTTGGATCTTACCAGAGGTTTGAAACTGAACAGAGGAAAGGCATTAGACTAGGTGTTTGGTCGATTAAACGTGTTGTGAAAAGAAGCTTTGTTGTTGATGTTCTTGATCTATTGATATGCTTGCTTAAGGTGTAATGCACACAAGTCAATGCACCAGAAGAATGTTGAATTAGCAAAATAAGGGCAACATGATATGCTGAATTAGCAAAATAAGGGCAACATGATATGCGTCTGTGTCGCTATACTCTAAAAACAAACTGCAAATTTTGGAATCTTGCAGACCTGCTTAAACAGTGATGCTTGATGGAAGTATATAGAATGCAAACTCACACGCTCTGATAAGGAGACGTGTGCTAGTAAGCAATGAATATTTTGGCAATTCCTCTTTCTCCGATTGATGAGCGACATGAATCGGTGCTATTTTTATTGGATTTACTTCATATCTTATCTGAAGTAGTTAGGAGCTTTACATCACATCTGTTCATTAAAACCGGAACACTGTTCATGTCTTAAAGTGTGATGTATTCACGCCATCAACTTCATTTTCTCATTTGTCTTTGATCCATTGCTTCAGTCACCGCCTTGGTGTACAAACCTAATGAGAATAAATTATCAATGCAGATTCATTTACGTATTAACAAAGACAAAGTCTGGACAATAAACAGAGAACAAAGCAAAATGTCAGACATGCGAAGCAATCTGATAACAACTCCTTGGCCATTTGTCAATGCTTCTATGAGACAGTTAGGCTGGTTTCCCAATGACACCGACCATAAAGATCAAGATGATACTCTAATGACCTTTGCAAGGGAAAAGGTGCAGAAAGATGTAGTTACGTTGAATTACCCGAATAGTTCCTGCAAAGCTGAAGAATTTTTGGACATATCAAAGATTCAGACATCCGGAAATGTACCCTATCTGGTGCCAAATGTTTCCCATAGAGTGTTGGAAAATGCCTTCGTGTGCAAAGAAACAACTGCTCAAAAAATAGGTTCCACTGACAATGAACTTTTTTGTCAAGCATTTTGTGAAGGGGTGAATCAAGAAAAAATGTTACTGAATGAGGCTGAAAATACAGATCATGCCCTCGAAGGAACAAGTACACCCATTAACAATGAAAGAAACTTGGCAGATGGTCAAAAAGAGGTATCAGCAAGTTCTGTCAGACTTACAAGAGACATAGAGGAGGCTAACATGGCATTTGATGCCACTACGTTGGACAGACCATCTGAAACAGAATTTAAGAGGAAGTCTGAGGTAAAGTGTCTCGACAAGATACCCTTTAACAGGAGCAAAGCTTCCTTTCCGGAAGTTGCGCTTTCTGGTATGCAGAATCTTTTGTCAAAACCTCCTGCCAAGATGAAAGCCAATCACAAGGATGCAGGGTCTCCGAGTATGCAAGCTCTCTCGAAATCTTTAGAGGGTAGAAAAGCTGTTCAAGCTTTTAAAGAAAAAGAACAGGTGAAAAGAGGTCAGAAATTGATCAATCTGAAGAAGCATGCAAAGGATGGTCAGAGTGGCATGTGCTATCAGGAGAGGAAGGGAACCTCCACTTCTGTATCTCTTAAAGTGAGCTACAGTTTTTTAGTCTTTTGGCATATTTCTGGCTAAAACTTTGCGCATTGCAATGCCAGACATGCATGAAGTCATCTGGTTTATAATCAATCATGCTGCATTCTAGGGTATGTTTCCTTAATCCACATTTTCTTGCATCATTGTAGGACCAATTGGAGACAAAAGTGCTGCCTGATTTTGAATCTTATATTGTGGAAGAAGAGGAAGGTTCAGGTATTACCGTAAAAGATACATTGTCTTTAGCTAATAATGAGGGTTATCTGCTAAGGAGCTGACTATGAACTGCTCAGACTTCTAACAGCTTTCTTCAAACCTTGATTGCTAGGTGGTTATGGCACTGTTTACAGAGCACGCAGTAAAGATGATGGAAGTACCGTTGCCATTAAATGTAAGTGGGTCTCTGTTGCTTAACTTATTTCTGGAATCACATATGCAAGCAATGCAATATCAGACAATTACTGTTTTTAAGTAATTGGATCTATGTTGCGATGGGTGCATAGACTTCAATTTTGTGGAAAATTAATTACTAGTTTATTAGCTACTGAAGATTTACATATCACAGCACGTGTTTATGGCTCACAGGCCCTCACGCAAAAGTACATCAGCACCACATAAATAATGAGCTCAAGATGTTGGAAAAATTCGGGTAATGGATGTTCTAAATTGTGATTCAGTTTGCTGCATTTTTTTTTAAAAGATATTACTGACACTCATGGGATCTTTTAGGGGAAAAAACTTTGTAATAAAGTATGAAGGCAGCTTCAAGTATGGAAATTCCGATTGCTTTATTCTGGAGTACGTAGAACATGATAGACCTGAGGTAATTGGGGCTTCTTGGATCATGTACTCTTCTTTTCTTTTCTTGATTTTTCTTCTCTCATAATGTCTTCAACTGATTTTCAGGTGCTCAAGAAAGAAATAGACGTTTTCCAGCTACAGTGGTATGGCTATTGCTTGTTTAGAGCACTTGCTAGTCTTCATAAGCAGGTTAGAGTTCCTGACACGGTTCTTTCTGTAGAAACGTTTTCCCTAAATAATGGATCTGAAGAGTTTTTTGAAATTTGACAGGGAACTGTTCATAGAGATGTCAAACCAGGCAACTTCCTTTACTCTTCTAAGGCTAACAAAGGTTACCTTATTGATTTTAACCTTGCCTTGGTCAGTAATGCCTGTTCTTCGTGATTCTGTTTTTCCGCCTCTCATTAATGGTTTTAATGCACAAGTTTTTATGTTTCACTTTGTTATGCTTGTCATGTTTTTTGTAACAGGATCTTCAACAGAAGTATGGAAGCAAAAGTAAGTTTCATCATTTGTTGGTCGTTCTACTATGAAATTGGCAGGCCGTCTAAGTGTTTGGCAAACGTCAGCAGTCTCGCAACCTGCTAAGAAGTTCTGAGTGACTATTGCAATCTAATTTTTATAAATTATAGGATTGATGGCCAAATCTCTTTCTCAACCTCTATTTATTAGTTTCTGTCAAGAAAGTTGTAGTTTATTAAGTCAAACCTACAAGATAAAGCCTTGGTCCAAATTTCAATCCCCATTGAAATGCCAATTGGTTCCTTTTCATGATGTTTGTGTTGAAGTAATACACTTGCTTCGTCATTGTCATACAATAAAAATGATGGAGACTCAGTACCCTTCTATGCTGCAGACAAATTGAAGTTGGGGTACAAGCACACAGAAGATTTCTACCCTCCTACATTTCAGAATTCAAAATCTCTTACTCCAACTAAGAGTGGGAAGTCCACAAGGGCTAAATCTTTGAGTGCACTTAAACTGGAGCTGCGGGAGGTAAAGGGTTCAAAGTCACCTGTAGATCCCAGGAACTTGAAAAGAAAGGTTTTGGACCAGAAGAAGTCTTATAATGATTTAGCTAGTCGCAATACAATAAGGAGCCAAGGTCCAGATGGTTCAGGCATAACCTCTACCAGGGATTTGACTAGCGCCAGTACCCCTTCAGCAAAAAGGCTGCGGGAACCTTTGCCACGGCAAGGTCGCAAGGAGCTTATAAACCTTTTGCATAATGGGATGAGCACAAATCTGGAAGCATCCAGCGTTCCAGCTACTCTGAGAAAAAGAGTAGCTGCTCCTCCCAGAAAATCAGAAGGAAAGCTACGGATCGTCTCCCCAATGCCTCTTCATTCAAGAGGTGTTGCTGTTGCTGGTGCTGGCTTGAGAAGGAGTAAGGATATACAGTTTGCAATAGATTTCACATTAGATTACCTTGATCATAAGACATTGACGTCGTTCATCGTTGTATTATCTTCATTTGATCCTCAGGTGATCATGGTAAAGAAGGGCCTTGTGTAGGGACCAAGGGCTTTAGGGCTCCAGAGGTAAGAATTAAGTCGTTGATATTAGTATATGGTACCCTTTTATTGAACTAGTTAGGTCATTTTTGTGGGACTTCTGTCTTATTGGAGAAACTTAAGGCATTTTAAAAGAGAACCAGAGTTCTATTTACCCTGATCATCTTATTACAAATCTATCACTCCCTATTCATCTCTGGGAAAGTAAAAAATGGCAGTGCTAAGATCCCTGGCTGTCACTTCTGATTTAGACAGTTATTGAACTTATTACGCTTATTTCATTTACTCTCCCCATTGATGTACGATGAATAACTATCGCGTGTTCGTGACTTTCTTTTATGACTGCCACACTTTCCAATAATCTTCTCTGTGAGAGTAGAGAAGCTCAGTAATTTTATTTTGCAGGTCTTGTTGAAATCTCCACATCAAGGACCCAAGCTTGATGTCTGGTCAGCTGGGGTCACCTTGCTCTATCTGGTGATTGGAACGTCGCCCTTTCTTGGCGATCCAGAGCAGTATGAACTTGTCCTTTTACTTTATATTCTAAGTCAACAAGAAAATTGTTGCCGTGTTTGAGGGTATCAAACTCCTTGCAGGAACATTAAGGAAATAGCAAAATTGAGGGGCAGTGAAGATCTATGGGAAGTCGCAAAGCTACACGACCGTGAATTGTCATATCCCGTGGTACTTCAAAATTTCATTCTGATTTATTTACGTATCATGGAAAGTTTCTTGTTGGATAAATAACCAGGAGTTTCTGTTACAGGATCTTTATGAGACACAGTCCTTGGAGTCGATGAATCTGCGTGATTGGTGCAGAAAAAACACAAAGAGGCTGAACTTCCTCGAGGTGCTTCCGGAATCACTGTTTGATCTTGTGGACAGATGCTTGACAGTAAACCCAAGAGCGAGGATCAGTGCAGAGGAAGCTCTGAAGCACGAGTTCTTTGCACCATGCCATGAGCAACTAAGAAAGCAGAAGCTACTCAGGCTGGGGTTCAACCAAGACTCGGGAATGAACCCTAGCATTCAAAGAAATGATCATCAACCGTGCAACGTCGCCTCACAAGCTAGATAAGTTGGTTAAATGACTTTCCTCTTGTGATCTAATGCTCGCTAAAAGCTCTCCCTCAATCCAGCATCGTCTCCTAGCTTTTCCTGGAGAAGTCTACCTTGTTAGATGCTGTACAAAGATGTAACATTTAATTTTTAGCATTCCTTTCCATTCTTTTGTAAATTGCAAGATGCTCGAGCCGTTGTAACTAAACATTATCTGACTTCGACTGTGTTAAAATCGAGAGTAAGCAAATCCCAGATGAAAGTTCTAACGGGCTTCATCAGTGTGTGACTATGTTAGACTCATCTCATCTTACGGGTGTCCAACCCATTTTCGTGTAACAATAGTCATAGTAAAATAGTGTTGAAGAGCACCTTGCTGTCACTTTTTTTTCTCCTCATAGAGTTTTCCTGGAAATGGAAGATGTGTTTTCTGGAGGCACGATAGAATTGCTGAAGTAAAATGCCAGAACCATCTGCGGTGGATCCTCAGGCAATTTAAATTGTTTTCCTGGACCGAGGGATATGCATATGAACTCTCAACATTGGATCTCACTGTTCATGGCTGAATGGGAAGGCACAAACAACACCATAGGAAGGACGAGTGAAAATTGTTGACTGAATGTGAACGATATTGTATTTCATCGAATCGAATGAAAGTATTAAAATAATGCACTCTATAACAAGATCATTTTCCTTTTACTATCATTACATTGGGGCGTGCAGACATTTGGCAATCGAGTAATCCCCACCGGGTGTGGAAGTTCCTCTTCGATCGTATTCGACTAAATAGGGAAAAAAAACACGCAAATCCATGACAACGGCCCCTAGGAAATGGCACGGTGGAGGTCAAACTTGGGACATTTCAAATTCATGAGGTGAAAGCCAAGCTCTTAGGGGTTCAAATCCGAGAGAAAGGTCCCAAGCTATTATAGAAGAATTCTAGGATTTTTTTCACTTTCCGAGGCAGAAAGCTCGAGTCCTTGTGGGTTGAATTTGGATCTCTCGCTTCCTGAGGCGGAGGAAGGCCCAAACTCTCGGGGTTGAAGTTGGGACCTTTTGCCTTGGAGCCGGGAAGGGTCAAAGTATGTATAGGGATGAATTTAGAACCTCTCGGTTCCTAAGGCGGAAGGCCAAATTCTTGCTTAGGTTCAAATTCGGGACCTCTTGCTTCCCGAGGTGAAAGGCCCAAATTCTGCTTAGGGTCAGACTCGGGACCTCTCGCTTCCCGAGGCTCACGTAGAAACATCTTCAACACAATCTGTACATTTTATTTTGATATAAATTATTACATAAAAGCAAATCCATTTAACTGAGAATAAAAGTTTAAACTACTTAAAATTACACTCAAATTAAAGTTTTATGTTATAATACAAATATGAGAGAAATTCTTGAGTGTTAACCAGATTCGTTCAAGCAATTTAACCGAGGGAATAAATAAACTTAAGAAAAAGAGGAAATCCCACTGAATTTTAAAAAAAATAGTTAATAATGGAAAAGTAGAATTATATATCGTATTGATGCGTAAATCATTTATAGTTTTGTGGTCTTATTTCTTAAATTTACCAATAATGGCATATTGCTAATTTGAAACCATCCTCCCAAGTAAGAGTTAAAACTGCTTCATCTAAGATCTAATGTGAACCTTGGCATTCCTCGGACGTTAAACACTTAGAGGGTATTCCCTCTGCCTAGAAAAGAAAAAGATACAGGTGGATTTTGGGAGAGCCGGATGTACGAGCACTGGCACGTTAAAGTAAAGAACCCAGCCCTGTCAGCCCATCAGATATATATGCGGGGCGGCCCTGGTCGGAGCTTCGGCTCCTACTCTGTGGTGAGGATACCCTTAACCATCGAGGATCCACGGAGGGGTAGGCAGGCTATCTAGTATTGTGGTCTTAACTCCAGCGTTAACCTACTCTATATTTGTGGCCTTATTTCTTAATTTGAATACCAGGGTTATCATATATCGGGCAAAGAAGTTGAACAAACATGTACCTGAAGGTGCACTAGCATAGACAATTTACAATTCAAATTCAAGAATCGGCAGATCATTGAAAAGGAGGAACTTCAGGGACTGATCCTAAATTCTGAACAAAGAAGGATGCATAAGAAGATAAACTACACCTGGCAAGACGCCTTAAACTCATAAATGAAGTTGTAAAAGGGTATGCCTTCTAGTGGGTTAAAAACTCAAGAATCTTGGTCAAGTAGTCACACATAGATGATAGCGATTAAGGGTTGGCCTCAACCTTAAAGGAATATAAATATATCCTTAACGCTTGAGCCATTCATCAGCATCACCATGCATGGTAAATGCATAATTCGACAGTTTGCGAGAAAATACTGCTTAAAGAATCCACCAAAATGCTCAAATGAAAGGAAATGTAGAAAGATAAGAGGGGTCTCTCGAGTCGATATTAATATGCCCCTGAATCCTAATCATGCCCATTCATCATTCTCACAGGTACGAAGCCCATGAACTAACTGCATCCTACTGGGGTTTGACTAAACTTGATTCGACTGTCAGACTCTGGAAATGTTGTGCACCTGAACAGAACAATCATATGCATTTCTCACGAGGCCACCTTTCCCAATATCATTCTTTCCCTGTATCATTCTTTCCACCTTTGCCAACTCCATGAGCATCATCGTCTCTGGTCAATAGATCTTTCTTTTCCTGCTCACTGGACCAATTCCTAGGGGTTGCTGAATGAGTCTGGACACAATTATCACCATGAGAATTACCTGACTTGGTATGACCACCTGAAGATGTGCGATGCCTTTCCTGTCGATGGCAAGTTGACTTAGGCTTGGGATCTTCCGGCCCATGAGAATAATATGCATCTCTGCTGTGCGTCTTGGGTGGAGATCTGGACCTATATCTGCTCCTAGTCCTAGTCCTGCTTCTGCTCCTACCTTTGTTGTACTTCTTGGGCGGTGATCTAGACAAATATCTGCTCCTACTCCTGCTACTGCTTCTGCTTCTGCTTCTGACCCCGCTCCTGTCCCTGCTCCTGCTCCTCCTGCTTCTTCTATGACGGTGCAGCCGATGACTTCTGTAATCAGATGAGCAATTTCTCCTATCTTTAGATCCACGGAATTCTTGGTGAGTATCTTTATGGTCCAAACGATTGTCTTTATGATGCCTTTCACCGGTAAAGCCTTCAGCAGGACGGGTTTTTTCTTCCTTCAGGTCATCCTTATGCCCCATAGGAGAGCCAGACATCAATCTAGATGCTGAAGAATGCCAAGATGGGGTCTTCCAGTTCGACTTGAGTTCTTCAATAACCCTATAGATTAACAGGAGGTTTCCTCCAAGCTACAGCTTAACAATTATCTTTGGCCAGTAAATGACTAATAAACACAAATTAAGAGTGTAAAGTGACATTGTAAAGTAAGCGATCCCACTTTGTTATATTATATCCCAGGACTCACAGGATTACAAGAAGTAATTAACGTAGAGAATTCAGAGGGCACAAATAACATTAGTGCCTAGGCAAGGTCCAGCTGCATAAGAATCTCTACAAAACTCAGAGGACATGTGGTAGGTTTAAAATCCACGTCTTTTACCATGTGTGCATCTAATTCAAAAGCTGTCCTGTTTCTATAGGGCCAAATGTGGAGAAGTAACAGCTATTTACCATCTGATGCAGCCTAAGCGGATAGACACTTCCTTTGCTTGTTCGCAATCTCTAATTACATCAGTCGAAAACAGTATGCATTACAAACATTTTACAAGTCATTTCAACATAAGGCACACTTATGGTCATTCGTTCTGCAGACACAAGAATATGTAATCAGTGGATGGATAGTATAGACAGCAGATGTATCATGTTTCTCCGTGATCTTAGTCCCCTGTTAAGTTCTCAAGGATAAACATGTACTGCACAAGGAGGCACATAAATTAAAAAACTCCGATCTATCCTCCATGAGCTTTCCTTTTTTCTTCAAAACATGAGTGACTATTAAGGAAAAATCTCGAAACGTGCAGAGAAACAGCAGTCGTTTGTAAACAAATGAAATGAATCTGACTCTTTTTAGGCGAATAGATGACAGCATGATGGAGAGGACATTATATTACCTATCAGATTGGATTTCCTGAACTACCTCCTCCTTGGAAATATCGTTTTTCCCTTTCAAGATGTGGCTTATCCCATTGGCCTGTACCGCAGCTTGTATAGCAACTGCTTTGATGCTCACTTCCATGGAAACAGCTTGCTGCTGAGACCACAACTGCTGACTCAATAGCGATTGCTCGAATTCGTATTGCTGCCGAGCTATGGCATGCATGGAATGCAGCACAGGATCTGGAATAGATTGGCTCACTTCACTTGTTGTCTCAGAAGTCTTGATCACTGATTCGTCCATGTTCATTAGAAAAATTGGTACACTTGGTAGCCTTTGCCCAGAATCAAGTCCCTCAGTCAACCTGCAGTCCCCAAACAGGAATGCACTTAAGAAGCAGACCACATGAAACATCCTAAAACAACAAAGAATTTCCTCTTAGCTAGAAAACCCCGTACCCTTTTCGGGTCAGAAATCTTTCAGCAGTTAGAACATCAGAAAGGGCAACTTATTCAGTAAGGATATATATATTTTGCATTCTCAATGGCATGCTCATTCGCACAAACTCTATCGGCCGATCACGAAAGGCTTTGCAAAAATCTGTTTCCAGAGTACCCTGGTTTCAACAAACATATTACAAGGCGCATTTTGCCGATACCCATCAAGATCACAGGGTTGTCTACCGCGGCAATCAATGCAAGTTTCGTACTTTAACAACCTCTCAACGTATTTCGCAAAATTTCTTTCCCATAGCAAAAGCCAAAACCCCCAGGAAAGCGCACGTTCGAGCCACCGCAACGCAGGCCAATGCACGAACACGTAACCACCCACTCGACTCGATCAGGGCTCATGTAAGAATGCGCAGGCGGACAACGAGTCGGACCCAGATCACCGCGACCAAACAAAACACCGAAAGGTGCCTCCTTTCCTGCTATTCTCAGGCAGAAAACAGCGAACGGGTGGGTCGTCGGAGCTAACAAGCGGATCGCGAACGGTGCGGAACCTGAGAGATGGCTGAACACGGCCAGGGACTTGGAGTTGGAGGCAGCGATCACCCCAGTTTCCGTCGTTATGGTATGGCTTCCGATCGAGAGAGAGCCTCCTCTATGGAGGTAGGAGTTCCAAAAACAGCAAAAAGCGGTGATGGAGCGCTGATCCTCTACGATGGCATTCACTCGAAGGTACAATGCATAAGCATCTAAGGATCACCCCGGAACCGTGAACCGCCTGCTACTAAAGACCGATTCCGAAAAATTAGATCGAAAAAATGCACCCGTTAGTTCTCTCTCTTTCTCTGTATATATCGATCAGGTCCGGATGGGCAGTTTCATATCTAAAACTGGGAGCCGGACTGATACTATTGGAACTGGGAATCGCCGGTTTTGGGCCGATTCAATTCGGTTCCGAGTGGTCCGGACGATTTTCCGGTTTTTTTGCACACTCCTGACATCTAATGGTGAAAGGGTGGCCTCGAGTTAGGCATTTGCCCAAAATTTGACTCGCCCCTAGCCGGATTCGATTTCGGCCTCCGGAAATACCGGTATTGCAATTACAAGGCAACTCGCGGACATCTATAAAAATATGGGCACAAACTACTAAAAATCCTAAATTATGTCCATTGTGACACGCATTTAGGTTCCGTTCGTTTGCCGGAAAATATTCTCCTTTTGGAAAATATTTTTCCGGAAGTCATTTTCCTGAAAAATGTTTTCCTGGAACACAATTTTCTGGTGTTCGGCTAAAATTTGAAAAAGTTTCCGAAAATATTTTCTGGTGTTCGGTAATCGCCGATTCGGCGGCGTCCGGCGACTGGCGGCGGCGACGGGCGGCGGCGGCCGGCGACTGGCGGCGGCGGCGGGCCGACAGCGGCGGGCGGCGACCGATGGCGGTGACTGGCGATCAACTTTTTCTCCCACGGAAAACATTTTCTCTCCCATGGGCAATTTTACCTTCACTTTGGGGAAAAATGATTTCCTTTTTGTGAAAAGAGGAAATCATTTTCCTCAAAACAATGAAGGATTTGGGGGTGGGGAAGGAAAATATTTTCCCACGGAAAACATTTTCCGCCCCCGAACACCAGAAAATGCGGAAAATAATTTCTAGAAAAATATTTTTCCGGAAACGAACGGAGCCTTATTCTAAACTTTTTTCTAATGGCACAAAAATTCCCAAACTAGTACGTGCGTGCCGCATTTGTCTTCCGTCAAAATTTCGTCAATGAAAAATCGTTAAAAGGACACGAGAAAACAAACTGTATTGACATGACATCCACGTGACTTGAGTAAAATAACGATCTCAATCATCTAACGGAACCTTAATGAAGGAGGGTAAATATGCCACATAAGTACGATTTTAAATTTTTTTATGTTATCAGGAAAAGTTTAGGGTAAATGTGTTGCAATGGGTATAATTTGAGATTCTTGGTATTACAAGAAAAGTCCAGGGTATATATGTCATAGTTGACATAATTCGAGATTTTTTGTGACTTTTTTCCCAAATGAAAAATAAAATAATTTCAATAATTCTGAAAAGTATTATATCTCGTATTGCATTAAAATTCACGAATTGAAATTAGACGTTTTAGATATACATTGAAACTCCTAAAAACAATTCTCGCAACGAGCTATCGAGAACCCTATGTGTCGAACTCCTAAAAATTCCTCGAGGGAGCAATATGCAATGATATTTTTCTTTATATAGATTTCTGATTTATCCGGTAATTAATCTCGACTTTCGAGAAGCTCGCAATTACTCACTGAAAAATTGGCAAGTTAAGTCCATTCTAAATTTCACGAAATTAAAAAAAATGAGTTTTTTTTCATTATCTTTTTTTTTAAAAAAAATTTCGAGCTAGAGTTTTTGATTGCTCCACCATGTCCTGAGCGATAATTCTTGTTCACGCTCCTCGCGTTCCTCCTCCTCCTCCTCCTCCTCCTCGCCGTCGTCTCCTCGGCTCGCCGGAATCTCTTCGGAGTGAACCGGAAGAGCGACCACTTCGGAGTGAAGCGGGAGATGGCCTCCCCGTAGGAGCCTAAAGAAAGAGGGCGTCTTTCGTCCGTCTCTCTAACCTCAGGTTCGTTTGCTCAAATCACCTTCCTCCTCTCTCCGTGCTCGTATCTGCTGAATTGATCGAGCTAGGATTCGAAGGACGATCCAATCGCCGTTATGTTTGCTCAATTTCGGTCCATTGGGCGCTTAATCTGATGAATTTGATCGATCTCTCCACGGTAATCTTTTGTCCTTTCCCCGGATCCATTGGCGGAGTAGTTGTTGCGCCCAAAAGGGGATTGATGAGATTTTCGATTTCCGGCACGGTTTCAGTTCTGATGTTTTGAGGTTTTGAGAATCGGAGCGACTTCTGGGGGTGGGTCGCCTTCATTTTTCACTCTGGAGTCGCTCTGTTTTAGTGCTTTTTTGGTTTTGGAACAGAGCTGAGCTCGTCACTCGATGAGCTGACGTTGACAATGCGAGCAAATCGAAGTCACTTTGATTGTTCGAGGCATTTCGGTTGCTGCGGCAGCTAAAGTCCTTCTCTTTCGCCGGCATGTATTCTAAGGGGGGGCGGGGGGTGGTAAATGTACTCTCTTTCTCTCTCGGAAAGCCGAGATCGCAAAAGTTTTTCCAGTCGTTTGATTTCGTGCCGTAACCATTGATGGGATGGTGGGAGATATTTCTTTTTAGTATGTTGTCTGTGTCTATGTGTGCGCCTAGCTGTATGAATAGAAGTGCTAAGTTTAGCTGCTGCTGCTCATTAGGCGATGCCCTCGCGGTGTGTCTGCCATGGCGGACAACCTCGAACCCATGGTGGACGAGGAGGAGCTGAGGTCGTCTGCCATGGATGTGGCCCTCTGATGAGCAGAAAATTAGAGGGGGGTTGTGGGGGGGGGGGGGGTTTCTCAGGTGGTGGAGGGGATGCCAGCTTACAAAGGTAACTGCCGCAGGTACTTGTTGATGGTTCAACAATGGCTGTGAGCGAGCGATGACGTGGCTTCTGGTGGCGGAGGCTGACTTGGGGAGGTGGCAGCCGTCGGGAGTGATAGAGAGAGGAGAGAGAAAGTGAGGTTTTAGGCTTGAGGTTTCTTTTGTTGTGAAATATTATGTCATGTGATGGGGTGGACATGTCCTCATTGAGGAGCACCAATTAATGGACGCCACCTAGCGGGGAGCAGCTAATTCGACCCCTAAATAGAAATTATTTTTAATGGATGCGAGCTTTGACATACCGCAGGTGTTATTTACCAATGGTTACTTGACTTTATGGATGTAGGTTTCTTTGCGTGTTAACTGTGAGTAGGTATGGATAAGCTATTGGAGTTTGGAAGGAAGGCTCTATTCTATGCGAGGGTCCTCTCTGGATATGAAGAACGGAGGATAAGATCTTTCAGACTGCAGGTCGAGAAGCGCCTTCAACAGGTTCTTTGCCTCTTGTTTACTATTCATTATCTGCTTGCTGCTAGTTCAACATAAGAAGTTATTTGATTTTAGTTTCCGGAATATATCTTTGAACTTTGAAGATATATCGTTTAGGTTTTATTACTTGTATTAGAGAAAGGTGTCGGCTGTTCCTAATCCTTAATGAAGACCAATACTTGCATATAATACCTACTGATCTTCTTTATTGAGTCCAAATACAATTAAACTGTGATAGCTCTCAATTGTAGGATGGAACTATCCTTCACTACTGAGCAAATCTGATAGATCCTCTTTATTGAGTCCAAATCCAATTACACTGTGATAGCTCTCATTTTGTAGAACGGAACTATACTTCACTATTAAAAGGATTTTGTATTCTAGTTTTAGTATCATTACAACTGAAGAACTGTGGTTCTGAACCAAAATTTTCTCCTCTTCAGTCTCTCTTTAGAATTATCCCCCTTCAGCTTTTGTCTGTGCTTCGTACTGTAGTGAATTCTGCCAAATTCTTCTTGGTGACATCTTACATATTAGTCAAACTCGGGATCCATTGATTTGGGGAGGGGAAGCTGCTTCCTTTCTTTTGACTCTGCAGTTTGCGGTTGCGTGTATACTCGGGAAAACATGGTAGTTAGAATTCATCCTCTGCACTTTAAAATTGAGTTTTTCTGTCCAGGGTAGAATGTCGTTGATCAATCACCTGACTCAAGGCTCAAGAGTTCACGTACCTTTATTTGTGGTAGTGCATGTCGACTTTGCATTTCTTTTTCTATTTAGTTCTGTTACCTTTCTGTTGTCCTTTTAAAGTTTGGATGAAAGTATCATCTCCACCCTTATAAAGTCAATTGACTTCCTCTTTAGGAGTTGTTTTGAACTGAGGCTAACTCTCCAAAATGGAGGAGGTGTGCACTGGAGTTGTGCCACCCAATACAAGATACCAGTGTTCTAATTTTCTCTTCACTCTCTGAATAGATCCCGTCCCCACAATACTGAATTTTGGGAAACACTTGGACTGCACTGGAATACATTAGTCTACGATAAACAACCTCAAAAATTGAGAAATTTTTTAAAACTGATTCAAGGTAGATTTTCAGAAAGTGAATGACATTATATTTCAATGGTTACTGTCTGTCAATGAGTTCTCTTCTTTTCTAGAGGAGTCTTCATTGTTCATCTAGATGGATAGGTATTATTTGCATCCAAAAGATGTCAACTTTTTTTCTCCTTGTGGACTGCTGAATTTCTCCATGAAACTTGCATATTTTGTCTTTGTGCTGTGGATCATCTTTAGAATGACAAAAAATGATAGTTTACCTTATCACGAGCACAAACTATATCTGGAATGCATAGTCTTTATACCACATTTTTTAATTTTTTAACATTTTTTCACAATTGAAAATTGTTATAGGCTCCTGTCAGGGAATTCTTATGCCAATGCATACTAAGTCTCAATTTCGTTCGATGTTATCATCTGCAGGCTCAAGAAAGGAAGGTATCCTTAAGAAAGGTCCCCGAGCAAGTAATTTTGTCTGAGGTTCGGCGAATGGTTGAAGAGATGCAAGCTTTAAATAAAAGGCTGGAAGAAACTGTAAGTTTTATCATCTTTTGCTGGAAGAGTATACTTGATTATTCAGATCTTGATGACTCAGTTTTTATTTTTTAATCAATATACAGGCAGTTTCTTGTTTTTCTGTGTCATTAATATATGCCAAATTGAAGCTCTCTAGGGTTGTCTGAATTGGAGTTGGTTACTTAACCGTGAATATTAGTCTTTCCCCATCCGAATATCTGGTGGGTAAAACTTTCCCACTTCATGGGACAAAGGGTCCTTCTGATGTGTACTGTAAGGATCATGTTCCACTAACAGATTTTGCTGGAACATTTGGCTTCTGCCACGCCGTGGACATGAATTTTACTTCTGCATGTCCTCTTTTGGGATCATATCAAGTCAGTATTCTTGGTAGTAGCTTGTACGTTTAAGTTTTTAAATCTTTTTCTGTCTGTAGTACAGCTACAGATGGTAAGATCTCTTGATTTCCTAGTTAAATGTCTCGATATCTGATCATTTCTTAGTGTATCTTAAGGTTTTTCAAATGACCTATGCAGGAGTCTGCTATTGAAGAGTACTTCAAGCCAATTGACAAGCAGGCTGAGGCAATCATGAAAATGCAGCTCGAGGGTGAGGAGAGGACAATGAAGGAGATGGTAAAAACCATGCAGAGACAAGCCTTGCATGAGAGAGAGGACTTAGACAAATTGACAAATGCGAAATGTGCTGATGTAGATCAACATAAGCAGATTCCAAGAAAAAAGGAGGAAACGAGAACGTGAACAGGTAATGGCGTGTAGCAATTATCGGCAAAGTAGTCACTATTCGAAGATTGAGACAATTTTGTGGAGCCCAAGCAATTGGTTTTAGGCTTTTAGTTAGTTATTACAAAAAAAAAAAAAATTTGCGCTTCTGGCCAACACTTTGTATAACTCTTATTCGGCTTTCATTGTAATAATTGTATGAAGGTTACATCGTAAGTCCAAATTCCGGCAGCCGCTGCTGAATTCAGGGTGTTATTTCTTCTCATGGTATAGTTACTTGATTTCCAAGGATACTTTTTGGTTGATACTTTTCCATTTCATCATTATTCATCCCACGCTACTCAGGATGTTCTGCACATTAGGCAAACAAACACGATGCATCCGTGCATCCGAGCATGCCAAGTTCAAGAAGATACGTTAGTGGACTCCAGATAAGTTCAATACTCGATCGCTTCTAATAGTCACATACTTAGTCATATGTATGCACACTTAAACTGACTACAGAGGGACTGTCTTCGCCTTTCGAGCATAGATTCCTTCATACTAGTCATGTCTTTCGTTATTTAAGAATGATGCTAAGCACATTACATGAATTTCTGCAACGGCACTGACCCAAATCATTTGTTGTGAAGTGAATCTGCAATTTCCTGTTCCTTTTGGTAATCTGCGATCTCATATGGAAAATGAAGTTGCCGAAAGGATCACATGAATCATCTGGGTAACACATTCTTGGGTTAGCTCCATCCCCATATCACATGGAACGTGTGCCGAAATCCTAACCCCGATGGGCCATTCTAACTTGGTGATTCGATCTTATCATCCTAAATACATATTGGAGAAAAAAAGATGGAGAATCTTTCTCCCCTATCTTCATTCTTCACCTTTAACTAAAAGGTTCCATTCCCAACAGAAATTTCTCATTGTTTTCCATCATAAACTCCTCAGGAAGGCATGCCGCTTTTCTTTCTTCAGCAAAGTACCTTCATTTATGGAACAGTCCAAAACCCTACATGCCCTATTTGCTAGTTCAAGTATATAAAGTAGGAAGTTCTCTTTTTTGAAAAAGATGGCAACCCTAACTTCTTCTTTTTTGGCCCCATAAGACAAGTGTCATGTCAAATTGCTATCCTGATCAGAGCCCACCGTTTTCTCTTTTAGTTCTATTCTGCGGATCTTGAATCTTCATCCATACGCACAGACCAAATACGTTGATCTTTATTGTTTATCTGACTCATTAACACTCATTAGGCTTAATGGGTGGTTAGACCCGTATTGTCCTTTTTATGGTGCTCATTCTTAATCAAAGGGATAAGGAAAACCCTCCTGTCATTCCTGGATGAACATAAGCTTATTGCTTTACCCGAAAGTGTGCAGGAAAAAGATGTACTTTTTGACCTAAAAGATGGGACGTGAATGGTTATGAAACTCAGGGATCAATATTTAAACTTTGTGGAAACGGTACTGAACTTAAAATTGTGGGGAAAAAGACTTTCAGATGTCATATGTGTGTTTCTAGGTTTTTTTCTGCTTTCCTTTTCAGTCGAAATCGAAGATTGGAACTATGTCACACGGACGAAGCGGTTCAATCTGCACGCCGAACGGACCCTTAGAACCGTCAAATTGAATGAGACTTATGTCCACCTATTGATTTTCTTTTCCTTGGCCATTTTCCTATGACCCTAATTTAGGGCAATAGGAAAAGGAAAGACTTGATTTAGTACTGGAAACACTATGGTCAGCATTATTAAATCAATATACAGGAGAAACAGCAATTCCCAGCATCGGTTTTCTGACCTTAATATTTATTCTTAATGTCTGTCAGTCTTATCAGTGGGTAGAACCCACTTTTCTTAAAAGTCGACATATACTCGATTTGAGCACCGATCCTGGATCACCGACGGGTAATTTTTTGCCTAGACTAGATCACAAAATCATAAATAACGTGACGTTCACACGAGTCCCTATAAAAGAACGTAAATCTTATGCGAGTTTTACATCATAATGAAAATTAGTCTACCGGGCCATTAACAGATCGAACTTTTGGCTAGAGCAATCCACACGGGCCACGCTTGAGACTAAACACAGTGAAAGACACATCTTTTCCAAAGCGTAAGATCAACTTTGGAGACTATAGGATGACGATTCTTTCATAAGAGAAATAAGAGGATTGATGAGCATGTCTTAAAATATTATATTGTCGGTCCCACCCCAGCGACAAGTGAGTAGATATACAAATGCTTAACTTCTAAGCAGTTCCTATTTTAATTAGACTTATTGGGATGAGTGATCATTTTCTTGCCTGATTGAGAATGTGTCAGACTGGTCCAGAGAAGGAAAAAAATCAATAATGGGAGGCTATAATTTTGCAAGGAATACATATTAATTATTTTGCAATTCAGCAAGGAAATATGGTAGTCAGCGGGACCTTAAAAGACTCAAGAAAAGATAAGAGAAAGAATTCTTCGGTACGGTGGAGCCTTCACCATTGACACCCCTAGGTGGAGGGATCTTTCTGTAAGTTCTCTCCGTATTCATTCTCTCTCGGGAAGACAAAGAATGGGACGGAACTTAGGGGACTATGGATGGAGAAGGTAGACTCCATTATAGGTGTGCAAAGGAACCGAGAATCGCCCAGAACCGAACCGGATTGGCTCGAAATTGACGATTCCGAGTTTCATTTTACTAGAATCGGTGAGTACCAATTCAGTTTTTGGTTTTAGGCGTGGAACTGCCCACCAGCCCACCCAGATCGAATCGGCAGTCCAGTTCCCGAGTTGATTCAATAAACTAACGGGCGGTTTTCGATTCTAATTTTTTAGAACAGATCCTTAGTGGGCAGTTTTCGATTTCGTGATCAGAACCGTTCATCCGGATTATGCTCGCCCCGAGACTTCACGCCAATTTCGGTGGGCTACCACCGGTAGACAGGCATAAGCATAATGGAAATAAATGGATGGGGGGCGGTGATTGCTATATTGCCCCATTATTCTATAGCTGAGATTGGAAATAAATGTAGGTGGAAAAGAGACGTCAAAAAGTTGAATTTTTCAACTATTTTGTTTTCTTTGGAGATGTCATGTTCGGGGCTGCCAATAAATTTTCCGCGCAATGACTATGACCTTTTCTCAGTTAGCATTATACTTAAATCAAAAGCATATTCGGGGTATTAGATCTATTCGTATTTCTAATTCAAGACTTTGATTTGGATCAATATACTTGCGCCCGGTCTTCGCGCCATCTTAGAAGCGCTAGACTATGTCGGTGCCCCGTATGGCGAATGTTAATCGAGTGCTACCCTATTGTAAGGAAAATAAGAGAGAGAAGAGAACCTAACTTTTAAGATTTACTCTGTAACGACCTTACCATTCTCGCGGCATTGATGTAGCTTCGTTTACCTTCCGTCCCCTTTTTGAATTTATTTTTAACGGGGGTGCATAACATTTCTAATCAAATCATATCGTCGTAATTTCCGAACACCGTCAAAGGGAATTGTGTTTTCTCCTCTCTTCTCCGTCGACCATTTTTATTTCCAGCTCATCAGCTCGAGATCACATTAATTCTCCTAGCGCCTTCTCGAAATTTAATTTAAGAACGTGAAATTAGGGGCTAATCGGGATCTCTAAGGCATAGCATTATTCTCCAACAAATGATTCGTGCGTGCACTTCACTTCCGGAAGCTGCAAACGCTTCTTTTTTTAAGCTTTCCCTTCATCTTCAACTTTGGGAGAGGCCCTCATGTGGTGCACGACATGAATTATCACTTTAATTTAGTAAATCTCTTCCAAATGTCAAAAAAAAAAAAACATGAGGAGCTTTTTGATTAGTTTATTATTAGTACCACACTAATTCCTGTTTTTTTTGTCATCCACAGGTGACAGAAAACCACACCCTCATGTCCGCAAAAGTCGGTGTTTAATTTATAATTTCCACCATTAGATTACAGTAACACTAATCAACTGATGTTCTTGTCCTAGCAATTGGAGAGTGGTGTGGTGATCCCTCGTCAGTTGCCACGCTCAAATGGATGGGTAGGTTTGGACAGGCATGAACCATGATGCAAACATGAGAGCTTTTTCAATGGGTCTCTCTGGTGGCTTCTGGTGGCTCAATATCTCTCTAGTTGGCCCTTTGCTTTATTTTCAAACCCCCCCTTCACTTGTCATTTTCTTTCTGGTTAAGCATACCTCTCTCTCTCTCTCTCTCTCTCTCTCGAGATCGCTTAGGACTTCTTAAGCACACGACTGATTCGGGAAAATTACCCAAAAAGCCCTAAATCTATTGTATGGCAGTCAATTTAGTCATAAACATTTCAATTGGCCGATTTAGGCCTACAATTTAGTCATTTTGGCCAATTTGGCCTGAAATTTGATGACGTGGACGCCGGCCATCCTGCGCGGGACGATCAGCGCCAACGTGAACAATTTTTGCAATTTTTTTCTCTTCTTTCTCGAAAGGCCAGCGGAGGTCGCCAAGGCTTTGATGAAAAATGTCCATATCAGCACTGGCGGTGCCACATGGGACGACCGGCGTCCATGTCATCAATTTTGGATGGAAGGGCTAAGTTGACAAATCATTATTAAAGATTTAGGATTAAATTGGCTAAAGTGAAAAGTTTATAACTGAATTAGCCGCCCTATAATAAATTTATGACTTTTTCGACCATCATCCTTGTCTAGTGCACATTGAGTGACAACTGATACATGAGTAAGGAGCTCAGTTAAACTTCGAATTTTAGAGGGCGAACATATTTATGGCTTAATCTTGGACTTCTCTCAAATGTAAATGTCCACATTCATCAAAATCAATCATTGCATGAAAAGTTCTTTTTTTTGGAAAACTATATATATATTATGGGAAATCAACCTGCGTGGATGGGAATTTCGTACTCTTGAAGCACCAAATTAATATGAGAAAATTACATATCTACCGTACTTATTATTATAAACCTAGAGAAAGATATGGCAGACAACCCACGTTGAGAAATAGGACCATTTCGAATTGCGGGATGCATCTAACCACCTAATCAAAGCATTATAAAGATCTCACCAACTGATCCCCACCGTTGATTTTGTGTTGATGCCTCGTTATCATATGTGACTTGGGAAACCAGGGCAGTTATTTCTTTTTCTTCTTTTATGGTTTTTTATTTTTTTCGATGACAGTATAATTTTTTTTTTCCAAATATGAAGTGCACTAAGTATGGGGAAAAACTTTGACTTGGAAAAAAGATGCTTTATTCCTAAAATGCGCAATTCGATTAAAACAGAAAAAGACGATGAACTGCGAATTTAGATAGGAAAAAGCGCCGTGTTCCTTGTTTTTAAATATAGCGTTCAATCGACGCTTCTACAAGATTGTTGTGATGGCTATTTGTATTCAAAATTTGTTGAGTGAAGAATCAACCTAGATTCTTACTGTCACTCTTACAGCGCCCGTTAATTCTTAAGTAGAATCGCACCTCCATTTAAAAAGAAAAATAAAGTGATAAACATATTTGAGGGGGAGCGAAATGTAGGTTGATCAATCTAGTAGATTGAATAGACTATCTGTTAATCAACTTTTGACTTGATGCTTGGCTCTCAAGTATATATATTCCCACGGTACAAAATCTCTTCAAATAGTCACTTATTGTTGAGTAAATGGACAAAGTCCAGCCTAGCTGGCGACCTAATTAGGTCTAACTTCACTATCCTATTTTCCGAGAACTATATACAAAAATGGCATATATATATTTTCGGGGCCAGCATATACTCAACAATCTTAATCAAGTAATTAATAGAATTTTGGGAAATGGGTGTTAGAAATTTTCAATCTCTAATGCGACATGATGAAGAACATTGTGTCTATCCATTGCATTAAACTAAAGGGTAAATTCGTGGATGGTCATTGGTTGCATCGTAGATTAGGTTCTTGTTCCTTCTCAAGATATGTTCTCTTTTGTTTCTATTCATTAATTTATGCAACAGAGGGCTTCATACAATTTAACCCAGAGGAATCAATCATGCTCTCTCTCTCTCTCTCTCTCTCTCTCTCTCTCTCTCTCACCTAAGTCGTGCACGTGTCACCCAATCTGTACATATATTTGGTGGTGCAGGTGAGTGAAATTAATAATGAAATGTGAACATTGGTAAAAATAATACAACGATCTTATCGTCGTTACAAGATACAGACAGAAGTTACAGAAAGCATATGAAAAGTTGAGAAGAAGATGACAAATCCACCAAAGTTAATCACTTTCAATTGTTACCATAACTTTACCATGGTATGCTATCTATCCTATCTATCTATCGGTCTACCTATCATCATCGTTAGTAATTAGTATCAAAGAAGCTTAAATTTGATGTCTAGTGAGTGATATTTATTTTCGGATCATCACTCTTTCCTCCCTCGCTTATAGGCAATGGCGATATTTTGATGATATTTATTATCAACGTTTCAAATTGAAAAGCTAAAAGAAAAATAAAAAGTTGACAATGCTAAAACACCGCATTATCGAAACACCAATTCTTCACATTGCATCATGATATCAAAATGTGTAGAGATTTAATTTTCTCTTGTTTTGCGATCTCTCTTTAAATAATAAAATTTAAATCGATAAAAAGGTAATAAAAAATAAATTAAAGAAAGAGTTTAAATGAAGCCATAAGCATTAGAACATATTCAAGAAGACACATAACCTCTTTTTCTTAAAACTCATTTCGTTTGAGATATACTCGCTTTGCTTTTATTTTTTCTTTTCAAACGGAGGTATTTATTTATAATGAATTATGAGAGTAAAAAAGTATGAATAGTAATATAATGAATTATGAGAGTAAGAAAAAAAAATAAAAAAAATGATAATCATCCTACAGGCCAGATCACCGTTTTATTAGTCCCACGCAATTACGGAACATTATAATTGATATAATTATAAATCTCCCCATATCTAAATATTCACAATAATATATAATAAATAACTAAAAAGTACACTGTTTTTCTAGCTAAAGTCAATATTAGTTATTTTGATTGAATATTATATAACTCTGAAGCCATTAAAAGGAATTAGGCAATTAAAAAGTGGAATCATTTGGATCACATGAACACATGTAACTTACTTGAATCGTTCTACACTTGAAAAAAATTAGATACACTAAATTGATCAATTTTTCCCTCTAAAATAGTTAAAATAATCTCATCATTACCTGAGGATCCAATAGTTAGATGTCAACAATAGATTATATATACATATACGTGTGTCAAAAAAATTTAAAAAATAGTCATATATATCTCATTATATGTGATTAGGAATGTTTATAGAAATCGGCATATTAATTCTACAGTCGATATTTTCATTGACGCTGAGCGTCAATGAGAATTGCAATAAAACTATGTTTTAAAGTTGTCGAAATAAAGTGCATCGACTATTCACTAGTTAGATCGACCACAATATTCATCGTGAGAGAGTTTCTTTTCTATCAAGCGAGACCATGTTGATTAAAGAAAATTGCTTTCGCATGTTGAAATTAGATGGTGCGCATTTATATATTTATCATATTTGGCTAAATTAAATCAATTCTAAGATGTCAAATATATTTAGCATTATGACTCGAGAATCAAGAGTGCCAACCATTAATCATTTACAAGTTTATTTGAAGCAGCAAATCATTACTTCCGACACTTGGTGTTTGGGGTGCTGTGACGTTCACTTCTGAAGCATTTTTTCTTGAATGGTCAAATGTAAAATCAAACTTTTAACTATAGCTTTGAAATTGACATAAAAAAGAACAATAGCAACATTTTATTTTTCGCTATTGATCCAGGTGTTTGAATAAAATGTAGTCTTAAAAATCACCTACCATCTCTAATACCAAAAAGAAAAGATGAAATGATAAAAAGAATTCACCTATCAACTCTCTACTAAAATGAGAACATAAGAAAGAAAAAGTAAGAAGACATTAAATTTTTTTTGTAAAAAGCCACATCATCCTTGTACTAGAATCGAATCAGTGCGATGCACAAAATCTTGTAATATAAATAAAATTATAAATCATATCTCAAAAGATAGATAAAATGTACGAAGGATAAATAATTAAGAAGTCTATTACTTTGGGTTAAAGTCAATATTAGTTATTCTCACTCAATATCATATCATTCTAAAGTAGTTGAAAACTGGGCTGAAAGAAAGCAATTAAAGATGGAATTGTTTGGGTCACATTAACAAATCTAACTTACTTATATCATTTCACGTTTGAAAGAACTTGATTTTCTTAATTGACGGAATTTTCCTTTTAAGATCCATTAGTGTTGTCCAGAAAAATCGGCATATTAATTTTTATAGAATACTTTCACTGATCATGAGCTTCATTAAAAATGTTGCCGTTTAAAAGGTTGAAAATATTGTAAGAGTCAGTTTCTTTTCTATTGAGCAAATAAGTGATTTATCAACCGCTTTTTTTTTATTTCAAACTTGTTAGCAGAAAATTCAAATTTTCAAATGAAATATTCTTCTAAATGACAAAATAGTATATATATTCATAATTAGATGTTACATGTATATTTTACATGAATTAAATCGATGATTAGATGATACGCAAACTTCACAAGACTCGAGAGTTGAAAGCCATTTCAAGTTTATTCGCGAAAGCAAACCGTTACTTTCAACTCTTGATAGTTTAGGTACGACAATATTCATGGACATATTAACTTTGAAGAATTTTAGCTGAATCATCAAATGCAGAATTAAACTTTTAATTCTACATGTCAAACAGACACAAAAGAAAAAGAAATATAGGAAGATTCGATTTTGTAATATTATTAACGATAATTTGAAAAACAAAAAGTCTTAGACACTCATTAACCCTAATACAGAGATGGCAAAGAAAATAAAATCTAATACAAAAAAAAGAGAGGAAAAAATAGCGAGTGTCATTATTTTGACCAAGTTAAAAAGTATTCAAATAAAATATTACCACTCATGGCCGCCCCTAAGTCACCAACTCCGATATTCTTTATTAAAAAAGAAAATGAAATTTGTGGAAATTCCTCAAAGTGACCACCTCACTCTAGTGTACTCCCCACCCAACTTTAATATACATAGAATACCAGAAACAAATTATGCTATTAAATGCTTTGTTTAATTATAGGGACAACGACACAACAAATCTCCAAACTTTGGCTCAATATGTAATGTGGTCCATAAACTTTTAATTTGTTTAATATAGTCCGTAAACTTTAATCCAATATTTAATGTGGTCTCTGTACTTTTAATTTGTTTAATATTGTTATTTGACTTTTGGTATATGTTCAATGTACATTTTCATATAGTTCAAGAAGTACATTGAACATGTACCAAAAGTCTGAGACGATATTAAACACATTAAAAATTTAGGGATCACATTGCATATTGGGTTAAAATTCATGAACTATATTGAATAACTTAAAAGTTCAAAGACTACATTATACACTAGGCTAAAATTCATGGACTATTTGCATCATTTTCCTTTGATTATATTACGTTCAGAACAATTTGCTTGAAAATCCAATGGATTAAGGTCTTTTGTTTTGGGCTAACGTGGGTATATAATTACAGCTTATGTTGATGACTTGTTTAATCGCGAAATGTTGTGGGCTCTAGACCCTGATTTTCACTTACATAAGGAGCTGATTTAACGAAAAAGTCAGCCAGCATATATACCTTCCCAAGCGAAAAAAAGACATGAAATTAAAAAAAGAAAAAGAAAAGACAAGACAAGAAAGAGAACGCAACAAGGACCGTTCTAATGGAGGAACAGCGATTAAGAATACGAATGGGGCCCAGCTGTTCTTCAATTATATTCTATAATTCGAAGGAACGATTTAATATGCTATGTACTAAAATAAGTTAAGAAAAAAAATCTTTCAAATAATTTTCATGCAAGGGGCGTGCTGACCGTCGAAGAGGCATGGCTGGACCAATCTCGACCGTTCTAAATCCTCCCAATTTCACCCTTTATTTTATAGGGTCATTTTAAAAGTTAGTAGTATTCGATTCGCATGATTTTTGTCCCCTCTGAATTAGAGATTTACGTAAATTGCATGGAAGAAGAAGTCAATGGACAGTAATTAGATCAGACGGTGGGCGTTCAATCAATCAAGGGAAGGGATCTAAACCACTCAATTTTGTACGCTTCCTGTTTTTTTTTTTTTTATGAATGTGCATAACAAAAGTGATTTGGGTCTTGTTTAATAATTAAACCCATGTTCTCTGGCATGACTTTAGGGATTAAATGAGAGATTGGTGAAGGTTCCGTAGCCGTCCAAACACTCTTTAACGTGCTTTCATCAACATGTGAGCTGGTGGGTTTTTTTTTTTTGTGTGTGTGGAGGGTCAATGATCTTCTGGTGAAACAAGGAACCCAAATGTTGAACATGAAATGGCCCGAAATTGAACATTACCCCGTGTTTGACCTCCTTAGTTAAAAAAAAAATTGTTTTCCAAGACATGGACCAATTTCGACCAAAAAAATTGAAAAAGACATGGACCAATTGGAAAAATTGCGGGGCCCAAAAAGAAAAAAAAAAGGTCCCATTCGCAAGGTGGGCAGCCTCAGGAGGAGGGCACGTGACACGTGACAAGAGTCAAAGTCAAGGGATGCGCACTATGTTTTGTGATCACATCCGATAACATCCCATTGAAATTCATAAGATGAAAGGGATAATCTCTCGAAGGAGTCCTAAATTTTGGCCAAATATTTAATGTGATCTTTAAATTTTTAAATATTTTCATATAGTTTAGAAATTAATTGAATATGTATCAAAAGTCCAAGGACCACATTGAATAATTAAGTTTAGGGACCACATTACACATTGGGCTAAAGTTCAATGACCACATTGAATAAATTAAAAATTCACGAACCAAACTGAATATCGAGTCGAAGTTCAGATATCATTTTGCCATTTTCCCTGAAAAATTAAATTCCGTCTGGGTTTACCCCCGGTGGGTTAGGGTCACCATTTGCCTTAGCTTAGCCTTTTCAATTATGGAGCTATGATAAGGTCACACCCCCATGGGGGAGTTTCCAAAATCACAGCCCCCCCCACCCCCGAACACCCCTTGATTTCCCCCTAATCCCATCTTGGGTCCTAATCAAGGTTTAATTAGTGGGGCGATTAACTTTCTCGAAAATCACAGCCGGAACCGGTCCCCGATCGGGCCTTCGTGACCCGGAGGCGACATGTGATCATGGGATGGTGACATTGGGCGGGGCGGGCTGGCTCCTCCGAAAGACCAGCCACGGCAAAGTGAATTAATTTCATCAACATCGTGTCATCACGCTCACCTACACGTAAGGAAATTGTAAGAAATCGCAAGAAAAGCTTAGACAAGGGGGAAGGGGAGGGAGGAGTTTCTTTATTTTAAGGAAATAAAATAAATAGAATTTTTGGGGGATTTAAGGAAGAATCCAAACTAACTGTCCTTGTTTCATCCTCCTCTTCTTTGGTTGTTCTCTGCCCGGTAGCTTTCCCTTTCTTCGTCACCCCCTAATAAGTTTGTCTTTTTTTATTTTTCAAGAAATCCAAGATTAGCAAAAGAAAAAAAGGGGGGGGGGGATTTGTAAATTCTTGGTGTGTTGATAAAAAAAAATTACAAGAAAAGTCTACAGTCAACAGGATATGTGCGATAATATTCTTCTCTCCCTAACCCCCATTGCGGGGTTCAATTAAATACTATTTATTTTATTTTATTTTAATGTTATTTTTTAAAAGTTTTTCCATAGAATAAAAGGGTAGCTAACAATCTGTTCAGTGACATCAAAAAGGAAGAAGAAAAGATTAAATTAAAAAGCAGAGGGAAGCTGAGCACTTCTTCTTCTCTCTCTTTTTTTTTCCTTTTTCCTTTCTCTCTTCTCTTTTGCTTCATATACAGCACCACAACAAAGAGGTCACATTCATGTACACAGGAGAAACACTTCATCTTCCTCCTTCCTTCCTTCCTTCCTTCATTGCAACCTTCCCCTTTTTCCTCAGGCCCATTAATTAGATTCCTCCTAAGTCCTAATGGTGTTTTCTCTTCCATTGGATTGTACAGATTCAGAGCTAAATTACCCTTCTCAATCTCTCTAGTTTCTTGTTGATTTTTTCTCTTTTTTTCTCTAATCTTCTGATTTCCATTGGACTAAAAGACATAAAAACTCTTCTGGGCCTGTGAGTTCTGCTCTCCTCTGCAGAAGCTCTTCTGGGTTTCTTGTAGCGACGCTTGCTGTGCCCAGTAGCATCTCTGTCATCAAAGTCTTGAACAAAATCATTTGTGTATATATTTTTTTTCACAAATTTGGAACTTTTTAAACATTTTCTGAATAAATTTTGCCTACCCACCTTAATTTCCTCTCTCTCAATTTTTGCTTGAACCGTTTTTTTGGCACTTGTGGGAAAAAAAAAAAGAACATGGGCAAGCAAGGGCCTTGCTATCATTGTGGAGTTACCAGTGAGTTTTTGTTTCTCCAATAATTCTTTTAGTTTTGTGCTTATAATTCCAGAAATGGTTGAGTGGGTTCTAGTCCCTTTTCTTTTTGCTTCCTTCAATATATATTGAAATTTTTGCTGACCTTGGATTAGATATATAATTCTAACATAATTCCATCCAAGAGAGGAAGAAATAGATTACATGAAAATTGCAAAAACGAACTGCTGTAGTATGTGTTATGGTGTCTGTATTTGGGTTGGGAATCCGAGGTGGATTTTTTTGATTCTGAACTGGGTTGAGTTGGAAATTCCCAATGAATCCAATGGCCTTTTTGGGTCTTCTCATTCATCCCTTGAATCTTGCACTTCCCTCTGCACTGTGACTGACTGGAGCGTGCCTTTTGACTCTGGCTTGTTGCTAATGTCACCACTGCAAATTGAGTCTGGAGTCTTGTTGAGTGATGGGCTATTGCCTCGTTCTTGTTGATTTGTAGCTTCCCCAATCCTGTGAATTTGTGTTGAATCCATGCAGTCGACAATGTCGACTGGCCTCAATGATTCAATTGGGAAAAAATATGCTATAGGGGCAGCTTTGTTTCACAGCTTCCTCTTTGTGTTTGGTAACACTTTGCAAAACTTCTGTATAATGAGCCACATTCTCCAATTAATGGTCACCAAGTCATACCGTTCCAAAAGTAGACTGCAAACGTCCTGCAACCAATTAACCTCGGTGATTTCAAATTGCTTCAGATGCTGCACTGATGGGGCAGGATTTTGGCTCTCAGTCTGCAGTTTGATTGTGTGCAATGCTCAGACCATAAAGAACCAGTTCATGCTACCTCCTTAACGATCGTTCAGACCTTAATATTTTGATGAATATTGTTTTCATCCTTATTCAGGCACTTGAGTACTTCCTTTGCATATTGAACAGATCATTAAAGTTAGATATTACCTGGTCTGCAATCCATTTTTCTACTCTCAGTAGCAATGGCAAGCATGCAAAGACCCATGTCCTTCTCAATCCTATGTATCTCTTGTTGGCACTTTGAAGTTCTGACCATGATGAGATTTCAGGAATCGCTTTCTCATTGTTGAACCTTCAAAATTATCCTTTTCTGCGGAGTCCTCAAGAGCTATGTCATTCATTTTAGGTCTATCACACACTGTGCTTGACACGAAATTCATTTGATATATGATGATACTTATGCCATAAGAAGTTCATTTGACATGAAACTGCATGTTTCATCTGGATTATCAAATGCAGTGTGTGGTTTCTCTGGTATTTGTCATGCTGATATCATCAGCTATATTTACTTGACTTCAGGTGCTAAACAACACATATAAATGAAGAATTTGATGCTAATTGAGACATATCTCTTAACTACTGTTGAAGTGCAATCTGCTGAACTGTTGACATGATGCTATGTCAAATTTACTTCTTTCTTTTCCATAGTAGTAAGCTTGAAATGAGGATTTTATCTCTTCGGAGCTTTCACTAACCCAACATTGAGCACATGACAGTTCTGCCGGACTCATGACAACCGAAGTTACCACTCTTAGCACTTCTTTTCTCTGTTTTCTACTACAATTGATTTAGTCATAATTTGCATCTGTATGTCTTTTGCTTGTGGATGCTAATTCTTGAACATTGCATCAGGCACCCCTCTTTGGCGCAATGGCCCTCCCGAGAAGCCAGTGCTGTGCAATGCATGTGGGTCTCGATGGAGGACAAAGGGAACGCTGGCTAATTACACCCCTTTGCATGCACGGGCAGAACCTGGCGATTATGATGATCATAGATATGGCAGAGGGAAAAACATATCCATAAACATAAACAAGAACAAGGAAGTAAAAATTCCCAAGAGAAAGCAGATTACAGACGATATGGTTTTTGGAGGGATTGTGTCTGATTATAATCAAGGCTTCCAAAAGTTTATAGATGAAGATACAAGCAATAGATCCAGCTCTGGCTCAGCTATATCCAACTCTGATGCACAGTTTGGCAGTGCAGATGTTAGTGATTTGACAGGTTGGACATCGATTGGCTATTTATTGAAGTATGTTTTTCTAGTACTTCAAAAAAAGAGAACTTTTTCTTCATTCTTCTGAAGAATCAAGCAGAGATGGACAAGATGGCACTTCTGGTTATGGCATGTGCTCCAAATGAGTCATTGGCAAGGGAGTTTCGTAGTCCTGTACTGGGGAGGTAGAGTAAAGAAATGTTGCCCAATATAATAAGTGAGAAATAGCAAATACTATTCTTTTATAATTGAAAGATACAAGATAGATAGTGAAGAGAGAAAATGAAAACAGATAGACTACTGTGCCTAAATCTGTTCGTACAGTTGATTTTCAATAATTTAAGAAAATTGTTGATTGCTTACACAAATCAGAGTTGTTTTTCTTCGCAAGAAGGGTGGCTGTATTCTCTACTACAATTTTGCAGATGACGTGGTTTGTCATGAGTGCATTTTCTTTTTATCAGTGATAAATAAGATGGGGAACTGCCTTCATATTGGTAGAGAATATGTGGGTAGCTCCGTACTGCTAATTGTATATGGTAATGTTACTCCTTCTTTGTTGCTGATTCTTTCCTCTCCCTTTGTTGCTTTGACAGGTCCAGCTCAATCGGTTGTGTGGGACTCGATGGTGCCTTCCCGGAAGAGGACGTGTGTGAATCGTCCGAAACCTTCTCCAGTCGAGAAACTTACAAGAGACTTGCACACTATATTACACGAACAACAGTCTTCATGCTTATCTGGTTCCTCGGAAGAGGATTTGCTTTTAGAGAGTGAAATGCCAATGGGGTCCGTTGAGATAGGACATGGAACTGTTCTCATCAGACATCCAAGTGCAATAGCTCGAGATGAGGAATCTGAAGCAAGCTCTCTCTCAGTCGATCGCAAACATTATAAGACAAGCGAGGCCTATTCTCGTCCTATGTCTATCCCTCTATATAACAATGCAAGAACAGTGAGTTTTCCCAGTGCAAAACCTGGAATGGAGAAGAGTAAAAGCTCTAGTGGACAAGGAATGAGACTTGAGCATCTTAGAAGGTAACTCTTCTTGGTAGTTGTAAAATTGCACTGAATATTGATAGATAAAAATTCGTGATATCTCAATTAAAGATCTGAATATTGAGGCTACAGGCATCCCCATTTAGAGAGAGGGCTAAGCATAGTTCGATGGCAAGTTCAACTGGGACCATTTTGTGATAGATCAGTGCTTCCTTTCTATGAAGAACGTGCATTTTGTTAAAAGATGGTTTATATCTATTGGCGGAAACAAAAAGTTGCTGCTTTTTGCAGTAGAACTTTGCTCTTCTAGTGCAAGACAGATGGTCAGTATGGCCCTTCTCTAATATCTCTCTAATCGGTAATTACAGGGACATATCTCAGCATGAGAAACTGCAGGGTCTAGGAAGTCATAATTCGCCACTAAGTTACATAGATTTGAAAGTAAGTTGACTTACTTCCTTTAATCTTTCCATAGAAGTGAACATTGAACAACTTGATATTGCTTAAGTACCTATTGCGATTATATTGATGAGCATCCTAAGTTTAAGATTTGCTTCTTCTTGATCAATGATTGTTCATTCATAGGGACATGTTTTGGTTGTCACGTGTTTCATATGCATTCCAAATTCGTGCATGTATTCATTTAGCATATTTTTGCAAATAGAGCAACTTAGAGGATGAAAATATAATATCACTGGGAAACTTCATGGATACAATCGAATTTCTTTTTCTAACTCTACATGCTTTTGGATTCAATGATTCATGTCGACTCCATACACGATTTACAAGATTGACTCTTAGCTCAAGTTATCCTGATTCCCAGACATTTGTTTTTCCCCCCTGTCCAGCGTTGGTCTGCTCAATATGGTAACAGCCTCTCACTTTCTTTTTATTTCTTGCAATTTGTGTAGGAAGTGCTAAACTTTGAGGAGTTCGCAAGACACTTGAACGATGATGAGCGACGGCAACTTCTAAAGTACCTACCTTCTGTTGATACCAGCCAACTTCCTGACAGGTTATTCTTCTTGTCACCCATTTCTTCATGTGGTTCAATGGTGGACTTAGCAAAACATATTTCTCACGAGATGACTGGTAAAAATGGATTAGATTAGTTGTGCTATCTATGAGGCAGGCAGTGACTATGGTTTATGACATCCGCTTGCTTATATGCTTCCCTGTGCAAATGCCTGTATAAAATTCTTATCATTAGTTTGATACTCTTAAACGAGCTGCTTAAATTTGTGGGACATTATTTAATGCCTTGACATAGAAATTTCTTCGGTGCAGCCTTGAGCACTTGTTTGATAGTCCTATCTTCAAGGAGAACTTGTCTTCCTTCCAGAAGCTTCTCTCTGAAGGGGTCTTTGATGGCTCCTTTTTGGGTGTAAAAGCCGAAGACTATAAGACTCTGAGAAGGCTTGCACTTTCTAGTTTGACAAAATGCAAATGGGTTGAGTGCCACCAGCAGCTCCAGGTACGTAAAAAGATTAGCATGGATCTTATTACCTATGAGCATTGACAATCCGCTGCTCCTTTGCTTAGAAGCTGATCGTTGGATGCAGGATTGTAAACATACCTCTGGAGAGTCTAGTGTTGGCAGATCTCACACCACTCTTGCTAGAAATTTAATGACCGGCAAGAGAGTTCGTGACATCCAAAGTCAGAACTTCCCAGGTGAATCCTCATGCATTTTGTTCATGGATTGTGGAAAGAATTGATCTCTTATTAACTTATCTGTGGGTCACAGTGCACTTAATGCCGAATCATTTGATGTCTATGGATTTTAGGATGGAAACAAGACAAACCAGATAAGAGCTTTTAAAAGTCAAATAGCATGCAATCTTACTTTTGCTGTCCCAACACACAATACCAAAAGTTTTTGAAGGCATAAATTGCTCATTGCTAAATCTTGCTTTCAGGTTTTCCTCCTTTCTTCATTGAAAGGCAGGGGGGATTATGTCTGGTAATTGGACTGCTTTCAAACATATTCATAATTGAAAAAAATCCTGTTATGGCGAAATTGAACTTTCTCCATGCTCTAAGAATATCAAACGAACATGCTATAGGGAATCTTGTGACTATCTTATGGTCTGGAAAAACATTTAATAATCTCATGCATTGTATCTTTCAGAAGCAAAGGTAATGATGAAGAGTCCAAAAAGGGCGGCTTGGAAGGGTAGCTGTGAAAACAAGGACCTCTTGGACAATGATGGCTATTGCTTCAGTCCAAGAAGCCTCTTTGCATTGCCTCCTGATAATAGCACTCTAATGCTGGATTCTTTCCCAGTCATAGATGAAAGTAACGATCAGGATCTTCTGGTCGATGTGCCATCTAATGGCTCCTTTGCTCAAGCAGAGCTCCTTCACCCGGCACTGAGTTTTGGCTCCCAACAGGCAAGTACTAGTAGTAGTTCAGGATACCCGAATGTTCTTCGACCCTGATAATCATTTTGTCAGGTGTTAGGCTTTAGTCTCTAGGGTTTATTTAGGCGTGCCATTGGGCCGAAGCCAAAACAGGTCACTTGCGTGGCTAACTAAGGAAGTTTGTGAATGGGGTTTGTGGATTCTCTTCTTGGCTTCAGCTTTTGAACTTGGAATTCTCTTGACGTGAGTATAGGTCGGTTGTCTTTTTCTTTTTCAATTTGTATAGGATGACGCACAGGATGTAATATAGCTCTTGATGCAGAAGAGATGGTCACTTGCAGAGTTCTGTTGCGACTATTTTTGTTTTTTGTCACCCTTGGCGCATCAATTTCGCTTTTCAGCATATGGCAAATCATGCCAAATGACGAAAAGAAGAGGAAGCCAGTGAAGATGATGCTAGTGAGGTAACTTGTAATGATAACTCTGTTTTTTTGGTGGTATAAACACATGTTTTTCACTCAAATAACCTGTTTTAAGATCTCCTTGAAACAACATATCAACATGATGAAACGTAAAAAGGATAAAGCTCAAAGTAGTGCTTAATGCATGCAGATGTGCGTGGAACCTAAAGACGATCCTGATGATTTTCTCGCGAGCTAATTCTGCTTCCTAATCTCTTTCCTGTCCACAGCCACAGCCAGGGGCCAAAATTTGTAAATCACAGTAAAACTCAAATCAGCGCTTGACGGCGCACTTCAAGGTCCGAGAAATGCGTTAAGACTGTGTCGAACACCTAATACATAGTCATCGGAATCTCATGAAACTTCATAACTAGTTAACCATTCAGAAATGTATACGTTACATGCACAGCATATAAGAATGTATTCGGAAACGGAGAATCTCCCGGTTGTAGATATACCGCTATAGCTAATACCAAATGCACATACTCCTACAGTCACACCTGCCCTTACTTTGTCTACAGTTCTTTGGCCTTTCTGTAAGATCTTCGGGCTTCCTTCACAATGGAATAACGTCATAGAACAGATCCCCTTTAGAGGTTAATCCTCCCCGGTGAAACAGATGACGAACCCCATTACGCTGGAAACTCTCATATAGAGAACATTTGGAATTGATCCTATCGACGCCTCCACATGGGTATAAGCCGTTGATGGCGAACGTTAATGCCAGCAATGTCACCAGGACTAAGTAACAGAGGAGGATTTTGCCTGAACTTGTAGGGCCTTCAAGCGGGCTCAATTTGAGGGTGTCCCGAAAGGGGGAAAATTGCCAAAAAAGTTCTAAACCTATTGTAATTGTGTTAATTTAATCATGAGCTTTTTTTTGCTAACTTAATACTAAACTTTTGCATTTATGTCAATTCAGTCCACTCGGCCAATTTTGGCCGGGCGGCGCTGACTTGGATACCGGCCGGCTAACGTGGACAATTTTTAATAATATATTATTTTTTTAAAAAAATTTTCCCTTTTTTTTCCCACATGGCCGGCCCGGCCACTAGCAATTGCAAACAGTGCTTGAGCAATAGTTTGATAACATCGGTATCCCAGAATGGCAGTGCAATACAGCGGCGTTCTCTTTGCTCGGCCCTTTAGAAGGCTGAGCTTCGCATCGATTGGCTAAGAAGTCTTTCATCATCTCTACTTGACCATTTGTAGGAGCCTGGTGTAATGACCAGGCTTCTTTGATTAAGCATTGAAAAGAAAGATGGCTCCAAAGGAGCCACTTCCTCTGCGAAACGAACTTGGCCTGCTGATATGGCTACGTGTAAAGGAGTTTGGAGAAGTGATCTGCTTGATTTTCTGCAGCGAACTGTTTGGTGATGCAGAGGCTAGAACAGATATGTTAGGCTTGTATGCCGGACTTCAGAGTGCGAACGAGCTGCATCTATCAATAAGTAGAGACCCACCCCAAAATGCTGATGCTTGGTTACAGTTTTTCTAGTTTGGACGAGTGTAATTTTAGGTTGAGGCATTGTGTATAGAATTATTGAACCTCTAGGGTCGTGACCATTTCAAAACATGTCGTTCACGCATATGGTTTTGTAATTCTTAGCATCTGGTAAAAAATTTGTCATCTGCCTGATGCTTATGGAAGATGCATAAGTTCATTTGGACAGTTAAAGGTAAGAAACAACCATCATCTTCCCAATATCAGAAGGTCAAAAAAGAAAGTTTCAAGTGGCAGATAGCAATGCAATTTCTGATGCTAACATTCTTGAATTTACAGACAAGAAAGGGAAAAAAGAGAAAAAACGTGAAAATCCAGGACTTCTTACATACCGTAACTCTTGATGCTAACCTCTCTTGATCATGGTATGATGATCAAGAGAAAATTCAGAAGGTTTATTTTTCACTGTTCGCTTACATGATTTGTCCATTCTCATGACTCCTCTCTATCAGTCTTTGCGAGCTTATTCTTGCCTTGGGCCAGAGAAAGCAAAAAAGGAAAGAGACTACAGCAGATGGAATGTTTAGAAAAGGAGAGAGTATAAAGTACTAGTTTGTTTTTTCAATGAGTTCAGGTTGGAACCATGGCTTCCTTCGAGTGCCATTTTAGTATATTTCGCACCTAAATCGTAAAGTAAAGATGCTAAACTTTCCATTTACGCACAAACCTGCTTCCCTAAGTTGCAAATCTATATGTTCAGACCAAAAAAAAAAGTTGCAAATCTATATGTTTGATCATCCTTGTCCTTCAACTAGAGATTAAAGCACAAATGGACAAGAGGCTTCAAGAAGCAATAGTGGATGATGATGTCGATGTGCTGCATACCTTACTCGCCGAAAATCCAAAACTTTTGGAGTGCCCGACCGAGGAGCCGTTCGCTAATACTCCTTTACACGTAGCTGCGGCCACTGGCAAAACCCAAGTGGCCATGGAACTGGCCACTTTAAGGCCCACATTTGCTAGAAAGCTGAACCCAGAGGGATTCAGTCCGATGCACCTGGCTTTGCTGCATGAGCATTTTCAGACCGCAAGAGCTCTAGTGACCATTGACCCTGAGTTGATCCGCGTCAAAGGGAGAAGGAGGATCACTCCTTTGCATTACATTGCCGGTAGAGAAGGAGACGAGGAGCTGGAGCTCCTGGCTGACTTCCTTTGTGCTTGCAGGCTGTCCATCGAGGACATAACGAGCCGGTGTCAGACCGCGGTTCACATTGCCGTGAAGAACCACAATATCAAAGCATTCAGAGTTCTACTTGGATGGATGAAGCGAGTTTATCTGACAGAGGTCTTGGACTGGAAGGATGAGGATGGCAACACGGTCCTGCATATTGCAGTAGCCACAAATCAGCCCGAGGTTTGCTCCCATAGTTTTTGTTAAAAAAACTTGTGTATCGGGATGAAACAAATCAGCAGCTGCCCAAAAAACTGACCCATGAAGAGTCTAGGGTATCAAATTTTTCTTTATATCAGACAACAACAGATGGATTTCTTCTTCACATGTTACAGTTTTTCAGTATGTTGCTCTTCGTACGCCTTGTAGGTCGTCAAGTTGCTTACCGAGGACCGTTCTGTCTTTTTTAAAAACCGTCCCTTCTGGGGTAGCATGTACACGGACCGCCTTGTGAAGATGAATGCCAAGAATTTCCGTGGCAAGACGGCCCTGGACATCTCGCAGGAGGGCCACTGCGACAGAGAAATCAGGGACATGTTAGGAACTGCTAGGACTTCGCTCACCCTAACACAGTTTTTGAGCGGGAAAGTAACTCTCTTTGAGAAATGCAGTAGGTACTTCGGAATCCGGGATGAACGGACTCGCGATGTGATCCTAGTGGTGGCCACTTTAATTGCGACAGGCACTTACCAGGCCGCGCTTAGTCCTCCTGGAGGTTATTGGCAGGATAACTCCGATCCCCTTGCCAATTCCACAAGCATCGTTCAGAAACCACATGTGGCGGGAAACATGATCTTGGGTGGCCTCAAGCTCTACTTCTTCACAGTGCTCAACAGTTTAGCCTTTTTCACTTCCATCGGCACTATCTGGGCCACGGCGATGGGGTTACTGCCTGACACCTTTATTGTTTACTTGTCCGTGCTCCTTCTCAGCCTGACTTACTTCGTCTCGATCATAGTTGAATTCCCGAAGGCCAACGGGTTTGCAGGGACTCTGATCTGGGCATTTTACGAGATCTTGTTGATTGCGGTGCTGTTTCTCCCGATCCTGGTTTGGTTCAGGCACAAGGTGCTTCAGAACCGGATGGATTCGACAAAGAGACGTGTTGGCAACTTCCTGGGATCGGAGCCTCGAAGACACTGAGCATATATGTAATAGGATTTACCCATCTATCTATTGTTGAGAATCACTGTTGTACTGCTCTTGCTGGTCCACAAGAGTTTACCTAAGCTTCTATTCTCTTGTTAAGCATGTCATGAATTGCTTCCAAGTGCTATGCTTTCGGATGTAATGATCTTCCCCTAACAAACTTATATAAAAAGGATAAAGGCTCAAGCCCAAGTTTGCCACTTAAGCCCATCTACTTGAATATAAGAGTAACAAAATTAGCTCCACATCCGTGTAGTGAAGTCGTGAAAGGGGAAAGAACAAAAAAAGAACAAGAGAGAGGGGGCTCGGAGGACACCGATAGGATTAAGAGAAGGAAATCACGGTGGTTAATCAAGAAACATCTATTGATGCCGGAATACGCCTTTTGCATGTGATTGAGTTCCTAGTTGTTTTTCCCCCTTACAAGTTGGGTTTTGTTTTAGGAGTCAAAATTGTTGCCTTAGCTGCGTTGGCTTCGTCAGTGAAGCTCCGGCTGAAAATGAGCCGTTCAATGGTAATAATTAGGTCCCGCACCTTTAGAAACTTACGGATTGCGATTTGGACTTCCCGTTTGAATGATACCGATTTTTGAAATTCTCGGAAAACTGTTGTATAGTAATTCAAATAGAAGCTTTCCATGCTAAATTTCGTCTATGGCTAGCTAGCTTTTAGGTCGGAGATGCTTAGGATCCTTTAGTACTTCGAAAGAGCTTTTTATTGACATAAATTAACTTGAATCTGAGTTCGATAGAGACAGATATGACGCGACAAATTTCGTCGCGTGAGTGGAGGTTTCTGCTATTTGTTTTAGCAAAGTGGCTGTTCCCGTGATGGACGATAGGTCGCCTAGAGTCGAGGTTAGTTGGCGCGTAAGTTTGACGTAATGCTTTGTTGATAGGATTTGAAGCTTTTCGGATAGCATAGCTTTCAATTTGAGTTTTTGGTTTTGCATTCCAGGGAGTGGTACTTATCTCTCATTTGAATTTAAAAACTCATATTTCAAAAGTAGCAAGGACTATAGAGCATATTAATTGCATAAAAACTGAATCGGGCGTTTGTTACGCTTTATGGTATTCGAAATAGTTCGAATTGATTTTGATCATTTGAAATAATTTGATTTGCATACTTGTGAATGGTATAAGAAATGGCATATAAAACAAGTTGCAACAGGTTATACCGACCGATTTATGAACTTAGTTTGTGAAATCGAATAGGGTTTGAGAATCTTATACAATTGATATGTGCTTTTCAAGGACTAACTGCTACATGATGACGAGAGTTTTGTAGGAGCCACATCTAGAACCTTGTACTATTGATACGAATTGGTCAATGACTAAGTTCTACATGGTGACACGAGTACCGTGGGAGTCATCTCTAGAACCTTGTACTATTGATATGTACTTCTCAAGGACAAAGGACTACATGTCGACACGAGTCTTGCGGGAGCCGCCCTTAGGACCTTGAGTCATGATGACGATGATGAGTGAAAGATGAATTATATTATGAATATGTTGTATCGTGCATGTTATCTATGTGTGTGTATTCTACACGTTGTGTTAATGTATCTTGGGTGTTGGATGTTTTTGTTCTAAGGATATTGTTCGGAGTTCTCTTGGGTCTAAGTCGGGTGTCACTCCGATTCCCATCCTTTAGATTCCGCGAACTCACTTACTTACTGAGTATGATTTATACTCACCCTACCCCAATTTTTTTTTTCAGATGAATGTTTGGACGAGAGGGAGTTGCCTAGAGGGAATTAGGAATGTTTTTTTTTTTATCGAAGAAAATACTTGCTTCATTCATCGCTTTAAGTGATACCACTATTACATGAAAGAGGAGCCTCAGAACACATTAGATCCCATAGGATTTTCGGGGTAGCTTGGAAGTATTCTGGGCTCGAACCACTTTTGTCAGGGTCAATATAGGAGTATAACCACGTGAACTTATTTGAATTGTGTGTGGAGTAAATTGGATGTAACGGTCCGTATGTGAACGTATTCGCCTTATAAGCCTTCTAACAAGCCGTGCATGAGCTTATGTTTTGTGTCTGTGTCCGTTTTGTTTTATGTCTCGGCTGAACGTTTTGATTTTGTCAAAAACTTCTATATTTTGAATCATAAGTTGCTTGTAGTTTTCACACTTCGAAACTCTATAGGTAACCTTTGTATAAGGCGTTACGTTTGTAAGACTCAGCAACTAGACATGTCAAAATGGGTATTATATATGACCTAACTCTTTTTTGAAACGGGAAATATAATAATCACTTCAAATTTGAAGAGCCCACCCTTAATGGATTTTAAAATTTAAAACTTAAAATAAATGAGCCTAAGCTCAAAGCTGGTAGGGACCTGTCTTGAACTTTCAATCTTCCCAAAGATTAGCTTTCACCCTAAAACCCTTTGGAAATGGTTGCAAAACACTCCAAATTTTCTCTAAGGGGCTTTGGAGCTCTAAGGGTGCGCATGACAATCATTTTGTGTCCGGGAACTATTTCTGAACAGAAATAGTTTTTTTTGAGCATTTGGTAAACTGTCCAAAATTTCTATTTTTAGAATAGAAAAGAACAGAAATGCGTTTGGTAACTACATAAAATTTCTTTGCATTAATAATATTTTGAATTGTTTAATATTTTTTCTTTTTTCTTTTTACCCATTCTCCTCCTAGGCCATGGCCGGTCGCCGGCGACCGGCGGCCGACAATCGGCCACAGCCCAGGGCCGGCGAGGGCGTGACAGCCCTCGCCGGCTGCCGGCGGAGGCGAGGGTCCCCCTTGCCGGCGAGGGCGAGGGCTGGACCCTCGCCGCCTGGGCTAGACCGACCTCGCCGTCGGCTGGCTTGCCCAGGCGGCGAGGGTCCAGCCCTCGCCCTCGCTGGCAAGGGGGACCCTCGCCTCCGCCGGCGGCCAGCGAGGGCCATGACGCCTTCGCTACATATCCTCGCAGAAGCACTCTGTGAATCCACTAGACTTTAAACAAAGTAAAAATACAATGATGATCTTTTTTCAAGATCGAGACATGAAAAGATTGAGAACACTCGCAAAGACAAAAAACTCACTTTTTCTTCTTTTTTTTTCTCTTTATTTTCTTCTCAGCACTTGATGGCTAGCTTCTATCAATAATTAATATATAAGGTATAGCTTTTAACCTAAAACCAAAATTAATAGAAAAGACAAAAAAGCCCTTAATAATAATATTTGGCTTCATTCTCCAACAATCTCCCACTTGACAAATATACCTAATGCACCAAGCAACTTTGTATCCATCTACTTCAAAAGCTAGTAACTGGAACTTGTGCCTCTGCGTTACTCCTCATCAATTAACATAGAGTAATACCAATGGTAGGTAGTATAGAAAATTAGTTTCTCTCTATCTATTACCTTAGTAAAGATCCACTATCAATCTTCTATAGCTTTAACTCATTATCTTTCAATGCCGACATGGTGAAATGATAACGCTTCTTAATATGTCTAGTCTTTGAGTGATAAGCTGCATTCTTTGCTAAGTATACTACACTTTGACTATCACTCCACAGTGTGTTCATTGGTTACTTTCGATGTAGCTCCTTTACGTAATCTTATAACCACATGATTTCCTTGGAGGCTTTCGTGATCGCCACGTATTCTTTTTCTATCGTCAATAGAGCCACTACTTTCTGTAATTGAGATATCGAATTCACTGTTGTACCTGCAATTGCAAAGACATGTCCAATGGTACTCTTACCACTATCTCGATCACTCGAGTGATCTGTATTCACATAACCCTACAACTCTAGAGATGTCCCTCCATAACAAGGATAGTAATTTGATGTACCTGCTAGATATCTCAATATCCATTTTACTGCATTTTAATGCTCTTTGCTCGAATTATGCATATATCAACTCACAACTCCCACTGCCTGTGCATGTCTAGTCTCGTGCTCACCATGGCATATATCAAACTTCCCACTGCTGATGCCTATGGGATTGTCGCCATCTCATTTTTCAAAGCTTGAGGACTTGGACACATACCCTTAGAAAGTTTGAAATGACTCGCTAGAGGAGCAGCAACCGATTTTGCCTTATCCATAGTAAATTTCTTTAACACCTTCTTCACATAGACTTCTTGCGACAACCATAATTTCTTATTTTTCCTGTCTTTGATGATTTTCATGCCTAATATATTCTTGGCCTCTCCCAAGTCTTTTATAGCAAATTGCGATGCCAACATGTTCTCCACTTCTACGATTCTCTTCATATTGGAACTAGTCACTAGTATGTCATCCATATATAAAGAAAGATACACGATATTACCATCGCTATATTTGCGAAAATAAACACAATGATCAGCCTCACAGTGTGCAGATCCTTTTTCTTCCGTGAAATCATCAAACTTTATGTATCATTGTTGCGGAGCTTGCTTCAAGCCATACAAGCTTTTCTTTAAGTGACATACCATGTGCTCTTTACCTTTGACCTCATTAGCTTTAGATTCCACCATATATAACTCTTCATCTAGGTCCCCGTACAAAAATGCTGTTTTCACATCCAATTGCTTGAGATGAAGATCCTCCACTGTAATTATACTCAGCAAAACTCTCATTGATGTCATTTTACTATTGGTGAAAATATCTCGGAGTAGTCGGTCCCTTCTTTTTTGAGAAAAGCCCTTGGCCACAAGTCTTGCCTTGTATCTGATATTACCATTGTTTTATTTTTTTTATCCTGTACAATCACTTATTTAACAAAGTCTTTTTACCTGCGGGCAACTCGGTCAACTCCTAAGTTTTGTTCTGAAGTAACAAGCTCATCTAGTCTCTCATAGTACGTTCCCACTGCATGTGAAATATGTCTTTCTTTGCCTCATCCTAAGTTTCCGGTTCTCCCGAATTTGTATATAGACATGGCTTAGAACAATATTAGCTAATGGATCAAAAATTACTTTTGGCTTTTTCACACGTGTAGACCTTCTCAAGACAGGTACTTCAAGGTCGTTAGTCTGTTTTAGATCACCGCGTTCCTCTTGAACTGTCAGTTCATTGATAATAGGTTCATCTTGAACCTCCCCTTCATATGAATTTTGATTCACCGGAACTATTTTCACAAGCATTGTGTCCAGCTCAACATATTATGGTTCTATTACCTTCTTATGCTCTGTTTGATGATCCTTGTACATCTTTTCTTCATGAAATACCACATTACGACTGCGAATGACTTTGTTATTCTTATAATCCCAAAGCCTATAGCCATACTCATTGCCACCATATCTGATAAAGACGCACTTCTAGGACTTAGCATTAAGCTTCTTCTTATTGTTCCTATCAATTAGAGCATATGCAATACAACCAAAAACTTTTAAATATGAATAATTAATCTTTTTACCTGACCACTACTCTTGCGGTATTTCTCCATCCAACGCACTAGATGGACTCTTGTTAATCAGATAAACAGCTGCATCAACTGTAGCAGCCTATAAGTGTAGCGAAAGACCCGCATGTAGTCTCATGCATCTTGCGCGCTCCAAAATAGTCTTGTTCATCTCTCAGCTACACCGTTCTCTTGAGGAGTTCTAGGAATAGTCTTCAACCCGTGTATGCCTTCCCGGGTCAAGTATTCTACAAATTTCTTGATCGTGTATTCATCACCATTATCAGAGTTTAGAGTTTTAATCTAATAACCTGTCTTTTTTTCTATCATAGCCTTCCACATTTTGAACATCTCAAATACTTTTGATTTTTTTCTGAGAGTATAGACTCAAGTCTTCCTTGTCGCATCATCAATGAATGTGACAAAATATCTCTTACCATCATAAGACAGTTCTTGAGTCGGTCCCTACGCATCTGTATGAATCAACTCTAACTTTCGACCTTTATTTTGTTGCCAATTCAATTGAAAAGTGACTGCCTTTTGTTTTCCATGAATGCAACTCTCACATAATTCCAACTCAACTTTTTGCAAACCCGGAAGTAACTTCCTTGAGTGTAACTGCTTTACACCCTTTTCACCATAATGTCCTAATCAATAATGCCAAAGAGTAGACAAATTATTTGTAGCCTTTGTAGTTGCAACCATATCACTGACATTGTCTCCTTAGAGAAGATAAAGTATAACCGTACGCTTTTCCTTTGCTACAACTCTTGCTCTTGAGATTATATTCCACTCTCCACATCCAAAGGTTGTTACCAAACCTTTTTGGTCAAGTTTACTAGTTGAGATCAGATTTTTTTTTTAATTATGGGATATCTCTAGTTTCACACAAAACTAGACGTCCTTCACCTGAGATGTTCACAATCACAGTTCCTTTCAAGTGATTGTTTCCCACAACCACTTGCCCAAAATCTCCATTGGCATAATCAACAAATATGTCTTTTTGTGAGGTGCAACGGAAAGAGGTATCAAAATCAATAAACCTCTTGTTTGTTGTCAAGTCAAATCCTGCAGATAAATACAAGTTCTCTAGCAAAGGTTCATTGCTAACCACATTAGCTCAATGATTCTCATCCCTTCTTTTTGTAGGCTTCCTATTGAAACCTCCGATGTCCAGTCTGGTGACAAAACCAACACTTATCCTTTGCAACCTCTCTCTTTCCCCTTGACTGTGACCTGCCATGCCCATTGAATTTTTCTTTGTTTTTACTTCTCCCATGGTTCTCCACTACTAGTGCTGTGGAAGACGTAGATGGCAAAAAATTATTTCCACTTGAGACTTTTCTTCGCATCTCATCGTCCATGATGCTGCTCATAGCATCATCTAGAGTCAAATCATCCTTTATAGTGCTTGAAATTCCTTGCATTGCGGTGTTGTAGCTTTTTGGAAGGGAACATAAAAACAATAAAGCTTGAAGCTTCATATTCAGATTTATGCATGCGGATTCCAACTGACCAGTGACTTGTGTGAAACTATTAATATACTTTGCCACATAACCTCCATAAGATAACTTCATATTAACCAATTTCTTCAACAAAAATACTTGATTTGTGTATATATATATATATATATATATATATATATATATATTCGTAAAAATATCCATAGCTTCTTTTGTAGTTTTGCTTTTGTGATGTGGTACCCTGTCTTTTTCGTCAACCTTAGACGAATTGCAAATAATACATTTTGATCAAGAATTTTCCATCCTGATTCTGTTGTCGGATCCACTTTCGTGATTTCGAATTTTCAACCCTCAAGTGGTGCATAAAGATCTTTCTAATAAAGATACTCCTTGATTTGGAATTTTCACCTTCCGAAATCCTGCCCGTTGAACTTATCGATTCTGATTTTATCTTCCACCATATCGTTTGCTCTTAATCAAACGTCACGGATCACCCTTGATTTTCTCGATTAGCCAACCTAGCTCTGAGATCAGTTATTGGGAATTATACATCGATTCTAGAAAAATAACCCAAACAAACGATCCTAACTAGTAGAATATAATAACAAAAAGAACATAATTGAAAGAACACACTAGATAATTTGTTATCGAAGTTCACCCAAACTTGGCTACGTCTCCGCACAGAGGCACTCTACGAATCCACTAGACTTTGAAGAAAGTAGGAATACAATTATGATCTTCTCTCAAGATCGGAACACAAAGAGATTGAGAACAATCACAAAAAAAACTCACTTTTTCTTTTCTCTTTTATTTTCTTTCTATTTTCTTCTCAACACTTGATAGTTAGCTTCTATCAATAGCTGATATATAAATTGTAGTTTTTAACCTAAAAGCAAAATTAATAGAAAAGATAAAAAAACCCTTAATAATGATATTTGACTTCATCCTCCAATATTCGTATAGGTTTATGCTCTAGGAGCGACTAGGTCCTAGACGAAGCGCCTCCGCTTCGTCTAGGACCTTGGAGATGTCCGGCAGGTGGAGGTCCTCGACGAAGCATTAATCACATCTGGTGGAAACCGCAAAGCGAATCATAACCTTAAGTCAAATTGTCTCTCCGCATATATCCAAACACTAACCATTTTAGATTCGATCGACGTGTCGTCAAACAATGAATTGCAGATGGGAACAGAACTTCCCCAGGAAACAATATTCAAGGCTAGAACATTGGAGGTGGCACAGTGGGGCTTTAAACCAATGAAAAAACTCAGGAATCACATGTAGATGTGCACTATTGGAAGCTTATTATAATGATTTGTTCACAACTAATCTAGCTGGAGCTCCCTATGAAAATTACAAATTACATAGAATACTCAGTAACTGCAAGTACCCATCAATCTAGGTACCGTTCTTGATCAATTGATTCTCGAGTCCGGTTACTGTTCCTGGTGTTCTCTGTCCCTCGTGGATTGGAGAAAATGCAGCAGACAGTAGAAGATGAACATATTAACAACCTACACGCGCAACTCGCTGACGATCTGTACCTACTTCCAGAGTGCAGGCATTTCCTTGCTAAAAAATTGATATTTTCAGTGACGGTTTAATAAATCTATCAAATGGGTGGATCGAGTCATAAATAATCCGACCAAAATTGACCCATTTAATCCGTTTATAACCCATTTATCGTAATACAAATCTTTCGACCCATGCCTGATCCAACTCATATTACTAAAACACTTTCATATTTAACTTAATCTAGAAAAGTTTATTTCTTATTATTTTTTTAAAAAAATTGTATTGCTAAAACACTTTCATGCAATACAAATCTAGTCAAGAATTTTTATAAATTTTTTAAAAAAATTGAGGCTTCATTTATTTCGCAGAAAATGTGACATTTCTGGAAAATGATTTCAAGAAAATGACAATATTTTCAGGTTTTTGGTTAAAACTTGAAAATAAACTGAAAAATATTTTCCGTTATTCGTTATGGAAAGAATGATTTGCTTTTCCTCCGTGCACTCCTTTTAATAATTTTTATTTTTCTTTTAAATTGAATTTTTATTTTTTATTTTTTCTTCTTCCTTGGCCAGTCATTGGCCATGGCAACAGCTGATGAAGCTCAAGCTCGCTGATCTGGCGAGCCTCAAGCTTGTTGGCCTTGGGCAAAGTCGAGTCTCACCAAATTGGTGAGGCTTGAGCCCTGTGAGCCCCAAAGGCTGGTGAGCTTGTCCCTCACCTATGTTCGGTCAATGGCCATCGACTGAGGAAAAAGAAAAAGAAAAATAAATAAAAAAAGGAGAGAAAAAAAGAAAAAAAATAAAAAGAGAAAAATAAAATAAAACAAAAAATTATAAATTTTTTTAGAAATTTTTAAAAAATAAAAATCAGAAAATTAAAAATGACCTGTTAATGATTCACTTAAACTTGCTAGGTAATCAATTTATGACCTATTTAATATCTATTGAAGACCCATTAAGTTGTTAGGTAACTCATTTATGATCAATTTAAGCTTGTTTTTAAAACTTAAGGTAACCTCTTTATGATCCACATCATTAAAAAAGAGTTAAAATATGGGTTCTAGATCTATTTTGTCACCTCTATTGATTAAGTACCAGACCGTCACATCAATATTTTCAGGCCAAAATTCGCTAGAAAGATTACATTCGGATTTCATAAAAAGATTTAAGACTATATTGGCAAGATCGAGAGGTTTTAACACTCAATTGACATCCGTGCAATTAGATCTAGGACTAAAATGGTAATGTTTCCATAGTTTGATTGTATTTCCTTTTGGTTTACTTAATGGCGGGAGGGTGGATGTCTGCAATTAAATGCACAGAAAAGGCTCCATATTGCTCTCGCCATCTTCACAAAAAAAAATTATTTAAAATTGTACATATCAGCGCCGATCTTGTCACGTAGGATAACCGGCATCCAAGTTAGGGATTTCCGGCCTAAATTAGCCAGATGGACTGAATTGGTATCAATGTGAAAAGGTTTATGACTAAATTTGTCCAATTGAAAAGTTTAGGACTAAATCAATACCAATGTAATAGATTTAGAATTTTTTTGATACTTGTCCCCTCTTTTGTTAGCACGTCGTCCATATTAAGAAGAAATTGTTTCCTAGTTGTAGTGTGACGCTGTGTGCATGTATACTTTCTCAGTTGCTTAATAGTTTCCAATATTAGGAGAGGAAAACGGTTCAAAGACCAACCAGAAACATCCAATCATCATGACCCTGTAGTCTTTGACACCTCCCCTTCTTCTCTGATTTTGCATAACCAGGAATTATCTTCCAGTTTTCATACTAAACCACCTTATTCTCCTTATAATTGTTTGTCGTGGGCCATGTTCAAATAGAGGGTTTTCTTTTTTGGCTTACTTGGTGGAAGGCTTGATCATTGGAACCATCGACCAAATCGTGAACTTTTTAGGCAGAACTCTGTTGTTTGTAGCCATGGCAGGCTGGAGCACATGTCGTGAGAAAGTACCAGGATCTTGAAAGCGTAAGACGAGTGGCTGTCTTACTTCTATTGCTGGTCCATAAAAGGTTTGCCTAGGCTACTAGGCAAAGCCTGCTGAGAAGGAAGAATTGTCTGATTCCTCATTGAATAGTTAGTTCGACTCGTCTAAAAGAAGTATTTGTTGATTACTGGCACACTGTAATGATACATGTGTCATCCTAAATAGTCTACAAAGTTTATGTTCTACTTTGTAGCCACAAATTTCCCTCAAATATGGTACGACATAACCATGACGTCTCGATTCAGTCCGATTTTCGTCAATTGGCTTACAAAGGTTATGATCATTGTTCTAGTCTTCCGGTGATTCTTTAAGAATTGAATCTGGTTTTCGTCAATTTTTACCACATGAACTTTTTTGTGAGTGGCTCGAGAGGGAAAAAAAGAATAGATGTGAAGAAAACTCCCTCAGCAGCACATTGGAGGTCAGACTTAAGTAATCAAGAACTTAGTGATCAGCTGTTTATATTTTATATTTTTATTTTTTTCCGAATAAATGTCATTTCATTTCGAGTAGCTAAAGTAGGATAACAACCCAACTGAGCTTCTAAACAAAAAACATTCAATAAAGGTTGGGGAGGGCTAGAGGTCCGATTCATAGGAGGGACCGACGGAATTAAGCTTTGGCGATCCAGTCCGCAATTTTATTTTGACTTCTGAAATAGTCAGTCAAACTTAAATATGGCAGAGAAGTGAGTGCGGCTCGGCCTTTCTTGATAAGCATGGTCACTTTCCACGATGCATGATCTGCTCCCAGAAGTGTCTTAACTAAAGTAAGACAGTTGAACTCCACAGTTGACACTCGTGTGCCCTTTTCCTTCTCCCGCTCGGCCGCGAACTCCATACGCTCAATTGCTGCTAGGGTTTCAGCATGCAGCGCTGATATTGCGCCTTCACCTCACGGGCGAACCCGCCCATCAACACTCCAGAGGCGTCTCTGCACACTTCGGCGACTGCTCCAGTAGAAGTTCTGGCGACGAAGGCGCCGTCAACGTTGATTTTAAGCAAACCCAAAGCCGGTGGAGTCCATTTGAAGGTTGAGTTTCGATCTTCTGCTGAGTTAAACTTCTGATTCGAGCATCAAGATTCAAAATTTTGCATGCTTTGCAAGTGTTTAGGCCACAACTCCTTGTGGACCTGGCAGTTTAGCTTGGAAAATGGTCGCGTTCCTCTATTTCCAAATGAACCAGAGCACTTCGGCCACTAACTCGAGGTTGGGTGTATCAGGTAAGTCACTCTTGTAGTTTAGAAGCCCTCAATCTATGCTGGTGAGTCCTTCTTTCTGTATCCGTATGCGTAGATGTTGGTCTGACCATACTTCAGTTGTCTAGGGACAGAGTAGGAACAAGTGCTCTGCTATTTCTGGGCTCCTTCTGCACAATGGGCACATCGGGTCAGGTAAAGTTCTCCGTTTGAATAAATTTTCCTTTGTGGGGAGTGTGTTTTGGCATAGATTCCACATGGAAATTCTGATTTTGGGTAGGGTCTGCAAATTCCACACTTTGCACCACAAGGTTCTAGGCTTTTGGTAAGAGGACAACGCTTGTTCCTGAGTTTTGTCATTGTCCACTTTCCTGAGTAGATTATACCCACTTTTGACTGAATAGGTACGAGACTTTGCTGCTGTCCGTATTATTCTGTCTTCCTCTCCTGTGGATGGGATGGGGATCGCCAGTATTTCATTTGCGATTCTGTTTTCCAACATGTTTTGGATTTTTCTTCCTTCCATGAGTAGCTGTGCTTGTCTATCAATTTGGTAACAAGCTGAGGATCCTCTCGATTAGTTGGTCCCGTAATGTGTCTTGCTTCAACCATTTATCTTCGCGGATTCTGATCGATTCTCCATTGCCCACTGACCATTGAACTGAATCTGATATTACATCCCTTCCAGTTAGTAAACTTTGCCATCCCCACGATGCTCAGTGCCCCTTCCTTACATGCTAGAAGTCTGTGTTAGGAAAATAGAGTCCTTTAAAAAGCTGAATCCACAGCGTAGATGGTATTCTCCATGCTTGCTTACCCAACATGGCCTTATTGAAAGTGATGAGTTCTTGGAACGCCATTCCTCCGCTATCTTTCCTCATTTTCAGCACATTCCAGCTTTTCCAATGTATTCCAGCTTTCGAGTCATTGTTCTTCCACCAAAAGGAGGCAATCTTCTGCTTAATAGCTTTATGAATGGATATTAGGATTTTGAAAATCGACATTGCGTATTGCAGTAGTGCTTGGACTACCGCTTTCAAGAGAATTTCTTTCCCAGCTTTGGATATCAACTTTTCCTTCCATCCTTCAAGCTTCATATTAACCCTGGCCAGTATCCATACAAACATTTCATTTTTTTTAAATTCTCCAATCCGAAGGGATACCCAAGTATTTCCTGGCTCCTTAGCCATATTCCTTTTTTAGTTCTGAGGGCAGCCCAAGCTATAAAAGATCGCTCATTTGTTCAAATTGATCACCTGACCAGTAGCAACACAATATTTATTCAGAATATTAGCTAGGTTTTGGCATTCACTTCACTTACCATCCAAGAAGAAGATTGAGTCGTTTGCGAACAGTAGGTGGGAGAGTGTTGGGCAATTTCTATTCAATTTAATACCTTTAATTCTCCCCTCAGCAGTTGCCTTTTTCATAAGAAGAGATATAACATTTGCAACAATTATAAATAGGTAAGGGGAGAGAGGATCATCCTGTCTAATTCCTCGCTTTGGTTGAAAATAAGGTAAAGGTTCCTCATTGAATTTCACACCGAAAGAGACAGTGGTCATACGTTGCATTATCCACGATACCCATTTCGTACTGAACCCCATCTTCAATATACAAGCCTCCAGAAAATCCCATTCAATTCTATCATAAGCCTTCTTCATGTCAAGTTTAAGCACCATTTGAAAATTTTTTCGTCCTTTTCCTGATTCTTCGTTAGTGAAGGATTTCTTGGACAATCAAGATATTGTCCTGTATTTGTCTTCCACTAACAAAAGCACTTTGTTCCAGTTCTATCAGTTCAGGCAGCCACTGCTTCAAACGATTTGCCAACACCTTTGGAATGATCTTATAATCAAAATTACAAAAGCTGATGGGCCGAAGCTGATCCAATCTTTCTGGACTGCGGATTTTGGGGACAAGTGTAATTTTGGTTTTATTCAAAGTCGGGTTCATGCAACCTGTCTCCATGAAATCCTTGACCATTTTTAGAACATCATTATGAATCTTCATCCAATGATGTTGATAGAACTATCCATTCAAACCATCCGGCCCCAGATATTTAACTGCTCCTAATTGGAAGACGGCATTTTTTACTTTGTGTAAAGTTATTTTGGATGTTAAGGCTTCATTCACTTTCTCCCTTACTACACTTGGCCATTGGTCAATGATGGGTTGAAAATCACGTGGACCACCCAAGCTGTACAATTCAGTAAAAAAGTCTGTCGTCACCTCTTTCAGTTTTCCAGGGTCATTACTCCATCCACTATCCGAGATTTGGAGCATGGAAATTCTGTTTCTCTGTTTAGGTTGGATCGTGGTGGCATGAAAATATTTTGTATTCCTATCACCCCATTTCAGCCACATAATTCTCGACCGCATTCCGCAATACATCTCTTCATCCTTCCACAATGCCTCAATCTTTCCCTTAATTCCTTGGATCCTCTTTCTGTAGCATTCAGCCTCCTGGCCATTTGTGATAGATTCAAGTTCTGTTTTTAGGAGCTTGATTTTTTTTTGAACATTTGAGAATTTTTTACTCCAAACAGCATGTGATCCTTTGACTTGTTGTAATTTCGGCCACAAACTCAGATTAGCTATGCTTGGGTCTTTCAAGGCTGAGTTTACGATACCCTCAAATTCATTATCATTCAACCAAAAGGCTTCAAACTTGAACTCTTCTGTCCTTTTCATCCTAACAATCGCGAGTGACAACATAAGAGGGCTGTGATCAGAACCTACTGCTGGCAAGGTGAACACTAACGCTTGTGGGAAAGAGACCCTCCATTCCGCATTACATAAAGCTCGATCTAGTTTTTCTTTGATAAAATCATCTCCCTCTCGGTTATTTGCCCAGGTGAAAGCACATCCTTAACCCTCCAATTCCATGAAAAAGCAATCATTAATAAACTCCTGAAATGCCACCATTCAATAATTTTCAGCCATTCTCTTTCCAACCTTCTCCCAATGATATAGAATTTCATTGAAATCGCGAAGGCAAATCCAAGGAAGATGGTTGTGAGAGTTGATATATGTTAATTCATCCCAAAGCAGTATTCTTTTCTGAAAAGTGTATGGTGCATGCACAAGAGTAATTCTCATAACTATCTTGTTTCCCTCCCATCTACAAGTGACATTTATAAACACAGCAGAGAAAGAGTCTATTAATACCAGAACTTCTTCATTCCACATGAGAGCCAATCCCCCCACAGTCCCTACTAAATTCACAACAAAATGGTATTGAAATTTTAACTTATTCTTTATCTTAAGCACCGTTGGTTCCTTGTTCTTTGTTTCCATAAGAAACACCATACTGGGCCTATTGAGAGCCACTAAGCCCTTGACAATTCCAGCTTAAGATATTCATTGGTACCCTGGTGGTTATTAGGGCTAGCCACCAATGCCTGTGCACCCTTTGCCTTTACAAATTGGATTGGGGTTTCTAGGAGTTGTGTCTCATCAAGAGGTTCCTGGTTTACCTTTCTGTACCATAGGGGTCGAACCTTTTCTATTTTTAACTGTATGTTCTGCTGTTTTCCCCTCTTTTTTCTAGTATGATTTCAGTAATGAGCCTTTTTTTTCTGGCTTAGAGGAGCTTTCCCTTTGTCTGGCCAAGTCAGTAACAGAAAAGGAGTATTGGCCTCTCCTTGAAACAGACTTGAAGGTCTTTGTCTATTTCCTTTCTCTTGTCAGGTCTACTCATCCGGCTAGTGTTGGGAGGCAGTTGCTGGAAAATCTCCATCTGATTCGATATTTCTGGAGTTTCAGGTATAATTTCCTCTACTACGCTTTCCTCATATTTGTCTTCGTAGAAGAGCTTCCATATGGGACTGAACTCTCTTGCTTCTGCCTTAAGCCTGTACCCAAAATGAAGTCCCTCTATTCTCTCCGCATCTACAGGACTATCAGCGCAATGAGTAGTGTAGTGACCCAGTTTGCTGCAGGCGTAGCAAAAATGAGGTAATCTCTCATATTTATACTCCAACCAGAGTTTTTTTCTTGCACGTCTAACGACACTTCCTTGCTTTAGGGGAGCAAATAGATCTAGTTCGACTTTCACTTTCCCTGATACAAAGGCAGCACTCCCTCTTGTTTCTACTTTCATATCCAAGACTTCTTCTAAATCCATGGCAATCTTTCTTACAGCTACTTCCTTTCGCCACTCCACAGGTAGACCATAAATGTGTACCCAAAAGGCTCCCTTCAAGAAATCATAACATCGGGAAGCAGTGTTGGGTTCCCATGGCTTTAGCAGAAGCATGTGATTAGCAAAAGACCATGGTCCCCCATTCAGCACACGTTTAGATTCCTCTTCTGTTTTGAATGCGAACAGAAACAGTTCCTACTCCAATAGGGTAATGTCCACACTATCTATCTTTCATGCCTTTTTCATAGTACTTTGAAAAGCTTGGAAGTTAATAGAGGGATTAGTAAATAATTTTCCAATCAGCATCAACTGACAATCCTTCTCATGTTCCAGTAGTATCTACATCTTCTAAGTCTATGATTTTATCTACTGACCACATGTTACCCAGTTTCTCGAGAGAAGGTCCAGGCGAGGGTCTACTCCCGTGCACTCCATATGAGCTCGCTATCCCAGCTTCAAGTCAGAAGGGAGTGTAGTTCAGAAAACGACTCAAGTAGTAGAGGCAATCTATGATAATCAAGGATACCAAACTAGGCCTGTGAAGGGCGAGTGAATTTGAAGACAAGCAAGGGTTGTGCAATGCAGGTTTTCAGGTTTGAAAAGGAAGGGAATGAGGGTTTGAGATCGAGTGGGGCTGCCAATGGAGCAAGACCAACACGCACATTATCCATGAGTAAAAGCTAGAAGAGGTAGGTTTTCAAGGAAAATGGGGTTTTAAAGGAAACGAGGGAGAGAATGGAGAGATAAGGGTGAAACAATGGGATGGCTAGGGTTTTGGGATAGATTGATTTGGGGGTTTCTAGAGGCAAACAAGGCTGCTCGAAGGATGGGTATGGTTATAAACATGCATTTCAGGGGATTGAGGGAAGGAAAAGCACTGGGGCGAGAATATTGTCAATAGAATAGTGACTGAGCTTCATGTATGGATGAAAACAGTAGCGAAATAGGCTGTGGTTTTGATTAGGGTATGGGGGAGTTGGAATGATAGAGAAACTCTCCATAGATCTTGAGGGGAAGGGCCAGGGTTTATAGTTAGGGTTTGGATTGAGGGAGGAGACATAGTTACACCAAAGGTAGAGGAACTCTTCCAACGAGACACAGCTTTCGGCTAGCGATCAGATGTAGACGTGTACCATTTGAATCTTATTGTATTGTCACGTCCACATAAAAGCTAGCCGGAGCTCCCTATGAAGATTAAAAATGATATCCGAATACCCATCAATGTAGTTTCCAATGTTGATATTCTGGCTACTAATCTCGGTCCAATCTCACTCATCACCTATTGATTGACCCTTTCACCGTACCGCAGCTACCCATCGCTAGTCGCTCTGAGAAAATGCAGTATGCAACAGAAGATGAAGACATTGACAAGCTCCATGCACAACTTGCTGATGATCCATACCTTCTAGATAAGATGGACAAGAGATCGCTGTATAATACTCCTTTACATGAAGCCGCGGCTGCCGAAAAACCTTATTTTGCTTTGGCATTGGCCACCTTGATGCCCTCGCTTGCTCAGAAGCTGGACCCAGAGGGGTTTAGTCCCATGCACCTGGCTCTGCAAAGCTTTCATATTCAAATCGTGAGGGCACTGATGATCATTAACATCGATTTGGTCTGGGTTAAAGGAAGGAATAAGATCACTGTTGCGGAAGCAAGTGATTGAACAATAAAATAGACGGTACAAGAAAATAAATCGGACACTAAATTTACGTGATTCGATCGTAGCGACTTACGTTTACGAGGAGAGCAGCAATGGATTTTATTATAGATCAAACGATATAACGGAGATTATAACAACACTCGAGTCATTGAAACAATCTCAGTGTTTCCCAAGCACCAATTATATCTAATAATGAACATAGTGTTTAGCTCACAATTCTTTACGAAATAATATCTCAATTTCATGAAAGAATTGTACACAAATATTATCATAAGATTTAATTGCTACAAACAATCGGATATCTTCAGAGTGTAGTTCACTAGCATAAGCTCCTATTTGATTATCTTCATAAATAACATCCCTTTCTTATTTATAGGCAATAATTGAATCCAAATTAGGAAACCTCTTTTTATGAAATCTTCTCAAATTAAGAAACCTTTTTCAACTAGGAAACCATTTATTTAAGAAATTTATTCAAAATAGAAAACCTACTTGAACTAGGAAACTTTCATTTTAGGACTCAAAATGGAGATATAATTTTAACAATCATCCCTCTTCATTACATAGTTGAAATTGGAGAAGGTGAAATCCTGACTGAGTTCCTCTGTGCTTGTCCTTCAGCCATTGAAGATTTGACTAATAGGTACGAGATTGCTTTCATATTGTTGTGATAATAAGCACCTTAAAGCTTTTAAGATTCGGTCCGATTCCTTCCAAAGAACTGGGAATTAGACTAATTCTCGTAGGAATCACCCATATTCGGCCGGTTTGGTTCGGTTTTCGGGTTGGGTCAGGACCGATTCATGCCCCTATCATGTAATGTGACAAGTTTCTAATTTTTTTAGGTCGGAAGACTAAGTCACTATTTTTTTTTTGGGGCGGCGACAAGTCACTATTTGATTTGTGGCTATTCTGTTAACTTCTTGGTCAAGGGCCATTCTTTAAGGGTCAAATCCACTTCAAGCCAAAATTAACAGACTCTGGCATTGACTTGGGGTATTGATGTAGCGCGACAAATTTCTATTTGATTTGTGGCTATTCTGTTAACTTCTTAGTAAATGTTCATTCTTTAAGAATCAAATCTACTTTAAGTCAAAGTTTACCAAATATAATTTTTTGTGAGTGGTCGTTGGAAAAACAGATCTGAGAAAGTGAAAGAGAAGCGCCCGAACAATCAATAATTCAATTAATTAGATGAAGATATATACCATCTACAGCTTGATAAGCTGTTAGGTTCACGTAAATGCTATCTAAACGCCTCCCATTAGCTCACAATATATCTCCGCTCAATTATACAGACAGCTTAACCAACATTATATGCCATTCCAAATAGTCTATTCAAGATACCTAATCTATCATGATTCTAATATGATACAAGACTCTAGCATTGACTTGGGGTACGGTACGGATGTAATGCGACAAGTTTCTATTTTATTTTAGGCTATTTTATTAACTTCTATGTCAATGGTCATTCTTTAAGATTTAAACTTTAAGCCAAAGTGCACCAGATAAAGTTATGCGAGTGGTTGTAGGAAAACTAGATTTGAGAAAATGAAAGCGAAATGCCTAAACAACAAAAATTCAGTAAATAGATGAAGATGCGTACCGTCGGTAGCCTATATCTTCAGGTTCACGTCAAAGCTAAGTTAAACACCTCCCATCAGATCATGGTATATCTCTACCCTCCTGTACGCACAACTTAACCAACCTTTCAAAACAATCACGTAAAAGCTTGGTTACAGCTTTTCTAGGTGAGACTAAGAGTCTGTTTAGCAACCTTTCTGTTTCGCAATAATTTTTTCTATTTCTATTCCCCAAATAAGTTTTTGAGCTAAAAAACGCATTTAATAACTGTAGAAAATTTCTATTTCTGGAGTAGAAAAAGAACAAAAATGTGTTTAGTAGGACACTAAAAATTTCTACTCCTAATTTTTTCATTTAATTATAAAATTATCGGTGAAGACTTCACAATTCATGTTTGGATAAAATTGGACTAGAAATAGAATAATAATATATTATGATATAGAATTGGATAACCTTAATACAATCATAAAGAAAATTACTCCTTATAGACAAAGCAAATACCTGGTGGTGGTTGAAAAAATTACAGTTTAGGGGACTTAACAATTCACATTTGGATAAAATTGGACTAGAAATAAAATAATAATATATTATGATATAGAATTGGATGACCTTAATACAATCATAAAGAAAATTACTCTTTATAGACAAATCAAATATCAGGTGGTCGTCAAGGAAATTGTAGTTTAGGGTGTAGGATTTTAGGATTTGAGGTTAGGCGTTAAGGTTTTAGGATTTCGGTTTTGAGGTTTAGGGTATTGGGTTTTAGATTTTGAATTTTATGATTTAGTATTTGGGGTTTAGGTTTTAGAGTTTCGGGTTTGAGGTTTTAGATTTAGCGTTTCATGTTTCAGGTTTGGGGTTTTAGGGTTTGGGTTTGGGGTTTAGTGGTTAAGGGTTTATGGTTTTAGAGATTCGGGTTTTGGGTATTGGGGTTTGGGATTTAGGGTATAGGGTTTACAGTTTAGGGTTTGGGGTTTATTGTTTAGGGCTAGGAGTTTTGTGGTTTAACGTTTTAGGATTTAGGGTTTGGAATTACGGTTTTAGGGTTTAGGTTTTAAGGTTTCGGGTTTGCAGTTTTGGGGTTTAGTGTTTCGGGTTTTGGATTTGGGATTTTAGGGTTTGGGTTTAGGATTTGGGGTTTAGAAGATTTAGGGTTTTAGGGATTTGGGTTTTGGGTTTTTCATTTTAGTGTTATAGGTTTTAGGGTTTGGGTATTGAGATTTAAGATTTTGGGGTTTTGGGTTAAGGTTAAGGATTTTGGGGTTTAGGGTGTGAGGGTTAAGGTTTAGGGTTTCAGGGTTTATGATATGGGGTTTAGGGTTTGAGGGTTAAGGTTTAGAGTTTAGGATTTGGGGTTTTAGGATTTAGTATGTGAATATCTTGTGAAAGAGGGAGAGCCGATATTGTTTCTCTATTGTTTCTTTTTTTGTTCCAGAAACATAAAAATAGATTTTTTTTACTTCTTATTTCTGTTCCAAATCTATTTCCAGACTACTTTTCTGTTCCGTGAAACAAAAAAACTAACTGACGTTATTAAACGGATTTCTATTCTTTTTCTGTTCTGGAGAACAAAAGAACATAAAAACAGAGAAACAGAAATGTTACTAAAAAGGCCCTGAGTGTTGTTTTAGGTTGAGCCACTGTGAATAGAATTATTGAACCTCTAGGATCATGACCATTTCAAAACATCTCGTTCAAGCCTTTGGTTTGGTAATTCTTAGCATCCGGTAAAAGATTGGTCATATGCCTGAGGCTTATGGAATATACATAAGTTCATTTGGACAGATAAAGATAAGAGACAACCATCATCTTCCCATTATCAGAAGGTCAATCTGTCTGAAAAAAAGAAAGTTTCAAGCGGTAGATAACAATGCAATTTCTGATGCTAACATACATGAGATTACAAACCAGAAAGGGAAAAAAGGAGAAGAAACGTGAAAATCCAGGACATCCTATATACCGTAAGTCTTGATGCTAACTCTCTTGATCACGGTGTGATTATAGAGGAAATTCAGAAGGTTTATTTATGGAAACAAGAGTAGACAATGAATAATTGTCACTGTTTGCTCACATGATTTTGTCCATTCTCGTGACTGACGTGTTTGGTCCTCTCTCTATCACGCTTTGTGAGCTTATTCTTGCCTTGGGCCAGAGAAAGCGAAAAAGGAAAGAGAGTACAGCAGATGGAATGTTTAGAAAAGGAGAGTAAAAAGTACTAGTTTGTATTTTCAATGAGTTGAGGTTTGAACCTTGGTTTCCTTCGAGTGCCTTGTTAATACATTTCTCACCTAATACGTAAAGTAAAGATGCTAAACTTTCCGTTTACGCGCAAACTTGCTTCCTTAAGTTGCAAATCTATGTGTTTGATCATCCTGTCTATCAACTAGAGATTAAAACACAAATGGACCAGAGGCTTGAAGAAGCAATAGTGAACAATTACATCGATGTGCTTCATACCTTACTTGTTGAAAATCCGGAACTTTTGGAGCGCATGACTGAGGAGCCGTTCCCTAATACTCCTTTACACGTAGCCGCGGCCGCTGGCAAAACCCAAGTCGCCATGGTGCTGGCCACTTTAAAGTCCTCATTTGCTCAAAAGCTGAACCCAGAGGGTTCAGTCCGATGCACCTGGCCTTGCAGCATGAGCATTTTCAGACCGCAAGAGCTCTAGTGACCATTGACCCTGAGTTGATCCGTGTCAAAGGGAGAGGGAGGATCACTCCTTTGCATTACATTGCCGGAAGAGAAGGAGACAAGGAACTGGAGCTCCTGGCCGACTTCCTTTGTGCTTGCAAGTTGTCCATCGAGGACATAACAAGCCAGTGTCAGACGGCGGTTCACATTGCCGTGAAGAGCCACAATATCAAAGCATTCAAAGTTCTACTTGGATGGATGAAGCGAGTGTATCTGACAGAGGTCTTGGACTGGAAGGATGAGGATGGCAACACGGTCTTGCATATTGCAGTGTCCACAAATCAGCCTGAGGTTTGCTCCCATAGTTTTTGGTAAAACCACTTATGTATCGGGATGAAACAAATCAGCAACTACCCAAAAAACTGACCCATTAAGAGTCTAGGGTATTAAATATTTCTTTATACCAGGCAATGACAGATGGATTTCTTCTTCACATGTTACCGTTTTTCAATACGTTCTTCTTCGCACGCCTTGCAGGTCGTCAAGTTGCTTACCGAGGACCGTCCAGTCCTTTTCAAAACCCGTCTCTTCTTGGGTTGCATGTACACGGACCGCCTTGTGAAGGTGAATGCCAAGAACTTCCACGGCATGACAGCCCTGGACATCTTCCGGGAGAGGGACTGCGACAGAGAAATCAGCGACATGTTAGGAACTGCTAGGACTTCACTCCCCCTAGCGGAGTTTTTGAGCAGGAAACTAACTCTCTTTGAGAAATGCAGCAGGTACTTTGGAATCCGGGATGAACCGACTCGCAACGTGATCCTAGTGGTGGCCACTTTAATTGCAACCGGCACTTACCAGGCTGCACTTAGTCCTCCCAGAGGTTATTGGCAGGATAACTCCGATCCCCTCGCCAATTCCACAAGCATTGTTCAGAAACCACATGTGGCGGGAAACATGATCTTGGGTGGCCTCAAGCTCTACTTCTTCACAGTGCCAACAGTTTAGCCTTTTTCACTTCCATCGGCACTATCTGGGCCACGGCGATCGGGTTACTGCCTGACACCTGCATTGTTTACTTGTCCATGCTCCTTCTCGGCCTGACTTACTTCGTCTCCATCATAGTTGAATTCCCGAAGGCCATCGGGTTTGCAGGGACTCTGATCTGGGCATTTTACGAGATCTTGTTGGTTGCGGTGCTGTTTCTCCCTATCCTGGTTTGGTTCAGGCACAAGGTGCTTAAGAACCGGATGGATTCGACAAAGAGACGTTTTGGTAACTTCCTGGGATTGGAGCCTCGAAGACACTGAGCATATATGTAATAGGATCTACCCATCTGTCTATTGTTGAAAAATCACTGTTGTACTGCTCTTGCTGGTCCAAAAGAGTTTGCCTAAACTTCTATTCTCTTGTTAAGCATGTCATGAATTGCTTCTAAGTGCTATGCCTTCGGATGTAATGATCTTCCCCCTGACAAAGTTATATAAAAAAGATAAAGGCTCAAGCCCAAGTTTGCCACTTAAGCCCATCTAATTGAACAAAAGAGTAACAAGATTAGCTCCTCATTCGTGTAGTGAAGTCGTGAAAGGAGAAAGAACAAGAAAAGAACAAGAGATAGGGGGCTCGGAGGACACCGATAGGATTAAGTGGATGAAATCACGGTGGTTGGTCAAGAAACATCGATTGATGCCGGAATACGCCTTTTGCATGTGATTGAGTTCCTAGTTGTTTTTCCCTCTTACAAGTTGGGTTTTGTTCTAGGAGTAAAAATTGTTGCCTTAGCTGCGTTGGCTCCGTTGGTGAAGCTCCGGCTGAGATTGAGCTGTTCAATGGTGATAATTAGGTCCCTCACATCTCCGGAAACTTACGGATTGCGATTTGGACATCCCATTTGAGTGATAACGATTTTCAAAGTTCTCGAAAAACTGTTGTATAGTAATTCAAACAGCAGCTTTCCATGATAAGTTTCGTCGATGGCTGGCCAACTTTTAGGTTGGAGAACCTTATGACCTTTTAGTATTTCGAAAGAGCCTTTTATTGACAATAAAGTCGCTTGAATCTGAGTTTGGTAGAGGCATATATGACGCGACAAAGTTGGTCGCATTAGTTGAGGTTTCTGTTGTTTGGTTCAGCAAAGTGGCTGCTCCCGTAGTGGACGATAGGTCGCCTTGAGTCTTAGGTTAGTTGGCGTTAATGCTTTATTGATAGGATTTGAAGCTTTTTGGACGGTGTAGCTTTTAATTTGAGCTTTTGATTTTGCATTCCAAGTGAGTAGTACTTATCTTTTTTTTGAATTTGAAAACTCATATTTCAAAAGTGGTACGGACTATAGAGCATATTGGTTGCATATAAATTGAATAAGGCGTTTGCTACCTTTATGGTACTCAAAATAGTTTGAATTGGTTTTGATTATTTGAAATAATTTGATTTGAATACTTGTGAAGGTATGAGAAATGGTATCTGAAACTAGTTGTGAAAGGTTATAGCGATTGATTTATGAACTTGGTCTGTGAAATCAAATAAGGTTTGTGAATCTTGTACTATCGATATGTGCTTCTCAAGGACTAAGTGTTACGTGGTGACATGAGTTTCATGGAAGCCACCTTTAGAATCTTGTACTGTCAATACGAAATTGGTTAAGGACTAAGTGCTACATAGTGACATGAGTCCCATGGGAGCCACCTTTAGAACCTTGTATAATTGATATGTATTATTTTCGAGTATGGTTGATCCTTCCTTTAGCTTTGACAGGACGAACCTGGGTTCCATCCCATAAAATTTGTGTTCATCACAAGAGTAGTGTGGACGATTGAGCTTGGATTTGATTGCCGATTTTGGAAAATGAAGTCATTTCGCCCTTGCTGGCTTGGCGAGGGGCGCCGTTGAGGGTCACTTGGGGTCGGCGAGGGCAACCTCGCTTGGTAGCGAGGGTGGCCCTCACCTAAGGTCGGCAACCTCCACCAGCTATTGATGAGGCCCGGCAAAGGGAAAAAGGAAAAATAAAGAAGAAAAATAAAAGAAAAGAAGAGAGAAGGAAAAAAAAGAAAAAAGAAAAAAAAGGACGAAAAAATCGAAAAAATGTAAAAATATCATTAAAAATTACCACGTTAGTGTTGGCTGTGCTACGTAGGACGGCCGGTATCTATGTTAGTAATTTCTAGCTAAAATTATCTGGAATGACTCAATTGACAAACTGTAAAAATGTTTGAGATTCAATTGGCAAAATTGAAGGTTTAGAACTTTTTGGACAACTTTCCTCTGATTCAGGTGACCATGCTTGTTATATGTCCCCATTTCTAGCCATTCCTTATCAATGGACGGTCGAAATATGTAATGTGGTGGAGTCATGTAATTTCCTAACGCAAAGACGAAGATTCAATGGTGCAAATTAACGAGTGGTTCTTGAATATCAATTATATTTGCTAGTTTTACTCATTTGTATGTTATTTAGGATTTGATTAACAAAGATTAGGCACTTTAAGATTCTTATTGCGTGTTAAAAATATAACATTACAATAGATCAGAACACCTGAAAGTACGTAAAGTGCAATAATTCCGTGTGAAATTGGAATATAGATAATGTACCTTCTTCACATTTTCTTAGCACGTAAATTAGCTCAATTGATATCCCGAAAAATTTACGTTAACATTTTACTGATGGCTGGTATCCATCCCAATTGTTACATAGTCCCCTTTGACCGTATTGCAATAGGGTCAAGCTCATCATTTACGATATACACGATCTTCGGCAACACATTAGGCCCAGCCCAATCCGGCCCGAACCCGCCCAATGATCACCTCGGATAACCACTAATAATAATTTGAAGAGACTATACTGGTACAACTACTTGTCGAAGGGCGATTAACTTAGCCATAGCATATGCTGCTGAAAGTAAGAAAGACATCTAAACCGGTGAACTGTATTCAATCGAAATACTTGATTCGGTTCAGGGTTGTTCCATCTAAGTTTGATTCTTAACTTTCAATGAATTACAAGGTGTTTCAATATCAGATAGTTTCTACATGCCTCCTGGCTCCAGAAACAGAGCGTTATGAAGCAGGATTTACCCATCTGGCCACTGTAGAAAAACGTTTCACTGGACCAAGAAGGTTTGCCTAAGCTACGAGTCTCTAATTTTCCTTACAATCATTTGCTCCAGTGTTTTCGGATGGAATGAATTTCATCCCACAAACTTATACGAGATCAATTGCCAATATTCAAGACTTCACATTTTTTTTTACCGAGGCTTTGAAGTTATTTGTGGATTACTATGTCATTCCAATGATACCCTGTGTTACATCGTAGCTGCATTCTTTCCTGAGTACAATATGACATCAGATTTGGCATTGACTTCAGATATCGATGCAATTCGACAAATTTTGCTTCTGTATCTGCTTATTGTAGTTTTGTTCAATCTGCTTTTGACAAAAAGTCCACTGTATAAACTCTCTATTGAGGGGTTGGATAAAATAGATTAATTGGAGACGTGAAGAGAACACTTAAAGCAAACTCTTTTTACACAAAAGCTTGGTGGAACTCCTAGAAAGATTGGGAATCTGTTGACAGAAGCAATGTTCCTTTCGAATTGTTTCGATACATGTTACGATGCGATGCCTCGCTCACTGCGAGGGTCAAGAGTCAAATTATTGCCGGCCAATTAGATTCCTGAGTGTATAGATGATAACTTCTATCATATTGCCAGAAAAAAGAGACAATCCGATGGATTTGGGACCTTTTGCTAGCTTTCTTCACGTGTTTGTTAATTAATGCATTTGATGGTCCCAACAATGTCGTCCTTTTTACAGGGGAATATTATATATCAAAGCATAGCCGGATTTGCACATTTGGTGGCTCCTTGTTTAGCATGTATTGGGATTGGTTTCGGTCAAATCGAAGATAGTGAAGTTTTCTATCAACCTTCTCATTTTGTCAGTCTTAAAGTTTTGTATATCTGTATCCTCTTCTGGTGCATCGAATCCACCAAAATTACTGAATTGCATCAATACTTTTTATGAGAAACATATAAACCCATTTATGTTCTTGCACATACTAAGATCATCTCATTGCATCTGATCGATACTCCTTTGCTGAGAATGCCCACCAAAATGGTGAATACTTATCTCTCTCTGTCTGAATTTTTCTATGACATGAACTGTTTTTTTTTAACTTTTGTTTGCAGTTTCAGGCGTCATGCTGCAAAGACAAAGCAGTACTGATCTCGGTGTATGTGGAGAAGCCACAAAGGAGGAAGCTCAGTTCACCAAATCCGAGTCACCGCCCTCATCATCACCGCCATCACCACCATCACCACCACCACCACCACCACCACCACCACCACCTCCACCTTCATCGCCCCAATGAAGAAAGGCAAATTCAGAGCAAAGGTACTTTTTCTGGCAAAGGATACAATAGAAGGGCCGAACTTCTTCATTACTGCCAGCACCTCAGGAAATCTGCTCACCCCGCCGCCGAATCCACATCCCTACTCCCAGCACCTATCTCTACAAACAATTACCGAATTTCAGACAAAGTAAGGAATCCTGTCCTTATCTTGATTCAAAGGTTTTTTCCTGTTATTTGGGAAAATTTTATGGAAGATGCTCAATAACATTATGTATATGGAGAGTCCAGTTTGTGATCATGACGTTTGACTAAGTCACAAGTTTGAGACACCCTTACCATGCACAAAAGAGGAAAATAATTATGTACATTTTTAGCATTGACCTATCAATTGTTAGCTTCACAATTATGCGAATGCTCCTGAAGATGTGCATATCAGCAACAGCTGAGTACATTGTACTTATCATTGCTTCCTGATCAACAACTTTGATAGACTGTCGCTGTCCAGAGAAAACAAAAATTGGAGACGACTCCGGCTTGTCTTGGAAACTACAAAATCACGATCACCAGGTTCTTAAGATCTTTGACACGCTTCCAAGCGAAGAAAGATAGGAAGAAAAGGAAAAGGACACTAGGGGATCGACAGGCAATAAAGAGCAAGCAGAAATGAAAAGCCTGGAGGTAAAGTCATCATGCTTTCTTGTATCTTCTGTTAGAGGATTTTCAAGGGGATAGGAAAGGTTCTAATGCTCTAATTCTCTCAGGTGCCAAAGAAATGGGCATTTTGGTAAAAAATGCAGCTTCGGAGGCAGAGGTGAATCTCCATAGCGATGAGGCTTTAAATGTGAAACCAATAGTACCGAATTAGAAGAACAGAAATTCATCTAGGTCGTGAAGTTGTATAAAATTCCCTCCTACACGGGACAGAAGTTCGTTCTTCCGATTACTGTTCATTTGTATGCCTGTTCTATTGAGAAATACCTGTTTGTACTGTCTACCCCAAACTTCAACCAAAATTTTCAGCTTACTGTCAGTAATTGTGGAGAAAGCTCTTCACCATGCCAAACCCTGGGAAATGCAAAGTCTCTGTCTGTGAAAAAAACAGTGTTTTCTTATGTTGTGCTTTCTGTCTCCTCATGAATGATTCAAAATATTAGCTTCAATTGAGAAGCCGGAGATTCCTTGATCTGCCTAGCTTGGAAAAAGAAAACTTCTTGCCAATTCAACACAGTTCTTCACAGCTTTCAATATCTAGATGTGCTCACCATCATAGACAAAATATCTCACCATATTAATGACATTCATAAGGCTGCAAACAAAATGGAAGTAATGCAGCTCTGGTCCAAACAAGACGGTCTTGAAGTTTCACTACAAAAAAACATGGATTTTATGACGAAAATTTGCGACGGGGAATTTTTCGTCGCTAATTTGCGACAGAATTTGCCACGAAATAAAAATCTATCGCAAATTTGCGATGGAAAATAAATCCGTCGCAAATTTGCGACGGAATAATAAATCCGTCACAAAATCCGTCGCAAATTTGCGACGGAAAAAAAAACCGTAGCAAATTTGCACCGAAAATAAAATCAGACGCAAATTTGTGACGGATTTTTTTCCGTCGCAAATTTGCGTCCGATTTTATTTTCGGCAAAAATTTGCGACGGAAAAAAAATCCGTCGCAAATTTGCGACGAAAAAAAAAATTCGTCGCAAATTTGCGCCTTAAATAAAATCTGACGAAATTTGCGACGGAAAAAAAGAAAAAAAAATCCGTCGCAAATTTGCGACAGAAAAAAAATCCTACGCAAATTTACAACGGAAAATAAATCGGTCGCAAATTTGAGGCGGAAAAAAAATATCCGTCGCAAATTTGCTCCGGAAATAAAAATCCGACGCAAATTTGCGACGGAAAAAAAAATCCGTCGCAAATTTGCGACGGAAAAAAAAATCCGTCGCAAATTTACGACGGAAAATAAATCCGTTGCAAATTTGCGATGGAAAAAAAATCCATCGCAACGTCGCAAATTTGCGACGGAAAAAAAAAATCCGTCGCAAATTTGCGCCGGAAATAAAATCGGACGCAAATTTGCAACGGAAAAAAAAATCCGTCGCAAATTTGCAATGGCAAAAAAAAATCCGTCGCAAATTTGTGCCTTAAATAAAATCGGACGCAAATTTGCGACGGAAAAAAAAATCCGTCGCAAATTTGCGCCAGAAAAAAAATCCAACGCAAATTTGCGACGGAAAATAAATTCGTCGCAAATTTGCGACGGACAAAAAAATTCGTCGCAAATTTGAGCCAGAAATAAAAATCCATCGCAAATTTGAGACGGAAAATAAATCCGTCGCAAAATTGCGACAAAAAAAAATCTATCGTAAATTTGCGCCGAAAATAAAAATCCAACGGAAAATTTGCGACGGAAAAAAAAATTTGTCGCAAATTTGCGACGGAAAAAAAATCCGCCGCAAATTCGCGCCGGAAATAAAAATCCGACGCAAAATTTGCGACGGAAAAAAAAATCCATCGCAAATTTGAGACGGAAAATAAATCCGTCGCAAATTTGCAACAGAAAAAAAAAATAATTTGCGACGGAAAAAAAAATCCATCGCAAATTTGCGACGGAAAATAAATCCGTTTGCGACGGAAAAATAAATCCGTCAGAAATTTGTGATGGAAAAAAAAATCTGTCGCAAATTTGCGACGGAAAATAAATCCGTCGCAAATTTGAGCTGGAAATAAAATTCGACGCAAATTTGCGATGGAAAATAAATCCGTCCCAAATTTGCGATGAATTTAGCGATAGAAAAAAAATTCGTCACAAATTAGCGACGGAAAAATAATTCGTCGTTAATTTGCGACGAATTTAGCGACGGAAAAAAAATTTGTAGCTAATTTGCGAAGAAAAATAGTCAAAAAAAGGATTTAGCCACGGATTTAGATTTAGCCACGGAAAAAATATTCGTCTCTAATTAGTGACAGATTTAGCGACGAAAACATCAATTAAATGTTAGTAACTAAGTAAAATAACAGTTAGTAATAGAAAATTAATTGTTATTAAATCATAAAATGGGATTAGTAAGTCATGCAAAAATAAGCATGACTCAATATAAAAATTGGTAAGTTAAAAAACCAAATGGGTAAGCAACTCAAATTAGAGTTGACAATCCAAAATTAATTGGTAACTTAATTGGGCAAAAGTTAATGAGGCACACAAAAAAGTTGATAATTTCATGTAATAGAAGGTAAATTCAAAGCTGGTAGAAAATTAAAAATGTATTTTTGTTAGAGATAAGAAAAGTCGGTCATTTCAAAATAGAAAACCAAATAAACATTGGTAAGTAACTCAAATAAAAGAAGGTAACATAAAACTAGTTAGTAACTTGATCGAAAAAAGTTGGTAATCACTCTAATAAAAGTTAGTAATTTCTAAAAGAGTCAGTAAATTTAAAAAGTTGGAAACCAATGCAAATAAAAGTAGCAACTTAATAAAAAGCTAGTAAATTTGAGAAAATAACAAATAAATGCTAATAACTCAAATGAGATTTGGTAATCCAAAACTAATTGATTTGATTGAAGAAAATTTACCCAAATCACGCAAAGAAAGCTAGGCTGATAGTTTTATATAATACTCGGTAAATTTAAATTATTGGTAAGAAATGTAAATAAAAGTTCATAAACAATGACGGAAGCTTTGTTTGGTTAGAGATTAGAGAAGTTGGTGTAGAAAAAAAATGAAAATAAATATTGGTAAGTAACTCAATTAGGAGTTGGTAATGCAATATGGTAAACTTGATAGAGGAGAAGTTGGTAGTCACTCTAAGGGTACGTTTGTTTTACGGAAAACTTAATGATAAAGGAAAGTGTTTTTCGGAAAATCATTTTCCATGAATACGTTTAGTTTTCATTTGTTTTGTGATATACGATGGAAATCGTTTTCTGATGTTTGGATTTCATTGGAAAATGATTTCAATCTCATGGCTTTATTTTAGATCAAAAAAATAAAATAATTTTTAAATATTTTTATTTTAAAAAAATAAAAGAATTTCTTAATTATTTTTTATTTCTCTTTTTTATTTTCTTTTTTTGTAAAAAATTTGAATTTTTTAATTATTTTTTAAAAGGTCGTCGCTAATTAGCCACGAACATAAAAATTCGTCGCAAAAATTTGCGATTAACTATAAGGTTCGTCGCTAATTTTTGCGACGAACCTAGCGACGAACATAAGGTTCGTCGCAAATTAGCGATGAACGTAAAAGGTTCGTCGCTAAAATTTGCGACGAAATATAAAGTTCGTCGCTAATTGAATTAAAAAAAGAGCGCCCCAATGCCTCGCCCTCACCCCCAATTTCTCTCTCTCTCTCGCTCACTGTTCTCCCTCTCCCTCTTTTTCGATCATATCAGATCTGCTTCCGCTGCTTCCCTCTCCCCCACACCCCAAACCTCTCGCGCTCGCTATGGGTTTTCGGTACCCTTTTCCCCTCGCGCTTCCTCCGCGACTCCTCCTCGCCCATGGCCTCCGGAGCCCTAGTGGCCGCGGAGCCCGAAGGGGCGGCGGCTCCTCCCCCGTCGAGGGCAAGGAGGAGCTCCCCAAGAAATTAGAGGCGGAGGAGGCGGAGCAAGAGGACCGAGAGATCGTCGCTCCGGAGGAGGAGGCCGAGGCTTCCGACGAGAAGGCCCCGCAGGTCGCCGCCGAGGCCCCGCCGGCTGCGCGCCTCCGAGAGGCCATGCCCGTGATGTCCATATCCTGAGTTGTGGGTTCCTGCTCATCTTCTCGACCTACGGTGCTTCTCAGAATCTCGAGAGCACCGTGAACACCTTGAGTTTTCCGAGTAGATTTCGTTGGAATTTTGGGTAAATTGAGAGAAGAAATCGACGGTCGTGAGATGAAAACCCAGAGGTAGATTTTGCACTTCTGGGTCTGAGGTTGCTTGTAGGAATGTTTTTTTGGTTCGTTTGACGTTGCGTTTTGGTTTGATGAGTTTCTTGATTTTTGTTGCAGGCGGATAATTTGGGCACGACAGGCAACGTAACAAAGAGATATAGAATCTACATTAGAGAACATTAGTGATTTGGAGGATGATCAAAGCCATCGTGTGGGGAAGTTGCTTTTACACTCAGTGAAGTGGGAGCGCATTATTTTGGATGAGGTGAGTGAATGGGAGTATCTTGCGGTGATATGAGTGCTAACATAGTTCAATGCTTTGTAACCGATATAAAGATTTCGATATATCCATGCTGGCAACACGTGATTCGTTATTTTGTTTGGCTGGGTGAAGCCACGCATGAATGCGTTAATTTGCTCTTGGCAAGACAAATTTCTGTAAGATTAGGCCTTTTGATTGAAGGTTTGATTACTTTTAGGGAACCGTATATGCATGTTCTTTTCCACAATTTATCAAAAAAACTTCTATCCGGGATCTCTTAGTATGATTTGTTTCGTGATCTTTGAACATTCATATGCATGTACATTTCCCACTTATGCCTATGCAATTTTATTCAATTTTATTCAATGTAGGCTCACTTTGTCAAAGATAGGCGATGTAATACTGCAAAAGCAGTTCTCGGACTGGAGTCTTCATACAGATGGGCTTTAAGTGGAACACCTCTATTAGCGACGGATTTTTTGTATGTCAACAAGTGAATGTCACTTCTTTGGAGGTGATGAAGCACTTCATGCAAACTTTATAGGAAAAAGCAGAGTGGGCGCAAGATTGGAAGTATCTTTTCATACATATCGGGGATAAGCTTTGCTTCAGCATCTTCAATGCCAAAAGTGCAGTTGGCCCAATATGTTCCTGCCCTGGAAAGAATTGCCACCCTGAGGTAGCTTAAGCAAGTGCTTTAAAGTGCTCAAGATTATTTATTCTCTCATTATGTGTACTATAAAGAAAAATATATATGTCATTCTTGTAGAAAATGAAGATGAATGTATTTCATTTTCATATTATTATAATATTTTGATGTTATTAAGTGCTTAATCAATGTTAAATATAAATTGTAGGAATTAATTTTGCTGTTAATTAAATTTAAAATCGAAGTTGTCCCTAAACAATATTCGTCGCTAAAGAATTAAAAAAAATTCGTCGCTAAATAATTAATAAAAATTCGTTGCTATTATTGACCAAAAAAAATTTACGGACCCAAAAGAAATTGGCAAATTAGCGATGAATTTTTTTTTGTCAAAATTAGGGATAAATTTTGCCACGAATAATTAGCGATGAATTTTCCGATGAATTTTGTGACGAATAATTAGCGACGAATTTTGCGACGAATTTTGTGACGAATTTTGCGACGAATAATTAGTGATGAATTTTGCGATGAATAATTTATCACGAATTTTGCGACGAATAATTTGTGACGACTTTTGCGATGAATTTTGCGACGAATATATTTCGTCGCAAATTAGCGACGAAAATTTAAATTTTGCGAAGCCGAATTAGTGACAAAATTTTTTTCGTCGTAAATTTTGTCGCAAATTTGTTTAGCGACGAATTTTGCCAAATTTTTCATCGCAAAATTAGTCGCTAAAACCTCATTTTTTTGTAGCGAAATTTGCGACGAATTTTGCGACTAAATTTGCTATGAAATTTGCGACGAATAAAGTTCATGGCTAATTTTGCGAAGAATTATTTGCGACGAATTTTGCGACGGATAGTGTTCGTGGCTAATTTGCGACGAATTATTTGCGACAAATTTTTTTCCGTCGCAAAATTTTGCGACGCCCTATTAGCGACGGAATTTTTTCCGTCGCTAATTTCGTCGCAAATTCGATTTGTGACTGATTTTGCCTAATTTTTCGTCGCAAAATTCGTCGTTAATCTCTTATTTTTTGTAGTGTTTTCTCATTCGTACCACTAACTAGAAAAAGAGCTCGCGCACGTGCGGGTGATGAAAGGTATAGAAGTTCTAAACACATAAAGGCATTATGAATAGGGAAAATACTACCAAAAGTCCTAAACTATGTCACTTGTGATAAATTTACCTTAAACTTTTTTTTGTGACACAAAAACCCAAATTTATGCCACTTGTGACAAATTTATCCTAAATTTTTTTTTGTGACATGAAAAACTCAAAATCATGTCACTTGTGACACGTTTACTCCATAATACTTTGGCCCATGAGCATTTTCGTTTTTTTATTTTTTCTATTTTTTTTCATTTTTTTATTTTCTTCTCGCTTTCCTCTGCCGGCCATGGCGGAGGGAAGCCGGCGAGGGCGACCCTCGCCTAACGCCGAATCTGGCGAGAGCGACTTCGCCTGACTTAGGCGAGGGTCGCCCTCGCTAGATTCGGCGAAGGCAACCCGATGCCAGTGAGGGTCGCCCTCGCTGGCTTCTCTCTGCCATGGCTGGCAGAGGGAAGAGAGAAGAAAAGAAAAAAAACAGAAAAATGAAAAAGACAAAAATGCCCATGTGTCAAAGTATTGTGGGTAAATATGTTATAAGTGGCATAGTTTGAAGTTTTTTGTGTCACGAAAAAAAGTTCAAAGTAAATTGTCATAAGTGACATAGTTTGGGATCTTTCGTGTTACAAAAAAAGTTCAGAGTAAATTTGTCACAAGTGACATAGTTTGGGGTTTTTAGTGATATTTTCCCTTCTAAATAATACCACATTAGCAAATTTAATTTAAATAGTTGCAAGATTAGAAAGATTTTGGAACGTGAGAGTTTTATGGGGATTGCACGACAATTATTCTGAAAATCTCAAATTATGATTTTGTTTATCATAATGAATACATTATTATATTAGGACTTAACATATCATAATATCGGATTTCACATAATTTCTTGATAAAAGTTTGAGCTTGAAAATGGAAACCCTTTTTAGGGGGAGAAACGATTATGTGCCTTATTTCCCAAAGGTTAATACCACGAAAAATCCTAAATTGATACACTTGTGATAAATTTACCCAAAATTATTTTTTTGACCATAAAAAACCCCAAAATGGTACATCTATGATAATTTTACCTCGAACTATTTTTTTGACCACCAAAAATCCCAAACTGATACACTTGTAATAATTTTATCTCGAACAAATTTTTTAATATTATTTTTTATTTTTTCGAATTTTTTTAGTTTTTCTTATCTTATCTTTTTCCTTTCCTTTTCTTTATTTTTTTCCTTTATCTTCAACCTCTGGCCGGTCGTCAGTCCGGCGAGGTCGGCCCCACTGGCCGATGGCGAGGCCGACCTCACCATTGCTAGGTGAGGCCATGCCTCGCTAGCGACGGCGAGGACGACCCTTCGCCAGGGGTGGGCAACGCCGACCTCACCAGTTGCCGGCGAGGGGTTGTCCTCGTTGCTTCTGGGCGAGGCTGACCTCGCCAGCGACGGCGAGGACAACCCCTCGCCAGGGGTAGGGCAAGGCCGATTTTGCCAGTTGTCGGCGAGATCGGCCTCGCCAGCGGTTGGTAGGGCCGATCTTATCGACCAGAGGTTGAAGATGAATGAAAAAAATAGAAAAAGGAAAGGAAAAATAAAAGAAAAGAAAAACTAAAAAAATTCGAAAAAATAAAATATAATATTAAAAAATTAGTTCGGGGTAAAATTGTCACAGGTGTACCAGTTTGGGGTTTTTGATTGTTAAAAAAATAGTTCAGGGTAAAATTATCACAGATGTACCAATTTGAGATTTTTTATGATAAAAAAATAATTTAAGATAAATTTATCATAAATATATCAATTAAGGATTTTTCGTGGTATTAACCGTTTCCAAAATTTACTTTGTAACACTTAGCATCCATTTACTTAGTCCAACAAATCTTCATGGAAGGAGTAAAGGGGAATTCAAAAGCAAAAGAAGAAAGAGCCTTTTTCTGCTAGTGAGTGTCCCTTGCTCCTGGGAATTCCTCCCGTAGATCCGGGTGCACTGAACCGGGTTGCCTTGTACTGTTGAGCTTGTGGGTCTCACCAGGATCCACACACGAGAATAGGATCCACCAAATCAACCACCGGCATGTGTCCAGCGCAGTAGGCGCGGGTTCAGACAAGTGGCGCCGCTTGCTCCTGAGCAATTCTCGCTTCATGTTCACCAATCTAAACCATCGCTTCCAACGTGGAAGCACGAAAACCACTGAAAAAAGCGAAAGGAAGGAACTGGAAAAGTCCAAAACTTTGCTACTCCCGCTCGCTATCTCGGCCTCTGTCGCGTTCTCGTACTCAGGATGAAGCATCCCTTTGCTTGTTCAGCATCGTCGCAGCCTCTGACAATCCTCCTCGTCGCACTCAGTAAGTGCACTTTCCAAAGTCCTGTCTTTCTATTCGACCTCCCCTGCTTTCTGTCTGTTTGTATGCGGAGGAATCGTGGGGAAATCACCAAGAGCTGTGCAGATGCATTTGCTTAACAGAGCTCGATTCTGTGTATTCCAAGTTTTGATTTTTCTTGCTGGGCAGAGAGATTTATTTTGTGGGTCGAAATCGTTCAGGTCTGTTCAGAGTTGCGGGGAGCGAAGATGGGTTTTGCGCTGTGCCTTCAATCGTCAAAGGAACTCCGAACTCGGAGCCGAGGCCCTTGTACTGGAAAGTCACGAATCCTACACTGGCCCCTTCTCACCTTCAAGGTTCGGAATCTATGTACATTAATTTAGTAGATTTTGTCAATCTTGGAAATGGCAGATTCTGATTAAGGTTGTTTCTTGCAACTACAAGAGGCTTACTCTTAAAGCTTCTAAATCAATTTGTCTTTCAAGTTAAGCTTCTATTCTTTTTCTGTTAATCCATTTCGGAAGTTGAGATAATTTCTTTATTGGGTGAAGCAATATAGTTTTTCATTTCTTTTGATTTGTACCTTGACTTAAATCTCCACACTCTATACTTTTCGATAGTATATATTAAAATCAAACTCATTTTCTTTTTTATTTGGATGAACAGAGAGGATTTGTAGAGGCTGGTTGTGATGTTTTAGGACTGTGACATGATTCATGGAAACGGAAAACATTTTAATCGGCATGTTTTTTCTCTTGATGGACTAATGAAATGCCTGAATTTAGATTGTAAAATCTTTTGGCTCTCTCAGCGAACTGGATGATTTACATTAGAAAATGAATATTAGTCTCCTTTTACTGCTCAAGGTGGATATCTATCAGACTCAATGTCCGCAAAATTTTCAGCTGCAAAACAAGTTGTAAAGATTCTCAAGCTCTGGTTTGGTTGTTTGAGTTCCCATAACTGCCACAGTTTGTCAGGCCAAGGTCAAATCATTAGGGCCTTGAATTGGTCCTAGACAATGTGAAGAGATTTTTTGAGAAAAACCTTGACTTTTATTTGCCATCTCTTTTGATGATAAAATTGAAAGTTCACCAAGGCGAGGTTAAAGATGTTCTTCCCTTGTTTCTGTTTCCACTGATAGAGCTTTTCCCCCCTTGGCAGATTTGCCGGGATTCACTAGAAGTGTTTACAAAACAGACCATGCTTTAATAACACCAGAAAGTCAAGTATTCAGCCCTCTACCTGATTGGTAATTGGTCCATCTTATGCTTATATGGGTAGGAATTGTCTTGTTGCTGAAGTTCTTTAAATACATTTCTCAGGACTAACACATTGGCAGCATACTTGATAACACCGGCAATGGGTTCACATTTCGTCATGTATCTAGCGAAAATGCAAGGTTTGCCTGCTTCTTTGGTATCAGCAGCTTCATGAAGCTCATGGTGTATGCATGGAATGTTATTGCTACCATTCACTGCACCTCCTTTGCATTTTATACTAATCTGTTGAGGACGCCCCAAAAAAGGAAGAAAAGAAAACCCTAAAGTTTGAAGCAATCAAGAATCAATCAAACCGAGGGCTTCCTGATATTCGACAAGCTATCATCTATATCGAGAGACTACTGAGAGCTTCCTGGATAGTGGAGACCATAAAAGACACTCAAACAATGGTGATCAAGAATCAGCTCCCATGCCTTGCTTGTCTGAGACAGTTTCGAAAGCTGCATCTTTTTGTGGTTGTTTGCTACATCATGTCTCAGCTATCTGGGCAGCTGGTCAAGTTGATCCCATGTCTTGATGCTTGATGTCTTTTATTTCTCTATCTTGAGCTGGTCTATAAGGAGGTTGCATCAGATTGAGTTAGTGGTCTGTAAGTTAAGCATTAAATGGTGCATATAGCTGCCACTTAAATGAACAATACACGGCACTTTTAGGAAGTTATTACCTAACTTGGCATTAATGCTGCAGGTGTAGATGCTTCTATTTGCATTTGTCTTGGTTATGAATGTTAGCTGAAATGATTCTTGTCAAGTATATAGCTCTCCAAGAATTGCTCAAATTTCACTCAAGTTGTGTCCCATCCATGATCATTTGGTACCACTTTGAATTCTCCCTCTTACGTGTTTTCACTATGCTTTGTGCAGAAAATTCAAGATCAGGACTTCCTCCGAGTGACATAGAAAGGTCCATATGTTGTTCTTTTTATTTTTATTTTTTTTCTCGTTATAACTGCCCCAGAAATATCTTGTTTGCTTGAAATTTGGAGAATTGAAATCTCTGTCTTTAAAAAAAAAATTTTCGGTCAATGAGAACTCAAGAGCTCAATTTCCGTTTAGGTTCATATGCGTGGTGCAGGGTACGGTCTCTCTCGCTATGTCTAGCAAGAGCCAACAGCTGATGGTATGACAATTGAGCTTATATCTGTCAACTGATGGCATGTAATTTGTCGGACTAAGAATATGTAATTGTGTGTTTGAAACGGAATTAATTGGTGATAGCTAATTGTCAATTCTTTCCTAAGTTGCACACGAGGTGGAGTTGGAGTATTGAAACTCTCAATCATTTATTTTATGCTTGAATTCATGCAGGTGAAGCTAAAAGAAAGTTTTGAATCTTTGATATTAACATACCGACCCTTACCCAAAAAAAAAAAAAAACATACCAACACACCGTCTGGGAAGACACCAGGAAGTGTCGATGTAAACTATTATTGTAGATTTGCTGCATGATAATGATATCATATGAGTTATGAATGACTGTCAAGTTATCAAGTTACTTCAGCGCCATTCCTTTGAAGACCTTTGTGTTGTGGCCTGGATAGCAAGCTTTAAAAAATTTGTTAGGCAAATAGGGGGAGAAGATAGCTATCAATTGTTAAACACAAAACCTTACGAGTCTAGGTAAGGGTTTACCACTTCTTACCTTCCTACCAACAATGTCAAACATTGACTAAGTTAATTATGCATGTTAAAAATCTTACTTTTTACAGTGTCTAGTTACATTAACTATTTTGCATGCACGATAAGCACATTTTTTTGAAGCTGGGAGAAGTAGCTAAAGCTGCTGCTTTCATGAGTAGTATTAATGTATATTATATGCTCCTCAGTTCCAATGTTGAGAAACCTTCTCTTTTCCTATCTGTTGATGTTGGTCTTTCAAGATTCTTATCATGTGTTTCTATCTTTAGGTTGATTCATATGCTTATCTCCCTCCAAATGTTGAACATTCTCTCAGTGCTGATGCCCCTGCTACTCTGGTGGTCTTTGAAAGAAGGTTTTTTCCGGCCTCCTCTAGATCTAGATAATCAACTTTGAGCTTTTTCTTTAGATGATTCCCTTGCAGATGTACTATGTAGTGCACCATCAGTCATAGAGGAGGTCTAGTTCAGTTATTGATGTTTTCATATGGTTAAATGGTAAACAACAAATGCAGTTGTCTTAAATCTTGCGGATAGTCAAGTCTAGTGAAGTCTGTCTCTTTGATCCTGAAAGTATTAACAGAAATTGTTTTTCCCATTAGATATACCTCTCTGGACGGTCATGTTGCTGAGGTGATTGTTGGTTCAACAGACAAGCAGCCACTTCTGGAAACTCCAGGAGAGGTTAGTCGGGAACAATGTTTAAGTATCATCTATTCACAGCCTTTTATTTTTTCTCAGGATTCTTTGGAACTGATGTTTTTGACTAACTTTTGACTGTCAGATGCTAGCAATTTCTTGTACAATTTGCTTGTAATTCTCGTGGTGGATATTATCGTTTTCAACAATGCTGTGTCTCTTCATTTCTTGTGGTGCCGCCAGGTTTTTGAACTTAGGAAGCTTCTTCCTACCTCCGTTGCTTATGACTTCAATATTCACGTAAGCCATGATAGTCTTCCTAAACTATTTTGTTGGCATTGCAGTTCTATCATTCTGTCAGTACTTAATTGTGCATCTAATAGCCACCAGGAAAATTGATATTTGACAAGGCAATTCCCAAGTGGTGAGGATACATTTCTATTGAATTTTGTCTCGAAATATAGAGCATGGCATACTCATCCCATGTTTCACACTTGGCCTGGAGCCTTATTGGGATGGCTTAGACCTGTTATTTTCCCCCTTAAACTGTATCTTTCGGATTTTTGCTTGAGCTGTTGCTCTTATTCATTCAAATATAATTAGGTGAACATTTAACATTTTCTACTTTTACTTGTTGCTACTCAAAAAATTCAAACAAAATTTGTTATCACTTTACATTTCAAAATTTTTCTTAGGTAATCCTCATATTGTCACATTTATTTTATTAAGAAGCTAAAAGGCCCAAGCCAAAAGCTGGTGGAGCAGCTGCTGCTTCTGGCTTTTTTTTCTAGCTTTTGCAAATTGGCTTTAAACTGGCTTTTGCTTTCAAAAACATTAACAAAAATTAGTGGTAAGTGCTAAAGGCTTCCCTCCACGTTGACCACCCAAAATTAGAGGTGATAAACATTTGACATTTTTGCATAAGTTAAATATTTTAGAGATGATCTAATTCTTGTTTGCTCTGACCCGATGATATATTCTTGTATACAGATCATGGATTTTCAACCTGGTGAATTCCTTAATGTCAAGGTATTTTTTCTTTTGGAAATTAAATTTGGTTAAGTACTGGAACATGATCCTTGCAATGCACGGGATCTAGAAACTACTTGAAAATTTTTGTCCCTCAAAACAAAATTTCATTACATTAGAGTTCAGCGGTGTGATAATTTGTCCTAGGAGTTTAAACAACGAAAACATTTTCACGTCAAAAAAATTCTCTTCATGTGAAGTTTAATTTGATAAAGTATGTGAACCCACTGCCTGTGAGTTAAAGAATAGTTGATTGCTCATGGCATAACCCATAGATGGATGAAAGGGCAGTGAGAGGAATCAAACTCGAGATCCAACTCTGATACCAACTTAATTGAATGGGGAGGTATATGTTCTAAAAGTTCAAACTGTCAGAGAACCGCATGGTTCATATTTTATTTCTTAGCGTCATTCTTTATGTTATCACTTCTTATTTAGTTAAGCTGACTATCAGATAGAGTAAAGTGCAATTTGGAAAAATTAGACAATTTTCGCACAAATTTGTATGACCAATTTCACATTATAATTGCCCAAATTCAGATTAGGAGGAAATCAAAATGCGGTAAAATATGTGCTCTGTGTGACTTACTTGTGCAAACAAATTGTGTATAATAGACATACGTATATAATAGTCAAACTTAATAGAGAAGATTACAGTTAATGGAACAAATTTTAAATTTTTAATATGAAATCATACCTTAAAATAAGCAAAAAGGTTTGACTTCGACCAAAAAAATCAAAAAGGAAGTTAGGTCAAATATGTAATTCAAGTTTTGGAATTTAGAAAAAGTTAATGGGATAGAGGACAGAAACAGAGATTTAATTTCCAAAAGTACAAAGCTGAAAACAAATGTAGAATGTGACTGTACGAGTGAGAAGAAGTGAACTATTCTATCTTAAAACACAACTAGGACGAAGGTAGATGTCTCAACCGTGTAATGTTGGGCAACTGCCCGGATCAACACTAGGAAAAGAAAAACAATGAAGAAAAAACTAGTATAAAGTTTCCTCCACCAACTCTATAGCCTAGAGTTCCTTTTTTGGAAAATATAAGAAAACCATGTAAAATCTTCAACTTGGCCATGTCTTTGAGTTCCTGTAGATAGTGAGCTTGTCTTAATATATACAGAATAATTGATCTCAAAACGCAAAAGTGGGAGAATCGTCACTACTGACAATTAGTTATGGAATTTGTGTGAAATAATACTATGTGTACACCTTTTCAAGTCAGAGTCATTTGTTTTTTTTTTTTTGGTCGGGAAGTCAGAGTTATTGTTGACGTACCCTGTTGGTTGACTTTATAATTCTGTTGAATAGCAAGCTCTCTGCACTGGATTCGCTGAACAGCCTCTTAGATTTAATTGCACATTCAAGCTATTCTGGTCCGCAGCTTACTGAGCACTGTAATATTTCTTATTGCAGGAGGTCCACTACAATCAACATGGTTTGCTGCTTTTGGAGGGACAGGGCATTTATCGTTTAGGCAATAGCTGGTAAGACTTTCACCTTGAAATTTCTTGCTGCGGGGTTGGAGATTTCTTCTGAAATTCATTTGAATAACCTAATAGTAGGATTTTTTTTCTTTCTATCATTCTCCTTTCTCTCGAACCATGGTACTATTCTTAACCTGATTGATGCCTGATAGGTACCCAGTTCAAGCAGGTGATGTCATTTGGATGGCGCCATTTGTGCCTCAGTGGTACGAATAGCAAGAGCAATTAATACTGTTCTTCTACCATCCATCGATTAGTCAGTTGACTCTTACTCAAGTTAGTATGAGCTTCATTTCTCTGAGGAATTAACTCCTTTGGTTTTCTATATGACAGGTACGCTGCGCTTGGTAAAACCAGGAGTCGGTATCTTCTGTACAAAGATGTCAACAGAAATCCTCTCTAGGTGCATCATTCTTGTGGCATTGAGTTCTCGCAATGTGTGCGAGACTAAAGAGATGTGCTTTTTATGAAGCAATGGACTAGTCCATCAGTATGGAATTCATGTGGATGGTACAACACTAATCAATTGTATGGTATGCATCTTTGTGTACAAATCGAGTTCTGTCGGCATTGTCCTTGCACATTATTGCATTCAGCATATCAAAACTCTTTATGGATCACCTTACCAAAAAAAAAAAAAACTCTTTATGGATCTAATGGAAGTGGGTAATGCAGAAATTTCTCTTGATGTTACGTTGAATAAATTGTCAGATTATCAATGATTCTGAAGAATGATCTCATCAAGTGTAATGCAAGGCTAGTCAGACCGAGCTTATATTCCGGCCAAGTTTCACCACCGATAACATATCTCAACAGTGACATACTCCTGTTGCTGGCTGACTAATGTGAACACAGGGCGTAGACATAGAGATTAAGGCATCTGCATGTGCTGACTGTATTACCATGCTCACCTTCCTTCAAGCAACTTACCAGGTTGCTAATGATTGTCTGAAAGTAATGTGGTGGATCATAATATCCACGCTTTCCACAAAATTCTGCTTTTACAGAATTACTAAAGCTTAAAACTTACAGGAGTTCTTTACCAAGCATTCCCAGAACAGTGCTTGAGCCAAAACATGTATGCTGAGAGCATTCGGAAGTACTCAAGCATTGTGTCAAACTAAGAGCATATGATTGGGTGTGATCTGCTACTTTTCGGGCTTGAACTTTCGGCTTGCGCGGTGGTCCTCACCTGATTTTAAGGGAAAGATTCTTGCGCAGCTGACGGTTCAGTGGTTTAATGCACCTTCTAGTGAAGCAGCCGAGGGAATTTTTGTATCTCTTTTCACTGTAAGTTAGATTATCTCCATCATAACCAATGCTCAACTTTCCCATTGCCAAAACCCTAGCATCCCAACATCATTTTGTGGATTATTATAACCTATGGTTTAAAAACTTCCACGTGGAACAGGAAATCCCACCTTAAATTTGAGTCAAAATGGAGACCCCACAATGAGAGAGAGAGAGAGAGAGAGCATCACTTGCCACCACTACCCACCACCGACTCTTTTCCCATCACCACTCTTTTCCTCCAATTTTTCCCCCTCATTCTTTGGTCAGATGATGCCTCATGTGCCTCCATATCACACACCCTTCCCTAAATGGGAATATTGTGTATCATAAACATTCTTTAGGTCTGCTTTTCTCTTACAAAGTTTGCTTTCTTTTCATTCCTAAAGACACTAACTTTCTCTAAAGTGATCATTAGTGGCACATTTAAGATTTCCCTGGAAAAAATTCTCTCCTCTGGAGGCTTTCTTCTTTAGTCATGAAAGACTAAATTCCCTTCTTATTGGGGTTCCTCTTGATTAGCTCTCTGACTAATGTTGAAACATATTAATGCTTGGGAAGCAATATTCTTGCAGACTTATTATTGTTTTTACGTTAAAGACAAGCACCTGGTGCTCTAATTTACCATATCTCATTTTGTACGGTACTCTCACTTTTCCTAGAAAGAGTGTTTCTTCATTGGAAGTTTTTCCTTTTGATCAGGTCATCTGTTATTCCTGGGAAGAGTGTTTCTTCATTCTCCTGTTGTTATTACTTCTCAACTTAGTGTTATCTTTGTCATAAGATTTTACCTCACAGTTATAATGTTATCATTTGAAAGGAGTTTAAGTACTATCTGTGACACAGGGAAAATTGTCAAAAAAGTCCTAAACCTATTGTACGACGACTAATTTAATCCTAAACCTTTTAAGTTTGTCAATTCAGTCCTAAACCTTTTAAATTCTTGCCAATTGAGTCATTCTGGCCAATTGGCCAGCTGGTGCTGACGTGGCCGCTGGCCGGCGCCGGCCGCTCGATCAACACTGACGTGGTAATTTTTAATTATTTTTTTAATCTTTTTTTTTCCTGCTTTCTTCCCTCTGGCCGGCCAAAGGGGAGGGCCGGCGAGGGCGAGCCTCGCCGGCCCTTGGCTGGGCGAGGGCGAGCCTTGCCGGCCCTTGGCTGGGCGAGGCAAGGCTCGGCCGACCTTGCCTCTGCTGGGCGAGGCGAGGTCGAGCCTCGCCGTCGCCTTGGTCTTGACGGCGAGGCGAGGTGGACCTCGCCTCGCCGTCGCCTGGGTCGCGACGGCGAGGCTCGACCTCGCCTCGCCGTCGAGACCAAGGCGACCGCGAGGCTCGACCTCACCTCGCCCAGCAAAGGCGAGGTCGACCGAGCCTTGCCGTCGCCGGGGTCGCAACGACGAGGTTGAGCCTCGCCCAGATTTGGCGAGGCTCGACCTCGCCTCGCTGTCGAATCCAAGGCAACGATGAGGCTCGACCTCGCCTCGCCCAGCCAGGGGCCGGCGAGGCCTCGCCGGCCCTCCCCTCTGGCCGGCCGCCGGTCGCCGAACCAGCCAGAGGGAAGAAAGCAGAAAAAAAAAGAAAAAAAGGTTTAAAAAATAATTAAAAATTATCATGTCAGCGTTGATCGGACAGCCGGCGTCGGCCGGCGGCCATGTCAGCACCGGCCGGCCAAAATTGGCCGGAAGGACTCAATTGATAAGAATTTAAAAGGTTTAGGACTCAATTGACCGCCGTACAATAGGTTTAGGACTTTTTTGATAATTTTTCCCTGTGACACGATTAATGGGAAAAAAGTCCTAAATATAGATCAAACCTTCTGTTGTAGACATGAGAGTTGCATGTACATAGTCTGCTAATTGGCTGACTTCTATAATAACACAGCTTACTACTGATTAATTAAGATCTGACTTTATATGCAGTGGATGGATTTCTATGTTTTTAAACAAAGTGGTGTCCCATTCGCTAACTCAGAAAGTTAGTGTAAAGTACACAAGATCTAATTGCCTTGTTTTTTGCCCTGCTCATTAGCGGGATCTTTTCGGTTAAAAAGCTACTGAGGCTAGCAGATGTTTGGTTCATCCAGAGTATGCAAAGCACAAACCAGCGCTTTTTCCGCTAAATGTAGCTTTCTATGTCCTAACAATGTCCTAATAACGCATGAATCGGTCATTTTTCGTTGATGCTACCATGCATGTGAGGTGTGAATTATTAGATCTCGCAAAGGATAGTGTCGTATGGCAAGACCAACTATCAATCAATTATCTATTTTATTTGGTTAGTGAGAAAGGTTATCTTTTCCTTGATGGCAGACCATCTTAGATAAGTTATATTTGTTCCATTGAAACTTCTCCACCTAAATTCGGAAAAGCACCTCGGTAGATGACAGTAGTATTTTCCAAAGATCTGTTTTTGTCTCAAGCGATTTCGGGTCTTGGATTTGTCGTGGAACTCCTTTTGCTCATCACTTTTCTTCATATAATTGCATTATTTTAATGGTTTTCCTTCTGTAACTACCCTTCATTTTTCTCATTCAACATTCATTAGTTTCTGATCTTTTTTTGCTTTTAGTGGGGGCACTCGATCTTAATGAAGGAGTGGCAAATTGATTTGCAGAGAAAGAACAAGTTGAGAACATAAACAACATTAATTTTCTTCTGTTGTCCATGACAAAGTCCATTAGCATTCTCAGAGTTCAAGATTTCAAAAATGCATAAAGATATTGGCATCTAAAAGAGCTAAAGAGGAATTTTTTTAAAGTGCTTGTATAAGTGGTTTCATTAATTAAAAGAAAATAATTATGCAGCCCCTTCAAAGAGACTTTTGAATGCAGTCACAATATACATTTATATATAGGGCAAAAGCCACCAAAAACCCTAAATTATGCCTACTGTTACACATTTACTCTAAGTTTTTTTCCATGACACCAAAAATTCCAAAATTGTACTTGTGGGACACATCAACCCTTCGTCAAAATTCTATCAATGAGAACCCTTAAAAATTCGCCTACATGAATGCTAGAAAGAAAATAGTATTGACATGACGTTCACGTAACTTCAGTAAAATAAGAACAACGTTATTTTGGTTGAAAATTCATTTAATAGAACCGTGATTGAGGGTAAACGTATCATACAGGTATAAGTTTGGGATTTTTTTATGTCACAAGAAAAAATTTAGGGTAAATGTGTCACAGTGGGCATAGTTTTCATGACACCAAAAATTCCAAAATGGTACTTGTGGGACACATCAACCCTCTGTCAAAGTTCTGTCAATGAGAACCCTTAAAAATTGGCCTACATGAATGCCAGAAAGAAAATAGTATTGACATTACGCCCACTTGACTTCAGTAAAATAAGAACAACGTTGTTTTGGTTAAAAATTCATTTAACAGAATCGTGATTGAGGGTAAACGTGTCATACATGTATAAGTTTAGGGTTTTTTTATGTCACAAGAAAAAATTTGGGATAAATGTATCACAGTGGACATAGTTTGAGGTTTTTAATATTACAAATAAAATTCAGGATAAATTCGTCACAATGGACATAATTTGAGATTTTTTGTTGTTTTTTCCCTTGTAAATACAAACAATTTGTTACTGATTAATTTTAAGCCCATCATGTTCACAGTGATTGGTATCACCACAAAAAGCAAAGCAAAAAAGCCTGTTACTTAGCATTTGGAATGTGATCATGGTGCCTTTAACAATCTTTCTGCTCCTTTCACACCATAAAATTAGGCTTTTGCATATAATAACGGCATGAGCAATGAGGCTAGGATCGATGCTCCATAAGTGCTATCATTCTTGTAATCACACATTATGATAAAAAGATCGAGGCACATGTGATGAGTCACCTACATGATTACCAGCAAATGCATAATCTGTTTGGTTTGCTGCATGTGTGGCCCCCGAAAACCTGAGTCGTTTTCCCTTGAAGGGAAGCCTAGTCCTCTAACTCTAACGGCTAAAAAGGGTCCTGTTTAGGGCTAGTGAATAGAAAATTCACGACGTTAGAAATCGAGAAAAGTAGTAAGAACAAGATCGGCTGTCATGGATATGCATCCCTTTTTGCAGACTTTGAATAAACTTCTGAGATTGATCATGGATCTTGCACTTAACATAAAAGGGTTTGGATGCTGCCAAACAGTAAATTGTGTAAGGTCTTATATGTTTATACACTGTTGACTGCGTTTCGAAAACCTAATCTTGATGATTATCATGGATCAACTGAAGGGTTTCATGCACTAATCAAACCCCATGCTCTATATCTATCACGTTAGCAAACCTCTACATCAAGCTTGAATTGTATTTATGTGTAATTATATTCATGCAAGGAGATACGAAAAACCATGATTTGGCATAATATAAAGAAAATAAACAGATGCTTTTGTCCAAATATAGACTGTGACCCACTAAATCCATGGAATCTGTGTAATGTGGGACATATTTGTAAATAAAGATTACCTGGTGCGAATTCTCCTCTCTCTCTCTCTCTCTCTCTCTCTCTCTCCACCCAACAAAGAGAAGGAAAAGGGGCACTTTGTTACATCATAGATGACTCTGCTTCTATTCTTTATTTCGCCATTTTAAACAACAGAATTGTCTCTTCTGATAACAAAACAAAGCACTTTTAAGTATTTCCTCTAATGCAAAACAGATATTGTGGCAACAACTAGCTAGAGGGAGAGGTGAGGTCAATGAAAATATTAAAATGACCCACTAAAAAGAGAAATCAAAACACAAAATTGCTCCCACTGCTTAATTCCAACCACACTTGTGAATGCAAACTTAGCCACCAATTAAATCGAAAGCAAGGAAAGAAATTCCACTCTCGTGTTTATGTTCGTGTGTATGTAGTTCCTCTAAGGTGTGAGATATGATTAAAAACCCAATCATAATGGGGACAAACACACACAACCCCATTGTCAACCACATTTTGAGTTGTCTTTGTTGGTTACCCTAGAAAAGCAATGCTTTGTTTAACTCAAATCCAATTGGTTAATTGATGTTTTTGGACTTTTTGAAGATTAGGATATGCATGGACCAACCGACATTTTTATTTGACCAATAGCAAGGCAAAGAGGGAAGAAAAAATGGTAAAAAATCAAGGCCAAGTTGAAGAAACACTTAAGTGTTGCTCAGTCAGCCTGTGCTTTCATTTTGCGTGCTTTTGTTTGGATAGGGATAAGAAAAAATATCCGACAAGGAGCTGTAAACTTCCATGGTTTTATATTATTTTGAGGTCCTAATTCATACACATATTTATGCTCTCTCGAATTAGGTTTTCCTTGGGAATGATGTCACATATCACCAAAATATCCACTTACATTATGTAATGGATAACATGTATTGCTGAATCTTACTTTACATCTAACCAGAAACATGAATTAATGTGGAGAAAAGTTAACTATCGAGAATGCAATGAACTTTGTGAACAATTATATATCTTTTAAATTTCTCCTTTACAGTTTTTTTCCAGAAAGCCAACTGGAAGTTGTCATAAGAAATCAAAGCACATGATCATAGGCATAAAAAAAGTATGAGATTGGATCTAAATTCCATGCTCTAATGTTTATCTTGAATAATAATGTCTATTAGATGCCGCAATTTCACCTGGAATCATCATGATATTCATTCAAGTTACACTCAATCAGGCATGGCCATTACAATCAAGAAACCTCATCAAGTGGTTATCATTGATAGCACACTGTATGTCAAAATAGAGACTAACAAAGTAAGGATTGTTTATGCATGAATCGATGTGAAAATATTATTGGAGAACGACACAATGCATTTAAAATTCTTGATGAACAATAGAAGAAAATTATTTTTCTCCCGCTTGTATGCGCATATTATCCCAAAATCATAGTAATTATCGTGAAAATTTATACAAATTGTAGATAAATTAAACTGAAAGATGTTGAGAAAACGAAATAATAGGAGAATGCAAGAGATGTTGACAAATAATGTTTCCCAAACATTACAAACTATGAGAGGGTCCAATCATGTGATACGAAAGATATATAAAGAAAGAATCATGGACCACTCAATCTCAACCCAATATACTCGAATGATTGATTCTCTCTTACAAGTCATATGGATGAGAAAAAGAGATTTTGGGAACCTATAATTAAGTGCTGATCAAGGGTTTTGGGGGGTGGGGGGGGGGGAAGTGGGGGGTGGATGATGGTGTAATCATGATACAGGGCTAATAGGAGATTTAATTAAGCATACTAGAAAATATTAAGAAGCCTCCCTATGAACTAAAAGCTAGCTACCTAGCTTTTACCCTTTTCGCCAATGGCATAGGGTTTTAGATTTGGTTCGGTTTCATCTCAAGAAAGGAGTGGATTTTGACTTTGTTTAGATACTTGGGGTTGAGAAAAAAGAGGGTTCCATCAGATGGAGTTCTATTGGCTGATGTTGGTGTGCATTGCCCACTTGTCCCACTTGTGTAAATTTGTTATTTAATGGTTCATCTTCCATTGACTCAAGATGAGAGATCCACTTATACAATATGGTAGAGCAATTGAAGCCCTCCTCCTTAGGTTATGATTGTCGATTCAAATTCAGTGACTTCCTTCTCATCCGGTTGAAAAGAAAAAGAAATGTGTGAATTAAATCCGTCCATATGAAGGATTCAGAGGCAAATTACCAAGAAAGTGTTAAACCTATTGCAATTGTGCAATTTTAAACCTCATTGCCAATTGAGTTTTACACGTTTTGCATTTATGTCAATACAGTCAATTTGGCCAATTTTGGCTGGAAAACACCAACATGGACACCATCTGTCCTATGTGGCGCAACTAGCGACGATGAGGACAATTTTAATAATATTTCAATATTTTTCTATTTTTATTTTATTATTTTATTTTCTTTCTCTTTTTTTTTTCTTCCCTTCTTCCTCTCGATGACCGGCCAAAGGCAAGGGCTAGCGAGGTCACCTTGCCGGCCACTAGCGAGGGTGAGCTTTGCCTGCCCTTGACAAGGCTCAACCTTGCCAGGCCATGGCAAGGCTTGTCCTCGCCCACGACGGCAAGGGCGAGCCTCGCCACTGTTGGGTGAGGTTCAACCTTGCCGGCCAAAGGAAAAAGGAAAGAAAAAAAAGAATTGAAAAAATATTAAATATTATTAAATAATGTCCACGTTAATGCTCGCTGCACCACATAGGATGGTTGGTATCCATATCGGCGATTTCTGGCTAAGATTAGCTAGATGGATTAAATATGCACAAATGTAAAAGGTTTATGACTCAATTGGCTTAAAAAAAAGTTTAAGACTGAATTAGTATAATTTCAATAGATTGATAACCTTTTTGGTAACTTTCCCCAAGAAGTGGTGGCCCTATAGATTTGTAACCCGATCGTTACACACAAATTGCAATCAACTTGAAATCTTTCGCACTAGCGAGAATACTTCTTTATAGCCAATTAAGAGTATCGAGTCAAGTTAGATCACATGGGATACTTTTATAAATAATAACACGTGACGAGATACCAAGCGCAGTACAGGACTCATATTATCGCCGTTAATAGTGAAAATAAATCAAAGGTATACTAGAAACTTTATCTTTTATACGGTGCACATAACATGTCGTACAAACATATCTATTTGATGATGTTCCTCTCAAAAGCTTCAGCCAATATAAACATTACTCAGATCTAGCTCTAATTGTTAATCACGCTGCTTGAAGTCGAGACATAGTGGGACAGTAAAGTAACCGAGGACCTCGACTCAAAGCAAACCCTAAAGGGTATAGTGGGAGAGTGAATTTTGCTTTCTGCTTACCCGTCCACAGATAAAGGGAAACTACTTGAAGTATATACCCTAAGGGGCTATGGGTTTCACTAGACTGAAAAAGGGTACATTCTAGTAGGAGATCACAAGCCAAATCTTTATGACTTTGACACCTGAGAAGATGATCCATATGTGATTGCACATAAATTTCTGGATGCTGAAGAATTAATTACTCGAGTGAGCATCATGCCAGCTTTCGATATGATTCTGGATAGAATTATCTATGCACACACGGTCTGCTTTACTAATCTAGGAAACTAAAATAACAAGAGAATCACGAACTTTTCGTACCAGAGGTGAACCTTATAACCCACTGCATGAACTGTCCTAGGTTCAATGCACAGATAACATAGGCTATAGTTCTTCTATTATTGTCGTTTTCTTTTTTGCAATATGGTCACTAATTCCCTTTAATTAGGTAGGCCCATCTCACGCGATATAGAGATGTGTATGCTTTGTTCATAATGGATGAATCGATCTTTTCTAATCGATTGAGCTCTACCATTCTTTGGTATGCGTCCACCTTCTTTAAATTACGAATCAAGAACCCTCCAAACATGGTTAATTAATGACCAGCAAAATTGCAAGCTCTTGTCAATAGATGCCACGAGCAACGATCGACTGTCCTACAGAAAATATTCCATTTATTTACAGAATAAAAGAAAGAATAATATATCTATATATTTTAGGGAAAATTACCAAAAAAGTCATAAACCTATTTCATTTGTGCTAATTTATTTATAAACCTATCAATTGTGCCAGTTGAGTCCTAAACATTTTCACGTTTTGTTAATTGAATTCATCCGGCCAATTTTGATCGGAAAATTGGATGTTCACTATCCCATGTGACATGCCCAGCGCTGATGTAGACATTTTTAATAATTTTTTTAATAATTTTTCTTTTCTTTTCTGTACTTTTTCTTTTTTTCTTTGGACCTAGGGCCGGCGAGGGCTAGGACGACGTCGCCCAAGGCCGGTGAGGGCCACGATGCTCTCGCCTGGGCAAATCTGAAAAACCCCGCATTTTGAAAGTTGCAAGCTTTGACATGTATGATCGGTGAGCAAATCTCAATAACAGCATCGATAAGGAAAAGAAACACTCTCTCTATTCTCCTCTGGCGCATGACAATGGCTCCTCACTTCGTCTTCCCTCCGAATCTACAGCCTCTCGAAGAGGAACCCGAAGACTATTAGCTCTATGCCCAAAACCCAGTCGACATCGCTTCGCTCCTCCGAACTTGAAGAATTCGTCAAGGTTCACTTTAACTTGCACACCGCAATCGACGATGCGTTTTCCAAAATTGTCCAACTAAAAGCCGCTGTGGTGCTGGTGCTATGTGCTTTTACAGTTGCGAGGGTTTCTTAACCTTTTGGTGTCTCGTGGCGCTCGCAGGCCTGTCGTATGATTTCTCCAACAAGGAGCTGTTCTATGTGGAAGAGTAGGACGTGTTCGGCTGCGCGTTAAGTTCAGGGAAAAAAAGAGAGTAAAGAAATAAAAACAAAAAAAGTATTAAAATATTATCAAGAATGTCTATGATAGCACCGGCCGGATCACATAGGACAATCAGTGTTTACATCAGCGATTTTTGGCCAAAATTAGTTGGATGGACTTAATTGGAAAAGTATGAAAAAACTTAGGACTCAATTGGCACAATTAAAAGATTTAGGACTAAATTGGCACAAGTGCAATAAAGTTAGGATTTTTTGGTAATTTTCCCGTATATTTTATAAGCAGCAAAATTGCTTGATCAGAAGATCATCAGGAACACCGGCCTCCATGGGCAAAGAATCTATTCATGTATTAAAGAAAAGATCACCACCAGCCTTATAGAATCGACATTATTCCCAGTAATACTATTTCTTAATTAGCTCTTTATACTACTAGATTTTAGCAAAAAGCCGTAAGCTAGGTTTCTAGGAATAAAGGAAGCAAAAAAAAGTGTAGACCTTTTCAATAGGATATATTTTCGAGATTTACTAGGAGCATCCTAAGGAGATCCTTAAATCAAAACTCTTCTTTTTTATTATGATTTTCTTGAATACATGTCTACACAAGATAGTACCATCTCGTGGTCTCATGTGGATAGTACAAGCTTGACTTATCATTTGAAAGCAAAACGATGTATAGGAAAAAAAAATACAAAGAGTATATGAAGAACTTTTTTTATCTTCTATGACCTTCATTCGATATCTTGAGATTAGTGTGTGTACGTTGACGAAATTGATCCTCTTAACTCATTTTCCAACCGAGTTGAGGAGATCTTTGGAGATCATGCTAGAAATTTCGTTGCCCAAATCAATACTTCTGCTATAAACTCAGTGGAATCTTCGTGCTTAATCTAACCTTTGAGTGTGTAGCTAGTAGCTCAACACATTCATTTTGTATGGTTCCTTAGTCTAGCCAAGAGGAAGTTCTTCAAACTTCTAACGAGCAAATAAAAGTTTGTTTATCCATTTTATGTTCATTTCGAGTTCTAAAGATAGCCAAATTATGCATATTCTAGTCATTTAACATGCTGCAAAAGTCTCTAAGTGTTGTTGTCTCGGTCTTTTCTTGATCTGTAGTGTCAAACCTTTTCTATATATTTAAATTAATTTTAGGAACATCAATGTGGAATAATTAAGCCTTTTTCATATAATTAATGTAACAAATAATGGTTTCTAAATAATGTGAAGGGAAGTGGGAGGAAATGGAGCTTTATGATGATGCGGCTCAACCACAAAATTCCATTCTAGTTTTTTTTTTCCTTTTCATTGGTTTCCATACAACTACAAATCATATCTTACTCTCAAATGATGTCTTGATACGATTGAAACTGTCTTTTTTGTGATGAAATAGACAATATATGTGCTATCATCAGGAATCAAGTCCAACTATTCTTGTGACCCAAGTTGCTTTAACAAAGGTGTTAGATGCTTGTCACATCTTTTCAAACTTTCATATTAGGAAATTCCAAAGACTAGGTCAAAGCCCCCCTTCTTCCTTGATTTGTGATTCCTCTTACGGGTTTTGATTTCAAAATGGCTGCACCTTTTCCAATCTTTTCTTGCATGCTTCCACAGGAGAGATTTCTTTTGGGAGTCTCGGGGCTCTCAAAAGCAGATTGCAAGAGGAAAGAAATCCTCTGTGGACTACCTACGATTTCGCACTTTCGTTAATTAAGCCAAGTGGGACAAAAATATATATCGTCTAAAGTTTCTTTGCTCATATAAGTTATTACACAAGTCGATACATATGAATCCAATACATACGAGCTATCCATAGTAATAATAGAGAAACGGATTGGAAAGACTGCAACCCTCTCAATATCTTGTTGTGGTCAGGTATAATTATTATGAGTATGTTTTACATACTATTAAATTTAATAAAAATTTTCCCTCTTTTTTCTTTTTTGGTAAGTAAAATTTTTCCCCTTTTGACACAAAAAATTACGAAAAAAAATTTCATATCGCTCTCTAATCTATATTTCTATATCTGCCGCCAGCCATTTAGATATTAAATGATGAAGAGAGAATACCTTTTATTTGAATTTACCACGTCGTCATGGTGTGTAAATGAACCTATCAGCGCTGGGAACATGACTTTTTATAACAATAAGTGGGGAGAATATATGTCAAATTAAATGATATCCTCACTCCATTCTCTTCCCAAAATGCATATTTAAGGACGTTCACCTCGAGCCCTCATGGAAGCCAAAGAACCTCTCTCACTTAAAACATCTCCCCCCTAAAATGAACACCTCTCAAACTTCACCCGCCAAAAACACCTCGTCCTCCTTCACTCACTACCTTCACTCTCTCTCACAAACACCTCACAGGCTAAGAAAGAGAATGCTAGCAACATGGACACCAGACCAGGAGCTCAACCAAGTGAGGCTACGTTCTGGTGCCGACATGAAGAGGAAGCTCCAATGGTATGACTTAATAGCTCTTGGAGTTGGAGGAATGCTTGGTGTTGGTGTGTTTGTCACTACTGGTCCGGTGGCTCACTCCATAGCCGGACCTTCGGTTTTCATATCGTATATTATAGCTGGGGTATCAGCACTCCTTTCTTCCTTGTGTTACACTGAGTTCTCGGTTCAGATTCCAGTTGCCGGCGGCGCCTTCAGCTATCTGAGAGTGACCTTCGGTACATTATTTCCTATATATGTCATGATTTTTCGTTGAATCTCTACACGCTCGTGAAAAGTTCGGTTTTCACAAACTGTGCACGGACGAACATCGTGTTCCAGGTGTTTCGGAAACCAAGATTCTTCTTTAGCAAAGCCTATGAAAACCTATATTGCTTATGAATACAATAGAAAATCTCGCATCTTTTCTCACTTCGATTTATCTTTGTGGATTTAAATCTTCCTAGGTGAGTTTGTGGGTTATTTTGCCGGGGCGAATATATTAATGGAGTATGTGTTGTCAAATGCTGCGGTTGCGAGAAGCTTCACAGACTATCTGTGTCGCACGTTGGGAGAAAATAATTCAACCTGTTGGAGGATTGAAGTGGAAGGACTAATGAAGGGATACAACATGCTGGATTTTCCAGCAGTTGCTCTTGTGCTTCTTCTGACCCTTTGTCTTTGCCATAGGTTGGATCTCTCTCTCTCTCTCTCTCTCTCTCTCTCTCTCTCTCTCTCTCTCTCTCTCTCTCTCTCTCCCTTTTTCTTAATTTCAAGGTTCTTCTTGTTTCTTTTTCTATTAAAATCCATGCTAAGTACAGAAGATCTTTATAACTAGAGGTCTTCTTGATCTTCTGGCAACATTGATAAGTGTGGAATTGAGCTTTTTCTTGTTTCTGAAGACATTGGAGTGTGAGAATGCATTAAATAAATGTACCAATTTATGGGTTTTCTTGTTGGAGTTGGGAGTGACCACTTTAATGGGATCTATGTGTGACAGATGGAAAATATTTTAAAGTTGTCACCAAGTGTAAACATCTGATAGTGTTTGTTCTTTTCTTTATTGTCATATGGTACAAAGCAGCTTCATTGCTCATTATTGGATGCATTTTTTATTAACTATTATTGGACCCATTTAGCCATAGTGATTGATACATGTATCTTTTGTTTGGACATGATTTAATTTGCAGTACCAAGCAGAGCTCAATCTTGAACCTTATAATGACAGTCTTCCATGTAGTCTTCTTTGGGTTCATCATAATTGCGGGGTTCTACAAAGGGAGTGGCAAGAACTTGGTGAGGCCAGGAGGATTAGCACCATTTGGGGTAAAGGGTGTGCTCAAGGGAGCAGCCAAAGTGTATTTCAGCTATATTGGGTATGACTCAGTCTCAACCATGGCTGAGGAGATCCAAAACCCTTCCAAGAGCCTCCCCGTCGGGATTGTTGGCTCCATGCTCATTGTGTCTTTGCTCTATTGCCTCATGGCATTGTCCTTGTGCATCATGGTTCCATACAATAAGGTCAGTCTACTAAAAAGAGATCAATCAATCCAAAAATGGGATGGTCTTTGGATTTTGCATATAGCATTAGTGAAGGAAGGGATAAAGCTGCCTAGACACTACTTGAATTCGGGTATTCTTTGCAAATTAGCCCCTCTAGTGTATGTACTTTTCACATCTTAAGTATCCCATATGTCTGAATTCGACTAGAGTTTCTAAAGAAATCATTTTATGTAAATATTTGAAAGGGTATAAAATCACTCAAATCACTCTGTTATTATTTTATATTAACTGGGTAGAAGAAACATTTCAAGGTATAGGAATTAAGACTGCAAAAGCAATGTTAAGTATAAAGAATTATCATGTAAAACTTTTACACAAAAAAATTGGTTTTCATAAGATGAGGTTAACGTGATATATACAACACCTAAATATCTAATTTTTGAAACACAACATAAGAATCCTTAAATCTGCATGCATACACTTACAATGTCATCGGAACTTTTAAGAGCGCAAATTGCCGACACATAATCAGTTAGAATCAACATTCACACTAATGGTGGTCTCGATTGAAATGAAAAGCAACTAGGAAAAGCATGGTCGATAACCAATGAGCCCTAGTTTGGAGAACCCCCTTTTCATATGCTTAATCATCATATTGGACCTCTCTTTTTCTCAACATCGGTTGACGATGATTGATTGACATTGATATGTGTAGATATCAAACGATGCATCGTTTTCAGTCGTCTTCGAGAAGATAGGGTGGGGATGGGCGAGCAATCTAGTGGGGGCAGGCGCGAGCTTGGGGATTGTGGCGTCGCTGGTGGTGGCCATGCTTGGTCAAGCTCGCTATCTTTGTGTCATCGCGAGGTCCCATCTGGTCCCTTCATGGCTGGCCAAGGTTCACCCTTCCACTGGCACTCCATTGAACGCCACACTTTTCTTGGGTGAGTGAGCCTTTCCTTTTTGCTGCCTTTTTTCTTCAACAAAAGATGTCCCCTTCTTTATGAATAGAGATAATCATCTAGAAGTCTAATACATGTTTGAGTATATATCCAAAGAAGATATATACGAAGTCCTCATATATTAGATGAAATCTCGACGAACCCATGATTTAGTATATTCTTTTTCTTGAACTACTGATTTTTTCATTCACGGGATTCCTTTGCTTTCTTTCCTCCTTTGGGTTGCTTTTGAATAGCTGGGGATGGGTGGCAATTCATAGGCTTACCAAGAAAAAATCTACTTGTCCTTCATTGAGAGCAAATTGACTAGTCATTTCTGATATGGAAAAAGATGATTTCAGATACTGCTAAACAGTGCATGAGATGCATAAAGCTTGATGTCCTCTTCTATGTGATTGAGCACATATATCTCCATCCTTCTTTTGTAATGATCGGCTTTCGTCCATTACAATGCATATGGTAGGGAATATCTGTTGATCATTTTAGGAGCTTTCTTTTGAGTTTGTCTTGGCTTTTTGCTAATCCTTTTTTAATGATGCCTTTCTTTCTGTCTCCTATGTCATTTTCTCACCAAAAAGAAAACCTGCGTGGAAGGAACGAACGTGGAACCATCTGACAATGAGCAAATTGCGGTTTGGATGTTTTTGTTGGCCAAAACAAAATTCATGTGGTTTTCAGTTGTCGGAATATCTAAAAATAGTAATATGATTATATATTGTATAAAGAACTTGCACTTTCATTTGCTAAAAAGGTTCCAATTTGATTACTCTCTATGTTATTTATTAGTCTAATGACGAATGTTCAAGTAGCTTATCTCTTTGCTATCTGTTCTCGTAAATACTGAAATGAATTGCATATGAATCTCCTATCTTTTCTCTTATGTAGGGATTTGTACAGCATTAATAGCACTATTCACCGAACTAGAGATAGTCTTCGATATGATCTCCCTAGGAACTCTCATGGTATTCTACCTGGTGGCCAACGCCCTCATCTACCGCCGCCACGTTATCACCAGCTGCCGCCGCCCACTCCCCACCCTCCTCTTCCTCATCCTCCTCTCCTTTGCCTCCCTCGGCTTCTCCATCTCCTGGAAGCTCGATAAGTGGTGGGGCTCAGCCGCGTTCGGCTGCCTCGCAGCCATCGCCACAGCATCATTCCACCGCATGGTCCCCTTCCATGGCAGCGGGGACTTGCAGTGGTCGGTGCCGCTCATGCCATGGCCAGCCTCGGCCTCGATCTTTCTGAGCGTCTTCCTAATGACGACACTGAAAGTGATGTCGTTCCAGAGGTTCGGAATATGGGCGTGCGTGATCAGCTTGTTCTATGTGCTGTATGGAGTTCACTCGAGTTATGAAGCTGAAGAGATGGAGAAGGAGGTGGGAACGGACGGGATCGTGAACCCAATAAGTTCATCGTCTACACAACAAGTTACTCTTGCTAATGATAAGCTAGATGTTCAGGTGCTTTAACCATAATGACGAGGCTGAGATTAAATTTTTGGGCTGGTCTCTTCTTCAAAAATGGTCCTTCTCGAGACGTACGTCTTACAGTTTTTTGGGTTTTGTTGGTATTTGCTCGTGAATCTCGTGGATTTCCCATTAGGAAAGACGAATTCCCACTAAGGAAAATAGCCAGATATCGACAACTACATGCGACAATTTATCATTAGTCAAGGGGACAAGAAAGAAAAGAGGGGTTTGAGGGGTAAAGGGGCATGAGAGAGTTATTTCAACCAGAGAATCCTTGAGCTAAGTGGACCTTGTAAAAATACCAACGTGATGGGTGGAGCGAAATGAATCAAAATACAATAGCCATAATAAAGTTGATGCACTTCTGTCAAGCTCAGATTGATTTAGAGATTACCAACTTGAATGAGTATTAACTCACCAGTCATCACCAAATTTAGCCGGGTAAGTGACACAAATAAAGGTTGTTAAATTTATACGATGGATGATAAGTTTAAGGTGCTTTAAGAAAGTTATATAAAAGTTTTTTTTTTTTTTTTTTGATAACCCAGGGAACCCCCGCACGGCCGATAGCCGGGGAGTAAACCCTGGGGGCGACACGTGCTAGCCACCACACACGTGCCACCGGTTAAGTCACCCTGCGGCGCCCGGGATTCGAACACTCAACCTTTTGCGAGAGGAAGAGTGCGCGCTCCAGCAGCGCCACCCAGGCGGGTGGTAAGTTATATAAAAGTTGGTCTATAGAAAAATCAAAGTTGATTAATTACAAGGATAAAAAAATGTTGGTAAGTTATTTAAATGAGAGTTGGTAACCCAAAAACTAATCAGTACATAAAATATAAAAAGTTGGCAAGTCACTTAGATAAATATCACTTAATTCATATAAAAATCAGTAAATTTAATGCGTTGCTAAGAAAGGCAAATAAAAATTGGTAAATGTAAGAAAAGTTGGTAATTTGCAAACTGTTAAGATGAGATGATGATTTATAAAAACTCTATATAAAAGTCATTAAGTTATCAACAAGTTAACGAGCAGATGAGTGAATTTTTTTTACCAATAATTTTGGACTTACTAACTGTATTTAGAATTCTACCAAAAGAAACAGAATAATAGAATCATTCCTATAGTTGTAATTGCAAAGGCACATTTAACCTCCTTTTTCCAAGAGAACCTAGTTAGCATTGCTTTCTTGATAAATTACCCTTATGTAGATCACATGAAAGCGTTCCACAATTGATGGTTTGAGCACATATAACCAAACACTAGGACACTCTACCACTCTTGCGTCACAACCACGAAGTTGTTCCAATTCGGCCCCATAATAGGGAAACCGAGTTAGCAAGACTCTACAAAGTTCATGCCGTATGAGCCCAAGATTTTTATAAAATTGATACTCGATGCAACTTGTTTTCGACATCAAGTCACAAGGAAATAATTCTTTCAAAGTCCCTTGATTCTAAGAACTTAATTTGAGAATCTGCTGTGTAGCTTTGGGGTTGAAAGTCCTATTGTGACTTTTAGCAGACCGACGAGGACAGTGAAGGTTGGTCCGTCTCCTCTCTCAACTAGATATCCAATTGCAGGCTAGTCCTGTTCAAGTTCAAACAGTGGTCAGCCTCAGATTCGATCCGCTCAGTTACAAGAAAGTGACAGGAAGGGGGGGTAACTAGATGAACTTTCTAATGATTATTACGTATTTAGTGGTGGGTCAAATCCTGCCCGACAAGGTCGATCGAGTACTGATGGTTGAACCCCCACTCAAATTGCCCTTTCGACTAAAGTTAAAAAGGAACCCCTCCAAGCCAGAGTGCTCTCGTTCTGTCAATTGAGGCTGATGCCTTCAGTCGGCAGAAATCGGATTCATTCATCCCGTCGACTACATGAAAGGGTGAGAAAGGGCAGATGCTGATAGACTTTCATTTCTAATGTGCTCCCAAATATCGATTCGATTGTGCTTGCCAAATGTAGTAAAAGAGAAAAAGTTAGCTTTCCCCATATCGCCTCCACCTTGGTTGGACGGTAGCTCCGGGTGCCAGTAAGCCACAGGTCAGAGAGATATAAAAGAGAGAAGGTGCAGTTAGTCAAGCCTGTGGTTCGAGTGCCGTGGTTAGTCGGTACGGAAAGTAGAAAGAGAGCAAGAACTCTTTACTCTAACCAAATCATCGTTGTACTATCAATGAACTCTAACTTAGGTAACAAGAAAATATTATCCAATTTGTTCTATATGCATCGCATGATGAGTGCTGCACGAGCAGTTTCCAGTTAACTGAACAGAGCGACTTGCCTTTTTCTGCTGTAAAAGATAAAGATGTGAACGTCCGAGGTGTGCAAGCGCCGTCTCGAATCAACACAAGGCTGGAGGAACTTATTTAACGATATATATCAGCAAAAGCCGCAGAAAGCAATTCCGCGTTTGGAGAAGGTCAAGATAAAACTGTTGAGGCCACACACACAACAGAAGAAATACAACAAGCCTCTCCCAACCAAACAAACGACTTGTGGCTTTTTGAAGCAATCTAAGGAAGATAAAAAAAAGGAAGATAAATGCATGCTTCTGCGCCATTGCTCGACCAACCCAAGAAGGACAAGTCCCTAAGGTCGACAGATCAAGGCAGGATCCGAATGAATTGCAGCTTGCATCGCATGATGAGTGCTGCACGAGCAGTTTCCAGTTAACTGAACAGAGCGACTTGCCTTTTTCTGCTGTAAAAGATAAAGATGTGAACGTCCGAGGTGTGCAAGCGCCGTCTCGAATCAACACAAGGCTGGAGGAACTTATTTAACGATATATATCAGCAAAAGCCGCAGAAAGCAATTCCGCGTTTGGAGAAGGTCAAGATAAAACTGTTGAGGCCACACACACAACAGAAGAAATACAACAAGCCTCTCCCAACCAAACAAACGACTTGTGGCTTTTTGAAGCAATCTAAGGAAGATAAAAAAAAGGAAGATAAATGCATGCTTCTGCGCCATTGCTCGACCAACCCAAGAAGGACAAGTCCCTAAGGTCGACAGATCAAGGCAGGATCCGAATGAATTGCAGCTTTGGGAAACTGGATCTCGTCATCGTGAAGTAGTTGGGAAGAAAAGGATAAAAAGAAAGAAGGAAGAACAGATAAAAAGAAGAAAAAGAGATGATCCGTTGGGAGGGGTAGCCAACAGTTTCGGGGGGTTTGAACCCGACGTGAATCGAACACGCAACCTTCTGATCTGGAGTCAGACGCGCTACCATTGCGCCACGGATCCGTCGGTGTAAGCGTGGCCACTCATAAATAATTCATCTTTTCATTTGATGCAAATGAAAGTTCTTCCATTGTGCCTGGAGAGATTCTTCATTTCTCGTGAGTTTCTCCGGTCAAAAACTATCCGGTTGATGATCCGGGACTCCTTGGAAGGAGACGATGATGGATTTTTTTTTCGAGTGTTTGCTGAGGTCATTGCTTAAGGAAAACATCGACCCACCCCCGTATTTACACTATAAAGTTGTGGAAACGACCTCGAAAACTCTATCCTTTGTCTCGCTTATTTCTGTTTAATTATTTAGGAAAAAGAAAAAAAGGTTGTGCTGAAGCATTGTAGCTACACACTATAAAATTATTAATTTGGGAAACACAGTCACAAGCAGGGGTTCCATGGTGTAGTGGTTAGCACTCTGGACTTTGAATCCAGCGACCTGGGTTCGAATCCCGGTGGGACCTTTTCTTTCACTTTTATTGCCCTCTTCTTATTTTCTTATTTTTTTTTCGGTGACCGATCCTGCTTTCTACTTGACCCAAAAAAAAAAAACTATCCTACTTTCTCATTCTATTAGTGCTCCATCTCGGCAAAAACTGCCTTACATTCGAGTTTCACAACATTTGATTTGATGAAATAGCACTCCTGAAAAAGTAAATAAGTAAATTATAGTATGTCTTATTTGATAAGTGCATATATTTGAAGTTCTGAACCTTCAGAGTCAAAATACTCTATAGAGCATAATCCCGAACTTAAAACAGGAATTCTTTATTACTTCAACGCTTATAGTCAGAGAATCTTGGATCTTGGCCCTCCTGAGAGGCTTGTCTGATCATTACTTTCATGGAAAATATAGACCTGAAATGGAGATATCAAACACATTACTGTTACAATCATTCAGGAGAATAAGGAAAACTCAACGATGTCCAATACTTTTTCTAGCCAAATCTTTGCAAAGAGCGCAGAGTGCAAGGGAGAGAGAGCGAGAGAGAACTCACTTCCGCATTTGAAATGGTGCGCGACCCTCCGCCCGCAGCTCTGGAAGAGCTTGATGGCCTTGTCCACGGTTATGACATCGGCCACGCGGGGGGTGAATATCGGGCACACGCGCTGGTAGTGGCTCAGCCTCACACGCTCGCAGCACCCCGGCTATGGGGGCTGCTCGACCATTATCGGTTGGCACGTGTTGATGGCGAGCCGCCTCTCCTCTTCACACTAGGTCGGGCTCAGCCAGGCCCTGTGCACCGCCCTAACCTCGCTCAGAGCCACAAGGGCTAAACCCAGAACCATCACCAATGCCCATACACTCTCACTTTTTACGCCTTTCATATTCCTTACTTCTCTATTTTAGGCACTTGGTGTATGCTTCAAAGTCCGATGGGCGACGGCGATGCAGAATTTATAGGACCTGTGAACTGATGCAGTTGCCATTATCAGTCAACTTGTGAAGATGAAACGTGTGAGATCTCTCTCCCAGCACATGCGAATGATTGATGAACACTCTGTGCTATCCGTGGT